>JAHLSL010000015.1:21908010-22071483 GCA_025920805.1 Petroica traversi | reverse complement strand
AGGAAGGAAGGAAGGAAGGAAGGAAGGAAGGAAGGAAGGAAGGAAGGGAGACAAATAAAAAGGCTAGGTATCTTTAGCAGCAGCACAGCCAGAGAGGCAGCAAAATCAGTTCTCTATGCAGTGCTCCCCTAGTCTGAGATTTACCAGGTTTGGGTTAGAACTGAGCATCTCTCTTAGTTCTTTTGTCTGCTTCAGTTTTGTCCTTTGGAAAGCAAAAAAAGCCTCAAAGAGCAGTGACAATTCTAGTTCCTCTCTTTTTCCATAAGAGACAGCTAAATGATTTAATGCCCTAAAAAACAGTGACAAATAAATGTATTTTTCATTCAATAGATTTCCTCAGTACAGGTAAAGGGAAAGAGGTAAGTGGCATTGTTAAATTTAATTTCACTTTTCAAAAGCTTTAGGGTTTTTTTCTCCTTTACAATTTTAAGAGAGGGTTAAAAAGATTTCCTGAAAGCTGTTGCTATGGTGCTCGTATCAATGTGTCTGCATTCATTCTTCTAAACCTTGGTTAGTACTTGTACATGTTTACAGCTTTGTCTGTCTGGATTTATTTGCTCGATCAAAATTAACACAGTGCACCCCAGCTGATAGAAAATGTGTGCTTGGTTTTATCTTGAGAAGATAAAGAATAAATGCAATGTGAAAGAAAGGTCTGCAGGCCTTTTTATAACACTTCTCAAGTGTTTTTGTAAACTCAAAATAGGCACGTGCAGAGCAATACGAGAGATGCTGTATTAGGCAATGTTTGCAAATAAGGGGAGAAATTAGGTTATTTTAATAATTAATTAATTTTAATAGCATTTTGAAATATTACAACTGAAGTCATAGCATAACACGGATGCCTTTTCCAATCCACCATTGGGCCTGAGCTCAAATTAGTATTACTGAACTGCAGAGGAATTAAAAGGTGCTAATTTTTTTTCCACAGGACATGCTGAACTACACCAATAGATGAATGAACACCACTTATTCCAAGAGCTTGTTTTTCTGATAGCTGTACATCTTTTTCTTTGTAGTTCTCTACTATTCCTCCATTTGTGCATTGATAGTGGTGTTGTTTGTTTAGTTAGTGCCATCAGTGGACTTAGGTTGTATGTTTGTTATCCTCTCTCCTGAGTTAAATCTGATACCTGGAGAAATACAAATCAAGAGGGGTTGTGTGATAAATGCATTTTTTCTGGCACGTGCATTTGTGACCTGTCAGCATTTTTGTTTGTGATATGGACATTTATATCTCTGAATAATCATACCTGTTCTAAAATACAGGCTGTTTCCTATTGATTACTTTAATAAATGTGTCCTTATTTCAAAAGAGAGGATGGCTTCAAAAATAGGGACTTTTGTATTATAGAAGAGAGAGCAGAACATCAGTCCATGGAAATGAAAGTTTCTTGGCCTCGTTGGTGCAGCCTAAGCAAATTTATTCTGCAATGCCTTAAGAAAGGCTTTAAGTTCTCCATCTGAAAGTCCTTATAAGTCAGTGTCCTGTCCCCAGTGATTCCACATGTTGGGGCTAAGGCAAAACCAAGAACTGGGCAAGCAGGTCTCATCCTTTCCCAGTTTGCAGCTAGTTTAAATCTCTGGCAATATGATGTGTTTTCTGTGTTTTCAGTGAGTTTCTCTTTCATCTCTTTCTCCACCCTTGTACATGTACAATTCTAGCACTTACAGGACCCTTTGGCACTGAGATCCACAGGTGTGTTTCCTAAGTGGAACAAAAATTCATTTGTTTTATGTAAACAGGGGTTTACATAGGACAAAAATAAGTGCTTCCAATAGCTTCCAAGAGAGTTTTTTCTGCAGTCTGTCAATCTTTGTCTCCTGCTCTGGCCAGAGCTGCCCTCCTGGAGCCACATTCCTCCTCAGCACACGTGGGTGCCAAAGGAAAGGTCTGAGTATGAACTGAGCACTGTAGGATATCACAGAGGGTTCACACGTTTACTCATGCCTGTCTGCTTTCTAAACCATCTGTGTTTACTATGCTTACTGCACAACAGTTGGAAAGAAGAGTAAAAATTTCTGATTTTTAGAGTAAATAATATGAAAATGTCACTTTGAAAAACACCTCCTCACAGTTTGGTGACTGACAGTACAATTTTTATCTCACTGTAGTTTGTTTTGTACAGTGCTTATCACCACAGTGTCTAAACCTCTCACAATACATCATCACAGCTGCTTTCTAGGGAAGGATCATTCTTCTTGTATGGAGGCAGAGCTGAGACATTCGAGGCCTGGTTTAGCACCCAAAAAGCTGATGACAAACGTGTCTGCTAAAGGGCAGACCAGGACTCTGTGGCAGAGCTGAGAACAGAATCACTCAGTACTGAGAACAGAATAACTCAGCTCGGTACTTTAATCTCGGGACCATTTTTCTCCCTCTTTTTCAGTATCTTTGCAGGTTTTTTGAGTGTTCTTACTTGTCAGAATTCACTCATGCACCTACCTCTCTAAGGTGATGCATTATTAAAATATTTTGGCACATGGTATATATGTTCTGCTTAATATTTGCAATCAGTTAGAAAGTGCAGTTTCCAAAATGAGAGAGCAGTGGGTGAAGGAGCAGTGATTAATTTTCTGTGGGAATATAAAGCATTTGTAATATCAGACTGTTATTTTTCTTTCTTGAAGTAGATCTGTTAGGGTAAGCTGCTGTATTTCGGTATTGCTTATATATCCTAAGTTTGCTACAGATCTTCTCCATTGATAAATAATCCTGTAACCATTTGTTTTCTGTGACAACAGCCCATGTAAAATTGAGGTTTATATGTGACCAAGAAACGTCATAGAGTAGTTGTCCTCCTGTTCTTATTTTAACTCTTATTTTGGATGGGGCTTTTAGCAACCTTCTGATCTAAAGATGTTCTTGCTCATTGCAGGGGTCTTAGGCACAAGGACTTAAAAGGTCCCTTTCAACCCAAACTATTCCATGACCTATGATTTTGGTTTTGCAAACAGCAGAGGAAAATATATTTTCAAACCTCTTATTGTGGTTATTTTCTTTGCAGGGTAATCAGTTTTTTTCTTCTAGGATACTGAATGAGACTTCATTTTTAAAGAGTCATGATCTTCCCCTCAAACAGCCCACAAGATTACTGTAAATTTATTTATTTTATCCTTTTTTTTCTGATTCAATTGAATAATCCATTACTGTATTTATATTCAGTGATAAAATTTTTAGTAGCATAGACCTATTCCTGAATTCCTTTTAAAAATTGAATGCAGTTTCAGAGAAGTACAAACAATGTGGAATATGAACAAGAATGATGGATTCTTGGATTAATTTTGCTGAAGCAGTCATAAGAAATACTCAGAACTTGCTGGGAATAATAACAATCATGGACAGTGTCCTGGTTTAGGGATATCAGAGATATCAGAACTCTCAGCAGAGCAGTTATTGCTGTTAAATGGCACTGTGGGTTTAGATGATACAGCCCATGTATTTTCAAATGAGTGCAAGAGTAGGACAGAACTAATTTAACCCAAACTACATTTATGGCAGTTTGTTGTGCTAAAATCTAGGCAGAGTGAATCCTGAACAAAAATGGTCCTAATCAAACAAAATCTGTGTTTACCAAGAATTACTGCCTTCTGAAAGACTGTGATAGACCACAGACATTGCCTGAAGTGAAATGGTGAAGCAAAGACCCTGATTCCAGATTTCCTATTGGCTATGGGAGGTTTTTCATTCAGTTCAGAGAATTTGAGCTCTGGTCTTTTCAAACCACATTTTGTCAGCCAGCCTGAAGTGCCTGGCACAGATGAGTGTTCTGACTGCTACCACTGTTCCTGGAGAGATGCTGGCCCCTGTGTTTATATAACTCAGCCATAGCAACTGCCAGCAACTGAAATGCAATATTTTTCTGTCTTTCTTGCTCTCATAGTAAATTAGCACTGAATTCTTTGGCTGTTAAATCATGCAAGCCACTACAGATATTTACTGTTAAACTGAAAAATGGTTCACTAATCAATCAATTGCATAAAAACCTCAAACAGAGCAAATAAATTGTTCAGCTGCAGCTATTACAAAATCTATTACAGCAGGAAATTAATTTCAGTTCTTCAATTAATTTAATTACGTGACTAATTCAATTAGTTTAGGCTTATTTTAAAACTCTGATCTGAGGACTGAATCTCCAGGTCCATTAGTTTTATTTCTGTCATTCTTTATTTCTTTCAGATCACCAAATTCCAAACTTGTTGTAGTGGTAGTTTCATTTAACTTTGACTCAAACTATTCGGTGTAAATATTGCATCTCTCATTTTTCTATTTATTCCATATAGGCTTAAGTTCCTGGCCTGAAAAATCAAGGATTTTTTTCCTGATTTTCTCTGTAACTAAAAGTTAATTTTTTCTTCCTTTTGTTCTAAGGTGCCCATAAAATATGGGGAAATGGCTGAAACAGAGTGGGAGGATCAAAAAGGAGCAGTGACAAACTTACAGGTGAATAGGCACCTAAAGAAAAATGTTGGCATCCTAAATTTCCCCCCTTAGCATTTAATATATTAGTAACAAGAGCTGTGTTCTCTGTCAGGCCAGCTTGGGCTGAGGCTGCATTCACCTAGGCAAGGTCAGCAGTGCAGCAGATTTGGGTGGCACCTCTAGAGGAGAACACAACACAAAGCCAAGTTTTGAAGATATTTGTAACCTTCCTTTTATTACATTCTAGGAAGCTTTTTTGCAGTTGAAAAAAAAAATGTGCATCTTAAATACTTGAGCTGCTCCCATGCCTACTCTGTATAAACTGTTCAGCTGATGATCCAGCCTGACACCAGACCTTTTCCCCACATTTGTTGTAGGATTTTGTGTAACACGGCCCCTGGAATTGCACTACAGTACCAGCTATTACTGTCATCAGCTGCCTGAGAAGGAGCCTGAAGGAGTGAAATGCAGAAAATGAGCCTATATTTTCAGAAGTATAGGTGCTTATGGAACCTGTAGACATCTGTTGAGCAACCAAACAGTTAAATCTTAGCATGTTAAATATGTGAAATTATTTTAAAAGAGTTGGGGTTTTGCAACTATTGTAGAGAAATTAGTTAAAAGAAATTTTAACCATAGTTTGCATCCTATGGGATATTCTCCTACTCCAATAACTTCTTGTTTTTAGTTTTTAAATACTCTGAAAAAAAAAAAAAAAGTTTAACATTGCCCAGATTTGATTTTCCTTGTTCACGAAAGAGAAAACCCAAGGTTTTTTATTTCATGAAAAGAATCAGGAACTATGAATATTATTTTTTAAAAGTATAAATGAATCTTTTTTTCTGAGAAATTTTGATTTTTAAATCTGCCAGTATTCTTCTATGAATTTTCTGAGCAATAATACACTTGGAATTTCCACTAAAATGCAGAGATTTAATTCAGAGCTATCTGCCATAGGCTGCTGCACATTCTGTAGCTGGTTTTCACTCCCACCTTTTCATCTCTATTTATAGTGAAAAAAAAGAGTGAATTTTATTGCTAGGAAATAAAATATTAATATAGAATTAATTCCAGCAAAGCCTAAGAATGAATATTATTAGAATATGCCACATATATTTAAATTTCAAGAACAATTTTTATAATTAAACATCTGCTATTTCAATAAGTTTTTATAGAAGATGCAATAAAATATAATGACGTTCTCTGATAGAATCCACTCCCATAACAAACCAGCCCAGTGATGACACTGAGTCTTGGTTCTGCTTGGGTTTCATGCTCAATATAACCTGACTTATCAGAATTCTTGGCATCTCCCACATAATTCTTATAGAACATAAATAAAATGCATTATCTAGGTACAAGATTCCTATAGGAAACATGCTATAGTTGATAAAATTAAAAAATCTCTATCTCATAGGAAATGGGCAATTTCAAATTACATGCAATCAAATTTCACAAGTGGTGTTTAAACTGGATTTTCACAGAGTAGAATGGAGATGCTGCTGCAGCCTCTCTGTGTGGCTGACCTGTCTCCCTTTGACCACCAGTAGCTGGACCTGGTACTCCTAAAACCGAGCTCTAAAAAAGGGCTCTGGCTTCTTATGTGTCTGATCTCCAGGTGAGCCTTCTATCCTTACCTGTTCCCAATTTCCAGCAGGCACTGTAGATCCCTCTCTCCTAGGGAATACTGTAACTATCCCATGGCTCTTAAACTTCAGGGAAGAGGTTACTAGGACAGAACACAGTTTCTACACTGGGGAGAGTGAAATCCTGGTTCCATGGGAATCAGTGGTAAAACTTGTATGATTTCAAAGGGATTACAATTTTCTCTGTAGCTTTATGTTACCTTCTTTAGATGTAAATACAAAAAGATCTTCAATGACAGCTGAATTTTAATTCCATCAAGGGATAGAATTTCCAGTAGAATGTATTAGGTTCCTGTTGACTCTAATAAGCTAGGAGAAAAAACCAGCAACACAGCTGTATTGTTTGGAAGGAAGACACATAACAAAAATAATAACATGAAAAGGGTAAGATTTTAAAAGGAAGAACCAAAAATAGTAAGTACAATGTCTTGACATTAACAGCACAGGAGAATAAAATATTTTTGTCATTGCTTTCAGCTTCCATTTATGCACTTTAGAAGAAAGTCAAAGACTAGAAATATTATCTGATCGAGGCAAGTCTGAAAGACTTTAGAGTACGTGGAAGGACTTGATAGTTGTATCCATGTGCACTAAAAAGCTACATATCTCAGAGTTCAATACTCCATCTGTTTCCTTTGCTGAGATTAGCAGGCATTTGATTCAGAAAAAAACATTCTGTGCTATCTTAAATTATGACCCCAGGAAAATACTAAAAATAGAAAGCTACTTCTCAGTCATTCACCTTTCCAAGGTGCTTAAAAATTCTTTTGTAGCTGAATTTCCAAGTGACACTAACTGTACTGAACACAAGACAAGAATGAATTATTGGAAATTCAGGAAATTAGAACAATTAATTATCAGGCACACAGGTAAGAAAGTGTTATTGATATTGGCTTACAGTGACAGGGTAAAGTCAGAATAAAACATCGGTAGCCAGATCCAAGATGCCTGGCTTTGCAGAGTTATTCCCTCCTATTCCCCACTGTGTAGAAAAGCAGAGGCTGGGGCCTGACTCCTCTGCCATGCAAGGAGCACGTGTGCTGGTGGGATCAGCATCAGCCAGCTGGGAGAGCCCTGGGTCTCTTCTGCACTTTGGTTCCCTTCTCTCCTGGGAGTCCCTGCATTGGTTTATGGCTATTTTATGAAGTATCAGCTCATTTTTTTATTTCAAGATACTGAGGAGAAGGCACATCTTGCCTTTTGCTAAGCACCATTCACTTGGCAAGTTTGGCATTTCCCTTAAGCTGAGGCACAAATATTTTCTGCTCACCTGACACTCACCAGACATCTCAGTCAGGTAAATGGGGACACCCCACATCTCATTTCACTGGGCTGTTTTGTGTAAAAGCAATAGATGATTTCTGAAGCTATAAGTGAAGGGCTTGGCTTTATTCCTACCCTCAGCTTTTCCTTTTTGTTTGCCTTGAAGCCTTTATGTGTAGGATCTGCTGCACATTGCTAGACATGTTTGGGTTACAAGTGACAATACTCTGTTCAGAAACAAGAATCTTCCATGCTTGCTCCTGAGTCCCAAATGAGACATTAAAATTATCTGGTATGCAATTGTACCTTCCATGGACACTGGCAGTGCCCAGGAGGGTTTCCTCCCTGTGGGTTAGTTTCTATGGGAATATCTTGCCTCTGATTAAACTGTAAAATAAAGCAAGATGAAAAGGTGGAATATCTTTTCAGAAATGGAATCAAAATTAGAGGAAGACAGGTGCTGAATACTTGTATAAAATACAGGGCTGTAAGAAGTTAATCTTAACATGGATATACTTAAAAGACTATCAATACTTGCACATTAAACCTTATAACATCACCTTGAAGGAAGATTGGAAAATTGGGATTTCTTTCTTTCCTTCCTGCTGAATCCAGACAGTGATTAGAAGAGATTAGATGAGAATGAAAAATCCTGTACTCTTGCTTTACTTAGGGTCTGATGGCATCAGCCAGCACCATGCTCATTTCTTGTTATGTCAAAACTGGGTGCCTGATTCCTTCTCTGAGTGCCTGCAGAGCCCCTTCTCCCTGAGCAGAGGCACAGCAGCAGCCACTCCCTGTGGTGAAGTGGCTGCTGATTGCTCAGGGGAAAATTGCTCCAAATCACTGTCTATCAACTGCTCATTTTCACAAGACACAGGACTCTCACACCTTATTTTGCTGTATGTCTGAGGGATTTTGCAAGTGTAGTTTTGTTGTTACATCTGCTGCTTCGGGAGGGGTGCAGGGCTCTGCTTTTTCTTGCGGTTTCTCTTTCCCATCAGTATTCATTAATGAAGTGGAATGTTGTTCTATTGTAGAGTACCAAAGTCCCATGGCATTTGCAGTCGGGGAATTGTTGTTTTTTACAAATGCTTTCTGTTGGATTTTTTGAGACCAGATGCTAACTATTGAAATAATACATGATCCTAAATTCATAAAAACTAGGAACATCCAGTCTTGACAGAAAATGGAATCAAAGATGAGAAAGCCTCATTTATTTTCTGCTTTTTGTATTCAAAACCAATGTATACTCATGACATTTCTGAAGTATGAACTTCAGAGAACTTCACCTGAGCAGTGGGTACATTCAGCAGGATCTCATTGTCTCAGGACCCTGTGAATATGTGTTTCTCATTCAGGGTCTGTAGCACTGGGGTGCAAGAAGGCAAGAGAACGTGAGACCTTTCCTGTTAAAACTTTTCTTCCGAAGTGAAGATGGTGCTTCCCTTTCAACAACTCCATGATCAGGGACATCACATAAAGTGAGGAGTTTGTTTGGTGCTCTCCTCTGCCTGAGGACTGTCTAATCCAGTCACTAGGAAAGGCCGTTAAATGTGGACAGAGGAAAGTTTTCTTTGTGGATGCATTTGGCAGGACCCTCGCTAAAGCCCCACCACTGATAAGCAAATGAGAAGAGAGGAGGCTGACACTGGAAAGGGACTTCAGCACATCCTGCTTCTATCTAAATCCTACTGAAGTTCCAAAAATCATTGTTGCTATAAATCTGGGATGCTTCTTTTCTCATTACTTGGATAATAGAAACACTGGCAATAATTTCTGGCCATGAAGCAATCCCCTGTGGAAGAGACAAAACCTTTCTGGAAATACTGCTGGTCTTGAAAGGAAAGAAAATCTGAAGTTTTCCACTGATTCTTCTAAATTTCCTCTGGACTTTCAAACTGATTTTGTGGGCTCTTGTGCTGATCCTCCTTTTTCTTTTCCTCTCTATCTTTTCCCTGCTTTTCCATAACCATATCATAATCGCACTTTTCTGTGTAAATAACTAAATCTCTTGAGAAGCCAGAAAACCGGGATCCCCTTTTTGCTTTGAGCTGGTAGAATTTTTTCAAGAGAACATATTCTTTCAGGTCATGAATATTTGCAGAAATCTGCCCTTTCCAAGGAATATCTTGGTTTCCAGGAAATGCAGAGGAGCCTTTCCTACCAGTCTGTTCCTCACCTCCCTGAGTCCTGCCAGTTCATGTGTGTCAGCTTTCCTGCCATCCAGTTTTGGAGCCACTAAGAATCCCTGCTATGAGAGTGCTTTGATTGTTTCAAGGCCTTCTGGTCCTGAAGTAAGAATTTTGGAAAATATTTTCATGGGAGCTGGTGAGCTCAAATCATGCAACACTTCATTTGCACTCATGTTTTCTCATTAAGTCTGAAAGAGCTTCTGCACAGACCTCTGTTCTCAGTGGTTGTGTTTTCTTTATTTCCCTCTATTTGTCCATGGGAAATTGTGCTTTGCTGGAAGATTCACATCATTTTATAACACCATGTATAGTAGAAAATGAAGTCTCTGCAGGGGAATGTGATCCACTAGGCAGCAATTCTTCCATCCATTGCACAAGAATTTTTTCTGGCCTGACAGATCCACTTTCACCCCAAGTCCTCCAGGCTGTTTCTTGTGCTTTTCCTCCCCTTCCTTACTCATCCCTGGACTCCTTCATCTGAGCTGCCTCTTCCTGGCCAAGCTCTGCCAGCAGTCCCAGGCTCCACATCTCTTGATGTGTCTCAGCCTTTGCCTCCAGCCCAATCTCCTTGTGTAATCCCAGTCTGCAGCCTCATTCCTTCCTTTTCTCTTCCTCTTTTCCCAGACTCATGTTTTCAGCCCAGGAATTTTCTGTTCTGCTTCACCACCACCACCACTTTTGCTCCTCCTCCAGACACTGCTCCAGCTCTCAGTTCACAAATACACCACAGCAGCATTGAGTGAACCACATAGAGAAGAAGGTTTTGATATGATTTTGGGTTTAGGTTTCCTAGGGCTTTACTGAATTTTATGCAACATGCCAGTGGGAGAGGATCGAGCAGGATCTGGGACCTGTGTCCTTCTGCCTTGTAGTAGCTCGTTTTTAATTGGGTACAAAACATATCACAGGAATAGGATAAACTGGGATCCTGAGAGCTGCTTGTGGATGAGGCTGTAGAGCACCTGGCCTGGATTTCACCCCAATCTTTAGACAGTAAACTTGGGGTTGTGCTCAGGTGCCATGTGTGTTGGACTGTGCCTTTGCAAAAAAGCCCCCGCTGTGCTGTGATGATTTCTTTGCATCAGTTCTCAGTGCTGGGGACAGCAGGTGAGAAAGGTGTTAGAGTGAAGGCAAATGCTTTAAAGGGAAGTATAGCAAAATACAGTTCTCTATCTTCCTTCTCAGTAAGGAGTGAATGGAGAAAGTTGTATCTCTTGAAAATAAATCAACTCGAGCCATGTACTAGACTTAGATAGAATATCAATCACTGAATGGCTGAAATATGAAGTGGTAGACAAGGGTCCAAAACTACTTCCAGTATAAGTGATGTTTTTCTATGCATTTGTTCATATTTAGTTTGTCTTTAAATCTGTTCGTGCTTAGTAGAAAGTAGAAGACTTGATTTTTTCATACTGGACTCTTTTCTTCAGATGGACAGAGGGAAGGGACTTTTCACTTTCCTAGCAGACACTGATGGTTATTTAACAAGGTTAAGATCAGTCAGGATAATTACCACCAACATGTCAGAAGAAAACATTTTGATAGATTTCCATTCAGCAGCTTCTACCTTTTACCTTGAAAGTAGAAGAAAATGCTTCAGCTGACACTTGCTTTTATGTTGCTGCCTTGATCTTCCAATGGAAATGGATCTATAATAGCACTAGTGACTTCTCTCACTTCCTTTACAGTGGAGAGACCTTTTCAGTAACATGATTTCTTCATGAAAGAAAAAGGACATAATGCTCCTTACTTTGGGTCACTGCACATTCCTCTCTTTCCTATAGATTTTGTGGTTGGACTCACAGGCTGGATGAATGGTGTTCACTTGCCAATTTGTTTTTCAGCAAATAAACAAATTTTCTTAGCCTTATGCACCCCATCTTCCCTCTGATACACACTTCTGTTCTTTTGGCAAAACAAAATTCTGCATGAGTGCTAATGAAGGCTCTTGCCAGTTGAATTTTTTGTTAAAAAACCTATTTTCAAACTCACTCCTCCCACTATACCGTATTCTTCATCTAACAGAAGTGATTATTCAATGTAGTTCTGTTTTGAATAATATAAATTCAAAACCAAGCTCCAATTCAGGATATAAATGTTTTAAATGTGCTTTTATAAATGGTTGGACTTATCTAAAAAGAAGTTTGTCATCTAAGAAAATATTTGTCTTCTAGTGAAAGACAAAACCAAAACCATACAGACATTAAAATTTTTTAAAGCAAACAATTTTCTTCTAACTGATGTAGAAAAAAATGACTGAAATACATCAAAGCCAGCACTGAAATGGAATTCATTCTCATTTTGAAAAGATGGAACTGAGAAGCGTTCCAGTCTCTCAGGATTCTGAGTTACAGTTTGAACAGTTTCATATGAATACTGATTAGAGAGCAGTAACTTTTTGTCCTGCAGTTGATCTTGAGAGCAAGTAATATAGATGTGATACTTGAACAGAATGTATTTAGAGATTTTTTTCCTTAATTTTGTGTTAAGTGTACAGAAGCATTGTGCTCTTCTTTACAGCCATTTATATAAGGACATTGTGTTTTCTTTCATAGCATTTCCCCCTGAACTGAAGATTTGTAAAATAATCTGTGATTCCTCAGAGACTGGGGGGGGAAGAAAAAGACATATTTTTCTACTGTGTGGAAGGACATATTTTAAGTTCCCTGGGCTTTGGAAAACTTCAAACTAAAGTTTTCAATATTATGGATTAATTTTCTCAGTGTTAAGCTGTTGTGCTAATTGCTGGTCTAGGAGTGTGCATTGAGCTGAGCTAGATGGAGACCTCATTCCCTCAGGAAAGGTAGGAATTTAGACATTTCCTAGTGCCTAGGACATGTCACTGGTGAGCTCTGCATGTCTGACACACCTGCTGGGGCCCTGCAGGGCTCTGAGGTCTCTCTGAAGTAAAAGGAAAGGACAAGCTTTAAGCTCATGGTCCTGCATTGCCCTGGGGCTTGGGCAGCTAAATTTATGGCACTTGAATATTTTAGCCACTCAATTCCCTCATTAGAGCAACCTCAGAATTCTGCATCCAGAAGATGCAGAAGGACCCAGCTAAGGCTGTTTCTAGGAAGGGCTGCCAAAGATGATCTCACATCCCCACAGCAGAACTGGCACCCTGTGTGGTTAATGAAGACTTTTCTTTGAAGTACAAATTACTGTCATTAAATATAATAAAAAGTTGTTTTTATTATAAAGCTATGGCTGGAGCAACACAAATATGTTTAAATGCTTGATTTATGTCTAGCCTTATTGGTTTATGTCAAGAAAAACACCCTTATTTGGGAAGACAAAATTTAACAATAAAACATTATCAGATTTCAAATATTGGGCCAGTGTGTTTTTTCAGTCTCATAGAAGCATTCCTTTCTCTCAGCCCACTCTTGAAGCAAATAATTTCTAACTTTTCTGGTAGGAAATCTGCAGCTCTCAAATCTCTGGAGAGAAAGCAGGATTTTATTTTTGAACACACTTGTAGATGTGGCTGCATTATGTCTCATTTTACTTCAGCACATTACTTAGCTTGGAAGATTGAGGCTTCTGCCATCCATTTACAGGAAAAATCTGTTTTCTACATTATAATTGTCATCCTTTTTATGTTTTCATGTATTTGTGACTTGTCATTTGCAAAGGATATATATTCCAAAGCTATTAGTGAGCATGGGGCAGATGAGCTAAGTGCCTCTCACAGTCATCCCTTTTAATTCTAGATTAACATGTATATGCCACATAATGAGCATATCACAGTGTAAAAGATCACAAGGATGGCTGCATTACATTGATGGAAGGAGTTTTTGGAATAAATGTCTCCAAGAAAAACACAAGCGTATTTTCAGCACCTTTTAAATCTCGTAGGATTCATTTATGAACAGATTTAAGCAGCTCATGGGAAGTGAGAAAATTATTTTTGAAGTGTACTAAATGGAAAAGATTTAATTTGGTCTTCTCAGCTAGTACAAATAAATATTCCTTCTTCAAGGAGAAAAATACAGTCAAATAATCAGTTCATACATATGTATGCTCTCCAAGAACAGCAGGGCTCTGCCCCTGCTATAGATACTGCCTCACTAAACCAATAATCTTGGTTCTACAAGAAGAGTGGCAGCACAACAGAGTGGAAGGTGAAAATCAGTATTGACATAGTCAAGGTAGGAAGGAGCAGGCTCAGGGACTTAAACACACTGCTGTAGTAAAAATATGCTAAAGCCATGCAATAAAATACCCAGAGCTTTGCTGTGCATTTAGCTGCTGTTCATACCCACACTTAAAAAAAACCTAAAAAACTTTAACTCCAAGAGCCTACAGTATTACAAAGCATGATAGTATGAAGTATTAGCAACTTCAGGCAACTTAAATATGATAATGCAGCCTCATATCAATAACTACAGTCCTGGTAGGGCAATTGTAAACTGTCAGCACAATTCACACAGATTTTCCCAGAGAGGGACAGCACAATGTCTTAGAGACACAGAAATCTTCATTTGTGAGGGAAAACTGAAAATACTGTGAGGGGAAAACACAGAAATATATTTGCAAAATGTGTAGCCAGGGGAATATTTGTATTTTTAAAGAGGAGACAAATTACAGTGAGGGTAATATGAAGTAATGAAGCATCCAGAAAAGGCTTATTGTCTTCAAAATAAAAAGAAAAAGTGGAATAAAAGACTGTTAATATGAAATGGTATTGTTTTTTAAATGTAGTTCCCACAATTTGACCTGTAGGATTCAATAGTGCTGCTACAAGCTTTAGCAGATACTTTATCTGGAAGGAAATAATGAGAAGAAGGTAACAAAAGTTAGTGCTATGCTCTGAGAGCACACTGTCAGTTACATACATTTCCTCTGATTTCCCTGCCCACACTGTGGTTATGCCTCCTATTTACAAAAAAAAAAAAGAAGCCATGCCACTTACTGAAATAGCTGTGCCTATAAAATGAGGAAAACATATCTTTGAAATACAACACAAGCAGCCTTAATTTATTTTATTGTCTGCTCAGTATTAATGTGTACCTCTCAAAAATGCAACTTTAAGCACAATACTGAGGAGGAATGCTGGCTACAGAAAACACTTTGGAACACTCTGGTGGACCTGGTGGGGCTTCAGCGGACTCTAAGCATTTCCAAGACTTTAATTCCTGGAGTTTGTAACTCAACAGTGACAGAGTATGTGGAAGATCAGGTCCTTTGGATGACAGGTCATGGTTGAGGTGGGGATTTGTGTGGGGGTGGTGCCCGGCTGGACTTTGGGAGGGCAGTGATTGTTCTGTGTCAGGCAGGATGATGTTGAGCAGGGATGGATTTCTGTGCTGCAGGGCTCCTATGCAGATGTTTGCAGCCCACACCAGGAGCAGTGGGTGCCATGCCAGGCCTTGAGGAAGGCTGGGCTTATGGAGAACCAGGCAGGGTTTTGACAAGGGGGTGCAGAGACAGCGAGCCAGCTCTGTTGACAGTTCTCATCCTGTTTACACACTTCATTTCAGCTCTCCATATCTGCCTTCAGCTGGATTCTGCAGATCTTCTGTGATCTTCTGTTCAGCAGAAGCAGCCTTAAGTGCTCCTGCTGGCCTGAGCTTGCCTGAGGCAGGTTCCTGCTGCTGGTGTCCCTGCATCAGGCCCTTTCAGCCCTTGCTCTACTCTCCAAGATTATAATGCCTGAGTGTTTGGATACAAATGGGAAATCTATGGCTTTAAAGGAGATGTTGAACATAATTGAATGTAGAAAAATAATCCATAAATCTGCATTATATGGGTGCTCATTACATTAGTTAAGCTGATTTCACTGTTGCCTGCTGCCCTGAACACTTCTTACAGTTTATCCCTGGCAAGGTATATCTTACAAAGCAAGTTCAAATTGTAAATTCATTGCAGTAATGTCTGACTTACCTAATGTGTGGATACAGCAGTTGTCATGATAGGACTCAAGACATAGAGCAGACTTAGAGCATTCTCTCATTACTAATTAAACACAACAATATTACCTCAACACCTTTGAACGCAGGCTGGAGAATATTATACTCACTACAAAACTGAGTAGAAAAGTTCTAATTAAATTGAATAGTACTGTTCCAAGAGGGATTTATCAAGTACAAAATTATCACTGAGGGAAAATTCCAGGGCTGTATTACAGCACACATCAAAACAAAGGATAGTAAAAACCAAAAAATTCTCAAGAGCAATAGTTCCAACATAGTTTTGCCCATGAAAGTGTCTGTGCCTAAATCTGATTCCATTTAAAGAGCTCTGATTTTACATAACTCTGTATTCTTGGGCATACATTTTAGAAGGACTTGCATTTTATGATTTTTCTCAGCTGTGTTTCTTTTAATGGATATTGAAAGTTTTCATATGCCTGCTTTATTTTTACAGTGGACAAACATCGAACAGCAAAACTCTCTGTCCTATATTGAAGTTTTGATTCTTTGGGAGGACTCATGAGGACAGTTGGGCAATTTTGCAAAACAAATGGTTTAATTGATTAGATACATTGCTCCTTTCCAATTAAAAAGGACGAAAGAAGGAAGTTTGTGACTCTGAGCGAATTTCATTGATGTATAGAGCATAGCTAATATCAGTCATTATTGAGGTCCTGATTGTAGCGTGTGTTGTCTCACAAACATGATTATAGGAAGCTCATTTGCATTGCTAAATGAAGGCTAAAAATACCAAAACATTTTTCCCTGCTGGCCAGAGCATAACTGATTCAATCACTAAAATACAGATAAATAGAAGTAAGTACTCTGAGGAAAGCAGAGATGATGAACCACAACGTACATAATAAATTAGTCATTTAGCCACTAGTGGGCTTTCCAGGAGAAGAACCACAAGTTCCTCTTTAAAATCACACCAATCCATCATGGAAGTTTTTGTGTGGCAGCAGAAGGATCCCTAAAAGCTTTACATTATCCCTGATTCAAAATTTATCATAGGGTGTGTTGGTAGCGTGTGCTAAGGGACTGAACTGCAGAGGATGTGTAGGAAAAAGTAATTCCTGCTTTCCCCAGAAGGGCAGATGACTTTGGATGCAGCAGGTGCTCTAAGTTGCTGTCCCTTTTGCTGCACTAGAAGGCAGAGTCTGAGCAGCCCAGCACTGCTGACAGGGGGGGTCTTTCCTTCCTTTGCTTCTTAATCCAAGTCTGCATAGATGGACTCACCTTTTCATGGACAAAATCTGGGTCAAATATAGAAATAATGGAGATTATTTGCAGGACAGTGGTGTGTTCCAGGTCTCCTCTTGATGCAGGTGCTAGTGCAGTGAGATTACCAAAGACAGCCTATAAAACCTGTAGCTTTTTTTATTAATACATTTTGAATATCTCCTTGCTTTCCAGCTCCCACCAAAAGTGCAAATGTACCTGTCCGAAATATCTAAGTTTCTCCTATGCTGGCAGCCACATTTTTCATAGCAGAAGAATTAGTGTATCTATCCATGTGGAAAACAGAAAAATGCTTTGTGGCTGATTCAGTCAACTTCAGCTTCTCGGTACAACCTATCACAACAATATTTAGGTTTAGTTTAAACAGTCAGAAATAAGTTTGGAATTGTGATCACATGTTCCTGCAAGCAGAAAACATCTAAATGGAAGGAATGGATGGATCAGTGACTATTATTTCCTCTATAATGTACTTAGCTGTCATTTTGAATAATGTGCCAAGACCTACAACCAACCCTCCAATTCCCCCAGATCTACAGATCTTCTGGAAATATTATATTAATCATTTTTGTCAAGGCTACAGATGAGACGAGCCATTTGTACTTTATGGCAGTTGGTAATTAAACATTTACATTACTGTGCCAATATTTAATACACAAAGTAGAAGGAGCAAACTGAACAGAAGGTAAATCTGGCAGAGTTTAACGTGGCGTGATGCTGTGGGAATGTGCATGTGTGATCAGAACTGCAACACCACAGAGCAAGAGGCACTGCAATAAACTGTGGTAGCAGCAAACTCCTTTTCTAGCTGTGTTAGACTTCTTTCTGTCTTCCCTGGAACAGAAATGAGAAAAATATTTTTATCCTTTAAATGACTTGGAGAAACCAATTGAGACTTTAGGAGTCGAGATCACTGTCTGCTTTTGCAAGACAATAAAGTTGTATAGAATAAATGAGTCCCAAGGTGTTTCTTCTGGTTTTATGACTGCCCTGCTTTCCTTTTGTCCTCCATCTCACTGAGTAAATCTTCTACGTCTTATTTAGGACCTTTCTGTTTTAATTTCTATTGGAATGAAAGACAAGAGTATGTTTGAGTATTTTCTTGTCCCTCTGATACCACTTCTGCACTTAAGGATGAAAATTGCCATTGAATAGATCAGAAATGTACCCATTTTTTCATAAGGATTAGACTGCTACTCGAAAAATTGTCTGTGCTATCACAAACAAGATCCATCTGACTAAATGTCAGTGCACAATGTGCATGTCCACATCTGAGCTGTGGGCACTGATATTGTACTCCATGGAGGCAGAGCTACAGGGAGAACCATCTGCTAAAACAGGCAGTCAACACAGGGAAAATGCACCAAATCCTAAAAGCATTTCCCCCCCCCTTTTTCATCTCTATTTTTGAGTCTGGATCTGGTTAATTCATTTTTCTTAAGTAGAAGAGACAAGTCTCAATCAAGCATTTCTCAGGCGTGCCCCAGGCTTTGTGACTTTTCTTGTTGTATGTGTTCTGTCTCCACAAATCCCGTTCTATTAAAAGTAACCTCTCCTCATTTTCTTCTGCACCATTATGAGAGCTTCCCAAGGCAAGGCAGATCCTTACAGCTATGCTGATTGACAGGAAAGATGAAATAAGAGTGTAGGTGTTCCAGGGAGATGGGGGTCCACCCCGGAAGCATTCAGGGCTGTGCTGGATGGGGCTCTGAGCAACCTCATCCAGTTGAAGGTGCCCCTGCTCACTGCAAAGCACTTGGACTGGATGACCTTTAAATGTTCCTTCCAACCCAAACCATTCCATGATTCTTTGATTCAATATCGGTCTCCATGGCCTAGCTGAGGGCATTCACTGATCTGTGTAATAAGTTGACATACATAATTATAAGCAGCATAAGGTACAGCTTGCAGCCAGTGGAAGTGCCATGGATAAAGCTGATTGGTGCCATGATTTCATTTTTTTGCCAGCAGTACGGTTGTTTGAGAAATGATCGTGTGGCAACAAGCATAAAATTAAAGTGTCTGAGCGAGCTTGCAGTCATGCACAATGCTCTGTGCAAATATATTTAAGTAGATGCAATCTGTTGAATAACCAGGCTCCTCTCAAAAACAGCTTAGTAAGCCACTGGCAAAGACACCCAGCAACAAACAGATCAGACTGTAAATATTTGTTAGAATGCTGCTGCTAATTAAATTCTATCTGCAGTAAACTCCTCCAATTTTTAATACAGTCTCTGATGATCTTGCACTATGTAGATCTTTCATTCTGTGCACTTTTCATTCTATAAACCCAGGCTTCTTGGGGGCTGTGTGTGCATTAGCTGTCAGTGCAACTGGACTGGAGGGGCTCTGCTGATCTGACATCCACATGAGACACCTCTGGGGAAGGTCCATCTCAAGATTTTCTCTCACCTGTCCCTGTGGTCTACAGGCCCAAGGCTGGACAGATGGCAAGAAGTGCTCTCTTGGAACACATCTTCTGGCTTTTTATCATCCAAAAAGCATCTGATTTGGTTGCTAAAATATATATCAAAATGCAGTAGGACTGTAAGGTTGAGAAATTTACTTAAAAAATGCCTTCCCAGCCTCAGTTAAGGTGCTAGCACAGTAGCAACCTATGTGGTTGATGTACAAAATCACTCAGAGTAACCCTTCTTGCTCAAAATATCTGTAACCACATAAAAAGAATCAAATGTGCAATTGCCTTTTTCCCCCTTGTTTTTCCAGTTGGATAATTTTACATGGAAAATCTCAATGAATTACTGGTACTCCTTATAAACACTCCATGGTTCTAGTCTACATCATCTGATGCATCATGGATCCTGCAAATATTTACATATGATATTTACCTAGTAACTTTAATTTCCGTAGAATTACTCGAATAAATAAAATATTTTCTTTCAGATCCAGATCAAGATCCAAGACCACAATGCATTTTGATTTGAACAGACCAATAGGTGTTTCCAGAAATAATATGATATTTTATCTTCATTGGTCCTTCCCAAGTGAAACCAATATAAAAAAAAAAAAAAAAAGAAAAGAAAGAAAGAAAGAAAGAAAGAATGGATATTAAATAGTTTATTCTGAACAATGAAATCTGTCCTCCTATGACCGGAAAAATTTCGCTTCTTTGATTCATCCTATGATTAGTTCAGTCTGTGACCAAATTAAGCAAGTAGACAAACACTGTGCTCATGATAGACATAAAATCTTTGCCTTTGTACATTAGTAAACTGCTTGTTGTTGATGATTTGGAACACCATATCATTTCATGGAGTGATAAAAATCTGTATTTGCGAAAAAACTGTGACCAAAATTACATACAACATGAAAAAAATTTTTAAAATAGTTTCAATTACAAAGAACTTTGTTTTGTAAAAGATAGAATGGAAATTATGCAGTAAAAATAGATTATTTCAAATAAAATGGTTTTCAGTCCCAAGAGCCAAACTTATTTGTTTTAAAAGGTTGAAATGAAATTTTCTTACAGGTGGTAAGCCTTCAAAATAAAACCACAATAGGACAGAATAAACATGCATTTATTATCAAAATGTGGATATACAAGTTGAAAAATACCATATATGTCTGGAATTTTGGCTGCTGTTTCAAATAAAAGTATTTCATGTCAGCAGTATTTTGACTAAAGTATGTTTCTTTCTATTCAAGATAGTTTCATCTAGAATAGAACCATGAAAAGAGAGACACATGTAACTTCTTCACATTTTATAACACCTAACTACGGATCTGAGCAAATTCTTAATGTTTTTAGCCCTCCTTACTAGGCTGCTTTTCAACTCTGGCTCAGTCAGCCTATTGTTACAAATAAAAAGGTCTTCCTTTGCCATGGTTACAGTACGTAACTAATGTGTCTGATCCTGCATCCACTAAAGTCACTAGCAAAACTTTGACTTGGCCGGGGTCACATCTTTTACTACAAAGCAGAACGCATGATGTTAAAGAAGAATGTGAATACACTCACACTGCAACTTTTTCAATGAGTTTCAGGTATTTAAATGAAATTATTCAGTGTTTGGCCTATTTGACACTACATTCATGTATTTACATCATGTACATCTGTTATAAACTCAACAGCAGTTGCTTAGAAACAGCTGTGTCCAGCAGTTTCACAAAATTCCAAACTGGACCATTTTAATTAAGGGAGAGATTGGGGGTTATGTTAAAGCCTTCAAGATGAAGCTGGCCCGGTATCATGTTGTCTCTTGTAAATATCCAGGAATGTGGCAATCTTTGAGAGGTTGCCTAATGAATTGTTTCAAGTTTTCTTCCAGGAATTTGAAAATAAAAAGTCACACTTACTTAAAAAAACTGTATTTTGTTGCTGATGGTCATTTTTCCAGTAGCAGAGTCAAGAGGAGAGCGGAGTTGCACGTGGAAAATTTCAGCCAGTGTGCTGCGTGGGTTTGTCCTTGGCCAGGGGTCCTGCTTTTGGAGGTGTCCTGGGATGCAGAGAAGGGGTGTGCAGAGAGGACCTTCCCTCTCCCTGTGGGGTGTGGCTCACTAACTGCTGCAGCCTCTGGTGCAGCCCTGTCCCAGCAAATTGTTGTTCCGCCCGTCCTGGAGCTTCTCGTGGCTCTGGAGGGGTGCTCTGCTCTCAGTGCTGGAAGTCTGTCCACTCTGATCCTGCTGTCTTCTTAACCTGCCAGAGGGTAGAAACATGGATAGAGCTGTAATGTGCAGGTAGCTGTATTGGAAGGACAGCTGCTGCCTGCCCTGTGGGTAGCCACCTACACCTGAGTATAAATCAGATTCCCACACCATTTCACCTCTATTAGCTGCTGATTGCTTCCTTCTAAATATGTGCCATTGGGTGTTGGACAAATCCTGCTCCCCTTAAAGCCTACTAGCCCTAAAGAGCCAGCAGAGGAGAGTGCTTTCTCTGGCTTTAGCATCTCTGCTCAAACTGTAACTTGGTAAAACCTCTGGGTAGCTGGGGGCTAATGAAAGCTTTTGACTGGACACACAACAGCTGCTCTCCTCTGCTGTCCTACAAAGTTATCAGTAACTTTCATCAGTAAAAGAGAAAAAAAAAACCCATGAGATGAAAGTATATTCAGTACTCCTCTTATTATTAGTTCATATGTTATCAAAGCCTCATAAGTGGTTTCAAGAAACAACGACAACAAAATCCTATGTTTAAAGACTGCAAAGTTATCTTCTTTTGGCATAATTTTCTAGAGAACAGCCCTAGAATCACCTGCAGTCCCCACCAACCATGTCATCATAGAGCTTCTCAGCATTTCTGCTCAACTTTGGTAGCAGTCTCTGAGATTTTACTGTGATTTATGTCATATTCAGTGTTTTCCTCCAAGCACTGTGTAAATACTTACAGGAAAGATGTAAAGATTCATGGGGAATCTTTGTGGTGGAGATCTTTTTATTTTTTTTTTTAACCATTAACAGCTACTATTTTGAAAGAATTTTTCTCTGATTGTTTCTTTTCTCAAAATGGGAAATAGTATTCCTGAAAAAGGCACTAAGATTTGGCACCAGAAACACTATGGAAGAGCTTTTAGGTACAGTGATTCTAAAAGGTAAATATATGTTATACTCCAAAAAACCTCCAAATTTTCAAGTAATATAGAAAACTTATAAAATAGTCATTAATGGAAAAGCATGCAAAAATCAAATTTGAAGGGTCAATTTAAAGCCTTAAATACTCCCAGGGGTGTAAAGAACATGGAGACACCACACTGAGCACTCAGAAGTGAGTATGAAGAGACATGAAAATACTGTAATTAAACAGAGAAGTAGAAGAGGCTATTAAAGCAAAAAATATGGGAACACTGTTTAAAAGGGCAGACACATTAAATGAAAAGCTGTAAGACAGACTAAAAACAACAAATTAGAGGAACAAATTGCCAAAAGCACTTTGGTGAATTTTTTCAAGTGTACCAGGAATTCAATGGATACCATTGAGTCTATAGGTCAATGTATGAGTAAATTATTAAGAGGATAGCACAGAAAATATGAGTCCCCAGCTGAAAAAGCCAGTAAATTATCTTCCCTAATGGTCATGACAAATGAACTTAGGAAGATTCCTTTTCTTATGAGAAATTTCTCCATTGCCTTCAGTTAAAACATCAGTAAGACAGCTTTAGAGCCAGTTGCTTAAATTAATGTTGGCACAGCATCACAACAATGAATTTTCACCCAAGGACTCTAAGAAAATTATAATTTTTGCACAGCTGAATGGAAAATGTAACTTACTCTTCAAATTGTTTCGGCACCATGGAAGACTGCAAATGTGATGACTTTGGGTTTTTTAGGTTTGGGGTGTTTTTTGTTTGCTTATTGTTTTGGGGTTTTTTTTTAGCAAGGTCTTCAAAAAAAGATCCAAGAGACTACCAGGAGAGCAATAGAGCTTGACTTGAGACTTGAAACAGCTCAGGATCTGAGCTACTGGTACAAGATTAATGTATTTGTAGGCATTGAGAAAAGAGACTACAGTGCTTGGAAACTCATGTTGCAGAGTGTGGGTGGCAAACCTTGCAAACTGCTAAATAGTGGAATGAGACAAATTTTGGCTCTATAGACATCTGAGGAATTACTGCTTTGGTCTAAGATGCACGAGTGCTTTCTCCCTGGAATTGTATATTCTCCTTGTTTGCCAAATGATGAAAAAGAAG
This sequence comes from Petroica traversi, assembly GCA_025920805.1. Taxonomy (NCBI): domain Eukaryota; kingdom Metazoa; phylum Chordata; class Aves; order Passeriformes; family Petroicidae; genus Petroica; species Petroica traversi. The sequence goes on along the minus strand of JAHLSL010000015.1, from coordinate 22,048,155 downwards.
TCATTTTACTGCTCTGCTCAATTTAAGAGGAAAATAAGAATTCTCTCAATAAAAACTTGAAGTAAGAAAACTCCAGTTTTTACAATTTTTTTTTTTTTGAGAATCACTTGAACTGGCACAGAGGCAGAATGCAGGTAAGGAGGACAGCGGAAAACGGAGAGAAATAAAGCCCATGCTGAGTTCAAAAAATACCTCTGGCCAGCCTCAATTATTTCACTCTCACAGAAGTGGTTAATAATGCTGATTTATTTCCATTCTTTTCTTTTATCCTGTTCCTACTCCCCAGGTCTACTACTGAAACAGAATATGGGGATTTGGAGTGCTAAAGGAATACATTGTTTTAGCAGTGTTTCACTCTATTCCCTTGTCAGACATTTTCTGTTTCTGTATCTAGATTCACTACCCAAATTTCAAACTACAAAAGTAGGCAATAGGTTTTGACCTGACGGTGAGGTAAAAAATTAACTGCTATTTAACCATTTAATAATTTATCAATCACTTTATGCAATTATTAAAATTACATTAAGGATTTCACTCTAGGGGCTTAGTTATTGTGGGCATACCAAAACCTGCTTACCAGTGTACTCTTGGGGCTGGGGAATTGGACTAAGAATCAGGAGGTGCTGATTCTGTTTCCACACCTGTTATCCTTTGGACAAATTGCAGCACTTTTCTGTGTCTCAGCTTCTCTCATCAGATGTCCAGGCAGCTGCTGTCAAGAATGATGGAAGCTGAGACCTTTGCGTCTCTAAGTACTGCTCTGTGTCTCACAGGCCTGAATGAAATAAGGAATTACACTCTGGTGTCTGTGCTGCTTAGAAAAGAGGGTGACATGTATAATCAAGAATAAAATAATTATACTGCATGTGTAATTATGCATGTAGTCATTGCAAACTACAACGCAAAAATACAAAAGTAAAGGGAACAGACTGGCTGAAAGCTAGCGTGAAAAATAAAATATTGAACAGGAAAAGACTACTACAGCTATGACAGGCTGGAATGAAAATCACAAGCATCTAATGAAAGCCAGTAGCAAACTTGGGACCACCAGGGAATTGCTTACAGCTCAGCTTTGTTCTCTAGATGAAGAAGAATATTGAAGTTTGTCTTTAGGCTGAGTAGTAGGATAAGTTCAATGATAAAGAATGAAAAGTTGCAGATTCAACACAACCGTCAAAATTGCATATTTGCTAAGACTAAGACTTCCTCCCAAACCAGTGCAGTTTCAGAAAAAATAAAATAAGGCAATTGGTTTTTATTTCTCTCCAGCTCAAAACTACAGACTCAGGTCAAGGCACAAAGAAATTTTCATGGACAGTCTGTTCAGTTAAAATACTGGACAGCTACAGAAGTGAAATTTCTCTCTTTTTCGTGCATTCTTGATTCTTTGGTGTCAAACCCAGAGCATTTTTCTGTCAGATGTTCTCAGCTTTTAAAAAATGTGAGTACCTTGACATGTTTCCTGTAATCATAGCAAAATAAATGCAGTCTGGGACATTCTGTTCAAAAATGACACTAGTGCAATAAATCAATTGTAGGAAGCTGCTCTCCAGTGAATGACTTATCTTGCCTTTAAGCTGATGCAGCTACAGGCTGTGATAACTCGATAAAGGCCCAGGGAGAATGAATGATTTGATGAGGACTTTGTGGTGGGTCTGAAGCAGGTACCTGCTCCTGTGCTGAATACTATTGGCTAAGAATAAATAATAAAATGGCCAGCTACGGATGAAAAAGGGAACAAGTGGTTCTAGTGGATAGTCATGTGGAACTGAAAAATCTGCGGGGAAAAGATGATGAAAATGAGTTTGAATAGTTTCTGTTGCATTTATTCCATGACAGTCCTGTACAAATGCATAAATAGTCTCAAAGGCAATTATTCTGGAAATTAAGAGTGGTTCTGCTGAACTAACAAAGAGTTTTCCTTCCCTTCCCCACTGATCCATGCAATATTGATAGTGCGTGACACTGAGCATTGCACAGACTCCTCTCCAGCAGAGAGGGAGAGAGAGGCTGTACCAGCCACTACAGGAATGCATCAAGAACAGCAACTGAACCTCCAGTCAGATCTTGGCTTTGTCAGTATTTCTGGTAATGAGAAAGAGCCTGTGTGAGCAATGAATTGGTTTTTAAGGTTCTTATTTTCTCATTACTCAGATATTATAGTTGTGCTTCTGAAGCATTGGTTTCTAATGTTGTGTCTTGAATCTGATATAGGTCAGTGGAAGGGAATTCAGAGGAGAGGGGAAAATTCTCGGTCCAAAACCACTATAGCAGTACAGACAAATGGTATCAGGCTTTGCAAAATGTGCTTGCTGTGTCTGAGGCTGTTACACTGCCTGTCACTCTGGGCTGTTTGCTCGGTGCATGGTGACACCTTTGTGCAGCTGATGCACTCAGTGGGTCAGGCTGCCAGGGACAAAATGAAGCCTCAGAAATGCAAGGAGTTGTTTCAAACGGTGAGTCTGCTCTCAACAGCCATCAAGAAGACCTAAGAAACCTTCTATGGACAAAAGAGACCTCAAGCAGGCAGAGCTGCCCCTCCCCCGAGACTCCCACACTTACCACATCCTAAAGGAAACTTTTTACTTTGAAAAAATCTGCAAGTGAGTGTGACAATGTTGCAAATCAAGTGTCCTGAGTGTGGAGGAAACAGAACAATCTGAGTGGGCAGTGGACTTGCTTTGCCATTTCTAGATTCAGCATTTTACCTTGGTTTCTTGATATTTCACTTGGTTGAAGAAAAAAGATGCTTTTGTTTTTGGTCTGGGGAAAAGCAACATATAGCATAAACAACTGTTAATCCTCCTTAGGATTAAGCTACCTGGTACCCTGAACATCTGACAAATTATCCATCCACTTCCTATTCCCCTGTGGTACCCGGGACGGCTCTCATGACAGGCAGCAAACAGAGCACTGCGTGGGAATGTAATTCCTGTGGTTTAGACATCACTTCCATTCACTCCCAAAGATAGGGATCCATGCCTGGGAGCTGAGTGAGTGGCACAGACTGCCTCACATCCTCATGGCTAATCTCCTGCAAACCAGATTCGTTGTATTCCAGCTGCCTGTTGGGCAGCCTTTGTTCTGTGATAAACTCTGAAACATGAAGGGAGTTTCTTCAGTGAGTGATTTTGGCCTGTGAAAAATTATGCCAAGGACAACACTAGCAGTAGAGCAGTATGGAAGTCTGCCTGTGTGCTGCCTTTGAAAAATCAGTAGAGAACAGCAGTGAATGTAGTAAATGTACAATAAGAAAAAGAAAAGCGTAGCAATGGAGGAAGGACAGTCAAACATTTTAAAAATGAGGAAGGATTCAAAAGAATCCCAGCTGTGGAGATCGAACAAATTAAACTATGTAATTAAATAGCTAATTAAAACTATCTCAAAAGACAGCTGTGTACAGCTAATGTCCTTTTTGGTTTGATTATTAAAAATTCCTTTTTACACCTAGCAGAAGAGCAGAAAGCTGGGAGAGTTGATAGTGGGCTTTTCTTCAGTCTCTGCAGAGTGATCTCAGAAGTCTTTTCAGGAAAACAGAAATCACTGAAAAATGTAGGAATTTTCCAAACATTTCTCAGTAAACAAGGAAGGCACAATCTTGATCTGTGCCAGAGTAAGCCTGGGGCAGACCAGGGCAGAATCAAGGAGCTGATGAAGCAGAGACAACACTCATCATCCAGCAACATCAGAGCTGAGTCACACGACTCCAAAGTGGAAATTAGTCTGTAAACTCAGATCATTTCCCCTTGATCTGGAGTTTGTGCAGAGAATCAATGTGTGCAGAGCAGCTTCAACTGGAACACAATCCTCCCTGCTGTCTGTGTTATAGCAGGTGTGTGTTTTGGGAGACCTGGCTCCAAGTAAAAGCTCCATTTAATCACTGGCCAAGAGTGGGTGTCATGAGCCTTTGGCACTTCCTTGATACTGTTTACAGCTATGGCTGGCTTATACCTCCTGCTTCCATGGCTGTGGACATACACTCAAATGCAGCTGCCCCAAAAGTGATGTTTGTGCTGCCTGGGATGCTCTTGGCTCCAGACACAGAGAAAGTGGTCAGACCACAGAGCACCTGTACTTGTGGAACTGACATTTAGAAATTATCTGAGCCCACAAATGTGGGATGGAATTTATGCCAGCTAACTGCAGATGACTGAAAGATTAGTTCAGGCTCTCTCTACAGAGGAAATAGAGTCACCAACATAGGTTAATTTCCTAGGGTCTAAGTTATTTAATATATGTGTTACAGATCAATCTTGGGAGATAAAAGTCTCTCCTCACTGAGTACTAAAGGAGCTTAATCTAAAGAAATTATTTTTAGATATATTAATCTAAAGAGATACAGGCTTGTTGCATCTCCAGAAAAACACACATGCCTTCCCTCTTTGAGAAACAGATTCAAGGTCCTTCCTATTTAGTAGCTCTACAAGCTCACAACAGACTGCACTGCTTAGCAGAGCCAATTTACTTCTGGATTAGAGCTAATTTGCACCCACACTGTTCAGTGTGCAGAAACTGAATGGTCCCATCAGCCTTTAACACAGCACATGCTGATAAACTCTGCCAAGAGCTGGATAATGAAATCACCAGAGAACGGGGGTGCAATTGCCTGTCCATCCATGCAGTGATGCCTGTAGCACATTCGGGCTCTGGCTCTGCCAGCAGTGGCTTTTCTGCATGACTTGGGCTATCTTGAAAAACACTTTGTCATATAATTCCCATTTATTTCAGATATCTCTGAAAAATCTTGCGTACAGCCTGTGGGGTAGGAGTTGTTCTGTGTCTAACCACTATTTAACTCAGTCTGTCTTTGGTCCCAAACATGTTCTTTTGGTGCTGAGTGCTTTGATAGAAACAGTCATAATCTCAGGGCTGTTTCTCTAATACACCGTGATGTATGTGTTTTGACAGCTCAGTAGACTATCAAGTAATTATTCAAATAACTATATTCTAACTTCACTTAAATTTAAACTAATGATTTTCAGACTGAAAGTTATGCTTTTTACAGCTGAATGGGGAAAATAAAATTTTGGGGGAAGTACCCCATGTAGCACATGTGCCTTCTTTTACCACTGACACTCATGGCATTTACTCCCACCCTTTCCAAAAATCCTCGGGGAAATATTCTTAGAGTTTGGATAATTGATTCAGGTTGATGGTTCCTGCTGAGTAACTACACTCAGCAAATGGCTGTGAATATAATTTTGTATCAACCAGCAATTTATAATCAAACCTAATGGGTTCAGGTGCACATACGGCGTGAGTGACATGTGAAATACTGGTATGCAGAAGGCAAGTGAAAAATCGTACAGGGTGCTATAGTATGTTGACCTGTACTGTTTTGAGATCTGAGATTTATCATGGGATTTGATAAAGTAAAATAAGAAAAGACATGAAGTAAATAAATGAGGACTTCAAATGATGTGCAGTCATTTAGGAAAATGCAAGTAAACCAACTGATTAACACTAACATTAAAGCCAGGTTCAGACCAGTAAAATAGGTGTCTCTTAGAAGTGGTTCTATTCTCTGTTCAAGACCAGGTGCATCCTAAACAATGTCTGTCTTGTTCAGCCACATTTTAAAATATGAACAAGTTTTTATAGTTTAAAAATGTTCACAGATCCATATATTTTCAAACTCTCTCTCCTTCATAACTGAAGTTAATTTTGAGTCTATTATCCTAAAGGTAACGTTTAGATTTTCTTCTTTGCATTTGAATTCTGCATTTGTGTTTGCATTCTGTATTTGCATTTTTCAGTACTGAATTTGAACTGCTATTTTCTTACCCTGCAACTCAAAGCCATGGTTATCATTACCTACTGCAGCTCTTTGCAGTCAGATTTAGTTGTGACTACTCTGGTACCATAAGTGAACTTTGTGACCTCACCATTCACCTCACTTTCCAACTAATTTATGAATGTATTCAACAGATACGGGGACATCAGAGTGGCTGGCAGTAATAATGTTATCTCATTACTGGCTTGTTTCTGCATTGCTTCAGCAACCAGCCACAAATTGCTTTCTTAAAACAGGACAAGGAGTTCAGTCTTCATGATTCATTCTTCATTTATGGGGACTCATAACAAGTGAAAATTTATGTTAGTGTTGGATATAAAGAGACATGAAGAGAAATCATGGAGGTAATTCCCTATGGCAATGGAACAATCATGACCTGTTATGCAGCCTTTATTTAACACAGACATGATTTGTCCCATGTAACCTGTTTAAAAAAATAAAATATTTGGTACTCAGAATTACACAGTCGTGCTTCGCCTCCAAAGTCTGATATGTACAAATGAAGACTCCTTTTTCCTCTGGCTGTGAATTGACTTCCAATTAGTTTTTATGAGGTGTATTTGTGTTTCGTTTTCTGTGAATAGAAACTAATTAATGGCCTCCAGTGCTGAGGATCTGCATCTCTTATCCTGATCCTTCCAGGACCAGATTTCAACATGGAGAAGGCCCTGATGTATGTACCCCCATGCAAACTTTTGTTCCCAAAGTTGGATGGTGAAGTGTAGCCATTATAATGATATCATTACTAGCCTGGGAGGACTTTGACCACTTTTTCTCCAAAAAAAAGTGAATTTGAAGGTATACGTATAGAAAAAATTCCACTTCGGACCTGCTATGCTGAAACTTGTAGGCAGCTTGGCTCACTAAGAAGAGAGTGATATTTGGATTTGTAATTCCAAACCAGTAGCAATGAGCAGGAATGGAAGGCAGAAGTGAAAGGGCTTATGTGAGCAACCAATAGCTATTACTGCCAGAACATAAACCAGGCTCAATCACATTCAGAAATGCATCTTTCCAATTGCAAGAGCAATCTCCAAAAGCAGACATATCCATTACAAAAGAGAGAAGAAAGGCTCAGTGAAGAGCAGTGCAACCACTTGAAATGCTCAGAAAGAAATGGATTTAGACTGAATTAAGGTCAGCAGAAGGGGCAAGAAAAGGACTGCAGTCTCATCCAAAAAGCATTCAGATATTAGCAGGATTATGATAAATATCTCCAGAGACACTAAGTGACATAAAATATGTATTAAGAAAAATACATTCAATGAAGTACTCTGCAAATCACTATGAATATTCAATTCCAATCAAACTAAAATGAAAGAGACTGCTCAGGAACTCTGGATTTGAATCTGAAAAGACAATTAAAAGGAAAGAAAAAGAACTAAAAAGAGAAAGAGAATAAATTGGATCTTATAAAAAAATGAAGAGAATATTAAGTAAACTTTTCACCTATGATATGGAAAAAAATCAGACAACAGGATTTTGTACATCTTAATATGCTTAAAATAGGCTCCCTCAAGTTTCGCTGTTTAGCCTGGGAACAGAGAGCTCTCTGTTCACCTCGAGCTATTCAGGATCATTTATAAGAGAACTAGATATGTTCAAATGGCAGAAATGATAGCAGGAAAAGACAGAGTAATGCACTTCAATCTGTGGCAGATTTTTTTAGTGTGCTAGCATTGAACAAATACTGAGAAGAGGAATAAGGTGTATCAGTAGCTTAGGGCAGAGACAAGCCTCTCCAGATCAGTGCGGACAAAACAGCTGAATATCATAGCAATGCTACTGCAGCATATTAGTATTAAGTAAAAAAACTTCAAATTCACTAGTAATGCTTTGAAAACTTTTTACTTGAATTATTAAAAACATGGATATTTCTCTAATCAATTCATTGCATAAAATAGTTTTGCAGAATTCTAACCCATTTCCATGTACATTGGGTATATGAAATACATATTCTACTCAGTAAAAGGTGGATATTTAATTTTGCTTTCTTTAGCAGGTGGATAATTGTGATTATGCTTGTGAAGCATCTAACTGAAGGATTACTGTTCCTGAGAAGCAAACATTTCTTGTATTTTCTTCTCTGGTCTTTTTTTCTCACATCTTTAATCCTAAAGACATCTTCCAGGGAGAAGAAGAGACTCGGAAATATAAAGGATAAGAAATATGATTTCGCTACAAGGAAATATTGGGTCTTTTTCTTAATTTCTGGTCATTTCAGGTTTCAGATATTCATAAAGAAATGTAGTTGTATTTGAAGATCTCCTTAGTGACAAGAACACAAAAATAGCAAAATAATATGTGTTCAGCTTTTTAATAAAGCTACAAGCAAACAGTGTGGCTTTATCTGTACAGTCTCCCTCACCATAGATACACACACAAAATTTAAAAAAAGAGAATTTGGAAATGTAGCCTACAGCTTCTAAATGATATAGAATTCTTGAAAAATTGCTGGCAAGTCTGTGGGAATACACATTAAGATACTGAAAATATGGTGCTGCAAATAAATAATAATATAATGAATATCTAAGGGAATACACAGATAGTTTCAGCAGTTACCCTGTAGAGGAACATGGAGGAATATCAAAACATCTGGCTGCCTTAATCTGAGACTGATTTAAAGGCCTGTTTGGGCTTGACACCTCACCTAATGATACAGTCACATTTTACAGAATCACAGAATCACAGAATGACCAGGTTGGAAGAGACCTTCAAGATCATCGAGTCCAACCTCTGTCCTAACACCTCAACTAAACTAAACCATGGCACCAAGTGCCACATCCAGTCTCTTTTTAAACACGTCCAGGGATGGTGACTCCACCACCTCTCCAGGCAGACCATTCCAATATTTTATCACTCTTTCTGTAAAAAAGTTTCTCCTAATATCCAACCTATATTTTCCTTGGCTCAACTTAAGACTGTGCCCTCTTGTTCTGTCAGTTGTTGTATTGTATTTGAGGGAACAAATGTTTCACGTCTTTCATCATCTGAAGCTCTTCCTAAGAACTTGATGATCCATGTGGCATTGGAAATCCATGTAAGCACAGCCTCAGGCTGAAGATCCAGTCTTGAGGGCATGGAGGTCTAGGGACACCCACCCTGAGTCCCTCTGGTGTGCACTGTGAAGCTTCTTCTGGTATGATGTCATCTGTGCCTGCCATTGCTCCTGTTTTGCTCTCATAAACTTGAATTCAATTTGCACTTCAAGCATTTCGCATCTGCTTCCCCCTTCTTAACATTTTTGTCTTTGAAGAATATTACAGAGGTCTCTCCATGTCATTCTTAAGCTATGATGCAATTTAAGAGAAATGGTTGTGATCTGGCTTTAGACGATGCAGGATCTGTTATAGGTCTATACTAAATATTTTTCCTTTATGTTGTTAAAGCCAATCAGGCAATGACCAAAACACATGCTTTTCTGATTGGAGTGCATGTGGTTTACCTTTTGCTTCCATTTTACTTGTACTCCATTTAAACTTCATCTCTCATCAGCCTCTCGGAGTTCTTAATAGGGTTGTTACAATAGTTGAGCAATATGAAACAAACAAAAAAAAATTCCTATGCACAAAAATATTTAAAAATAAAACAGTGAAATTGTGGCAAGAGAAATTGTTCAAAGAGATGAACACATCAACGAGATTGTGATTGTCTTATGAAACCTGGTGTTTTAACTTTCAAAAATTGCTGCATACTGGATATGCTTCATATATTACTCTAGAGTAGGTGGGAGACTATTATCTGGAAATTAATTACTTGTATGAACAGCTTCTATTAATCAGAGTAGTATTTTTCTAATCTTGTTATTATGATGTTAATAGCTTTGATTTTTGTGGGTTAAACTACAAAGTTCAAGTATTCTCTATTTCAACTGATTCAGAGAATCCACCAAGATGCTTCAGAAAATCTTCTTTGGGCTGACTCGGTCTGGCTTCTCTTCTCTATGGCTTTTGCAGAAAAAAATGGCTTTCTTTGTTTTGCAGAAACAAATGTTGCTAGAGATCATGCAAAATAACATGAAGAATCTGCTGGACCTTTCTTTTCTTTCTAAGACCTTGTAGTTCCTGTGAGCAGTCAGTATCAGTCATAGAAATGTTCCACAGATTGTAACAGGGAGAAGTGTAGAACATGGCATAATTTCCTTTGTGCTATTGTGTGAACTGTGCAAAGCTGACACTTTCTTTTCCAGTTTTAATTACAGAGATGGTAATTACTTGTATTGTATACACTAAGTAAAATAGTAAAATACAACTTTTAAATTAATTTTAACATCTCACAACTCTATTAGAAAGGTTTGCATACTTAAGTAGGTCAAATAAAAACATGGAATACCCTTGAATGAAATGCAATAATTTGACCAAAGACAAAAACAAATCCATTGTTATGAGGTGTATCTGCTAATACAAAAGGCTCCATAGTGATTGCAACTCAAAGGCAGTAAATGATGAGAAATGCAGCTCATTAACTGAACCACGAAGATTATTGATCTCCTTGGGAATCAGTCTTGTGCTTCTGTGAACCCTGGCTGATCCTTAGATTGTAAGTTCTTGCTTCATGTCTGTTATACTTAGTGTATACTTAGCTCTGTTGAAACAGTTAATATTGAAATACGCTTTTCTTTTTTTTCTTTTTTTTTTTCTTTTTTTTAATAGTGGGGAAGTATGGACAGCGTTTCCACGTCTGAACAGTGCAGTTCATATAATTAAATTTCATTAATTATGACTTCCCTTGGTTTTCTTTGAGTTGTGAAAAGCAGTACCTTGTATTGTATTCCTCTGCTTAATTACTGACAGTTTCTCTGGGGAATTTCAGTAACATTTACGTTATATTTCCAACATACTTTCATCACAAGGACTTCTGCTTGCTTGCAGAGATGCAAGAACTACAAAACCATCACATTAGAGACTATAAGAGGAAGAAATCAATGGAAATCCTGTCTTTTAGGATTATTCACCTTCCCTTACACCGTGAGAAAAAAAATAGCACTCGGTTTAATTTTAGTGCTGAATGCTAAAAAGGCATTAAGAAATGCACTTACTTCTCTCTGTTGAATATGATGAATTCTTTCCTAACGGTTTCCAAGCACTGCTGCAGGTGTACGTTCTTTAAAAAACAGCATGAATAGATTGATTAAAAAAGATGAGAAATCGTAGACAAAAATCACAACACAAACAACACTGAAGAAAAAGGCTTATGAGTGAATACTATCAAGAGGCATTTTGAAGACTCACTAAATTGGGCTATGATAGCACAATCAATCTCATTCTTTTGGAAGAAGTTCCCCACAAAGAATTCCTGAGGATTTTTACATCTCTAGGAAGAGCCGCTTGCATAAACATTTGAAATCATCAGGAGTAGCAACATAATTTATGAAACCTCTCTGGAATGGTAATTCAAGTCTGAAAATTATTATTAGCCTTCTCAGTACTTTTGACTGTTCATACAATGCATCTTTTTACATGGGACACATTAGTCAAGAGTAGAAGAGACAGCTTTAACGTATTTATAAATAACAAGCCTTTTCATTTCATACTTTTCATTTTCAGTGGTAGTAGTAGGGAATAAGTACTCTTTGTAATTATTTGTCCATATGTGGGAAGTGTTTTTGGCAACTGGCAACACTTTCTCATACTTTAAATGAGCATCTGTGATAATCTTAAAAATTATTATAGCTTAAACACGTTGTTACTATTTGACTAAAATAAATGGTTGCTTTTCATCTTGCTTTGGAGATGATTTATGCAATGTGTAAAATGACAGACAGAGAGGCTGAGTCTATTTTGGTGATAAAATAGAACTTAACTAAGTTTGCCTACTAGAGTGTAAACAAAATTGTAAAACTGCAGTCACAGTCTCCATCTTACCAGTGGGCATGTTTCCTTAGCTCCATCTTTGGATTTGTTTTTGGCAAGTCGCTTTTTCTTTTTATGGAGAGGCTTGGACTCTAAAATCATTTCTTCAAGTTCAAATGTGGGATCACAGTTCAGTCTTCCTTTCTGGTACAAAAGGATTCAGAGTTACTCTTTGAAGCATCGTTGTGGTTTTTTAATTTGCTTGGCAAGTGTTACAAGTAGTAATAATGAACCAGCTCCTCAATCACATCTGTAAAATGAAAACTGTCTTTTTAGGCCTGGAGTGATGCTCAAAGTTTAAATAAGGGAGATAAGATAAAAATCAAATTATACAGCAATTATAAAGAGTTAGATCCTCTTCCTAGTTATAAACAGATACATTCCAAGAGTTACTAAATTTTTGTTACCCCAGTGAAAGAGATTAATCTGGCTCAGGGTCTTCATCAGAATATCAGGTAGTGCTGTAGGGCATAAATGGCACAGGTAATAGTGCAGAAGAGATAGGGAATACCTCTAAGACCTTGCTGGAATCTGATTTTCTGAAGTGTTGCAGCAGATTCAGTTACTGAGATGCTGTCCATGAGAACAAAGGAAGGAGCAGGCCTGTTTTGGTTAACAGCATTTATACAACAAAGGGTTCACAGTATTATAGAATCCCAGGTGGGAAAGGATCTCATGGATGACCTTGTCAAACTTTTCCGGGCAAAACCACAGTCCCCAGTATGGACAAGATGGCCCAGCAACATGTCCAGCTGTAACTTAAAATAGTCCAGTTTTGGGGAATCCACTGTTTCCAGGGGCAGATTACTGAAAGGGCTGATTTTTGTTCTTTCGAAAAGTTTTGCTCTTGTGTCCAGCCAGTTCCCCACCCATCACATGGATCACTTGTCTATGCCACAATACACTGATTTCTCAAAAAGAAGGCTGTGGGAAACCATTCAAAAGCCTTGGAGAAATCCAGGTAAAGAGTGGGAACAACTTGTCCCATATCAATTGAGCAGGTTACTTAGCCACTGAGTATGGTCAGGTTTGGAAAGTACCACTTGTCCTTGGTGAATCCTTGCTGGCTTTTCTCAATCATGTGCTTCATTCTATGGTATCTTCTATCCACTTTTTTAAGGTTTTCCTTACCCATTACACATATTACTTAAATATCTTGGATTCTCCATAAAAAAAATTATATTAATTTGTGATGCTTGAAGCAAATTTTAAGATTCTTTGTTATAGCAGGAAGTCCTTTACAAAAAATTTGCTAACAATTTGAATTGTGTTGTGGAAGATGTTAAAAGCAGCCTGTTTTCCTCTGGGACTTCTGAGAGTTCAATCACACCATTGTAATTGCCAAGGTGGAAGTACTAAGATAAGTCATATACAAATGACAGATATTTTTAGTAACCAAAACCACTAAGCAGTAAAATCACAGCAGAAATTACTTGCGTAATTTGTGGTGTCCTAGAATGAAACATTTGGATCATTCAAGATCACTCCATCGTTTTTACTCCTAGCAAATTCTGTATAGTCAGAGCATAATATTCAGATATCTGAGGTCTTTTCCTGCATATTATCCAGCCAGCCAGCAAACTGTATTTGGTTTGTATTAATGGCAGTTTATAGCTTATTTATATTTATTAATAAATAAATAATTCCTTAGATTTCATCATTATAAATTCCTTTCTTGAGCATGCATAGTTTTGAGATTTGTTTGAGTACTTAAAAAATACATCACTTTAATTCTGGAGCTTTAAAAATAAAAGTAAATTATATTTTAAAAAAACCCTACAACAATTTATGACTCCAAGTTGAATATGAAGAAAATAACTAAACCATAAAGAAACACATGTGCTAGTTAAGTGAGAACTATGGAATCAAACCATATGGGAGAAATTAAGCTATGGGATATCTCTCCCATGGACCTCCTGTGTGCCCTCTTAGCTGCAGAAGGCAGATAAGCTCCTGACAGTCATAGCAAGCTGTCAAAATTTATAAAACTCTCTGGTTTCAAAACAGTCCACAGGTCACAGGGTCACAATTCACCCTCACCATAGGCTGAAAAACAAGAAATATTTTGCTGGATGGCCCCAATTAATCAGTGAAAGTCTTGCTGGTGCAACAAAGAGAAAGTTCCTGGAAAATGGGTGACCAAACTTGGTCTCATGAAACAGCAAAGTTTCTATAAAAAGAAATGTTATGCTAGAAAAGACACTTTGATTCTCACCTCACTGTTTTTCCTGACACACTTGATCGACCAGGTGGAACAAGCCCTGCAATATCAGACTCTTGTCTGGTAGAGCTTGTAATGGGACTTCCAAACTAATCTGGATAGATAAATGAAAGATTTTACTCCTATTTCCTTTTAAATGAAGAATATTATTTTACTTCACATATTACAGATTTCCCCATCAGTTTTATAGATGCCTGCCAAAACGCAAATACAGTGAATGCAAATGTGAAAAGTTGTCTTTGTAGAATATGAGACTCTTGGATACACACATATGTTGTACCTTTGGGTATGGGGAACTGGATCTCCCTTATAACATATTGTGTTATGAATTTTTCCACATGCTGACAGTGGTGATTAAACTTTTAGCTGGGAGTAGGAGGTGTAAATAATTTGAGCTGAGTTGAGTTTTTCCTGAGAAGTCAGTGCACACATCTGGTATCTAAAAGAGCCATTCTAACTTAAAAGAAGTAAAAGAGGAAAGTAAGTCTCCACTGATCTTGTAGATCTACACCACCAGGAGAATGGAGTTCACAGTCTGCCAGGCCAGGAAGGAGCTTTGTTCTGCACTGCTTTGCTTAGGGCTGTGACCTGAGAGAGTGTAGGAGAGGATCCTGGCATGGCACAGCAATTATTCCAGCTGCATGGACATCAAATAGGAATGAAAGAGTGGTGGCCTGGTAGATATGACATTTCCCTCTCCAACTTTCCTCTTGCACTAGGATTGAGCTACAAAGTGAAAGGAAGGAATTTTCCCACAGGTGAACATTGCTCTGGAGTGCCTGTAAGAGAGGCCTGCCTTTCTATTCTCCTGTTGTGCTTGTTACCTGCTGTATTCTGGGTCTTTCTCCCAGTTCCCTGAGGAGGTCCTGCTTGCCCACTCACAGCTTTCTCCCCTACAGATGTTGCTTTCAGAGTGGCTCTGGTCAGGTGCCAAGAAGCCCAGCAAACACTGCCAGCAGTGTCTTGGCAACCCACCTGGCTACTTTTGCTCTATTAGGCAATGTTCTCTGGCCTTCAGCTTCTGGAGGGCTGGATCTTGTCGCCATCATGTTTACCGTGAGCTCTAATGTGCACCTGGATGAAGACAGGATGAAGGCACCTTCCTCATCTTTATTTAGTTGCCTTAAAAAAACCCCCAGAACTAAAACCTTGATATGCTAAAAATATGTTGTTTGGAGAATACTTATAGTGCAATATGACAGAAAAAAAAGTGAAGAAGGACATTAACACCATAGTCATTGATTTTTTTTTTATGGCCCTCAAATACATTTAACTAGAAATTATCAAAATGGAAGCACCCAGAAAATACCAACAAATGGGACCACAGTAAAAAAGAAACCACTGGATTCCCTCACAGAATCAGAATGTTTTATTGTAAGAAACTGTCACAAAGGAAATAGGTCAGCCTTTTGGAATGCCTTTTTTTAAAGTGAAAGCTAACAGCATACTGGGATGTTAAAAAGTTTTCCAAATGCTGTTCAAATGTCTAAGTTTCACAGCCACAACAGTCCTCTTGAAATTCTTTGTCTGAGTTAACTCTGACAATCATTTACTCTAACAGCTGAAATGCAAAGTCTGGAAAAAGTTTTCTTTTATTTGAAAAGGAAAGAAAAGTGAACCAAGGTTAATTAGTTTTTGTTGTGATCTATTGAAATGGGATGCATTTTCCCTTAGCTGTGATGGGGTAAACGAAAGTAGAATCCAAAGTAAATCACTGAAGAACAATAAATACAAGCATAAACAGGTAAAATGGCAGTGATAATTAAAGTCAGAATTTACAAACACTATTCACCTGGAGTATCAACTTACGTTAGGAACAAAGCCTGGGGTCACAGCTTTCTCTAGAACAGCATCCCAGTTGACATCAGCTAGGAATGGAGAGTTTTGAATGTCTGCAAGGCTTGACAGGCGGCACTCTGGGTCCTTAGTGAGGAGCTGTGATCAAGCACAAGGCATTATCTAAGGGACTGGATTCCATACAGAAGAGTAAAGGTACCACATACATAAATTGTATGATACATATTTTAAAACAAGGAAATGGGTAGGGAATCTTCTAACAGATGCTAGAAGTTCCAATTAAAAAAAAATAAAAGCAATAAATCATAGGATATGAGTATAATTTAAATGCCACCAGATGGCTGTTGCAGGCATGAGGTGTATAGATGTGTTAACAACAAAACTCTGCTTACAAATACACAAGAGCCCACATGAAATGGAACATCACAGTTCAATGCCACACAACAATTTGTATTTTGTATTTAATTTTTTGGAAGATACAGTTACACTAAGAGCCTTGGCAGCAATTAAAATTATCCACCTCACTGCTCTATCTAGTCAAAACTAGATTCCTAATTGCTGCAAAAGATATATTTTTTATTACTCTATTCAGACATTCACAAACTTTTCCTGTTATGTATCAATATTGACGATCTGAAATACCTAGAAGAGACAGATTGTCTTTGTGGCATGGCCAGACAATTAAAGCAAACAAAGCACTGGGATTTTAGGAAGAAAACAAATTTTAGAGTCGAATGCATTCAGAAAAAGCCCTGCCTTGTAGCTTAGCGACAATTAAAGCAAAGTGGCTCTGCTTTTGTTGTTGCAACTATAGCAACATGGGACAGGAAGAGATACAGCCATTTTAATTTCAATTTCCCTGTCTGGAAGGTGCAGCAGAAATTCAGAGGGCAGAGTGGTCCATCCTTCCCTGTCCCACTTGCATATCCATAGCTGGAGGGAAATGGGGCCAGGGCACAGACGAGGAATTACTGATCCCCAAACTTTTACTATCACTAGTGGATCAGCTTTAAAATAAAAGAAAGATTACATTTTTACTTCTTTGAAGCCATGAAAAGCCTGCTTCTATGCCTAAGAATAATGCACCTTCTGAAGAGAGAATACAGCACCACTCACATTGAGAACAGCCTAGAAATAAGCTCTGCTCTCTTATTCTTGAAGTGTTGACTACCTAATGTGTGTTTTTGTCTGATGTCTTTTCCAGTGTTGGAGAGGCTTCTGAAAGAGGAGAGAACAGAGGACAGAAATTATTTGTGCTTTCTTACCTTTTTCAGTAGTGCTATCATGCCCTTGCACCATGCAGATGAGTAGTGAACTCTTTCTATCTTGAACATGTTGAGTATCTCATCAATGGGAGTGGCTGAATGAATTTCATAGGGCCTCTGGGAAAAAGTTAAATCGATAGCAAATCAGCAAGAATGGATAAAAAAGTGTAGACTATTCACATTTCCTGAACTCGGTATTGTTTCTCTTGGAAATATCAAAACCACTAAAATAACTTATAACAATTTAGAGTCGAATCCTTTGTGTGTGGGCTTTTCTTTGGTTTTAATGAATGTAATTACTCATAGATGCATTTCCTCTGCAAAGTTTTCTCTCATGAAAGGAAATCTCAGCTCAAATTAGATTAATAAATAATTTTGTTCCTGGGGCATTCTATGTGAAATGTGGATTATTTACTATTTTTTCTTGTAGTACTAGTGATCAGTTCTTGTGACCTAAACTACAAAATTGAAAAGAGTGGCTAAAAGGAGCTTTTTCATCCTGATTTTACTGAGTAGTAGATAAAGATACTTAAAAAAGCTTACAAAAGTCTGTGCCAGAAGCATAACAAAAAAAAAGACTCCAAATTCTAATCCTTCTCCTTTGTCCATTTTTTTAAGCCCAAAATTAACACACTACATGGATCTGCTGTAGTGTGTTTGCAGTGCCTGAATTCTCTATAGGTGAAAAAAAGCTCTGATCTTTGCAGTGCTTTGTTCATGAAATTTTCTCTGATTTATCTTTTATTACATGTAAAATTTGGAAATAAAGTACTACATATAACTTTATATTCTTGTTATTTTCTGTGCACATACTTGTATGTTTGAAGCAAGTTGTAATTATGCCTAATGTATTTTTTGTAAACAAGGACAGAGACTGGATGGTTTGTGAATTAAGTTGTACCCAGCAGGTGATAAATATGTGATATGAGATCTTCAGCTAAATGCCATCCTAGCAGCAGTGTGCAAATTAATGCATCATAATTCATAAACAACATAGAGCTACCTATTAATCCAATATCCTGAACAGGAAAGGGCAGACACTCATTACCTTGACTAAGAACTGAGTCATCCCTTGACTTTTGCTAGTATGGACTAGTGGAAGGTTATAATTTAAGAATATTTCTAGGTGTTGGTTATCTAATCTGTTAAGGAATTGGGGACACTCTTAATAAAGACCCAGGACATATTCTTATTCTGGGAAGATTTATGTACATATTTAACTTTGAACATATGTATGAAACCAAGTCCATTCAAAGGCATTGACATGTTCTAATAATAAATTCAAGGAGGGTTTGAATCTTTTTGCTTTTATTCACATTGAGTTAGCCCATTGTCATTTAGCTATACCATGTCCATATGAATCTAAGAGGACCTAAATATCTGCTCTAAATATATAATTTTCCTGAATTTGGTTCAAAATTGTCACTAGAAATCGTGTCATATGCTTTTCTCTACATGTAGTAATATTGTCATAAAACAGTTATTAAAAATGAAACTTTTATGTGCTGTCACCTAGAAACTTTTACATGCTTTCTGTCAACCTACTGCTGACTTAACTTGATCAATAGGATCATTGTGACAGAATGCACATCAATTGTTGAAAATGGCAATTAACTCTAGAATTAGCAAAGGTAAGGAATTATGAATCATGAAAAGTTTTTCTGTTAAGGATGTTTCCGCCCATGCCCTTTTCCTCGCAGGAAAATCCCTGAAGTTTACCTTACTTTCAAGATTGTTAGCATTCTAAAGTCTTGATTTTTTTGAGATTTGGAGAGATTTAAAATATTTTTATAAGTTAATTTGAACTATAAAAGTTTAGTCTTTTGAGGCCCTTCATACCTCTATCTTCCCTGTTTTTCAGCTATTCAATCCACTAGAGGGTCCTATCCCTTCAGTTCTATTTTGTGAAAAAAGAAAAAAGAAATCTGGTTTGCTTTTGTTCAGGATTTTTTAATCAAAGTTTGTTGTTAATTTTTCATATTGCAATGAAAGTCAGAATCTGAGAACCCCACCTACTATCTCATTCATTCACTTTATCTATTCATGGTATATACATTTCTTGTAACAGTTTAGCATTTGTCAACAGCTCAGGAACAGACTGACATGAGGCATGGTTTGCGTCATGCAGGCCAATACAGTTTGATTTCATGAACTTGGTGAAGACTGATATTTGATGCAAAGCTGTATGAATTTGCTTTTTTTTTTCTTGCTAGCTGTTTTATTAGCAGCTGGACAAGGAGAAAAATGTACCTACAACTTAGTGAGAAATTTTAGCTGTGCTGTGGGTAACCAAACAATGGTGCAGAGAGCTCTGTACTGGACACAACCTGCTCCTGTTGTACCTACAGGCTCATTTCAGCAGAACATGGTTTTGGCTGCCCAGCAGTAGGAAGCCAGACATGAGAATGGCTGGAATGCCTTAAGCACCCTGAGCAAATAAAAATGAACATTCAGCTCAATGAAAACAACTTGTTTCTACTCATTTTACTTTTACTTATCACTTCTTGAATTCAGGCTGTCAGTGTCATACGCTATGCACAGTTCTGAGGTGGAAAATCAAATCTGTGATGTTTCTTGTTTCTAAAGCTCCTTCCTTGCTTGCCGCCTGTCTTTCCCATGCAGTAGTATGCTCCAGCTGCAGAAAGCCTGTCCTGTGGCTCTGTCCTGTGTCCTGTGGCTCTGCCCTGTGTCCTGTGGCTCTGCCCCATGCCACAGCCTCCTCTTTGCCCAGAGCTGCTGCTGCTGGCATGGGTGGGCTGCTTGAGTACCTGCTCGTGGTCTTGGTGGCAGTGGGGCTGCTCTTTGCTGCTGGACAAAGAGCAGTGGGAGCCTGGAGGAGCAGGGGCTGTGTGCCTGCAGGTTTAGCTCACAGCCTTGTGTGTAAACTGTGCCTTTGTGGCCATCTGCACGGCGCTGCTGTGGCAGATGGGGCTTTGGAGCTCGCTGTCATTGAGACAGCAATGTGCCTCGGGTTAAGCACGTTTCCTCAACCCACTGCTGCTTCTCTTGTCATCACTCGTGTCAGTTTAGGCCTTGTCTAGGCTAGAAACATTTAGAAAATATATACCTTTTCCCTGTCTGTACAGTGGAGTGGGCTGCCAAGGCATCCTCTGGCTTGCTCAGTAGCCAGGAGCTGCTCTTCAGGAGAAAACAAGCAGCTGGCTTGAGTGACTTGAGCAGGGGCAGATGGCAATGTTTTTATTTAAATAAATAAAAAAAACCCCCCAAACACCAAAAAACAAACAAAAAATTTATTCAGTCTCAACTTCGCTTTGTTTGTACCCAGACTGACTTATTCAGGAAAGACCTTACGGATCTTGGCAAGTGCATATCAGCCTATACAATGTTTCATTTATTAAAGTGAATTTGTCACATCAAAGTGATCTTTTGTAATTAGTCTTGGGAGTTCAGCTTTCATTCATAATCATTCAATGCTCTCCCTTCTTGGTGACACTCACTGGTGAAAGGTTTGATATAAAACCATCAGGATGTTCTCTTAATTTACTGTAAGTGTAAGCTGAAGTGTCTGTGAATAGGACTGAGGGTGCATTATGCTTATCACTGCCAGACTTTAACTTCTCCATTCCAGGAAGAATGTCATCCTAAAAACTCCCTCTGGTTTGAGAATTATGGTAGAGAAAAATCGGTAATATGCTGTTTTTGTTAAGAAAGGTGTTTAATACTCCTCTACTTTGAGAGATGAAACAGTCTTTGCATGGGAGAGATCTTTGTCTCAGGCTTTTGTTATTTCTACGGAAATATAAAATAGATTGGCCAAATTTTAGGCCTTTGAAAAATTTACTTCTGAACAGATAATATGCAGACACACTGAAATTAAGTTTTTCACCTAAAAGTGGGAAGAATAATTATTCTTTATTTCTATTTTCCTTTATCTGTCATCCTACATGAAATTGTGAAATCTTTGTAGGATAAGTTCTCTGGCAAGACAAAGTAGCAGAACTGTATTAGTGTCATAATATGAAAGATACCTCTTCCCTTATAAAAAAGCATACTGCAATGCAATAAAATCCTCTTTCCAAAACAGGAATGAAAAATAATTTTAAAAACCCCAAACAGCTGCTTTAGCTACGTCATCGTCCTGAAATAGTATCTAAATTACTGTTTTCCATGGGGAATAGTAAATATTTAAGCAACTGACTGAAATCTTTTGAAGCAAAATGGAAAAGAATTTTCCATTATCTTTTGTGATATTCAACCATGCTCAGGAAGATTTTTCATTAAGCTTATTCACATAATTGATTAGATAAGAAACAAATGCACTGGCAGATAAGCATTTTCTGTAGCTGGGTCAAGCATCTTAGGATATTACATTAGATGTCTTATGGTATTAGCCAAGAGAATCAAAGATATAATAGAGTCTGAAATAACTTCTATTTGAAAAAAAATGCCATTGTTTGCAATTCAGCATTATAAAGAAGCCATTTAATATTAGGCCTTCCCTTATTCAAACTGGGGCAAATTTTCCTAATGTATTTGAGTATGGGGTGCAACTTTCCCCAAAGTGCTTTCATCTGGGAAAGAACCAGGACATCATCCCTGACCTGGGCTTTGTGCACTCGAATTTTATCCTGAAGAGTGCACTCAGGGGCATTGCAAACTTGTTTTGTTAGATAACAACAAACTCCATCATTCTTACCCAACCCCTCAGTAATTCATATGCTGTAATTCCTAGCGACCACCAGTCTACTGGGTATGAGTATCCTGGACCTCCATCCATGAAAGCCTGGAACACTTCTGGAGCTAAAACAGTAAATAAAATCAAACAGAAAAACATTTCATTAAGGTTAGATTATGAGTATTATTTCACAGCTGAAAAATTAATAAGGACTCAACAAACTGGGATTAAATAGACTTGGAAGCACAGTATTTTCAGTGCCCTTGTTTATCAGTAGATAACAAGCAACCTTTGCCGGTCAGGGTATTTCAAAAGTCAGTAATTTCATATGTTGATTCTTACCTGGTTCATTTAAGTTATGTGAATAAGTAATTGGAGGGTAATTCTTGATCTGAAGTGTGACTTGAACATTCAGGGTAATGTAAACATTTTATGGGGAAAATATCTGCAATGAGGTGATTCTTTGTGATTGATGGAGGAGCTGAATACGGTAAATCTCATCCTTATTCTACATTTGGATAGAAGTAATCAGTCAGGTTTTAAAGGTATTCAACAAAGTAAAATGCTACTTAAATAAAAATCCTGACATTGATTTTATAATGTGAAAAGCTGTCATGAATGGAACAAAACACTCTGTCAATGAAGTAATGACTTCCATAAGAGTAACTTCTGTGGAGGGGAAAAAAATGTATTTTCAAAACAAGGATCTACTAGTCTAATTCACAAAAAAACCCTGTACTAAATAATGCTACTATAATTTCTTCAGAAAACCAGCTGAAAATAAGAGTGGAAATGAAATGTAAACTTGGTCATGCTTTTTTAATGGTTTAACCCCAGAATTTCAGTACACTTTGTGAAAACAAGACTTGTGGAGACCAGCAGGCCTGTTGACCAGGGCTCTGAATGGCCCTACTGGTAACACAGCCCCTAGGGCTGCATGATCTTCCAAAGTCAGGGTGAGCCAAAGTTTTTCCCCCAAGACACCCCAAGGCCTTATACACATTTATTTTAATTCCATTCTCCCAGTTGGCCCCTTGGCCTTCCCGCCCCTTTTGTCCTTATCTGGAATTTCTCCAGATGTTCTCCCCAGTTCGACGCCCCATTGGCCCCTTCTCCTTGGTCCCTCCTCCTGCCCCTTCTCATTGGTTCCCCAGCCCATCCATCAGCATTGTACCGCCCCAGCCCTCTCCCTATTGGTTGCTGTAAACCCCGCCCTCTTTGGTACTTAAGGGCCGGGTTCCCCTTTGTCTTCGTCCCTGGATCATCCAGGCTACGGAATAAACTGGACCCTTGGAACCCACACAGAGCCCCCTGTGTGCTCCTTGTGCCACAGTGGTTGCTTCTCCCCCATGCTGTGTGTGTGCTGGGCACTGTGAGCGTGAGCTCCTGCATTGTCCTGCTGCCCCAGGCTGTGGAGATTCTCTCGGAACATCACATACCTGCCTAGCTGGACACCCCCAGGGCTGTGACAGACTTTCACAGGAGATTTTCTAAACAACTCTGTTCCCAGCCATAACATCATGCTAGATCATGATTTCGATGTGATACCGAGTCTAATGTACCACATTACCCCCTGATTACCGCGGCCTCACTTTGTGATGTGCACACTGCAGTGAACAATGCAGTCTGGTCACACTTACTTCTGACTGGCAGTTTGGGATTTGACTGTTTATGGCATTTAGCGATGCACCTTTGATAAATGGAAAGGCATTTGTTTTAGAAGAGTTCTTGCACTCCTTGCAGTATGGATGGCAACCTAATAATGTACAACTCCAGACCTGACTTCAGAAAGTCTTCAAGAGCCAAATATAATACAAGATTTCAGCATCCATTCATTAGTTATTGCAAAACTTTATTCTGTAGAATAAAAAGCAGTGAACATATGCAAGTGGTCTCATAGTCTTTAACTAGCAGAACCATGTCTAAACACGTTTGGTATGAGATCTGCAGGCATCTAAGTAAACATTTTTTTCTGGAATACATGTGTTTGGAGAATAGATGACCAGTGGATCCCTGGCAGAGGAAAACTTTGTGCTGTGATCCAGTATGAATCAACGATGCCATAGGAGTCATTACACTGAATTAACTGTCTCATCAACAGATGACACAGCTTCCCTTGGCATGCTACATCTTCACATGTATTTCAATCCTTTTTTGCATGCTGCTGGTGTGTAGGCACAGCTTGCAGGTGTGCAGTCTATCAGATAGGTGCTGAGAGCATAAACAGGATTTTTTTTTTATTACTTTAGTGGATCGATGCACTTAAATTGCACATCAGGCACAAACATACTTTGAATATCACCATGGGCACCTTGTAGTGAAGGTTTGCTTGATTTAGTCCCATTCGTTATGGTTTTTGCCCACTGTGCCTAGATGATGTACAATATCTCATTACAGAAAATAGCCTTCTGCCACTTTTACTGAACTATGCAGGTTTAATATTGGTTTCACTATTTCTTTTATAGCTTTTACAGTTTAATAATGAGACAGATCACTATCTGATTTCTGTGAGATAGAGGTGAAAGCACTTTATTGATGTAACCTATGACATTGCCAGAACGGTGCAGTTATTTTGCTAATTTAGTGACTGAGCTACTGACTTATATTTTATTTTATTTTATTGTTCTAAAAGCTTCAAGGTCAACTCATCCTACATTAAGCAGATCAGCAGAAGATGCTTTCTTTAGCCCTGGAGTTTTGAAGCTGTTTTCTCACCTTAAGCCAATGGCATTCTTTAGAGAGAATATGAGAAGTTAGGGTCCCGATTTTTAGAGCAGGTAGCCCCTTTTTTCCCACTTTAACAGCATTATTTTCAGTCCAGCTGGAATGCCTCTCTGCATCCCATCCGCTCCCGGGAAGCAGTTGTAAACACTCTCGGGGGGGGGGGGTGGGGGGGGATTGGCAGAGGGTGCAATATGATTTGCAGTATCCTATGTATAGGTTTTTTCTCAGGGAAAAATCTCAACCATTTTGAAGCCAAAAGAGCTTTCCCTAGTTTGATGAGGCTGTTAAATACTCATTTCACACTAAGCTTGTGGTTAATGCGTCTAAAAGTCTTTTTGAACTGAGACATTAAGCGCAAATGAAGGGCTCCAGGCTGTGTGCAGACTTCTGGAGTTTGCCTGCTCATTCTGAAGCAGAGCATGATCTTACAGAAAGACAGCAGACTCTCCAAGTCATGGAATTAGCCAAGCTCTGAAGAACTAGAGCTGTGAAGTACAGGACATAACTTCAGGTTTTACTGTAAGAAATAACTATGCCAGGAGAACCAATTCAGACTATAAATTGGCTAGGATAAAAGCAAATAAAAACTCTGAAAGGAAAGATGAAATTCTGCATTGTTTTTCGTTAGCATTGTTACTTAAGTAGACTATCTGTAATCTTTTAAAATTTGAACTTGATCCCAGGCTCATCTTGGAGATCCATCCTGCAGCCTGCTCTCAGTAGATTGTTCCAAATGATGATCACATTTGATCTTGTCAGCTTGGAGCAAGGGCAGCAGGTCTGCAGTGTGCCCCTGTTGTGAGCATATCTTCTCCTACCATAACAGATTTAGCATGAGAAGAATACTTCATTTTTTACCCCCATGCATCTACATAGGCAGAAGAATTCTGCCTTCAAGAGTTTGTGAGAACAAGAGTGAGAATACCTTTGAGAACAAGAGTTTAAGATATTTTTCCTTTAGCAGTTTCCACTGACCAAAAACTTTTCAGGAAAATAAATGCGTTTAATATTGGGTTTGATCCTGCAGCTTGTTTTGGCCAAGAGCTGTAGTTCCAATCACATGCACTTAGAGGAAAGGCAGTAGCTATTTGCATGGCAGGAGCTCAACTTTTCAAATAGTGAAACTAAAACAAGGAATAGGAAGTCTAACTGCAAAGTAGAGAAGTGTTGCAGGTCCTCACAGCTCCCTAATTTCTTTGATATGATGGAGAACTGCATGTTCCTAGAGCTCCCTGAAGAATGACAACAGGAGGAACTTGGTTCAGCCTTACTGCTCACCCTGCTTTGAGCAGAGCTGGACTAGAGGCTCTTGGGGCCCCTGCTGTCATGGGTCACCCCACAATCCTGTGATCCTAATGAAGCTCAAGCAGCTAGCTCTCCACAGCACATCTGAGTGGGATGGCAGAGGCCAGAAAGCCTCAGTGGGATCTTAACAGCTTCTTCCTCTTGGCAGTCAACATGAACTGCATGTGCTCTTCACCTCTGCTCAGACACCTGGGAAACCTGTCACCCAAAGTACTGGGAACTTATAAAAGTCTGAAACTCAGAAGAAATGCAGTCTTTTTCTTTGGGTTGTTGCTTTTCATGTTGCACAAAGTGAAATCTGACACCTTTCATGCAACTTTTTTAAAATGGCAAAGAAAGGCCCTTCAAATACTAATGCTGGGACATCTGTACTAATTTCAACAGAGGAAATAAAATCAGGGATATCTCTGTGTCTTTTATAATAATGAGTAAATGCACATATTTAACTTCAGCAACTAGCCGGGCTGAAAGTCCTTCTATTTTTTCTTTTCTGCATCTATATTTTTCTGTTAATAATACACTTTCATGATTTTATTATCTGCTTTGCTTTCTTGAAAAATTACATAAATTAATCCACTTTCTTACTGCATTGTGTGCATCAGTGCATTTCTTGCTTGTCCCCCATACAAATTTCCAGTCAATATTTTTTCCAACTTTTCAGAGATGTATCTTCTGATGCTTCTGCACTGCATCTTTTTAGTAATATCATATTACTGCAGACTGTAGGAAGTAAGCAAATGGTTATTACTCTCTAAAATAAAACAATACTAGAGGACAGCATATGAACAAGTTGATAATGAAAGCCAATGTGGTTAGTCTGCATCCATCTCAGATGCAATGGCTTACTGGGATGTCCCTACTCCTGTTCTGTAGGTTTCTGCAAAAGGGATTAATTTCTGACAAATGCATTCACGTATATAACTATCCACTGGAGTTTTCATACAGTCAGATGATCTGCAATGTGAATTGTATATATGATGCATCTTATATTGTATACATATTTTCCTAAAGATCTGTAACAAAAATAAAGTTATAAAAAAGGGAATTTTATGTAGCTGGTTGGTAATGATCTACCTTTATTTGTGGAAATATATTAATGTCTAACAATATGATTCATGAGCTTGAAATAAAAGAGAATATCAATGTAAATACAAACAATGCTAAACCAAACTTACACTACTTTTTCCTATTCTAAAAGTCCATTTTGTACAAAGAATAAAATGTTTTAAGTAAGGTTTCTGAAAATCTGCTGACTATTCATTAGTGACACAACTTCATAAATTATGAATTTATGAAATGCTCTGGATCTCTGAAGTTCAGACTGTTTTTAGTTTGGAGCTCAAAGGTGAGATTGAAAATGCTGCCCATGATAAAATGATCAATTTGAGGTCTGTCTCTTGGTGTGGTAGGCGAAAAGAATAGCTGATATTATTTCTGATGGAGCATCTACATACTAACAAATCAGTCTATTTAAGCAATAACTTGAAAGTCAGTCTTGCAAGATGCATTAATGTAAGGAGCTGACTGTCCATGAAAAGCTGAATATTGCCAATGACAGCTGGTCATCAGTTCCTGCAGAATACCCTGTGCCAGTGTTATCAATATGAGAAACTGAAGATGAAACAAAAAATAAAACTCTAGTGGTTGTTTGTTTTTTGTTTTTGTTTTTGTTTTTTTGTGGGGTTTTTTTTGTAGTTTTTTTTTTTTCTAATTATCCAGTTCAGGTGGATATGTCTGAAACATTTCTTAAAAAGGAAATCCCTGACATGGCTCATCCAGTTTCTAGCTACAGCTCTATGAAGTCTATTTGTATCTCAGCAGAAACCCTACATGTCAGTAAGGGGAATCAGAGGTTTGTGGTTTTCAGCAGGAGTTGCAAAGCAACACCCTCTGCTGTAGTCATTGCAGCAAAACCTACTTCAGTGGTTTTATTGCAATGCTCGAGATTTCAGATTAGAAAATACATTCCAGTGTCATTAACTGAGATTCAGATTAATATCACACTGCCAGGTGTTGTTTCCCTTCCACATTTTCGCCATGATCTTGGGAAGAAAAATTATAAGTATAAATTGACATATACACAAATATACAATACACACAGCATAAGCAATATTTTGATTGACTAGCACAGGATAAGATGTTAAACCTTAGACATTTGCAAATTTTAAATGGGTGAGTGATGATATATTTAACACATTTATAGTTTCACCTTGCTGAATCAGGCTTAAGGCAGGACAGATTGAGCTGAATAAAAAAATGAACTGATTTTTTAAATAATATTCCAAGGACCTTGAACTGAGATGTTTCAGTGAAATATTAATTGCATTCTTAGCACTGTGATGAGAAAATATTAGTTTTCATTTTCTCCTGAGAGGTAAATTAGGGGTCAGTAAATTTTCTGGGTCATGGATTAAACAGAAAACAGAAATCAAACTACAATAATGGCAAGTGATCTTCTATCCAGTCTAGAAGCTGTTTCAAGAGCAAAATGGAAGAAAACAACTTCCCTCTCCCTGAATATAAATGTGGATTTGGTAAACTATCAATTTGCCTCATAGTGTTTACTTGCTCATGTGCTAAAAGGGTCTAAATTATAATAGTCAGCCTTCTGACTCAGAGCTTGAGACTAGCTAACTTCTATTTTATAAGGAAAAATGCTGCTTAAATCCTGGCCATGCTGGGATGGCAATTTTCTAGCATGAGGTTTAGACTTGTTATAGCCATGTAACCGATTTTGCACCATTATTCACATTATACACCTCAATAGTTTTAATACTCAAATTTAATGCAATTATTCAATCAAAGTAAATAATTTAGATACCATTACCTGAAAACAGACACGGCATTTAGAATGCCTTATTAGTTTTCCAGATGGCTATATAACCTCTCCTGCCCTCATTCAGCGTGCTATCCTCATACAACTCTCTGCTTTACTCCACCACTGTACAGAACTCATTTCTTGACCTTGCACAGAGAAGCCCTTGGAGGCTGAACATCTGGATCAGCCTCAGAGAAACAACCTCAAGTTGCTGCCCCTGTTGAAAGAAAGCCCAGCAGCAATGAGCACGTCATGGTCTCCCATTATCGAACATGAAATTATACACAAGCACCTTTGTTACTCCATACAAAAGCTCACAGTGGCTGCAAGGCCAGTTTTTCTAGCAATTTTTAGAAGGGATTTTATCCAAAAATATCCTTTTGGTGTTTGAAAGATTGTTCCAGTATGTAGACAGCAGCTGTTCTGCCCAGTACTGAAATTAGTGGGTCTGCATAACTGGGGATTTGAAGGACAGGCTGTACCTGACCTGCCAGGAGGACTGTTACATACTCCACCACAGACTTCTACCAGGCTAGAAAATATCTTTTCACCAGTTTACATATGCAAAAACCTGGGGGGGGGGCCTGGGGGGGGGGAATGGCCTGACCAACGAATAGGAGTTATCCAGGGGTCAGAAGGGCCTTTTCATGCAGGTAATAAATAAGTAAATAAATAAATAATAAAAATAAAAAGCCCAAACCAAAACTACCCCTTGAACTCAGAGAGGGGGAAACAGTCAAAAAAATGATAGTATTAGTAGTTTTGCTGGAAGACCTTAAAGGACGGTAGCAGGTCAGAGAACACAGAGGTGAAGAGCAGCTGGAGGTAGTAACTTCTTTCCTGATCTCCTGAGATTCCTCAGCTGCTGTGTTCCTACTCATTAGTGTGAGAGTGGAACCAAAACCTGAATGTCTGCTTGCAGCTCAGTGTTTAATCCCTTGAGCCACATAGCTTCTAGCTGAAAATCTCATCAGTGGGGGAATATTTGTTTTAGCACCTCAGTCTCACACAGCCACTCTTAGTTCTTGCTTGTCAGAGCAAAGAGAGGCCTCCCTTGTCATGCTGATATCGTGAGATTTCCCCAGGATCAAAAGGTCAAGATGACATGACCAGAGAAACTCTTCACACAGGCAGTCAAACCCCCTGTAGGATAAAGCTAGGATTTTTAAAAACCTAAACACCACCTTAACTGCACTCAAAATTCAATAAGGTGCAAAATATTATTTAATTTCAGAGCACTCTTTAATATGAGTGCAAGAAAGACCAGAGATTGACCACTTTTGAACACTCAACTCAGAGTTTTCACTGCTATATTATAACCTTCTGAGGAACAAATTTAGCCCTATGGGATAATTTTTTCTATGTGAAAGTTTGATATCAGGACATCCACTGGCTTTCCTTTGAGTCCAATAGTACTCCTGTGCAGTATCAATTAATAAATATGGATGACTCATACATTTTAGAAGTTCAGTGGACCAGTGTAAATCCACAATCCTCTGGTAATCTCAGGCATACAGTCAGTCTTCACCATGACAGCAAGCTACGAAAGGAGCTGTGGAAACCTGAGATAACAAGCCTGTAAGATAGGAAGGGAGTAGCTGAAACCTTTCACATAATTTATGACTGATTTTATTGACTTTGGATTTTTTTCAGGTGTATTTGTGTAAAAAAATGTATTTTATTGGCTTGATTTGAGGGAAAGTCACAGTGCATCATTTGAATGTCTTCAGTCTCTGCAGAGAAAAACATCAACGACTCTCTACCTAATCCCCACAAACTCTCATACCACTAAAAGCTAAAACTCCCAAAAACCAAAAAAGAAAAAAGCAACAAAACCACACAAAAAACCAAACAAACCTTAAAACCCCCAAAATATAACCCCTGAATGGAAAGGTTTTGCGACACTTAGAAACAATACACAGATCTATGGAAATTCACCATTCCAAAATATTTTAGTAAGGAAAAAGCATATGCTCTGGGATTGAAACACACATAAATTTGCTAAAGTGAGGAATAAATAAAAGGGGACACCTGTCCTGTTTTCTAGATGAGTTTTACTCTTTAATTTTTGGGTTTGTAGCTGAGCACTCTGTTGCAGGCCATCACTGCAGATGGGTATCCAGCACAGAGAATATTCTTTGAGACACACAGGTATTTCTTGCAGCCTTGTTCATGAGAGAGCAATTTAAGAAACAGCCTTTTTTTCTTTTTTTTTTTTTTTTACTCATAAGCATGGAACAGAGTTGAAAGTAGCAAGGCCTTACACGGGTGCTTCCAGTCAAGCCAACACACACTTCCCTTTCCCTCAAGAGGCCGAGGTAAGATCCTTCTGCAGGAAGAAAAAGCTGAACAGACCAGCACAGGCTGCAGCAGGGACCATGTCCTGCCCTGGTCCTCATCCCAGGGCAGAACTGAGGGGCTCCTCCACAAGAGCTGGTGCTCCTTTGTTGGCAGCAGCTGGGCCTGCCAAAAGCCAGCCTGGTCTCTGAGAAGGTTGTGCATTGCTTGCCAGGGTGGGATGGCAGCCTGAAACTGTACAAGTTTACAAAGAGCTACTCCTACAATAAAGCCTTGACACCACCCTCAGTCACAGGTCTGAGCAGTGGATCTGTGAAGGTGAAGTAAGACACAGGTGACACACAGGTTTCCCAGCTCATCTGAAGGCCTTCCACAGTCACAGGCACACAAACAGTGCAAGACAGAAACTCAGGGGGGACCCCCAAACTCTAAGGAGTTTATTTCATTTCAGCATTTCAGGTCACTGGCTTTGAGAAGAAAGGCTGCAGAAGCAGCTGGAAGCATCTTGCCTTGCCAGGCTGCTGGCCTTGTTCTTTTCACACACGCTGCTGTCCCTGTCTTTGTTCCTACGGGTGGCAGGTATTTCAACTGTCTGAATGAATTGGCTGGGAAGGGGGGACATGGAAATCGACTGGGTTTCAAGAGAAACCTTCATGTTCAAGTACAGTGCATTCTGCATGAACATTTAATAAGTAGGGAAAAAGGCAAAGAATATTTCAGGCTGAGGAAGACTTTGGGGCTAAAAGGCTAATGTGAAGTGGGATTAAGCAAAGGCTGCAGGAGCTGGCTCACACCATGCTTAGAATTACAAGATAGGCATCTTAATCAGAACAGCTAGAGCATTTTTACAACACAATATCAATTCACTCTGTTTTTTTTCCTGGAAACCATTTTTATTCAGTCATGCTGCATGTGAACAAATCACTCCCCAGCAATTTCTCAGCCTATTTCAATCAGATTTCAAAGAGGAATGGAGGCTTTAGAGATAACGTTTTTCTGTTTATTTCCTTAAATTTGCCGTAGGAAGAAATGAGAAATCCTATAAGTGCCTCTACGAATGGAAAGGCTGGAGATTTGCCTCATATCTGATTAAACATAACAGGATCTACATGAGAGTAAGACTTTATAAAAGTTCAAGGAGAAAAAGCTTTCATCACATCTCATACTGTCATCATTGTGAAAATCAGCACAGCATAAGGCATTTCTTATAGAACCTGCCAAGTTTTCTTGGTTCTGGTGCCCAGCAAGTACCATGCTTGAACGTGACTTTGTCTTGATATCCCAAGGTTAAAGTGTGGTTTAAATTACCAGAAAAGCTTCCTGGTGATCATAGAGCCAACTTCCCCAATTCTATTTTTTTCTGTTTCTCTCATAGTCTGAATGCCTCAGGTGAAGACACATGGAAAGCCTTTCATGAAGCCTTACAACCAGAAATCCCAGCAACTGAAAAGTCCTTGTAGCATTTCATTAAAGTTGCAATTCTTCACAAAATAAAAGGTGTAAACTGAAAGAGGGAAGCAGCACCA
Organism: Petroica traversi; assembly: GCA_025920805.1. NCBI lineage: Eukaryota > Metazoa > Chordata > Aves > Passeriformes > Petroicidae > Petroica > Petroica traversi. The sequence continues at coordinate 22,015,919 of JAHLSL010000015.1, read as the reverse complement.
GGGAATGTCTGGCCATATCTGTCACACACTTAGTATTTGGTTTTGTTGAAGCTTTGATGTCCAAACTGTGCCACAGAGAATCCTTACCCATCACTTTTCATCTGAAACTGAGGATTTTTTACAGCTCTAAAGGCTTTGCTGTCTTCTTACAGCTCCAAATAAATGTAAGGGTGATTCATCTGATTCTGTCTGAATGCAAAAAATGCACTTGTGGCTTTTGCAGCATCTTTGCCTTTCCAAGAGGTGAGGAAGGCACTCTGAAGAGAAAGTGAGCTGATGGATGGTGTGATAGCCCTCACAAAGGAAAGGAAAGCATTTTTGGGCATTGTTTCTTCTTGTGAGATTGTTGGATATGGTGGAGATCTGATGTGTAGGAAGGAGGCTTCAGAAATGGATCAACTACATGTGCTGAGGTCAACCAAGACCAGATCCATTAGTGTGAAAAGGTAAAGCCTTTTCCCCATCTCCCCTCTTTCCCTTGACCTCCTAATGCTCTATGTCCCATGCCTGTGCTGTGCTGCTCATTTCATCTAAGCAGAGTCACTGAACTTGCTGGTCAGGGGCAATAGACTCCAGCTTCTGTTAAGTGTTGATTCACAACAAAGAGCTTATCATATGTGAATAAAACTACTCTCATCCAGTGCCTGGGACTGCTCTGCCACAATCTCACAGGTCTGGAGGCACCCTGCAGATGCCTGCCTGCTTCATGTGCAGGGTAGTACAGTGCTCTTTGTGCTGTGAAAAACATCCATGTCCATTCCTATTTCTTGGGCATGTGCTTTTACTCCTATGCTAATATGCAGAGGTGTGGCAACACAGTGGCCTTTGGTTCCCCCAAATAAAAGTTTCAGAACATGATAATTTATCAATATTTCACCATTGCACATGTGTTAGGTGTGCTCTAAGCAGGTTTGCTAGAGAAAGACTCTTGAAGACACAAAAATTTCTTAGTATATGACTTCCTGAATCCAAATACATTTAGTTTTAGGCTAGTCATCTGCTCAAACAATGACAATGCCATACATAGAAAGAATTAAAACAGCAGATATGTAGGACACCACAAACAAGACAAATCACATATACACGCAGTCATGGAAGCTAGCCTAACTTTGGTGGGACAAATGACCTTCAGGAGATGCCTTCTGTCCTTCAGCTTCAGGGGAAGTTTGAGTTACTAACTTAGCCAAGATGCTTGCCTTTTTGATACATCAAAACAGGTGAACTGAATTTTATTCTCCCAGCCTTAAATCAATCATACATTTTAAATATATTATTACTATATATAACATGGCCCTAAAAGCCATAGGGCAAGAACTTCAGTGTCTAGCTACACAGAACTCTAATTTTAAACAGACACATTTTTGAGGAACTCAACATAGCAAAGCAATTAAGGATCCACCTAAATACTTTTAAATGACATTATATGTTCTCTGCTAGGTCATAGTCACAGTGGTGCAAACAAATCAAATATTCCTGTCTCAGGATGTGGGGATTTACAGAAAGCAACACACCTGAATTTCTCCTGAAATTGAATTCACAAAACCAAAGAGAACCTGACTAGAAGCAGTGTAGAGATCAAGCTCCTGTTTAAAATAACATCCAGACAAAATCCTCCGTCTCTGAAGATTTTCACTGCTGACATATACACATATACTGTTAAAAAAAGAAGTTGATGACATCTACTTTATGCTTTTACAACTTTAAATCCTTTTGCTTTACCATTAGTCAGCTGTAATATGTAACTTTTCTTACATTTTTAAATGTCTTGAAAACTTACCCATATAGGGTTTTGTGCCAGCCATAGAAGAAGCTTTTTCTGAGCCTTTCACTATGGTTGCTATATTAAAGTCAGTGATATGAACATGTCCTGCAATTACACAAAGTAAAAACAGAAAGTTAAAATAGCACATCACACAAATATTCCTCTCTTTATCTAAGTGATAAGGGAAAGAAATGCAGTTGGAAAGATCTGTAACAGTGATAGAAATTTAAAATAAAAAGTTACTCTTAACTGGAAAAATCAAATTGGAAGCAAAGTAACAGAATACTCTTCTTGAGTAGTTCCACCCACTACCTGTTTGCAGCGCTGAACTGTTTTTGCTGATCACCCTTGAATCTTCTCCTGCCACGGACAAAGTTGAGAAGTGGACCCACAAGAACCTCATGAAGTTCAGCAAGTCCAAGAGTAAGGTACAGCCTCTGGGTGGGGCAGTCTCAGACATGAGCACACACTGGGAGATAACTCACTGAGAGCAGCCCTGTGGGGAAGAACCTGGTGGCTCTGGTGGGTAAAAAGCTCGACATGCCACAGCAGTGTGCACTTGCAATCCAGAAGGCCAACCCTGTCCTGGGCTGCAACAAAAGAGGCACAGCCAGCAGGCTGAAAGAGGGGGTTCCTCCTGTCTCTGCTCTGCTCTTGAGGGATTCCACCTGGAGTATGGTAAAGTTCTGGAACAGGTTGTCTGGGATGGACAACAGGTTGTGCAGGTGAAAAGAAAAATGGTATTTTTATTACACAATAACTATAAAATTAGATCCATGTAGCAGAAGATATATATGTAACAGGAGCAGGTCCCAAATGATCACTCATTTGACAGCAGGTGGCAACATCAACAATAAATACCAGAAGTCAGCCTGAGAATGTGCTGCCTGACCAACTAGAACTGAACTGGACTAAATCAGGCTGAATGACCCAAACCTTCTATAAATTTTTTCCTGGGATAGTTTATGATAGCATGGGTTCAATTGCTTCACCACAGTGAAGTAACAGTTGTTAATCCAGGTTTGTTAATCCATGCAGGTAAATTGAATAGAAGTTTGAAAATCTGTAGAGTTTTAATTTGACAAGTCTTCTGTTAGGTTTTGCACCTTTACTCAAGGACTAGAGTGATGCAGATGCTATCCTCTCTGTGATTACATCTGGCAGTGCCACGGAGGACAGGGGTAGGTATTCCTTCCCCCAGCTTAGCTCTGCACTCAGATCAGGATTAATACATCATGTGTTGAGCTAGACTCCTGAGTCACAAATTTGGGAGGGTTTCTTTTTTATCAAGGTCTCAGTCTTGTTCAATCCACAGAATGAATCAGGATTTGGGCATGATGTGGTTGTGAAGTGAGGGAGGTTTTTAATCCTATTTGCTGCTAAAGATGAAAAGAGTGTAACAATGACTGATGGATGTTAGCCTGGCACCTGATGGAGGAAGAGCAGACTCAACAAAATATCATGCTGCTCCAACAATCTAACCCAGATCCTGCTCAAAGTCCACAGGAAATGTATTTGCCAACCTCTAACTGTGCAGCTATGCATGTGAACCACAATTCTCAGCGGATCCTAATTTGGCCAGATCTGAGCTGATTTTGAAGAAGGGAGAAGGTAGTCCCACTGCTGAACTTAAAGCTGTTTCTCCAAATGGGAGACACGATAGGAGATTTCAATGTAATGGTTCACATGCTTTCCTGCTATTTTTCTGAAAAACCTGCTTGCATTTTATTGACACTTTTTTCCTAAGATGCCCAGGCCAAGATTCCCTCTATACATGACAGAGAAAAACTGTGAGTCAATGAAAGCCATCCCTTTATAGGAGGTGGGAAGTGTTGTTCATCAAATCCTGGAATTCTAGAAGATTTTTCATTTTTTGAGAGAAGAACCTTTTAAAATATACTAAAGAAAACACTTTTCTTTCATGAAGAATGGTGAACTTCTACAATTTTTTGCTCCAGGAGATTGTAGAGACTGATATCAGCTGCAGCTTCAAAGAGGCAGCAAAAAACTCACTAACAAGAATTCCTTCACATTCTAAATGGAATATGCAAAGATGCTTTAATATCCTACCACAAAACTAGTGGGTGATAGGCAGCACTGAAGCATCTAATGGCAAACTGGCAAAAGGCATGTTCCACAAATAATGTTGCCACCATTTGCAACAAAATTCTGGCCAAGGTCTTGGATCTAACCTAGCAGAGTCTTTCCGCAGTAAACCAAGAAAGGATCTTGCTGCATCTGATGAAACCATGTTCTGGAAAACTTGCCTGAGAGGAATTAAAACCCTTGCAGGTTTTCTGTAAAACAGATTTGTAATAATGGTGTGGTCACTTAGTACAAGGCTAAAGCGGAGCTTGTAATTTCTGCAGAACCACCAGAAATACAAATTTCAATGGTCCTACCAAATAGCTGTAGAAATAATGTTATCATCTCTGAAAAAAGTCAATTTACTTATCTGTTTGCCACTGCTTATTTTCTGCATTTAAGAAATTCTACATCTCTTTAGACATCATAGTTAGCAGATCATGCAAACTCTTAAATATATCTTTAATTTCTTTGGTATTTCAGAAAACAATACAACAGAGACCAGACAGAAGATTACAGATCAAAATGCTGTCACTTCAGTTATATTGTTCTAAGCCATTAAAATGAAAGGAATAGAAGAGGAAGCAAAATTCTGTCATTAAGAGAACTCTATAATGTTTTTCTCTGTGCAATACAATAGTAATAGCTCTCCTGAAACTCTAGGTAGTCCCTTCAGCTGTCACTGGAAAAGTTCTATTTCAGATATATGTTAGCAGAATAGAGCACTGCTACTAAATTTAGAGATGAGTGTTAGTCATAAGAGGAAGAGCTTTCTGGGAAAGCTGAGAAAGAAACATGAAAAAAAGTTTTATTGATTGAATTAATTTCCTTAGAGGGTCTGATTCTGTTTCAGAGAATGAACCCTGAAATCTTCCTTACTTTCTCTCCTCAGTGGGATGTGTATTCTCTCCAGGAGACCACACAATCATCCTCTGATAGGGGTTGAACACTGTTTTTAATGGCTGGTACCCCATTCTCATGTGCCACTATGCTTTTCAGGCTCATCAAACATTTAGTTCCACTAATGCATCAGAACATGTGATCAGCAGTGCTGACATGTGGCTTTGATGAAAAACTCATGGAAAAATTCAGACTTTCTCTGCCTGAATTATTTTGAATATGTTTTATATGGTTTTTTGGTTGGTTTTTTTTCTTTCTTTCTTTTTTTTTTAATTTGTAAATCAGATTGATCACTTTTAAGAAAAATCTTCTGTTTTCATTACTTCTCTATTCCTGAGGTATTTTCCCTAAACCATACAGAGAAATTATAATGAAACTAGTTTTAATGTGCACAAATATCTATAACATATATTCTTGGTATATGTTCTGTAAGTCAGTAAATTCATATCTATAAGGTGATGTGAATAGCATAACACAAAATGTTTACTTCAACCAGAATAGGTTTCTACAGTGATGCCAAAGAAAGTCACTGAGACAAACTTTCATTCAGAAAAGTTGTGCATATCCAATTACATGATACTTTGTGTAAGCATAATTTGTTTAATGAACTGTAAGAAAGACCTAGGGGTAAAGTCAAGCATATAGGAAACTGTTGTGCCATCTTAGAGGCCACAGGCTAAAATCAAGTTCCTTCCTGTGCACCTGGTTAGGTTCATATTAGGTGAATTTGTTATGCTTACTCTGCAGCCAAACATATTTGTGGTGCATATATTCAGCACAATTTTCCATTAAGTGAAATCTGATGATTTTGTTAAAATGTTGTTACTATGTTGCAGCTTAATCAGAGCTGCTAGGGACTTCAAGAATAGCTTTCTTCTTGCAAAAGAACTTCATTTCTGTAAGGAAAGCCTGAGGTAATTTGCCTGGGACAGACACTTGTCCTACTGATATCACCACATTTAGTGAGTTGAAGTTTACAGACCCTTTACATTCCCTCACAGGAATTTCTTTCCCCAACCACATGACAGGTCTTTGTACCTGTTTGAACCCGTGAATGGATAACTGCTGCTGACCAAGATTTGTGTGCATGTCTGGAGAAGTCTGCTGTTTCACAGCTTGTCTGCAGGTGTGCTGTGAAGGAGCAGTATTCTGTCTTTGCAGAAAAGAGACCATCCCTCCCGAAATTTCCAAGCTGCCTACAGATAATTTCGTTGTTGAATAGTTATAATCACAGCAAACCCCCTTCAATTTCCATTGTAGTGCTCATGCTGGTGTAAGTTCTTTTCTGTAATGCTTGAGTCTCTCTAGGAAAGCTCGCATAAGAGGCTGGTTTTGAGCACTAATTGACCTTGATGGAGGGCAGGAAGAGATAAAGGTGGCTAAGCTTCAAAGGCTGTCAATCAGAGATTTAACATACTCATACTCATTTTGTGTTGCTGTTGACTTCTTTAATTCACCAGGACTTAAAGGCAAGATATTTCTATTTCATGCTTGTTTGCTGGTACGAGAATCTTGGGAACATTAACACTTATGGGCCTAAAACACTAAATTGCTGAAGGTCTGGATGGATTAAAACTCCAATATTACTTAGCTTTATTAGCTGTTATGTTCCCAGGAACAAACTTCAGCTATGCAGAATGTTACCTCTTTAATCAACTTTAACTTGTATACACAGCAGCTCTGCAATGGATTTTGAAACATAATGGCATCATTGGCATAATTTCAATATTATAGTTTCTCAGAGATTAACTGCTTTTAATCAGTTTCTGAAGTAAACAAAGCACAAGATTTTCCTACAGTAGCGAACACACATCCTTTTTCCATTTAGTCTTTTCCCTGTATATATTTCTGTTCTAAATTATACAAGGCCCTCTTTACCTGCATTTCTCATGTTTTCCCTATGAGCAATTGCAAGAAGATACATGACATTTTAGCTAAATGTTTCCTAGAGAGAGTATATGCTTAAACTTTAAAGAAATCAGCTGCTGCTGTAAAAGTCCAAAGCTGTTTATTATTGTCGAATATTTTTATGGTATTTAAGCTAGAGCTACATGTAAAGACACATTAATTTTGCAGTCAAATTTCCAAAATCCCAATCTGGATTTTAGAAAGATAATTTTAGATATCTACAAGAGAAAGAATTTGTTATATGGAATTTCTTAGCCCTTCAGAAGTTCTAAAGGTAGAAAATAAAGTGTTTGGTACTGTTCTACTGGTAGGCATCTTAAAAGGAATTATGATGATTCACAGAATCCCATTAATAAAATGCTAAGGTCTTTTTATCAAGTGTCCCTGCTGATCTCAATGCATATTAAATTCCTTTGTTTTCAGACCTTGAAAGTTTCTGATCATGTATATTTTTTGGCAACAGGAGGGAAAACTACAAAATCCACAAGATGTTCTGAGGGTGCTTTCTGAGAACGTCCAGATTTAGGTAGTAATTCAACATCTGATGTTGATTTACAAGCATGTCATTGGTATGCCACTGAGTTTCAGGAAAAGCAATACTCACTTACCATGTTCATCCAACAGTATGTTGTCAGGTTTGATGTCCCTGGAAAATAAGGAAAGGAAAATATTACATTTTGTACCCAAAGGAAATCTGCAATTTTAAAGTTTTCTCCATTTGAGTATGAGGACTAAGTCACTTAAATGATTACAAAACCAATGAAAACTATATAATACATATATAATGGCAAATAATTTTTATCTACTTTTTTTTTGCTGCCCTGAGAAAATATGCATACTAAAGAGGCTCTCTGGGTTTCCATTTATTGTGGTTTTGTTTTCATATGGTTAGCATTGACATGGCTCTGGTTTTCAAGATTATGTGCTTTATTCTTTATAGCAGCAGTAAAAATGAGAAGGAAGATTTGCATCTAGAAGGTGCTTGACTGCTTCAGGGACTCCACATATGACAGAAATCCTTTAACTGGAAACAGAGGTGGTTTACCCTGTCTGCCAGCCCCTGCAAATTTGCCATGCATGGTCACTCACACACTGCCGAGTCCCATGAGCTTTGTGTGCTAATTGAGTATGTCCAGCAGCTCTTACCCCCAAATCCCCACCTGGCTGTCTGTAACGAAGCACCATGCTGGGGAAAGCAGCATAAGGGAAGATGGAGATTATGACAGGCTGAAACATCCCCTCAACTCTGTCTTTCTTGGCACAAGAGATCGATACTGCCCTAGAGAGCTGCACTTTCAGGATTACTTTCTGTTGACCCAAGTTCATGCTGCTGTGAGGAGGGATGGAAATAACTTTTCCCCACCACTGTTAGGCCTTCCCCTCCTCTTTCTTGGCCCAGCATTATTGCCACTGGTGTGGTCCTGTTCAGTGAACATTAATCTCTCAGCTTTGCCAGCTGGTCGGGCCCTGGTTTGGCTCACCCTCCAGCTTGGGGGGGAGTGATGTGGCAGAGTTCTGTGGCACTGCCTTGTCACTGGCAGCTTGAACTTCATGCACTTTTGGAACTGTTTGTTTTTGGTGGGGCACTGCCAGTGGCAGGGGCATTTGTCTGCCTTAAGCAACAATTTTGGCCCTTGGGCCAAATTTCCTGTTTATCTCAAAAGACAAAAAAACATAAACTGGCAAGATAAGCTCTCGAGTGTCTGCAAATGAACTCCAAACACTTCCTCCTTGATTATTCCAATTTAAATATTTCCTAGGAAAGTTTTTCACAGCCCGTCCATAAATGGAATAATCAAAAAAGTGAATTGTTGCAAAAGGAAAATGTGTTACACCGGAATATTTTTTTTTTCCAAATTTAAAGTAGAGAAGGACTTCTAAAGTAAACATTATACAGGAATAAGATAACAATAGCAATCATAATATGTATATTGCCTGCGTAATATGAGCTCATTCATCACCTAAATTTCACATCTTTTTTGACAGAAGAAGGAAGCCTACACTTTCCTTTGCATTCTGGATTCCACTCTTTCTAGCCCTTGCTGAGAATCATATGAAATTGTGAGGTATTCTAAGATTATTTTTGTAATTTGAGTAGTGGCAGCTGGGGAAATACAGGATAAATAAGAAATTAGTTTAAATAATTCTCTGCACATTTGGAAATAATATAAAATGCATATATATATATGTCTGTGTAAGGAAAAGGATCTCATTATGAATTATCATCTTAAATGGAAATTTAAAATTATACCAATATTTCTCTGTGAAATACTGTCTTCTGCACAACTTACAGCCACCTATAGCAGTCTAATTCAGCAGCAGTTCTAGTTATATGTGTAATAAAAGGAAACATCTGTCCTAGAGCCTATTTCATCCAAAATCTTCCAGACTCTGAGTTCTATCTTTCCTGTCTCCTGTAATCACTTGGCATATCATTTATTATATCATAATCTTTCCTTGCTTGATTTCATATGGGTGAACTTGTGAGACAAACTATAGGAATAAGTATCTTTTCTTATATTATAAAACATGGTTGTGTTTTGTTTGAGTTTGGAATTTTCTGTTTTGTTGAATTTGGTTGAATTATGATAGGAGATTCTATGCAATTCTAAATGTAATTTTATATCTAATCTCTCAACTGATGAGACAGTTTTTGAAAGAACTATTGCTCAGATGGTATTTATATTTGCTAGTGACAAAATGGTGTTTGGTTTCTGATAACTGCTTTGTGATAAAAGTTGGAATTGTGATTTCCTGTTGAGTAGTATTTGTGGTTGATCCATGACTTGAAAATACAGTAATATTTTTCCAAGTAAGTAAGTAAGGCATAGTTTTGACAGCTGAATTAAATATTTTAAACTTTGTCTTCACAAATTTTAATAAGCACATACTCCACACTTCTCATGTGGTTAAAAAGAGTGAGGATCATACACAAGTACATTTGGGTCTTTTTGCGGCTTTCTAAAATCAATGATACATTCAACAACACTCCAAACTCTTTTCCGCAGTTTAAGAAAACTAAAAATTAGAATTATACAGTCATTGGCTCTCCACCAAGAATAAAACTCATCAAAAGGAGAATTTAATCTCTATGAGCTACTGCCATGTGTATAACAATACAGCACCCTGGGATTGCTCATTACAAGACGATGCCTTTTCTATCTTTTTCTTTAAGAAGCAGGTCAAACAATTTGAATGTCTGCTATGGTATTGCATCATTAAACAGAGTATATGTTTTTATAGCCACCAGAAAAGACACTGACAAATCCACTTGACAACTGTATGTATCATCAAATCCATTTTTCTTTCAGTTTGTGTCTGTAGTGTTCAGAAAGCTGAGTGGTAAAATTAGATCTGTGCTTATCTTTCCATGACTAATTCAGGCAGTCGCTGAAACTTGAAACAGATGTGCACAAACCATAAAGCCTTTCCCACCTAAGGGATGTTCCCCACTGTTGCCTTTGCTCATTTTGCTCAGGGGCAGGATGTGGCTGGGGGCAGGCACCACAGGGCGCATTGCCTTGCACACAGCAACGCAGCCCCTCAGTGCCCGAGGCAGCCTGATGGACTCATAACCCTGCTCAGACCTCAAACTGTTTCAAGGCTGCTTGAAACTGCTTTTACAGCAAGTAGAAGTCGTGGGCTGCCTAAAGCCAGAAGGTAACAAGTTTCTCAAGTATGACATTGCTGTTTTGGGGTGCCACGCCTGGAGCCATGTGAGATGCACGGACTCACGAGGCAGGAGAGAGCCAAGCACAGGGTCTGCCTTGGTGTGCAGGGTGAGCCTTCCAGCAGCTCTCTGCTTGTCCCCAGCTTACAGCCTGCACTGGAAGCTCTGCTCTCCACAGATAGCTTCTTGGAAGCTCTAAAGACTGCAGAGGAGCAAGGGCACTGCTCTGGCTCTGGACTGACTGCTGCCAGCCAGGTGCAGGACTGAGAGGGTTCAACAGGGTCAAGGGGAACACTTGGCAGGCCCAGGTGCATTGCAAATTACTGGATGTACTCAGAACTAAGGGTTTCTGGAATCAGATATATTTTGTTCCTCTGGATAAATACTCTAATTAAATTCACTAAACCACTCTTTTAGTGAATTTAGAAGATAAAGCCTCTTTAGTTAAGCAGTTTAAATTCAAATAAATAAAGTAAGTCAAATTCTGGTTTGATTATGCATCAATTTTTCTGAAAAAATTTCCCATTAGCAAAATGTTCAAACAGCAGGGTGTGAAATGCAGCACCTTAACTCCAGAGTTTTCCTGTTATCATATCCCTAGTTAAGGGAATTAATTGAAACATTCATTCCATAATCCAAGTACTTTGAACCAGCTCATAGTTGAGATTGAAGTAGTTTTGCAAGATGCACTCTCACCATGGTTTGGATTCAGACATGCCCTGGGCTTCTCTCTTATCATTCATTAAGCAATGACCAGCAGAGCTGTGTAAGCATCCTTGACACTGATTTCATAAGTACAACTTTCTCAGTCTGTACCAGTGCTACTCCAACTGTTTTTGTATGCAGAGATGTCAGAGCCACATAGAAATGAGAGTAGAGAAACTTTCAAAGTTTTTTGCTCAGTGACAGGACAAGGCATAACTAACATAAAAGCTGGCTCAAGAAACTGAAAAGGTGCAAACAACTGAGGAAAAAACCAGAAAAAAAACTCACTATTTAATTGCCACTTGTTGATATTGCCTGTGAAACCATTTCTGTATTTCTTCAATTACCTTTCTACAATTGCCAAAACAAATCTGCCTGAAGGATGAAAGTGGAGTAAGAAGATGCTGAATAATTTCCAAGTAGGAAAGAATGATTGATAATCTACTTGTATATTTTATAATATCTAGGCTGTTTGTACAAGATTTTCTCTCAGCACGGAGTAAAACCGTGCACATGGCTCAACTCACGTTCAAAGCATATGCCAGTGTCCTCCCAGGAAAGGCTCCCAAAGGTTGCAAAGGACTTAGGTTCAAGAATCTGCAGTTTTAATTGCCTCTTCCATAGGTTTCTTTCTGATGCTACTACGTGAAGTGAAAGCAGGTTTCTAAATCAAGACGTGGAGAAGTCATGCAGTCTTCATCCTTGTTGGTTTTCAAGACCTGACTGGATAAATCCCAAATAACCTGTTCTGATCTGAAGGCTGACCCTGCTTTGGGAAGATCATTATACTAGAGGCCTCTGGAGGTCCCTTCCACCCTGAATTAGTCTGAGTCCATGAAAAATAACGTACCCAAGTTCAAAGACTGTTATACTTCCCGTCCTTTTGACTGCAAGGAAGTTCATGAAAGATTGAAGAAACCTGTGAGAGAACTGTGTATGTGGAATTTAGTGAGTCTTTGATATAGTCCATAGCAGTTGGCAGCTAATGGGAGCTTTCACCTCTAAAATTGTGTCATTGGGCTTGAATGCTCACGAAGAAAATAGTGAAAAAGCTCTTACCCATGAAGGCCCCTGAAGGCCCTACCTCTCCCTATGTACCTTTAAAGAGTATCTGGACACCTGGCTCAAAGCCTGGGATTGTAGTGCCTGGTTATATAGGAATAAGTTACTGTGATGCTGAGTTGTGTGGTGCCTGGAGTTCCTTTCTAATTTAGAACTACTTTTTACCGGGTGTCTATGACAATGTCGTTTTTCTTAGCACTGCACTAGCCAATTTTATATAGCTCTGAAAATAAAACTGTCAAGAAAGAAGGCATCAAAAACATGTTTATTTACAAATGCCTTAACTGGAACAAGCTTGTCATTTTCAAATTTTATCCCTGTGTGGAAATATACAAATACGAAAACATCTTCACTTCTTTCCTTGTAGCAATAGGTGGCAGTAATGATATCTACATTTGTCTGGATGGCCAGTGGGCTTTGGAAACACTGTTATTTGTCAGTTTTAGCTTGAGTAAATAGTTGTAGTAGGTATTGTTGTCCCAGGTTGAAGAAAATTACCTTTTTTAAATAAAGGAGTCATATAGCTAACCTTTCACATTTCTGATGTATATAGCCAGATAACAGTCTTCTTTGGCTATGTTCAGCTTCTGAATTTGCTCAGATGCCAAATTAAAATAAAAATTTTAAACACAGACTATTCCATTGTATTGTTCTTATTGAATATCCAAAATTGATTTACCATTACAGAGGTAATTATGTACTTCAATAACAAGAGAAATAGACAAAGATTCTTAAATTTTATAAAGGCTAGAATGATTTCTCCAAAGGCGTCTGTGAATCTGTACTTTGTCTCCTCTGTGCTGCATTGTATGATGTCTCAGAGAATGGGATTGGAAAGTATCACTGCAGCCCTATAAACTGAGCTTTTGCATAATGAATCCCAGGCTATATTTTCCAGGATTTATCTTCCTGACACTGGTTCTTTTTCAACTAATCATTTACAAGCACAAGCAACTTGCAGGCAATCTAATAGTTTTCATTTTGCCTGAAGGATATAAAGTAATGACAAAGGTGACACTTCCTTTCTAGAACTGTTTTCTGGAGTTAACATTACACAGGTACAGTCCTTGGACTTCCATGCATAGCTGAAGGGAACCTGAAGCAGCTGTCAATACTGTGATGATGCCAAACATCACCACATTTCTAATAAAAAGCTTCTTCAGATCATGTGGAAGAGTTGTGCAAAATCACAAAGCAGTAATTTTTGATAATGTCACAGCTGATGACTAATCTTTTCTGTGCTGTAAAGTCAAGTGTTACTGAGACCTACTATGTGTACAAGGGTCAAACCACTACGTGTAAATCAGCTTTCAAGAGCAGGTGACACCTCTGATAACTATGGGAAAAGCACGACTCATTAGGCATTAACTGGAGTGTGATATTTGGGAAGAATTATCTGGTACAGCAGGAATTACACCGTTGCAATGGTGATGTTTCCTTCTACGACCCTGTGTAGAGAGCTTTTGACTAGAAATAAGGGAGAATGTAATCAGTGTTTACGTTGCCAGCAACTGCAAGACTATAAGTCTCCTTCCAGTAGAAGGCATAGGTGCCCTTCTAGTTTTCACAGGCAGAAATCCATGTGTGAAACTAAATAAGAAAAGAAATTGATGACATTTGCCCTCTGCCTAAAGACAAATCAGGAGAGCATTGTTACTGATAAGCACATTTGGCTTCATCTCTTGTAAAAAGCCAGCATCGTAAGTGTGGTGTTTTGTATTGACTGAAATTCATATAGCTGCTCCTTTGTTTTTCTCTGCATGAAATATGAAATAGATCCATTCAGATGTACTGCATCCCCAAGAGTTTGCTCAGCTTATCAGACAAATTCAAAAAGAAAATTTTGCAGCATTCCAAGCACACAGGTGTGCTTGTCAGCCACTGTTTCATACTGTGTAATTACTGTATAATGTCTCTAATATTTACCTTAAACCCCCTACCAACTTCTATACCTAAAAGTTTATGCGCCACCTGTTAGAACAACGGTATCCACAATAATCATAATATTTAACAGCGGTTTCCTTCATCCATACCATAGTGCAACCAATTACAGTCAACATGGCTGGCAACTAAAGTGTGGGTAAGCACAGTGCTCATGTGGAGGGCAAGGAAAGAAACAGCAGCTTCTGAAGGTTTCAGGGTTTCAGAAAGTGGCTGGCCTGATCTGAGATTCAGCAGCACAGTGCAGCAGGGAGAAGGGCTGCAGACCAGCAGTCAGGAAACAACCATGTGAGGCTGTGTTGTTCAGTCTGATCTGGAGCCCCAATTCACCCTCACTGCTGACAGCATCTCCTGCTGGCTTGTGCCTATGACATGGGTACAAGTATTTGGACCTTTATTCCTCAAACTGACCACCTCACATCCCATAGTATACATAGCCAGGACATAGCACCAAGAGGATATTGAATGTGTTCCACAGAACTTTGATATCCTGCATATGCTTCCCCTTCTGGGTCATTTTATCAATTTAATTTAAGCAAAAGTTTGCTGAGGTAGACCAGGAGGGGAGGTGCATTCTATGCTAGAAAGGAAAATTATGTTTCATAAATGATTAAAAAACTGACCTGCTGCTACCTGAAATATCAGTAGCTGGTCCCATGACACTTTTCTATGTCGAGTTTCACATATATTGGGAAACACTGTAATAAATTACTTGTAAGAATAATTTTGTTTGCTTTTAGGAAGGAACATTTGCAAACAAACTCACAAAGTAATAACTATGTGTATTACTGCATATTGCTGTTTAGAATAGATGAGACATGACAGGCAACACTTGACCCAAGCCCAGCTCTTAGTTCACTACACCACCCTTCTAAAAAGTTTCACTTTTCTAGATGTCTAACTCCTCTTGAAGATGGATGAGGAAGCAGATATGGATAATACTGTTTGAGCCCACAGACTGTAGTGCCAGCGTTCTGGTTAACTGGATTACCAGGTAAGAATATAGAAGGGTTGAAGGTGAATTTAGACTCTGTGCAGAGAAACTGCTGTTACAGTAACTACTTGCACTGAAATTATTATAAGGATTATTCTTGCTATTTATTCAAGTGAAAATAGATATGGGATTCTGATCTCAGGTTAAAACACTTGTATTAGGTTATATTGTGAATTGGGCATCTATTTACCCATTTATAGCCAATAGATGTATAAACATCCCAGTCATTGGAGTGCAGAAGCCATTCAAATGACAGCCTATTTTTAGATGAACTGAAAGCTTTATAGATTTTGTTAACTTTATAGATTTGTTGGCTAGGTTGGCTTGTTTGGACAGACGACTTAAATAGTGTAACTCCCTCATTTAAATCTTGGTCAACGGGGGACTAAATTTTTAAAAACATAAGAAAAATCTTGCATGCTGTGTAAAATTATGAAAACAATTGGGGATGTTCTCAAGTCATATTATTGTAAGGTGTTATCACAGGAGTGCAGGCAGGTGTTTAAGCCTCTTGCAGGAGTCACGCTTCGGGTGCTCATTGTCTCATTTGACGTCATCTCACACCACAAACAGCGCAATCCTTCATACATGATTAATTGAGCGGTATTTAAAACACCATGCCCACTTAAGGATTTTTTTTAGTTGCTGCCATCAAATAAAACATCCTTCTCATTTGCAGCATGAGCCCTCTGAAGCTCTGTTTTGTTTTCTGTCTGTGTGAGGCTTAGAGGGAGATGTCTGTGGAAGGAGCCCAGGGGTTCCTTGCTTCCCTCCAAGGCAGGTGGGCTTCATAAGCTCAGCTGGTTGTGGCATGCAGGGAACCTGGCAATACCACACAGTTGTACAGCTTTTTGTTGCTTGTGTACAACTGGAGCCACATTTCAACTTGGGAAATTAACATCTTGTCTCATGTAAGGAAACATGCGACCAAGTATTTCATAGGAGGGAAAAACAGGAAATGACCAACCCCATTAAATGAAGAGTTACAGTGGTCTGATGTATAGATTCAAAAAACTGGATAAAAAAGGCTTAATAATTCCATTTCTCAGCTGTAGATCTCATATGTTATTCCATTTTGATATTGTCTCTTCCAAAAGCAAATATTAGACAATAATGGTAGGCTAAAAGACTGTTTGCTGGAAATGTACTTCCTTAAGTACATGCTCATAATTCTTAGTTTCAGCAGTAGAGGTACTCTGGGACTTGGGAAATAAGCTGGTACTTTAATTACTGTTAACTCTCTTTACATACGTAAGTGCATGTGTTTGCATTGAGGTGCATCTGTAAAGCATTTCTGTTGCTGAGAAGATTTGCAGAAGAGAGTTGAAGGAGCACCACCAGGGGAAAACTCTGCAGCATCTCAAATTACGAGGCAAGCTGTGACTCTCAGTGGGTTTGAAAGGCAGAACTCTAGATAAGTAATACATTTAATTAGCATAAAAGCTGAGAAATTCACCATACTGGCAATAGGTTTTCCACTCAGCAAGTCTTGTTAAGTGGCTGTATTAGTAATTGTTACTGATTATTGACAATACATCAATTATTTTTTTATTGGATTGCATTCAAAATAGACCTCTGATACTCATTGAATAGTCCTGTTGGTCTGATATGTTTAATGAAGACCATATTTTAATTATTGTAACAACTTGGGAGAGAAACATAGGAAATATAAAACTGCATTTCCCCACATCATCACCTTGTCTAGAAATACACAGAGAGATTAATCTCTATGTCTGTGTGTTAATTTATATCTGCAGAGCTCTGAGCAGAGGTTTTCACAGCTGGTAAAAAAAGATGTTTGACCCCTACAATGACAAAAAAAGACATTCTGAAAACTCACAGCCTTCAGTAAATCTTACTTGCTGACTGGAAATTCACCCCCTATTTCCTCCGTTACTGCACCCCTATGTTCTCTCTCTCTGGGCACTCCTAACTCTGGCTTTTAGGGATTGACTCTTTCTGTAGAAGTTTTCTCTTACCCACTCCTACACCACACTCTGCACTCCCTGGACTTTTCCTCAGCCAAACTAGTCCTCCTATGGACATCTTTGCCCCACTTCATGCAGGTAGATGATATCCTTGTTTTGGTACCCTCAAATCCATACATCTTATCATCAATTTCTCCTTTTCTCCTTATCATCAATTGCTCTGTCTGTCCAAAGAGCAGCTGCCCAAAACATTTGTAATCTAAACTCAGCCTGGTATCCGAGTAAAGACAGTATCTGAGTATAGAAATAGTGCTCACCGCTTTATCATAAAACCCTCACATTTATCTTCTAATGTATCTGTAATTAAATGTCTGTAATTAAAACCCCAAACCTAAAATGAATGGGACATGTACACTAAGAATATCACCAAAATAAACTTTGAGACTATACCGTGATTATACACAGAATAGTCATTGACTCTGAAAGGCAAAAAAAAAAGATGCTTCAGTTTTGTATTGTGTTTTTCTTGGGCTAGACAGGAACTCTTCTGCATTCAGAACACTACCAAAGTTTCACGTTTATAACCAAATGAAGAGATAAATGTCTGAATAAAAACGGGTAGCCACTGGATAGAGGCTATTTCTCATTCTTATTAGTCAGACTGTAGAGATGCTTTTGACCATCACTATAAAGAATGACTCAATTAATCTGAACCCAATTTAATAAATTCTGGTTTATTGAATGTGCATTGCCTACCAAGTGCAGTTCCCACCTTGCAAGGTCCCAGTTTGGCGCCGTATTTTAAGGTCTTTCCCTGCTGACAGCATTTCTTCATGTACAAGAGCATCACAGCTGCTGAATTGCTGGTTTGCCTTGTCTCCTCTGCTGCAGGAAAGCATGATTATCCACACTGCATTATCCTGGAAATTTCCCCTGAGATAAATGTAAGCACATGTTGGGAGAAGCAGAGGCTCGGCAGCAGAACTGTCTGTCATACAACATCAAAGCTTTGAGCTGCTGTGCTTTCTCCTCTCTAAAAGCCATCCAGGGGACTTGGGACTGGATTTTACAGAGAATATAGGAATTTTTGAAAATAACCTTGGGGGAGTGTCCTGAGGAGCATCCAAGGAGGAGTATAGAGAAGAAATGCAAGGGGAAAAAAAATTGAAAAGGCAACTGCAGCATTAAAAAACTGATGGCAATTTGTATATTAATTGCAGTCCCTGCTCGCAAGATGATTTATTTTAAAAGAAGAAACTGTCAGATGATCACAATTACAACTCTCGCTCTTTCTCATCTCTCAGTATATCTGAGAATTCAAAAGTTGTACAAAGGAGAACACATTTCACCTGAAATATTAAAGCTGTACTGAAAACTGCCAAATGCATTGCCAGGGCATGAAGGAAGCTCGAATTGCACTACCCATAAATGAAATGTCTTCTGCCACACCATGAGCAGTTCAGTCAACTCCCAAAATACAGAAGACTACTGCAGGCATGAAGAAATGAAATGAAAGTGCACTTTTTTCTTAAGTCTCTTTTATTTTGCCATATATTAGAAAAACTTTGTAAAGAAATTGTAAGGAAATCTCCAAGGGAATGATAGGATATTTTCTGTATGTGTTGCTCATTCAAGCTGAAAAAAATGTTGCCACCACTGATGCAGAAACAGGAGAAAGAAACAATTGTCCATATGTTGCTCTTGGTTCGTTCTTTGCTTAGCATGAAATTTACAGTTTTTTCCATATTCCCTTTCTCATCTACATACTTTAATCAAAGATTTTAAATTTCTTCACTGACTTCAAACAAAAAAGACTCAAGCAGACTGCCTGCAAATGTGCCATTTCAGTAGAGAGAATATGCCTGCTCAGAGTCATGGTGGTGTGAAATTTCCAAGACACAAAGATATCAGAATACTCATAACACTAACCCTAAAGCTATGGGGAAAAAGGGATTAATGTTGTATCACATATGGTTAGCTCTTGTACTCTCCTCTGTTAGTTAGGACTTCACATAATTTCTCATTTGATCTCTCTGAATCAGCCTTTCCTCCACTTTCAGACACAAGGAGGGGTTGGGGTAGGAGGGGGGAAGGTCACAAAACCAGGGTAAGCCAGGCAATGCGTTATGAGACTGTTATGCCTCTGTAGAAAGAGTGCCTAATCATTTTAATTACTTAGTAGAAATTATTTGCATGTAGTTATTAATGCTTTTGATTTTTATACTTAGCATAACAGTATCAACATGCTATTATTATGGTGGTCTTTGCTAGCACGAATCAGTTGGGAGCAGACACCCATATTAAAATCACTGGAAGCTTTAAAGCTTACACCAACAAATTTTTAATGGATTTCTGTGAAAGAAAGATATCTCTGATAACTGGTCACAAATAAACTAGCAATATGCTAAAGCAGGAAACTGGCATTAACCAGATCATATTTGTGCGTGGAGACCTGAAATAATCTTGAATATAAAGCTCTGCTTTAGTTTTTTCAGCTTCTGATTCAGTGTCTGAATGTCTAAAAATGATTCATGATCAAAATTTTAATACTGAGGAGTGGAAGAAGGAAGGACACAAAGCATTGCATTTTATTATCCATCAATAAGTTGCTAAATTGTGGAAATGAGGGATATGTAGCATTTAAATACATATCATATGCCCTAAAGACTGCTTTTCCTAAAAGAGTAGATTAATATAAAAGGAGTATTAAAGAAAACCAGGAAAGGAAAAGCAGGAACACAAACGGGTGATGGCAGCTGATTTACATGGGGGTGCAACGAATGTTTCTGTTTGTGGGGTACACAGCACAGTAGTTGGTTTTCTTATTGATTGCTTCTCTATTTAAAATCAGACACCCAGACAAGTGTAGATGTGTCTAGACATGTAGAAGTCCACAGTGCCCTAGTGATGGCATTGGGATTTTAGAGATGTCTCTTTTTTTGTTGTTTTTGGTTGCAGTTAAATGAAAGTGAAGGGGGGAGGATTAAAGGAAACCTTTAACTCAGTGAAAAAAATTTATTATTTAGATAACATTGTTGGAAATTCTTTCTAGAAGAGTTAGTAACTCCTTCTTCTAGATTCATGTCATACACTCACTCCTTTATGTCTAGATCATATCTACACTTGTCTGGATGCTGGTTTTTAAACAGAGAAGCAATCAATAAGAAAACCAACTACTGTGCTGTGTGCACCACAAACACACATTTAAGCTGCCCATGATTTAGGTTATCATTAGCCACTAGGTTTGTTACCTAATGCAAGATGGTTAGCCAAGCTCGGTCTATAGGTCAGATGTTCCATCTCCTACCATTGACCAGACATGTAAATTTAAAATGATCTAGGACTTGTGAGATGACTTTTCCTTGGCTTATATTTCATTTAAGCACATTCCTACAAAGTTGGGATAATGAGAGAGGGAAGATGAGGTGACTTCATCTACTCACTTGAAAACTGTAAGGAAACAAGCAATTCCCTGCTGGCTTAAGTGAGGATCTCTCAGCCATGGGGTATTGAAGGAGTGAGGATGTCATGGGTGTCTTCTGGTATGTCACCTCAGTGAGGAAGGGAGAGCACATCAGGTCCACAATAAAATATCTGTGCCAGTGGCAGGAGCTGGAGCACCTGATGGGGCATCATGAACCTCTGAGTGTTCCTTGTGTCTTTTCCTAATACAGCCTGTTTTACTTATTAGCACTTTAGTCTCTGTATATGAAAATCTCAATATGTTTGCAAACCAGCTGCATTTATTAGCAGTATCTCATCTGTATGTCAAGTAACTTTTTATGTAGCTAAACAGAAGTAAAATTAATTTGTTCTTGTAGAGGAAGAACTCCGTTCAGAAGTTGAAAGGCTTGTTCTCTGAGTATTTGTATCTTGTGGTATCTAATTCTTTGTTAAGTGCATGACTGAAATTTAAATAGTCTTTGTGCCTAGAATTTGTGAATCACTTTCTTTTTTCCTCTCTGATGGCTCATAAGCATTCAGCAGGTGTTCAGGGCTTTATGTTTTGCATGTTGCTTCTTTTTTGATACGTTTTTTGATTTACTTCTCTTACGTAACTCATTGCTCAGTTCCTGTAATTTTTCCTTGGAATAATATGGGCTAGCACTTGTTTAAAGAACATAATTAATGCCATGGAAGAGACATGGGAATATAAACTAAGAAAATTCAATGATGAGCCTCTTGATCTGCTATGATCGTTGACTCTGGTTATGAATAGCAGCCATATTATGGTTAATTTTTCCCTACTTCATTTACTTCAGACCCTATTACAGTTTTTCTTCATCTACACACACTTACCAGGAAGTAAAAGTCTATTAAAATGAGCAGAAATCTGTAAGGTACTGTGTGTTTATTTAGTATGTCCAGCTAAATCTCAGGTTTGCACTATTCTGCCTGTGACACCTGTGAGAAACTAGGGACAAATTTTCCATTTCCAAGTAATTTTCAAACCTACATACTGCTTACATACTAAATGGAAAATGTTATGAAGGGCACCCTTTTAAGTAGAGTTTTTTCTTTTGCTGTATGTTGTCACAAGTGAGAGAGGGAAGGCCCATTTTAAAGAAGTGTCTAATCATTTAGATTATCTTATTTCACCAGACTGTTGAACACCTTGAAAGGCTCAGTGATAGTGAACAAACAGGTCCAGTTTTAGACAAAGAGTACCTCTTGTCTAGCTAGTAGCAGCAAGACACCCTTTCCCTGCAGTGGATCACCTGGCAGAGGAAAATGCAATGCACCATTTGCCATGATTTCCTATTAGCTTTTTCCTACCCTGCACTGCTATTGAGTTACTCAAAGCTGGAATAACTCCTGGTGCTGTTCTCCATTGGAAGCAGAACTCGGAGAAATGGAAAACAGACTGGTATCACAGCAGCCACAGAGCACAGACCTGCCAAGCCAGGCTAATTCCAGTCATATTGTGTGCAACAAAAATTTTTATGTATGCTTATATATGTTCACATACACCCATGAATAGTTTTGCATTAAATAAACGCCACTAAAGTAAAAGTGTCCTGGGCATACAGATCAAGCAGCCAGTCCAGTATCCTAAAATTGTGCTGGAAGGTTACTGCAATTTCCATTCCAGACATCTGCCACCTCCAGCCTCCTCTCTAAGCAGATGAAAGCCAATGGAGCCAGACGATGATGAAAAGTTGTGAGGGCAATGCAGTTAACACTTGCCCTTTAGAAAGAGCAAATGTGATTTTTCAGCATGAGCATGTTACCAGGGCAGCAGGCACAGCACTGCAGGGCCAGCACTGCTCTGAGCCAAGGCTGTAGCTGCAAGAGCATCCTGGAACTGACAACACTGGAGCTGCTGCTGGAAGAGCTCACAGAATGGAAATGGGCAGCCCACTTTGGTGACGAGGCAGGTGGTTTTATTGAAATACATGAACAGCAACATTTGTGAAAGGAGGAGGTTTAGTTACTGAAATAAGTTTATTCAGCCTTTGATGAGAAAACTTTTGCCCAATACATTATTCACTGGCATTATACAACCAGTTCTAGAAGGAATGTGTTTAGTCATACCATCTTGAATAGCAGAAGTCCGGATTTGATCCAAGATTTGAGAGTGTTTGAGACCATGTATACTGTAAGAAGCCTTTCTGTGTGTACTGGGATACAAGGGTCTATAAGAAACACCACCAGCTTTAAAATAATTATTTTTTCAAATAAGAGATGTGGATAAAATATAATTGCAGCAGAGCTGTGGGGTGTTTGGATGAAACTCTTACCTGTGACCAACAATCTCAATATTAAGTTAGCTGTTGTATAAGTTAAGTGAAAATTTACCAAGAATAGTCTTCAAATAATAGCTTAGATGTTTTCTTCTTAACACTTTTATGATTCTGGGTGAACATCCATGCAAATGCAAACATTTACAATAGAGCTGTGAGACACAGTTCAACATTCATTATTGTGGCATAATAAATAAATCTGCTATTGCAGACTTATGCATGACAAATTTAGATTTTATACACATGGATGTGATTAATAAAAATTTCAAGTTTCATAAATACACCAGAACAGTAGTGGGTTTTATTCTATTTATGGCTAAATTTGTCCCTGCAGTAACAATAGTCCTATTGCTGAAATGATTGCCACATTCAAAGTACACACCACTAACCACATCAGCAAACACAGAGGCACTGCAAGGCATCTCCAAGGGGAGCTGGCATAGTACTGATCTCTACATTTCTGCATCCATTCATATGTGCCTGGTAATTCCTCTCCTCTTCAGTACCATTTCCTTTTGTAGCAGACTCCAGGGGCCACCTAGAAAAACCTATTCTGTCATGTTGCTGGATGCGACAGAAATGGAAACCTGAACACATTTCATGCACAACTGTATCTTAGGAGGAGTTAAGCTCCTGATTCACACCCCATATATTGAGTTCTTTATGATACTGCAGTTTGAAAATTCACCTACCCAGTCTGATAAATCATTTGACTGTTCTTTCTTTGTAGCCAAGACAACATTTAGTAGCGGGCTCTCTCAATGACTCTCTGACTTACTAACGTTTTTTTTTTCCTTTTTGCTGCCAACACATTAATTTTAAAATGAAAGATCTAATATAGTTTTGTAGGTTAGCATGTGAATGCTGACTGGAAGCACTTGGTAACAATAATATTGCTGAGGCCTGCTACCACAAAGTATGAACACCAAGCAGATCACTGATTTCATCTCCAAAGAGATGGTGTGCTTGGAATGATAAGGGAATGACTGGATGTGTCCTCATTGTGCATCACTGCTGGCTCTGCTCCTGAACGAATTTAAGTCAGTGCTGTGCTCTTGATGCCAGACACACTACAGAGATTTAAGGCAGCTGAAGACCCATCCCACAGACTGCTGTTCCAGGCGGTGGTGAGATAGAAGGCAGAATGTTCTGGGACTCACCTGGCTAAACAACATGTTCACTGGTGTGTGGATCATTTGGGATTTTGCAGTAACTGATGAGAAGATGAGAGGCAAAAGACTCCTCATGCCACAGTTGGGTGATTTGGGCAGCAAGCACTGAAGTGGGACAGACACTCAGATCTCAGGTCTGCCAGCTTCAAAAGAAACATCTCTTCTATTACCCAGCCGAGTCTTGAACCAGCTCCCTCGACAACAATCCTATCTAACCAATCAGTGACACTCACTGCAGGCTGAGAGAATCCTAATTTGTCTCATCTCTTTCTGTCAAAGCTTTTGGTGCAGAGTGAAAGCAAAATCCAAGCCCCAGAGCTTGACCCCAAATGGAGTCAACAACCAGTTCTGGACAGCCATTCCTTCCCCCACCTTGGTGAAAATCAGCTAGTGTTGAACCACTCAGAGAAAAAATGACTCAGAGAAAAAAATGAGCCAAGTGTTTACTTGTTTTGGTTAAGCAAAACAAAAGAGATCAAAGTGTCGAGACCAGTTTCATAGTGGGACCATGACAAGGCAGGCACAGCCACAAAAAGTTATTAACAACCACTGCAATCCAGTCCTTCATTCTTTCAAGACATCTGTCACGTTTCTCAGGCTTTTCTGTGATTCATTTTTAAGCTGCAGACTTCTAGCAAAATACAAGTTTTGATTACCGACTGGAATGTCTCATGAATATTTTGCCAGCCTATTTGCATAAATGATCTCATCAGTTTGTTTTTCACCAAGAACATTCCTTAAGGCATTAGAAACAAAGGTCAGCTGTAATTCTGCGCTCCACTTTTAACATACTCACTGAGAAAGGAAAATTTATGCAAAATACATGGAAATGAGCTAAAATAGTAACAGTGTACTAAAGAATCTTCCTGCAATATTTTCAAGTTCTATTATATTTGGAGTTTTAATTACAAGAAAAACAAGTGTTGCAATGTTTACTGGAATTTTGTCTTGCACAGTTTCATAACTGTAACATAGAATACCCACCGACCGTTGCATCTCTGCTCAGATAGATTTCATGCTGACCATTCCTCCTCTGAAAGTCAGACCATACTTTTTATTGCATCTCTATTGCAAAATCATGAGGCAGCTCTGGCAAGCAGGTGGGATGAAAACTCTCCATTAATGTATTTGTAGCTATTTGTTCGTACTAGACTTTGGGAGACCTATGACACCACTTAGTTTAGTTTGGTCTCTGGATTTGTATACACAAAACAATATTTTTGCATTCATACTACTCTAAATCAGAAAAGATAACCCTGAATTTAGCCTAAAAAAAAGTAAAATAAAGTTTCAAGCCCATGATTTTATAATTTCATAGCGGCTGTGTTAACATAAAAATAGAAGTTATTCCTGCTGCTTCAGTTAAATGCCAAAATGTTTAAGGAAAACAGATCTTGATTCATGACACCTTTTTAGAAACGAATACTATCTTTGCTCCTGTATGGCAGAAAACCTAACAGATTGCTGTAATACAAAAAGTACAAATAGGATGCAACATCTTTCATTATTCCAATTGGTTTGTACTATTATTCCTACTTCCCCACCTCTCTTCCTCCTGACTTTCATGCAGATGTTGCAAGTAAGCAAATTACTCTCAGCATTAAGTTTTCAGCTGGTCCCTGATGTTGTGGGAACCTCTTGTACTGGATTACAACGTTTTTGTGTTCTGTAACACTGGGGACTGGAGAATTAAAAATAAATTAAAAGCAGTCAGAACTATAAAATCATATATATGATAAAATTCCTCTGTTCTGCCAAAAGCAAGCAGCCCATTCCTCTAATGGAATTCACTCACCTGTGAATGATGTGGTATCTCTGCAAATAATCCAAGGAAAGTGCCAGCTCACAGATGTAGAGTTTAACAGTCCCTTCATTAAAGTGGACGTTCTGCTGCAAGTGGTACCGCAGGTCACCCCCGAGCAGGAGATCAACCACCATGAACATGTCTTCTTCATCTTGGAAGGAATACCTGGAAGGAAGAGTCATAGCTGAGATCTCAGGGAGATAATGTAGTCCCAGTCGTGCCTTGGGGTGACTCTCCTTAAGGAGATCCTGGTAAGTCCCTGGTTTGCTCAAAAGGCAAATAAAGGCATTGGCACTGCTGAGGTCCAGTCCTGCAAACAAGCTTTGATTGTGGTAGGGCTCTGAATCTTTAAGCTTTGTGCTTTAACCCCAGTACAGCTAAGTACCCTGCTCACGCCTCTTTCCCCCAGTGGGTGGGAAAGAGAATCAGAAAAAAGGTAAATACTTGTGGGTTGAGATAAGAACAGTTTATTAACTGAAAATAAAGGAAAGTATAATAATAGTACTAACAATAAAACCAATAATAATTGCAGTGAAAAGGAGAGAAAGAAAGAAAACTCAAGAAGAGCAAGTGATGCTCAACACCAGTGCTCACCACCCTCTGAATGATGTCAAGCCTGTCCCCCAGTGGCAATGAACCCTTCCCATCCAAATCCCCCAGCTTCTATGAGCATGATACTTTATGGTGTGGAATATCCCTTTGCACAGTTTGAATGAGCTGTCCCAGCTGTGCTCCCTCCCAGCTCCTTGTGCAGCTTCTCCCTGGCAGAGCACAAGCCACTGAAAAGTCTTTGACTTGGGGTGAGCACTACTGAGCAACAGCCAAAACATCAGAGTCTTATCAACATTATTCTCATACAGAATTCAAAGCACAGCACTTTTCTAGTGAGAAGAAAACTAATTTTATCCCAGCTGAAACCAGGACATGAGGCAAGCAGAGCTTGAGCTACTGCCATACTACTCTCTTATTTTAAACATGGATTAACACCTGAATGTTGATAAAACAGTATTTAAAATACCTTTGAGGTTTTTACATTCTTAAATAACCATATATACATTCAGGTGACAAAATGGCTTACAGAGCAGTACCAATAAAATGGAAGGCCTTGAAACATTTGGTATTTACACACATACAGCTCTAGTTCAGTGCTTATGGAAAGTATCCTGGCAGCAGTGAGAGCTGCTGTCTCAGGGGTATTTTCCCAATTCAATAAATATACACAATGTTCTATTAGCTGAGTGTTTTTTTACAGCTTGCAGCATAGGTCCAAATTCAATAAGGACTAAAACTGCAATTTTACTGCCTAACAATACTTTTTTTTTTTTCCAGTCAGCAAGTTATATCATATAAAATGACAGAGTCTTCATGGTTACTGACTGAATTCTTCTGGACCCTTTCCCAGAACTGCCTGCTGAACACTCTGAGGACCAAATTTTGATGTGATTTAAATCCTGTATAGCCAGTCAATGAACAGAATATATATACAAACATATATATGCAGGCTTGGGCAAACAGGAATTTCCATGTGTTTCTACTTACCTTGGCTATGCTGCCATTACGCTGGTTTTTTGTGGTCTGAGTGAACTGACTGAAACTCTCCGAATTTCTTTTCTAAATGCAACTGTATAAGATATAGTTTTTTTTAGTTTTTCCAAATGGGGAATGGTAAGTACGGTAAATAAAATTATTTCTGATGTGAAATCACTATTTTCTTAGAAATTTTTTTAGAATTAATTTTGACATGAAGTTATATTATACCAGATATGCATGGGCTACTGAGAGGTGATCCACAATGATAGTGCCTCTTCCAGCATCTTCCCTCCCATGAGGTGTGTAATATATGTTGGCTACAGATGTGATACAGTTCTCCTGAACTGTAAAATTTATGCCAAGAAAATGAAAAAGAGAAGGCTTCCAGAAAATCTGTGCACACCCTCCCCCCAGAGGCAGAAAAGTCTATATTAGATTATTTTAATTGACAGTTACGTACAGTTTCACTTTCATTCCCAGCCTTGCACTTACTGAAATGAGGCACTGCTTAGGGGTTGTCACAGATGGTTCATTTTGAATTTAATGCTTGCTATTCTTTCTGAACACAGTTCTGAGAAACGGCTTTCTCTCATACTCTGCTCTTCTGTTGCATTTCTGTGTGACTGCCAAATGCCAGGAGGGGAAAGTCATTTTATTTGCATTAAACTTACTTCTCAGAAAGTCAAACCTCTGAAGCAAAATGGTAAAGTAGGTGGCACATAGTGTCTGCTCACCTCTAGAGAGACAGAATTTTGTAACATACAAACATGTAAAGAGGCTAAAAAACCAGAAGGCTTCAAATATATTCAAATTCCTCCAAGTATTGTGCATTACTGAGCCTGGAGCAATTGCAGAAGAAAAGCTTAAATGTGTAGTTACATATAAGATTTTTTTTTCTTTTTTGATGCTGCTCTTATTTTATGTGAAGAAATTGTAGCACTGGGAAGAGGTAAAATCATCATCATAGAATGGATTTGGTTGGAATGGGTCTTAAAAATCATCTATTTCCAGCCCTCCTGCCATGGGTAGGGGCACCTTCCACTGGACCATGTTGCTCAAAACCCCATCCAGCCTGGCCTTGAACTCTTCCAAGGATGGGGCAGCCACATTTGCTCTGGGCAACCTGTTCCAACGCCTCACCATCCTCTGAAAAATGTTGATTTTCCCTTTCAGTTACCCATTGACTAAGGTATAGAGTTTGTTTCTTTCTTTTTTACATTATTTTCAAAAAAGGGAAAAAAAATTCCAGATTTTTTCCTACTATCTTTCTATTCTTTCTATCACTACTTAAATGAGAAGTGAAATATTGTGTCTTGCCTGGGACTGAAGAGCACTCCTGGTGCTAAAGTCATATGATGACATGTCAGTAGAAATGGTACTGATGAGTATGTTTCAAGGTAAATGTTTAGCCTAGCAAAGGACCCATCAGAACCATCCAGAAATAAATGTGCAATCTTGTTCACATCCAGATAAATGCTAACACTTGGTGGAACATGATTTTCACTCCAAGCATGTTTTTAGGCTGATGTACACTGGTTTGTTGTGCTTGTGAGTGGGGAATGGTGGTCCTTTGTTACCTCCCAGGCAAGCTTTTGTGCATCTGTAATTGTTAATGATTTAGAAGAAATCAAACAAAGCTTTCCCATAGGGCTCAACCAACCTCCACCCATTCATTGCCTTGAGACTCTCAGGGCCTCAGGCATCTCTGGGAATCCAGGCAGGGATGACAACAGATGAGTTTTGTCCAGGGGCTCTCAGATCTGCCAGTGATTCACTGGTGTCCTGATATTATGCCGTGTCTGTCAGGTAAACACATGAGGTGTAATCCCTACAGACAGAGCCATGAGGCTTCCAGAAGTGACTGTACCTCTAGAACAAAGTACTTTGAACCAAAAACCGAACCAAAAACCCAACTAAATAAAGCCCTCAGCAAAACCAAAAATACCTCAAACAATCCGAAAACAAAACTGGGAGGCTTTCAGAACAGCTAATGTTTGAGCTAGGCAGCTTTCCTCCACAGGACACTTTTCAGATTTGTCTGGGCCACCTTGACTAGATCATGATTTGCTAAGAAAGGTTGGAGCAGATGATCCTTGAAATCCTTCTACCCTTTCATTCTATGATTCTGTGATCTTTCATGACCCGTGGAGAAAACACTGGTCAGTTTTATTTAGATGTTGCAAGTAGAATGATGCACACCAAGACACAGTGGTTCTGAAGCAGTCTATATCCTCTCTGATGTTCTGCTCTTGCACTCTAAGCCAGAGCTGTTTTATTTTTCTTTTGTACTGATATTTGTCTGTGACCCTGCCAGAAGTGTTGTTTATACAGCTGTAATTAAGACATAAACTGTATAGGCATGGTTTGAAGGAATATGTGCATGGACATGTTCAGTAGATCAGCAGATTTTTTTACCCCCTCTAAATTCTATCGCACCTGACACCCATCATTGTGTTAATCTTACGGCTGTTCTCATGGAGAATCTTCCCTGCACAGTTGATCCAGCTGGGTCAAACCTTCATGGGTGGCATTCCTCTGTCTGGATCAGACCACAGTGTGATTAAGACAATTCCAAGGTATTTTCTGGAGGGTGAAGAAGTTCATCCCAGGGAAACGATGTGCCTGTGACCTAGAGGAGAGCTTGGGCATAGCAAACAGGAGAAGCTCTCTGGAGCTGACAGGCAGTCCACTAAGCAGATCTTGCAACTCCAATTTCTAAGCTACTGAATGCAGAGCAGGAGTTTTTCCAGGTCCTGCTGAGCATGTTTTGTTTTGCTCCTACCCTGGGTTAAGGACTAACAGCACTTTGTGTATCAGCTTAGACAAGTTTGGTTTGTCAAGGTCACAAGCAATCTAGTCCTATGCCTCTCTCCCTACACAAATCTAGTATTCTGTCTTTACATAAGAAATTAAATATTACCTTTATCTTCTTTTCTCTTTCAGTATTTTAAGAAATAAGAGTTTTTGATATATTGGTGTAAGGATTGAAATAGACAAGTGAAATATTGGCCATAGGAGAAAGGAATACTTGAAAATATTGCTGCTGGTTAGGGAGGGCCATGGCAAATCAGACCAATGGAGGTTAGTTTTTTGAGCAAACACTGTAATTTTACTTTTGTAAGCTTCTTATCTTCTCTAAGGTAAATGACATAGAAAAGTGTTCTTTGGTTTTTGAAGTAAAGTTAGAGGTTGTTTTGGGGTTTTTTTTGTTAACCAGATAGCTGAGAAATACCTTCTGAGTAAATTGTAACATTGGTGCTTATACTGAGTATTAATCAATTGATATTGAATACCAATAATACATTACCAGCTTACCCTAAAGACAAAATTTTAATCCTTCTTGAAATGAAAGAGTAAAAGATTTGAAGTAATAGTTCTTGTTTGTTTCTTAAGTAGTGTCATTGTCCAGTTGCAGGAAAACTGTTCTAATTACAGACTTAGCCTCTGCTTTTGGTTGGTTTAAGAAAAGTTTTAATGCATTAGAATAATCTTTCTCCAAATTAAGATAAAATAATAAAGCCCATAGCAAACAGGGAATTTAATTTTTTATTATCTTCAGACTGGAAGATAAACTATTATTGAACACAGTCCTCGATGGAAACACATTTAAACAAAGCACTTTTGGAATAAGTTATATCTGTCTCCACATTTATATCTGTATATTTGTTTTAATAATATCTAATTTTTTGTATTTATATCTATTTGTAACTCTGTGTCTTCATAAAAGCAGTTACAGATGAATTATTAAGATCATTTTCCCCCTTTCATTCCTTCTTTTTAGTCAACAAGGTAATTTTTCATTGAAATCCTTCCAGTTGAAACAGCCAGTATTCATATATCTTTTTTCATATGAATTACCTGGGGAAAAGGACATAATGATGGATTTTTTATATAAGACTTAAATTAAAGATTAGAAACACATTAGAAAAATTTCATCATTAAGCCCAAACCTAACTTCATAATCTTTAGGTAATCAGTTAAAGCGAGATATGCACAGTTCATACATTCAGATAACAGTTCTGTCTTCCACTGAATATGACAAATTA
Organism: Petroica traversi; assembly: GCA_025920805.1. Lineage (NCBI taxonomy): Eukaryota > Metazoa > Chordata > Aves > Passeriformes > Petroicidae > Petroica > Petroica traversi. The sequence continues at coordinate 21,984,668 of JAHLSL010000015.1, read as the reverse complement.
TTAATTCTTAGTGTCTCCTAAAGACAAAATTAAGGGATCCTTTTCCAGTTTTCCCTGGTAACATTAAAGGGACGTGGTAAATTTTTCAGTGACATAAACCCCCCCACAAGTAACTGAAATTTTCTCAGTGTAGATGTAGATGCCATTTCTTGATATGGTTACTTGCTTTTTTTTTTTTACCAGTCTAATTTGTGTAACTTTGTTATACAATCCTCCTCACCCACTGTAAAGCAGCAACAGTTTTACCCAAGACTTGCTGCAATGAAAAAGAACAGGTCACTTAAAAGTTTGAATAATCTGGCATTTGCCAAAGAAGAGTTACCCAGTGAAGGAGAATAACAATCCAGAGCTCTCTTGTATGGGTATGGTGGAATAAAATATAGACATAATGTAAGCTGGTATAAGTATAGGTTATAATATATGTGCCAAAAATAGCAACTTTGATCAGTCAAACATCAAATCATTACAAACTTGCCCCTGCTGAGAAGGTGTGCTGAAAACTGTTGCACCCACTGTGACTGCAAATAGCAAATACTTACCTTTGAATTACATATTTTGTAAAATGAGCTGTCCAAGACAACCAAATAAATGTTTTTAAGTTTGTATGTTCTGCCAGCCAAGGACAAGCCTCAAGAGACAAAGTGTCAAGATTTATTAACTTCGTAAATACAAATATGCAAGTTTTTTGAAGGATTTTTGGGAATGTTCCTTCACAACATCTGTTTTGCTTACAATTCTATAGATTTCTTTGTTCTTTTGGAAAATGGATAAACATTAGTTATTGGAATTTGAGATTTGTGCTTGCAAAGTATGCAATGGAAGTCTATTGTTAGAAAGAAAAGGAAATATGCCTATTTCCAAACTCAGAAACACAAGAGTAGTTATTAAAGGGTTTTTACGAACAAAGGGCAATTACTTCTTTTATTCTTCCTATATTTCTTTATAAAGATGTGAAAATAGCTTTTAACATTCTCTAAGAAACCTTTTGGGAACAGGGAATTTCTTCTATAAAGAATTAGGTTGTTCATGCGTATACTTTCTCAAATTCTATTTAGTGCTGAAGTGACCAAATAAAACAGGTAAGAAAAATGCCTAAATAAAAAATAGCCTGAAATTAAGTTGAAAGATGACTAGATTTTTTTTCAATGAAGACAGTAAGAGACATATCACAGACTTATTAGCATAGTAAATATTTACCATTAGCTCCCATCCAGGCAAGGATTATTAATTAGACACAGTTTAGTATTCATGCTCACATGGAAGAAAATTTTCTCCCTCCAGGAGGTTGAGAAGACCACAAATCCTCTTTGATCTGAGAAAGAGCCGTTCATCATCTGGACATGAGCCAGCCATGTGCACTCACAGCCCAGAAAGCCAAAGCACTTTGAGCAGCAGGGCAAGGGAGGGGATTCTGCCCCTCTGCTCTGCTCTCCTGAGACCCCACCTGCAGTGCTGCATCCAGCTCTGGGGCCCTCAGCACAGGAGCTGCTGGAGTGAGTCCATCAGAGGGACAGAGACCCTTTCTGTGAAGAAATGCTGAGAGAATTGGGATTGTTCAGTCAGGAAAAGACAAGGCTTTGGGACGACCTGACTGGGGCCTTCCAGTAGCTGAAGGCAACCTACACAACAAAGAACATTTAGGAACAGGACAAGGGGGAATGGATTTAAGCTTAGATTAGCTATTTAGAAGAAACTCTTTACTGTGAGGGTGCTTAGGCCCTGGAAAAGTTGTGGATACCCCTACCTTGAAAGTGTTCAAGCCCGGGTCTGGTGATGTTCTGTGCAACCTGGTCTAGCAAAAGGCATCCCTGTCCAGGGGAATTGGAACTAGATGTGCTTTGAGGTAGGTCTCTTCCAATCCAGGCCACTCTGTGATTTTATGATCATTCCCATATGCACTGTCACAGCATTTGGCTCAGTTCATTGCAAGATCCATGACCAAGCCATGGGCAGGCAGGGAATGGTAATGAACTAAACATGAAAAAGCAAATGCAAAATAAATGACTATTGTTTGCTCTTCTACTATGCACTTTGCTTTCAGCTGATGAAATAAACCTCATTACTATATTTTTGCATGCGCAAACTACAGTTATTGATCAATGTTGTTTTGAAGTGTTTAAGTACTTTGTGAGTCCTCATCATTTGACATGGTTTGTTTTAGAACACCTTTTCTTGCACTTCTTCACCTAGTTATAATCAACCAGTGTTTTGCTCCACCTGAAAGAAGCTTCCTTATTTCTACCTTTGATTTTGCAAATGATAGGGGAGGAAGATGTTTGGGATGTGGGTTATGGTAATAATTGTAGATGGTGAAATAGGGCAGGTTTAGATTTGATATTAGGAAGAAATTCTCTCTTTACTCAGAGGCTCTGGAACAGTTTGCCCAGAGAAGCTGAGGATGACCCATTCATGGAAATGCTCAGAGCAGGTTGGATAGGACTTTGAGCAACCTGGTCTAGTGGAAGGTGTCCCTGCCCATAGGAAGCAGATGATCATTAAGGTCCCTCCCAACCGTAACCATTCTATGAAAATACAGGATTTTGCTTGTCTGGTGATACAGTAGAGAAACCATGAGAGAAACCATGTGATTGAATGTAGGTTGTCATCTACTAAATGAGAGAGTTCTTACTGCTTTCTGCTCCTTTTAGGCTAGGACTAAAAGCTTGGATCCAGGGTTTGCATACAACCCACAGGCAAGTGAGCTCTTTTACACTGTGATTAAATAGTGTTCACTGAATATTAAAATAGACCCACGGAATAATTTTGGATGGAAAAGCTCTTGAGATGTCAGCAAGTCCAACCTCCTACTCAAAGCAGGGCTAATTTCAAACTAAGTCAGGTTGCCTGGGATGTTATCCAAGGGAATCACAGCCTCTCAGGGAAGCATATTCCATCCAGTCATTTAATCTTGAAAAGACATTATTCTTACATCCAGTTAGGATTTCTGTTGCTCTCCTATGCCATTTGTGTCACTCATCCTTTCAGTGTACATGACTTTTTCTGCATCTGTAGGTATTGCCATGCTCATGTCACCACCACCACACCTCTGGGTAATGGCTGGGATTAGCTCCCTCCCTCAGCTCAGCATGTCCCATGTCTCATCCCTGCTCTCCAATCCAGGAACAATGATGCTTTCCCAGATCTTGTAGAAAAGCATGAACTCGTTCCAGGGAAGACCACTGCAGTAGGTAACTTTTGAGACAATTAGTGACATTAGTTGAAACTTTCATGAACACTTGTTTGAGGCCTAGAGAATTTCAGATAAATAGGATGCATTTTTGGTACACTATGAACAATCAAATGGAGGAGTGAAGCCACACTGCTATCAATTACTCTGACTCTGGAAACATTTTTATTCCCACATATTAAGAGCTCTGTTTTTGCAAATGGATGGTCTCTAAAAGTGTTTTCTCATAATTTGTTTTTCAAGAGAAAATTAATTACTTTTCTGGCTCATTTGCTCATATACTTGGAGAATTAATGGCATAGTCTCATGATAAAGTCTGTGTTTTCTCAAATATTATTAGACCAGTGATAAAGTAAGACTTGCAAATGAATGCAAAATAGGCACATTTCTCAGTCTATTTGTTTAGGATTTTTAGCAGACTTGGATGCAATATCCTCAAAGCTCATTTTAATTGTTCTGCTATCATGGAAAGCATGGCAGTTTTCACCAGCCTCAGTTTTGCTCTCTGAGGCCAAAGTCAGCTCCATTCTTCATCAATTTTTTTCCAAGTGTTTTATACTTCATATATCTTTTGTTGAGTGGAATAAAATCTCCGCTATCTTCTGTTCTGTTTATAGTCTTTAAAACAGGTACATCACGATCACACGAGAGCTCTATTCTGACTGAGTGGATTAGAACATATATAGAAAGCACTTGGGATTTGTGGATACTCTCATCTGAATGCAGCCTCTAAAATCCATTCAGCTGTGTTTGAGATGTGCTGTGACTTGGCGAACGTTCACCAAGTTCTTCATTATCACTTTGTGTGATTATCACTGCCAATTTATAGCACTTCACATGCACGTGGCACTACAGCAGCAGCAATTATGTGCATAGTGCCAAACAGTCTTGCTTGTCCCCAGCTTGTCTCCAACACTTCCAATTAAAGCAGGCAACAGACAGCTTGTGTGACAAACTCAGGGAAGTACTCACACAAAGTCCCCTGCTACTGATGCAGGAAACTGCTCACCTGGAAAAACAGGAACTAGAGAAAGTTGTGGGTGAGGAGCAAGCTTATGGGGAATAATGGACTGAAAGCCCAGACTCCATTTGGGATGCAAGTCAAGAGCACAGCCTGTAGCTTGCAAAGCTTGATATATTCTCAAATGATGGAATCACAGAATCCTTTAGATTGGAAACGACCTGCAAGATCAAGTCCCACCATTAACCCAGGACTGCCAAGTCTGCCACTGAACCATGTCCTTCAGAGCCACACCTACATGTCTAATGAAAGAAGGCTGTTGTAGGTCTGGACTTATACTGCATTGAAACCCAAAGTTCAGCAGTCAAACTTGTGAAAGGTTACAACAAATGATTCCCAACTCTCTCTATTTTTATCTTCAAACACTGTCATATTTTGGAGACAATTTTTTGTCTTTTTTTTCAGTTTTATGAAGCAAAGAAACATCAAAGTTGCAGCATTTATCATTAAGCTTCAGTCATAACAAAATTTAATCTTCAGCACATGATTCATTGAACGAACATCAAATCACATTCTGGGCATAATCTTTGCTGTGTATAACCTTAGACATGCACTGATTGTGTATGGGTATCCCCGGGTGTTTGGCTCTCTGCATGGGTTGAGAGGCTTAAAATAGTGCTTTTCTTTTTCATTTATTTAGGCATGAAGGAGGTTTTCCTCTGAGCTACACAAACCCTTTCATTTTCCTGGTATGAAACCTAGAAAAGGCAGATCAATCTTTCCTTACACACATACACCTTCTGTAGTTAGTTTACTCATTGGAATAGGACAGGTTTCTTATCATCTCTTTCCCTCTTCCTGACTTTACTGTAAATTAAATTTCTCACTGTTACTGAAACAAACAGTTCATCTTCTTTTGATTTTGTTAGAAATATATATTCTTCAACCAGCTTCCAGAGAATCTCCTCCACTCCAGCCTAATCCTGGTGAATAAAGCCAGCTACTCAAAAGGTTTCCCTCATCAGTTCTCTTATTTTCTGTCAATAAAATAGTTAATTAAAAACTCTCATTCTGAAGTGTGATGCTTTCAATCACGTGTAGTAGCCTACTGACATTTTCAGACATTTCTCTTGGTTTTATGTACCTCAATTCTTAATTGTGGGCATTTCTAAAATGTTAAAATAAATTAAACAAAATGGACCAAAACACATCTCACTCTGTCAAATCTTTACTGGCTCATTTCAGACTTAGCCTCTTAATTGGCATGCAAGTTGTTTTGCAAGCTTTCCAAACCCAAAAGATGAAGCAAAAATCTGAATACTGATGTGAAGGATGTAGTGCTAAACAAATTAGGCTTATTGTTTCTCTGTCATTTTAAATGAGGACAGAAAGCTGTTTTCAGTCTCAATTTAAAGATAATTTCTTTTACACAAAAATTTCCTTACAAAATTCAATTTCCATGCAAAAAACAATTCTTCTGGAAGGAATGTAAAATAACTGTGTGATTTAAATGATTCTTCAAGCAGCATGAGAATAAATGAAATAACATTTTCTTTTTACAGTTCTTTCTCATCCATGCACCAAATCTAGGATAAACCTTGGACATGTGCTCAACAACTTACTAGAATTGAGTTTCTTAGACCAAATTTTGTTCAGAATACCTTTGGGTACTGTCCTGGGTTAGCCATATGACCTGTTTGTATCCCCAATCGTCCCCTTGTTTATGCTGGACATTAAGTTCTGCAGCTTTAAGTTGGTCCAAGGAAGACAGTGAAAGTGAAGGTGGAGGAAAAAAAAAACACTCGCCGTTTGTCTGCAGGATACTACGAACCAAGGCCAAGAGAGCGGAGAGGCTGCATTCCAGCAGACAGCGTTATCTCTTTTTCTTTTTTTTTTTTTTTTTTTACTCACTCTGTTGTGGGGGTGCTGGCTAGCTCACAGCGGAGGGCTTTTCCTCGGATTTTCCCCGGCTTTTTGCAGGGAGAGACTTTGTTTCTTTTGCTGGGAATTTTTTCTTTTTTTTCCTCTTCCTGGGACTGGTTGGCATCGCGTGGGCCCAGGACACCAGGGAACCCCCGGGGGGCCCCCCCCCCACCCTCGCCGACTTCTACAGCCGGGCCCGGCAATCGTCCCCCCACTGGAGAACTGAACCGGACTCAGACGGACTCTGAATCTACCATCTCTTCAGAGGAAGGAGAGGTTTCATTGTTTTCATATTATCCAATTTTTCCCTATACTTGTAAATATTGTATGTGTTAAATAAATAGTTTTTTCCACTTTTCTCTAAGGAAATTCTTCCCGGACCGGTAGGGGGGAGGGGCGATTGGAATCGGCTCTTCCTAGAGGAGACCCCCCAGAGGTTTCCTCCTAAATATTTGCCCTAAACCAGGACAGGTACATTACTAATGTACTTTGGATTAGAAAAATTGTTTCTCTATGGTCACTGTGCAGAAAGTAGCACCCCTATGGTCCTGCTCTGAAGTATGGTAACTACTCTCTGGAATGTTCCTCTTTCTCTTACTGATTCAGGAGGCCGACCAAGGTGATGAGGCTGATCTCTGAAGTGAGCTGGGAAGAATTCAAGTTGTCTAGAGCTTGTCTTTTCTGTTTTGGGAAGTCCCTAATAAGGTCAGTGCATCTCATTCACATGTACATTTTGATTGCTACAGAAGGGTTGATAATTTTGACTGTCAGAGAACATTTTTTGTGATCAGCAGTGAAAATTACAAGACAGATTTTTCTGACTTACTCTGGTCTTACAGGTTCTGAGCTCCTTCCTTAACAGTGGTACATATCTTGTTTCTGATCACTTAATTGATTTTACATTTAACTCCAGGAAGGTAGGCCTTCATCTATTCCCATTATAAAGACAGGAAAAGCATTAACTTGCAAACAAAACATGTTATGATGCACAAGCCAGAAGGAAAGGCAAATAATGAAAATTTCCCTAATTTTCTCTGTGTTTCCCAACCCCATATGAAGAAGCTTTTTGTTAATGTTCAATTTCATGTAGGTGGCACCTTGTTCTTTAATTAGAACAAGATTTAGTTCAGGGAGACATGGAAAGAGTGACGAGCCCTTCAGGTTAGGGATCCTGAGTAAAGGAGATTCTTTAAGGCAGTTATAGGAATAAGCAAATTAAATAAACATAGGCAATACTCCTGTGCTTTCTTTTTTAATATTTATTTTTATATTGCTGTCTCTGCATTAACCCCAGCATGTCAGTGAAGCTCAAAGGAAGAAAAGCTACTCAAAAATCTGCTCTGTTTAACACATTTTACTCCCACATAGTGACAAGCAATTGAGTTTCTCCAGGCTCTTTAGTGATCAGTCCCACAGCTGGTCACAAAGTAACCTGCACTGGCTCACAGCAGGGTAGGGACTCAGACCAGGACATCTCTAGGGTCATTTTTCAGCCAGCAGCATTTTGTACTCATGAACTTGAATGTGAGCAGTCAGAAAATCAATGATTCTCAGTGCTCTGTTCCATGGCAGCTCCTGTGCCATGCTCATGCCATGCTTACTGCCATAGGCAGAGAGGCTTCCATTTATATTTCGTATTGTATGTCCCCTCCTTTCCTTAGCATGTGAAGAGAAGCATCTTCCCTTGGTAGATCTTTGGGATCTTTCTGTTTTCTGAAATGCACTGTGAGTGCTATGTTAGGAACATACTTTCATGCTCTCAGCAGATACAGGAGATTTTTATTCAGTTCTTAGAGCTTGGTCAAGACTATAGCTCTAAAGAAAAAAAGGAAGGAAACCCTTTTGCTGCTTTATTTTATCCATGAATTAGTCAAATCTCTCATTACAAATATATTTTTTAGAGAAGATACGTTGAATGGGAATTTATGATCTCATCATGTGAAAAAAACCCAAACCCAGACTCTAGTTCTGCCTGTATTCTCTTTGTTTAAATTTTCTGGAAATGATTCACTGTTCTTTATTCACTGTAACTGCTGTCAAAGAGCAATATTTTTGTCATGGCTGAAATTTATTTCAGAATATGTATAATCAAACCTTACTGCCACCCTTAGATTCAGCATCTTATTTTCCCAATTCCAATTATAGTTACAATAAACGTTAAGATTTGTTATAAAACTGAGATAACTCTTGCCTTTCTAATTTATAGTTGAGTTTATCAAGTTGATTCAGAGCAATCACAAAGAAGCAACTTCAGATGTCAACTATCATTTTATCTCACCCCAGACATTTAAATTATTCTGCAAAATTGTCTGTCAAGTCTTCAGTATTTCCTCTTCTTTTTTCTAAATTTAACATGTCAGAGTCCTGTTATTTGTGGTAACATTGCTTAGGTTAATAGAGGTGCAGAGAGGAGGAGGATGTCAAACTGTCAGGAACAAGAGGGACATCCCAATGAGAGCAAAAAACATCACCTTCAAAAGCACCAATGCACTTAGAAGGGATCATTAATTAAATCCAGGGCTGTACAGAGGGCTGTTGTCATCAGCCAATTTTTTCCAGATGCAATCAGAAGCAGACATGAAGGAGTAATACTGAAAGCTGCCTCACAGGCACAACTTCCCAGCTTCCACATATAGGGCTTCTTGAATCACTATTTCTGTATTAAGAATACAACAAAATGCAGTAGCTATTAATTGGATACAGTAGATATAAAAATATTTACTGGTGTCTATCAGGAAGACTCCCCTGACTGCATGTTCTGCACTACAGCAGGCCACCTGCCAGACAGGTTGTGCTGTTGGTTAAGAAGATGAGACAAGGAATAAATGGGGTGCAATGTTTGTGGATGGCCAAATCTACAGCTGAAGGGCTACAGTTCATTCTCTGTATTCACCAGCAGATGGCTGGGCAGTGGCTGTTTCCAGTGGCTCAGGACAGATGGAGTGTTGCATCCTTTCCTGACCTGCCCTGCCTCTGCACAAGTATGTCCTGATCTTACCTTGAATCTCTCTTAGCCTGTTTCCTTATAAAGAAAACAGGAGCGGGAAGGAATTTAAGCAACTGTGCTTCAAAATTTGGTTCCCTGATGCTTATAAACGTCCATGGAAATACCAGATTTTTATTTTTCTTTTTAACTTGTGCCCAAATACTACAAAAGCTGGGAGAGGCACCCGCCTGACAGTTTCAGAGCAGGGCAGTCCAGACACCGAGGTGGGTGTAGATCTTCTGGCTCAGGCAACCCAGCAGCCTGCACATGGGGGAAGAAGGCAGAAATCCAACCTGGGAGCTTTTTCTTCTTCACAACCTGCTAGCAAAGGAATCAAGAGTCTGGCTGCCTAACAGTCCTCCAGGCAAGACAAGAAGGGGGCAGGTTTCCAACAAATTTTTTTTCCTAATTGACATGTCTTCAGAACATTTAATTCACTTTAATTGAGGTTCTTCTCATTTTTCTGTGAAAGTCTCAGCCAGGTTAAAACACTGCAAATTTATCTTACTGCACATGAAGAGAAAATTATTATAAGCTGTCCCCCCAAGTTGTATGTGTCTTAATTTGAAGTAATAATTGAAGTGGATCTGACTCTCAGTGCTAAAGCTGGCAGCTGTAGCTAAATTGAATGGGACAATGGAAACAATACATTCCTTTAATAAGCTAGTATGAGACTGGAAAACGTTTGCATTTGGGACTGGGACCAAGAAAGAAACATCACTTTGTGGAACACCAAGCTTCTAACAGAGGCTGATGGCAATTTACACACTATAGCAGAGAGTGGGAAGATACTTTTAGCTTTCAAATATGTAGACTGAAGATGTAAATTTATCCTCTGACAGAGGGGGGGGACATAGCTGCAGAAATCATCTTTTGTGAGTGCATCCTTAACTACAGCCTTGAGTGCAGACATGGTAATGCAGCAGAAGCAGTCGAGAAAGCTGAAATTCTGAGAATGAAGTTGGGAGGCACCCTAAAAACAAAACTGGCAAGGGAAAAAACCTTAATTTTTTTCTTGGTCTTGCATTCTTCTGTAATTCTTAGGCCACATATTTGAATAGGCAGGAAAAAACCAGGAAATCATTTGTATCTATAAACTCATCCATCTGTGTGCATATATGGAATCACCTGCACACACCCCTGAGCACTACACCAGTGTGATAAATCTGTCTGTCCTCTTTTCTAAAGATGACAATATTCAGTGTCCTCACAAACTTGTAGTTAGGAGGAAATTATGAGTGCAGAGCATCCTTCACATCCTCCTGAGGCTCTTACCCTACTGGTCTGGTTTGTGGTTCTGCCTCAGGAAAGGAAATTATATTGCAAGATGTAGGATTGGTTGCTCTGTAAAACAGAAATGAAAGGAAAGGAAGGTTTTTAACAAAGGGCAAGGCACACATTGCCTTCTGTCGCTGCTCTGCATTTTGTCAGCAGCATTTTAACAAAACCACAGCTCTTCTGCTGTGCCTGGCCAGATCCCCACGTTAGAGGTTTGTGACTGATTTTCCAGTCACAGGAACAATTGGACAGCACTGCTGAGAGATTAAACAGTCTGTTTCAAATAGATATTTATGAGAAAACCAATATGGAACTCCTTTGTCTTCACATACCAGCTTATTAAGTAGAAGGGAAAGAACAAATGCCCAATGGGCTGCTGTCTTTAGATAAGACCTGGTTATCCCTGTTTCTCTCTGAGAAAGGATTCCATTTGCCAACAGGGAGGAGAGGAGTCTGGGCTGTGACACTGCCCAGTTGTTCCAACACATCCAGCCTGTAACTCCACCTTTTCCCTTTGTTTCCCTGCTGTCCTCAACATGGATTCCAAGATCTCCAAACCAGCTCTGTGCCTTTAGAAATTTATGTTGTAGCATCTCCCTTCCATTTTGGCTCCTCACCAAATCACATCCACCCAGATTGCTTTCCAGTGAAGCATCTCTAACTTAATCACTGAGCAGTGATTAAGTTCACTCATTAAGTGCATATAGTTAGTACAGAAAAGCATATCCAAACCCAGAACCTTTAAGCAAATTTTCTCACCTGCTGGGAGGCAGGTCATTCAAAAAGAAGTCCATTACTTTTTACATAGAAGTGACTGGCACTTTCTTACTTAGGAAATGAGGAAAGAAAAACACTATTTTTTCAGAAAAGCTCAAAAGTGGTCTCATCTGTAACATAACATTTATAGTGAGGTGGATGTGATGATGGTCTGTGCTCAGAAAGATAAGACCAGAGCATGAGATAAAAATTCAGCTCAAATGAATCATCAAAAGAATAATCCTAAAAACAAAAAAGGGCTTATACAATTATTTTCCCAAGTGCCAGAATGCATGTTAACTTATCTCACAGCCTCAAGTCCTCTCTCACAATATGGCTGAAAAATAATTAATAACAAAAATATTAATTCACACACACTGCACAAAATTCCATAGAACTGGACAAAAACAATCAAAACAATTACTACAGAAGTAAAAAGAAGATCATTTAAAAGACCTATTTAGATATATATATAAGGGAGGATAAACTATTTGTTTGCTCCTTTGCTACCATCATAACTTGCTGCTTTTGTTATTGGCACTGCTGATGCAGAGAACTGTTGACAATTCTCAAAAGGATGATCTAGTGGGAACAGGAAAAGGAAGAGAAGAACGTCACCATTTAGTGAAATGTAAATAGGGTGAAAACTGTAAAATCAGCTGACGGCAGCATGAGGCCATCAAGGTACCAGCAGAATTGAAGTTTGGTCTCCATGACAATGTCATAAATTGTGTATGAAATTAATATTTAAAAGGCAGGAAGGAAATCCTCTGAAGCACCAGGGTTTCATCAGAGACCACACAAAAAGGCCAGCAGACACGTAGAACTAAGTGTTTCCAGAGAAACAGTTTGACCGCTGGGAAAGTGATTCAGTACTTTCTCCAAGACCCCAGCCATTTTCCACATCAGGGGTATAACAAAATTCTCTGTAGCAAAACCTTTGATCCATTGATGGTCTGCTCATACATTTATCAGATCTGCTGAGATGAACAATTGAATTTTTCAAATATTCTGAAATATGCACTTTCTTCCCACCTTGAGCAAGTCTTATTTTTATAGGAATCCAGAGGTAAGATTTGGGAGGCAATTAAAAGGTGTTTTAGATGGTTAATAATTTCACCTCCAACAAATAGATTAGTCTTGGTTTTCAGCATTTAATTGTACTTTGTAACAAAAAAAAAATACCCAAACGCTTTAAACAATTGATGAATATACAATTCTGCTTTTTATAACTTTTCTTATATATAATTACAGAATACTGGGTATTTATTAATTTGCTCACAAACAGAAATTTGTGTGTGTTTGACCAGTAATTCACAAGATGACATTGATTGTTTTTGTTTTGTTTTTAGCCTTTTGGCTCCTGCATATCAAGACAGTGGGTCAAACCATGACATTTTTTTTTTATTTTGGGGAATTTTGAATGATAAAACTTTCTAGGACCTTCTATTTTTTTCACAGTCATGTCAATTACTATTCTACAAGTGCCAAAATAAAGCATAGTAAGAAGCAGAAGAAAGAGAGATAGTGTTAACTGAGCATTTATTTCCTAAAGTCAAATCAGTGAGAAATACCATTTTCAAAATGCCATATTAAGTTCACAATATACTGCTTTTACTAAATCAGTACACCAGTCACTTTTATGTTAGTTCCAAATTTTAAGAGACATGAATTCAAGCAATTTCAAACCCACCTCACTTTAAAACCTTCTCCTGCTCCAAATGAGAACACCCAGTTTCAGGGACCATGCCAGCTCAGAGAATCAATCCCTTCATTAAAAGAAAACTGAAGTGCTCACAGCTCATTAGCACTAATCTTGTCTATTAAATCATCATAATTGTCACCTCATCCAGAACAGACCCATTTCTTTTCAAGAGTGTTCCCATTCCTTACCAGCTCTTCCCCACACTTATCTTCATGGGTCCAGAAACTAATTTTTCATCTCAAGTATCCTTCTTTCCACTTGCTCGTCAAGTTCACCTGTTCAAGGTCAGCCTGCCCTTAGGATGAGAAACATGGGCAGCCTGCTCTATCCCCTCTTTCTCCCCACCCACATTCCACACACCCACAGAGGCAACCTGTGTCATGTATGAGCAGTTTATTCACACAGTTTCATCAGGGTTGTGGTTTTCTTCAGGGCTGGACTTGTTGTTATCAGCACAAAAGCTGCTGTGTGAGCCCAGCTTATGCCTCTCTTGCTATGTCCAGGGTTTATTCCTGTACCTCAGGGGTCACAAGATACAGCACAAATACACTGAGATTTTAAAATAAAATATATGAAACACATCTCCTTTCAGCAGTCATCTTTATGCAGGAAAGGGAGAAATCTCTAAAGCCTTTAAAGAGAAGGAATATCACACTGATTTGAATTAAAGAATTAATAGGCCTCAAGTACAATACTGATTAGTGACTTTTAATGGGTTTCACAGCATTCCTGTGAATTATGTGGGTAACACTCATGTCTCCATTGTAGTAATACATTTGAAATAATAAGATAACCTAAAGCTGCTGAGAACTGTTCATCTCATTAGTGGAATCCAATAATAAAAGGATTTCTCAATTCCTTTCTGTGGGAACACTCTGCCAGAAGAGCTCAGGTCAGCTCTAACATCAAATGCAAGGAAATGCTGTTCAGTGTCTTGGTGTGCATCGTTTGATTATTTTAAATACTCAGTGACTGTGATTGCCTTTCTTTCTAATGGTTGGTTTTAATTAGGCAGCAGCTCATTATAATGTCACAGGTACAGTTCTTCTTTAAATAATCTGGTGGAAAAGTTCTTTATTGATATTTAAAGTGATACAAAATAAAAGGAGGGAAATTTCATGACCAAACCTTCAAATTTTAGCTGCTATTGCAGAAAGAAGATCTGAATCTATGCTATAATGTCTTGGTCTTGTAATGTTCATATTACAGCAAATTTCTAAAAGACTGATGAGATATAAGGGTCAGGACATTTGTAATTCACTGGTGAAAGAGGTGATATGGCGGACAAATGAGTTTGAAAGTCTAATGGAGATTTGTTAGATTTAATAATGAAAATAAGGTGCTGCTGTTTTCAATGAGTTACTGGATATTTTAATCAGTGGAATCAATAATTACCAGCTACTGCTGGTAATGTGAATACTGTTCTGACAGAGTGCTTTCTGGGCTACTGCATCTGCAAATGTAATTGTCTACTTTTGTTGGGATATTCACTTTGAATCATGACTGGCTAACCTTGGCACATGCCTTTAGCTGAACAAACATGTTGTGCTACTTCTTATCACTCAAGTCACGTGTAAGTGATTTTATAGCATGGGAAACACAGTAGGTGTTATCAAAAGAGAAGTTTACTCAGGAAAATTATTCCAAGCCAGCACAAAAGAGCAATTAAGATGAACATCCATCATGATGATGCCATATAGATCATGTTTCACATAATTTACAGAGTATCTGAGAGTTCTGCAAAATGTAAAAACTTACAAAATGTACAATTTTTGGGTAAGGTATATGTGAGCCTGTCAAAGAAACAAAACATAAGTCCACCTGTAGATCATTAACTAAAATAGTCAAGTGATCTAAATCACCCCTTTGCACATAAATGCCTAATATTTTCAGGTCACCAAGACAAAAGTAGTTATTCTTATGGTGAGGAATGAATTAGCTGAGATTTCCTGAAGTATAAAGGTTTGCAAGGTCCCATTTTCACATTTTGGTAGGGATAGTTGATGGTGCCACATTCAGTCTTTACTCTCACTTCAAACCAAGCTGTTTGAAACTGCTCAGAGAATTTAACTAGTGGAATAAAATTCAGTCCAAAAAAAATTCCAGGGTTAATTTTAGTCATTGATCATCAGTATTTTTTCTCTGATAAAACCAGAGACACTCCTATGCTTCTGAGCCATTATATTTGAATAGAAATATTCAGGCTCCTCATTTTCTTCCCTTTACTTTTTTGAAGCTTTTGATTACTATATTTGAGCACTTCACTGCAACATGATAATCACATATTAAGTGATGTGCTTCAGACAGGAATCAATTTTCCACAGTTCCTCAACTGCAGGAACTTAATAAACTCCTTTCATATTTTATCGAATTATTTATCAGGATTCATTTTTCCTTTTTCCACAATATTTCATTTCCTCTCCAATAAGCACTCAAATCATGTAAGAATGTAATTCTGAATGACACATGTCACTCAATTATTTGTTCTCCATGGTGAAAATGTACTTTTTCCAAAACACAGTTTAACCACTAAATGTTTCTGTGATTGATTTTTTACTTAAAGATCATCAGAAATATTCCTGAACTATATTTGATTGAAGTGGTTGCTGATTTTATAGTTGCAGTTTTTTCAGTCAAGATGCCTAATTTGCCAGTCACTGACCCCTGAAATTTGGATTCCACTTGACATGGGAAATGTATGATGAAGAACTGCATATTCTGACTTTGATCTGAACATCTAAGCCCTCATTTGGAGGACATACACACATGAATCAAATAAAAGTAAAAAACTCTGGGGTATATCCTAATTTCAGACCAGTGGTTGCACTATTAATTCTGAACTTTCTACTTGACTATTCACTTCGTGGAATGAAATAGAATTATAGCACGAGGCAGAATGTGATTCCAGCTCAAGTCTGGCTTTTGAATTATGAATGGCTGCATTATCTTTGCACCAAGAGAAAGGCAAAATCATTGCTAATAATCTGCAACAGAATCAACATACACAAGAAAAAAGAAGTTATTTTGCATGCTTTTCAATTTTCATAGGAGACAGGAAAACAAAATCTAGCAAGCAAGACTAATTTATATGTTAGAAGAGTACTTTGAAGAGAAAAACACATGAAAATACATAAAGGGAGAGCAGTGAGGGAGAAAAATCTCTCAGCAGGGAATTCTCCAGTTATTTGTCAAAACTAGGCAGACAGTGATGCACAAAACAAGTCAACAACTTCCTAACAACTGGAAGATGTTCCCAAACAAAGACCAAAGCACAAGGAGAATATTTTTGGGAGAACTGCACCACAAGCTTTTTGAACCAGACATTTTGTATGCATTTAAATGAACTTCAGATTTCTCAGTTTATAAATAAGATAACAGCCTGAGATGCCTCTGGTAGACACAGAACACATGTGAGCTGATCTTCAGCAAGCCATGCTTACATCCTACATCAGAAGAAGTGAAGCCTGAGATGACAGACACTGCAAGTACACACTGTATTCCCTCAAGTCAGGAAAATTGCTTCTGTTTTTTTCTTTTTTTTTGTGACTTTCAGACATGCTTCATGTGCTAAACTCATAGATTACCTTGAGGAGGAGAGAGGAAGATTCCCCTCTTGATATAAAAATGTCTACATAGTAGACTTCTCAGTGCTTAAAAGAGGACAGCCCCTCCCCATCAAACACCAAAAACCAAACAAAAACCCCTCACAAAATAAAACCCAGAAGCAAGCAAAAGAAGAGAACCAAATCTAGCTCCTCATGCACTGTCAGTTCATGTCGTCACTTTGATATTTGACCTTCCTGTGAGATCTGACATACAGAGAAAGGGCAATTTATGAGGTTCTGGTCCATTGAGTAAAAGGAGCATTTAATTTCAAAATGCAGGCAGCTGTGTACAGCATCTGTTTTACTTTAATGGTCAGGAAAGCAGGTGCTAACTCTTGCTGTAAATAGAAATAAGCCTGCACTATGCTACCATGCCAAAAGACCTTTTCTGTTCTTGTGCCTTATACAGCTGTAAGATTCATCCATATTCCACCCATGTAGTAATGATTTTCCACCAGTCCCCCTGGCATGCTGGATGATCCTGGCATACCCTCTATGCCCAGCCATTCTGAATGGAGTCCATACAAAGTGACACCCTTCTAAAGTGATCCTGCAGCTGAAACATCACTGATGGCCCACATTTGAAGCACAGTTTAAGCTGTATTTATCTAAACTTGAACTAATGTTCAGTAGAAAACCCAAACTTTTTCTTACAAGTTTATCCAACAAATAAGGAAGCCGTGAAATTCTGTGGCCGGACTCATCTCCACACATATGGAGGCAAAACAACCTAGTGGAGCAATGGGACAAGGGCGTGCTGAACAGTTTCTTCTCCTAGAGCTATATCACAGGAGATACAACTGCTTGATGGACCACTCAAGTCAAAGTCCAGCTTCCAAAGGGATCCAGGATGTGTGTGTACATATAAGAGTACATTATTTCCCAGTAAGAGACTGTCACCCTGGATAAGGCCACTGCTGGTGCTTGTGAGTGCTGTGTGCTCTGTGTCAATCTGTGAGACTGGCATGAGTGTGTGTGATGTACGGTGCATTTACATGTGCCTGCTGGGAATACATGCTCAGCCTTACTCTGGAAGCACAGAACTCTACTCAACTACTATACTTTGTAACCCATGACAGACACCGTGATATTTCACCTTCAGAGAAGGGAAATTGCACCAGCAGCAGTAAGATTTCTCAATAGACTTCTCTTAAAATGTGAATAATTCTAAATTCCTACTTATCTGCCTCTTACAGGTCTGATTTTAACAAACCCATTTGCTGACGTTATTTCAGTGGCAAAATCTAGATAAGACAAGACATGATGTCATTTAACTGTTACTTTCCAGACTTTAGCACACATTAATATGGTTATGGGTGTTCTGCTAGCAGGGATGGTGACATTTGAGTAGCCCTTTTAATTAATTTTGACCTTTTGCAGTCAATAAATAATTTCCAAATATATTTTGCCCTTGTTCATTGCAATTTTTTTGTTGTAGATTGGATGGACTGTTGTGTTTTCAGAGTAATTGGCAAACAATGCTGGTGATCACTAAGCAGAATTCTTGTGTAGAAGAGCAGTCGATACTGGAACAATAGAACCACATCAGACTCACAGACACAGATCGAGACCCATTCAGAGGTGCTGGGAATTTACCAGAAAATCTTAAATTCCCTAAATTATTCAATGGTGAGAAAAATCCAGGGCCTCCTGGCTGGAAAGCTTTGCTGAGCTAATTCTTCTGTATCAGTGAAGATGTGCACTGCACCTGCAGCCACTCATGACTGTACCTGTCAGGATTAACCCCAGCTGGCAGCTCAGCCCCACACAGCCACTCACTCACTGCCCCCACAGCAGGATGGAGGAGAGAACCAGGAGGGGGAAAGTGAAAAAACTTCTGAACTGAGATAAAGGCAGTTTAATAGGGAAAGAAACAGCCACGTGCATGAACAAAGCAAAGCAAGGAATTCATTCAGCATGGGTGGGCAGGGGTGCAGCCATGCCCAGGAAAGCAGGGCTCCAGCACACCTAACAGTGACTTCGGAAGGCAAACACCATCACTCCAAATGTCCCTCCCTTCTCCTTCCCCCAGCTGTATGTGCTGAGCATGACTTCATTCATGGTGCCATGCGATCTGGAATGTCCTGTGGTCAGCTGGGGTCAGCTGTTCTGCCTGTGTCCCCTGGCCCCTCACTGTGAGATGGCTGAGGAGCAGGGAACGGAAAGCCCTGCTCAGCAACAACTAAATCCGTGTGTCACCAGCTCTGTTTCCAGCACAAACCCCAGACACAAATCCCTGCACTGTGCAGGCAGCTAATCCTGCCACAGCCAAAGCCAACGCTGCTCAGGGCAATTTGCTACAAACAAATTTGCTACTTTTCTATTGCTTTTCCCTTCTGTAACATTTGTGTGTATCAAACGAGGCATAGTCAGCAGTGATTGCTTTCTATTGCTGTGCTGTGATATGCATTTAAAGCAGAATTGAAATTCTAGTTTTTCTCATTTGCAGGCTAGATTCAAGTCCTGCTTTCTGCATGGTGTTTGTCAGAGTATTTTTAAATTTTGGGAGCAAGACATTAAAACATTTCAATTTGTCTCCAAGACAAAGTATTTCCTTACATCTTAAAGTCCCCAGTCAGTAAAAATGGATAGGCTTTCTATACAAATGCATTATCACAATGTCTTGGGGATTAAATCTCAGAATTCAATTAATTCTGATTTTGATCAATCACTTCCCAACTTCTTTGCAATTTAAAGAGCTGCACAAGAGGAAAACAGAACATCCTAGATGCCCAGCTTCTTATTTTTGCCATTATCGTTGCCATAATTCATTATGTATGTCCTACTGTCTTTCAGACTGTGCATATATCTTGGATTTAGAAATAACCAGTGGGTTGTTTCCCCTCGCCCACTTCACAACAGTCAGAAACGTTTTACTCAAGCTGTCATTTACTGAGAGTAATAATCAGTATTTGACTACATAAATTAGCCAAAAGGCACTTAAGCAAATTGAGTTCACACATTAGCTGGTATTCACAAAAGAATGCAGAAAGTTCTCCTGTGTGTACATGCAAGCTTAAACTAATTAAAATTTAAGGTCTTGCAAGATGTTTATGGAAGTTGCCTGATCATTAGAACAATCTTATTTTGTTTTGTTTCTTAAAAATTTCTCTCTTAGCATGTCAGTGATACTATATTTTTGCTATAGGATATGATAACTGGGAAGTTTATTCTGCCCTAAAAATGCTCATACCCTATTTTACAAAAACACAAACCTATGACAAACAAACATAAAAACTAAACGACATAATCTAAGGTAAAAAGGAGAAAAGCAATACTTTTTCTTGCATTCTGGATGCCATAAAGAAACCAGAAAATGTAACTTTCAATACATTATTCTCTCCCTAGCTGGGCTTTGTAGATTTGAAGACCTCAAGAAAATCCTGCTGACATAGTTTATATTATGTGACACTTTGTGATCACTGTGTATTTTATAAAAAGAAGATAAAAAGAAAGATTATTTCAGCCAAATAAGTCTTTCCTGAAGCTAGGCATGTATGGTAAAAAACCATCAATAAGGCTTTCTGGCTAAAATTAAGTTTTCTCTCCAAATCCCACTGAAACTGCTTTTCATCAGAAAATTTAGACCAATCTGACCAAAGCCAAGTGCTAAAATCAGGTATCCTAAACTTGTAACTGAGTCACTAATATGAAACATTCAGAAAACCACTAAACTTCACTGCAATAAAAAGCGCCTACATTAGGCAATATAACTGTAATTTTTTTGTATGCTAAAGGTCCAGGCTGAGACTACATGATCAACCCCTCAGCTTTTGAAGTCTGAACAGACATTGATGGACTTGTCTGTAAGATTTTCCTTTACCCTCCTCTTCCTGCTGCTGCTCCGAAGGACTTGAGAAAAAAGAAATTGGATGGAAAGACTGGAAAACCAGAAACAGTAGGAGTTAGTAACACATCCACTGCTTTTTACACCCAACTTCAGGGTGCAATCTCTCAACTCTTGCTGGAGTGTTTGCTGAACAAAGGGAATGTCAGCAATAGACAAGGACATCTTTCAAACCAAGCCCACAGCACTGGCTTCCAAGAGAGAGTGCTGGTCAGTGGGGCACTCACCTCCCCAATGAGAATATGACATTCTCAGTTTTCCTAAAAGAAATTTGCTGTAACACCTTTGTACCCTGCATAGCAATAACTCAGTTCCAGACAAACATTGCCTGAGATGTGACAGAACTTTATTTAAGGGGCTGCTTAGTTACGATGACTTCCTTGATAGCCAAATACACATTTTGTGCTGAAGCTTTGACAGCAAATGTTACATTTGGGAGGCTGATAAACATCTGTGTCAACGAGACATTCCATTACTAAGCAAGCTTCTCCATTCTCATTTTGTAAGGAAACATGTGCAAAGTAAGTAAAACCATATAATTTATTCATTATATGGGTCATTAGATTTTCATTTATAAAAAGCAAACTTGTCAGAGTACTAAGGATTATAATTAAAATACATATAAAAACACTTTTGCTCCTGTTGCCTTTATGTTTGTATTTGAATGGCAAGAAAACTAACAACAAGCTCCTAGCAGAAGCTCTGATTACCTTACACTTGTAGTTTAGAATGGTCTTTCCCACAGGCTGGGGTGTTTTTGGGATGAAAGCAGATTTTAAAATCACTGGTGTCAGGGTACAGTTATGAACACAGAAGAAATAAGCATTGTCCGAGGAACAAGTGAACAGTATTACTTTTGGAAAATGGGCTTTCCGTATTATATGCAATCTTGAGATGTTGAAGTTTTTTCTTATTTGGAAATTCAGGATTCTGAATTCTGTAGATGTTTTGAGAAGAAACTAATATGAATAATTTTTACTGGTAGCACAATATATTAAAATTAGTGAATTTCTTTACAACCTGTATACATTGTAAACTAGCAAAAATCTGATGAAACATCCATATTTGATTTTCACTGTTTCTCACTGATATTTTTTCTTTTGACAAAGAAATATATATATCCTTAAGAAATATATTTAAGTTTTCCAGTAATAGACTGAAAAACATAAAATTCTGATTTTGTCTGGTAAAAAGAAAGTATATTTTTATATGGAATGGCAACCATGAGCATTGTTAATGCTCTGCTTTCTCTTCTACCACATTGTTTTCATTTACTATGCTTTCTTTTCACAGAAGGATAGAGGGGGTCTGGGTGTTTGGGAATATTTTATGTTCTACTGTTGGCTTGAGAGGTTTCTTGAAAGAAACTTTAACAAACAGCTTCTAATGGCAGTTTATCCATTTTTTAAGATGCAAAATTACAGGCAAAATAAAATAAGTGGATCCATATCAGCAATTTGTTTCTCAGTGAGACATGAATACTGTTCTTTTACTAAAAAAAAAGATCTGTTGCACCAAAAAAAGCATTTGATTTACAGTTTCTTAGAGCTAAAATATTTGTACAGAATAGTGACCCTTTCCTGAAAGGAAACAGAAAATTAAGAAGGACTCCCTCTCTGAGATGAAGGACCCATGCACCACGTGGTGAGTACCTGATGATTGAATGCCAAAGAGATTCTGGCTCAGAGAGATCACACAACCAAAATACCACGAATGCAAACATCTTGACCCCAAAAAATCTTTTGAGGAGTTGCTCCAGAACATGCATTTGGAAAGGATTAACACATTTGGCCATTGTGACTTTGTGTCATCATGGATATTTGTCAGCAGCACAAAACCCTTTAGGGCAGACTTTACAAGAACAGCACAGGCAATTATGACACAAGCTTTCCTCTGGGATTCCTGAAACATACACCATACTTGGGCAGTGAAATTAAAGCAGTATTGCCCTGTTCCTCTCTTTATTTTCCCTATGTATTTACTGAGTCATTCTGAAATTAACTTGACTCACGCAGTTCTATTCCGGTGATATTTATTGTGATATTGTATATTTAACAATTTTTCAATATATAAACATTTTCTTCACTGAATAAAAAATATCTCAGAATATTAGATATTAATATAGACAACTGTGTGATATGAACTTTTACGTGTTGTATTATTAAATATTTAATTATATAAGAACACCAATGACCATTTATTAAAGTGATATTATTTTCTATCTTCCAATGGAGTTCAAGAGACCTACAGAAATATTTACTAAATAAAGATCAAAATTACTAAAAAAAAAAAAAAAAGCCTTCTAAATCAGGGATTTGAGCACACAACAATTGGAAGTGTCCCAAAATCATTATGGTCTTACTAGAGGACAATGAAGAGTATCATTGCAGTACCCTCAGGAAAAAGAAATTTAATAAGTCATAAGAGAGCACCATTGGCACTTTGGAGTTGTCTTAGAGTTATTAAGCTGCTCTAATGCAGCACTGTGTTCTCTGTGCAGTGTTAATGCAAGGAAAGAATGACATCTCAATGCACGAAATTCAAATTAACATTGAACTAACACTTCGTTATTGGAAGTGTTGTCAATTAATTCTTCTAGTAAAAAGATTCAGTGCCAACTAGTCACTGATCTGAAAATTTTAGAGAGCTGGATACAAAATGACAGACACGTACTGACAAAGATGTACCAGTCTAAAAACCCAAGTCTGTGTAGAATCTGCTAGAAACAAACCATTTAGACACTTTGATAACTTACATTCATTTATCATAATCTGCGTAACAGACAGCAGAAGCCAAAGGACTAAATTTTATTCCCAGAAACATTTCTACAGCATTAAAGCCTTCATAGAGGAACATTACTAAATATCAAACCTGAGAAAGTTAATTTGGTCAATCAATTGTTCATTTTACTCAAACAAGTTGCTCAGATGTCATTTTCCATTTAAATAGCAGAGAATCCCTGCATTTTCCTCTTACAGGGCACATTTCTCTTACATTCATGAGAAAATAAACTCCTGCTTGTATCTACTATGATCACTTAAATATTGCTGAGACAGCCACAGCACTAGTCTAAGTAACAAAAAAAAAGTCTTCACAAAGTTTTAGCCAAAATAAAACTGACCAAATTAAAAATGAAATAATAGCTGTGAAACTTTGCTTCTGTACTAACCTTTGCTGAAGCATTGAATATTTCTATGGACAAGTTCTGAGGCTGTAAATTGGCTGTAAATCAGCTGTAAATGGGCAAAAAAATGCAGAATTAAGCAGCTATCAGAGGCTATGTGCAAGGCAAGGACAGCCAGAAACCACAGCCCACCCATGTGCACAGGGAGTCAAACATAATAACACCAGGCTGAAACAAACAGTAAGAGCAGGGATGGATATTTAAAAATAAGTATTATGATCTCTCAGATATTTAAATGTTTTTCTTGTACCAATATTTGGCAAGTTCTTTGCTAGCAACAGAACTGATTCTTGACCACATACAACAATTTTAGTCACCTATATAACAGGAAATATGCATAACAGGATGATGTAAGACATTTGCAACTTTGGGAAAGGGAGATTATATTTCCTTTATTTCAGAAAGTATAACACAAATAGTACAAATAGATGTACATTAAGGAAGGGAAAGGAAAGAAAATGGATGACAAAAAGGCAGAACATTGTCAGTTCTAGAGAATAGACCAGTTATTCTCGGATGAGCTGAGGCTCCCCTGAAGACTGATCCACATATCAGCACATAAGAGAACTTTGTGCCTTCCACAGCTTTCAACTTTATAAATTCCAAGCCAAAAAGTCTCAGAACCTATTGAAAATGGAGAAGAGCACTGTGGTGACAGGAACTGATGTCATACTGAGTCAAATCTTTACTTCACCATCAAGAAATTTTAATTGCTTTGTGATCAGCATCCATGAGATGTAAAGGAGGAAGAAAACTATAAGAATCTTTAAAAACATAGAGACACTGTCTCTGAAAGAAGCTATGCTTTCAGATATTCATCTCAAGGAAAGAGAGATTAGGACAAGTATTCTGGGCTAAGAGCAAAATTACAGTGGCCTTATTAACTCAGAAAATTACATTGGTATGAAACTGGCGATACTATTCAGACTTAATGCAAATCTCACTCATATAGCTAGAACAAAACCAAAACCCAGAATATATAATAGCCATGTCTGGTAATTTCTTGCCTTTAACCTGCTGTAAGCCTTTCCCTTATGGAGTGATGAATGTTGCTAATTGCAATAAAAATGCTGTCATGAATGAATGAAATAATTTCACACTCATTCTCTATGGGAATTTATATACAGCTTGAAACAGCAGAGACTTCAGCAAAAAAAATAAAAAGTCTGTCATATTTAAATTAATTCTGTGCTGTTCACAACTTTAAGTGAAAGACAAAAATTACAGTTTTTAAACTATTAGTAATAAATTCACGGAATCTCAAGAACCTCTCCCTGAAGTGGAAGAATTTTTCATCTTTATTCCTTAAATACATGTCTTTCAGTGTTAGAGAAAGTGAGGTGAAGGAACCCCTAGGGTGTGTTTTCCTTGCAATGCTCTTCAGAAAGTTTAGGAGGAGTGTGGTGCTCCCAGCAAAGTGCATACACCTAGAGGAAAGGCAAATCCCAGTGATGCACTGACAGTGTGTGACAGCACTCAGCTGCAGACTCCTGACACTCCAGAAATTCAAAGGCAGAGGAAGGTGAAAGGTAGGTAATGATTCCTCCCTCCACAGCCAGCTCCTATCATTTATCTACACCAGAGTAAATAATTTTGGCATCACAGGTGTATTCTTTTTTCTTATATGGATGAGAACTTCATCTGAAAGGAAAGTTTAGGCAGCTTCAGAGAGACACATGCTCCACTGAAGGATGGACAGGTACCAGCTCCTTCTCAGCTATTTATTCCTCTGAAACAAGCTTTGTTCAAATAACCTGGCTGCTTCCTGTTTAAGCAGAAACAGATCTGGCTGCTGAAAGTGCCACATAGATGCATCTTTCATTTCCTCCCTTACAGCAGCTGTTTATGACTCACCATTAGCAATTTTAATTATAAAAGCCTCCAGTTATAATTTTTGTATCCTACCATTATTGCTTACTACTACACACCTAAATCTAATTACTATGAGGTAATTACTGCTGTTAAATTATGACAGTCCTCTATCTTTGATTTGAACTAGTAAATCAATGGCTCCACCTCTAAAAGAGCCACCACCATAAAATATTGATCAAATAATTTTACACAGTGTTGGAAGCAGTACAATATGGATATTTAAGACTAGCAATTAGCAGGAGACTTTGCTGAACACAATGACATTTAAATAAGTAGTGGATGTCTGAAATGCCAGAGAGATAGCATTATCTACAGAATGAAGGGGTGCTTACTGCTTAATGAGGATTACAGATTTCACTGCTCTGAACCTGGTCCTTGAATACCAACCCCAAAATAATATTTGCTGCATGGTGCCTTAGGTGGTCAAACTGTAGTGATATTGAGGAAGGACCTTTTGTTTCCAAACATGTTGCCTACCCTACTTGCAGTCTTCAAACCTCAGCAACCTCTGCTTCCCCACAGAAATCCATTCCTAGAGGGCAAGCAGTGTGCTCCTTGCTGATACAGACACAGCCTGAGAAAACTAAATAAAACAGTCAGAAGTTTCAGCCACCTCTCTGCTATTGACTGCTGGTTGCAAAAATTTTTCATCTTTCTCCAAGAAGGACTGACACTTAGTCCTGTGCTAAAAGTAAATTCTTTTACCACTTCATGAGCATTTTAATTTCCTATAATAAGATCAATACATCCCAGTTTGGGTTATCTCAGCTCATTCCCCATCAAAATTGATCAGAATTAAAGAGCCTGTGGTTCTAGAAGACCAACTGAGCTACAGGAAACCAAATCCTTTAATCTTTGGGGTCTGTACTAATCTTTGGGGTCTGTACTAAAATGTGTTCCACTGCTTTCCAACACTGGACAATTTTTCCCTTCACATTTTTTTAGGCAAGAAATGCTACCTTTAGTTGAAATCTTAGTTTACAAAAAAGTTCATCTGCCAAAGAGCTTACTGCAACTTTGATTGTAAGACAGCTACAAACTCAAAGGACAAGAAAGAACTTTAAATACTTTTCTGAAGGCCAGAAAAAAAATCTATGATTGAGTGCAGAAGGATATTTCTATTGCCAATCTGGATAGAAAATACTGTTTTCCAAAGTGCAGAAGGCAACACATTTATTAGCCTAAGGATTCAGAAAAGTAGAAACTGATTTATAGAGTCCTTTGTCTTAAAATAATACCTTAAAAGAAAAACATACAAACAAAAAACATTCTCCAAAAAAAATTTTAAAAAAAGACCCCACTTTAAAAAGGAGTCCTCCCTGTATTTTACCCAAACTGGCCCCAAATCCAACTGTCTAAAGTGTTTCTTTTCTGTGAGTTAGAGAGGTGCTGTGATAAGTAGATCTCATATGGGAAATTAAAGTCAGGACTGTCTACCTACTTTGGAAAACAAAGAAAAGATGTAGATAAAAGCTGCTTTTAAAAATAAAATATTTCATTCTGTAGCCATTTTTTGGTACAGAATCCTTAGCTTTCTCACCAGAGTTAAACTTCAGCTCCACCCTGCTCCCTCAATTACACAACCAAAGTCTTCCTCCAGAAGGGCTTTTCTCTCAGCCCCTCCACAGAGGGTGGTGTCACAGAGCCCTCCTTGCCCACAGCCTCTGCAAGCATTAGGAGCTAGAGAAGTGGCAGGCATGGGCACAAACCCTTTTTTCTCCCTTCTCTTCAACAGCCAAGAAAGAAGTCGAGAGAAAATAGTCTTTAAGAGATACCTATACTGGTTCGTGTCAGAGGCCAAACCAGCATTACTATAGGGGAAGATACCATTTACTAGAATTATGACTGTCCCTGTTCTCAAGTTACTGTAACACTTGGGCTCTTTCAGGGGCAAACGGTTTCTTCTGCAGGGAATTTAAATATCTGCTGCTTCCCAGCTGTTTGGGCACAGTTCTTTCCTTCTGCAGCATAATTACTGCTCATATTAAATATGCTCCTGTTTAAACTATGAGCTATTTCCATTTGTCTGAGTCCCTGTAACACTGGTGTGCTATACCTCATCCAACTTAAAAGTTGTTGGAATTTTATTTATTTATTTACAAAGGTTTCTGCCCCATTCCATTTTTTCTGAGGCTTGTGCTTTCTGTGAGGATTCCATAGATGAACCACACTACCACATCCTCTACAGATCAGCAAAAGAGGATTCCAAATAGTCTTTTCATATCCCCTCACAGGGCAAACATTAATCAATCCTTCATCTCCAAGATTCATTACACTGGGTTAACATGGCAAGGTTTTGGTAGCACGTGGGCTGCAGGTGTGGCTTCTGTGAGAATTAAGTTAATTTCTGCAGTCAGTTGTGCCTGTGATGGTCACCAGTGAGTGATCTCTCACTGTCCTTATCTTGACCCATGAGCCTTTTATTCTATTTTCTCTCCCCCATCCAGCTGAGGGCAGTGACAGGGCAGCTTTGTTGAGTACCTGCAGTGCAGCCAGGGTTAACCCTATAAATTTACCTTTATCCAGAAACTCCCATTACTATTCTCATTATTTCTACTTTCAATTTGTCTGTACTCAGATTATATCAGCAGCACATAGAGGGAGAGGCAGATTTATTCCAAAATAAACTGAGACAAAGAGGAGGGTTTTGAGTACCCCCACAAACACTGAACCAGTCTCTAACCCTCCCCTGAAGTTCCTTCTCTTTGAAGGCAGGCTGTCACCACTGTAATCAGACTCCCATTCAACCCAGTCATTTTTGTAATGACCTAATTCTCCAATACATCCTGTATCAGGAGATTCAGTCTGGGGTTTCATTTGTGATTACTTTCATTCTCATCACATCTTTACACATCAAGCCACTTCCAGAGTTTTCATTTTAAGAGCTATCTCATACATACAGCCATCCTGAGGCATTACAAGTGCCTTGTTTTCTGCAGCAGAGAAGCTTTGCACTTCTAAAATGTTACCAGAAGTAACGGGTGTGCCAAAGCAAACCATTCTTGTACAAAGCAGACCTTTTCATTGCCAAAGGAAGAATTTCTATAAATAACTTTATCTTAAAGGCAAGTAATAACAGCAACCACTTTCTCCAGTCCACTGTTACTTATTCATTGAAAGTTTATAATATCCATCCATCTGTGGAGACCATTTGTCTCAAAAATCCTGGGCCATAGCTTGTCTTCTCTTCCACTGCAGTTGTTTCCAATATTTGTTTTCCTTTAAAAAATCCAGGTTAAATAAGCAGGTCCTTCTTCCACTACTCAAACCCCCTCCAGAGTGTTCATCTTTGAGTTGTTTGGTCCTTTTGAGTTTTAAATTGTGCCGTTTTCTACCATTTGGGATCCAATATCTCCTTACGTGCAGAAAGTGGTGTGACGTTCAAAAGCCCATTTCTTATGCCCAGCACATTATCCCTTGGGAGGAGAAGGGTGGGAATGTATCTTGCACTCAGTAAATAGAGCAGTCAATTGCTTGGGCCTTCAGAGACATCCATGAGATGACATCAAGAAGGACCCAGGGTGAGGCTGAGGATGTTTAGGGAGGAGGTGGAGCACACACCTTTTATTATCTGATTATTTACATACCACCAAAAACTGTCTGATGAAGTCACACCTTGTTCAGCCAGCTCTCTCCAGCTGCTAACAAGTATTTTTCAACTGAACACGTTGAATTGGGCACTTTGCTCAACTTGTCATAAAATGTGACAACTGCCCCGCAGGTATCTGACCCAACTTTTGTGTTTTGAAGGTTTTCTGCTTGAAGTTTCTCTTAGAAGAAGTGGGAAAGTCTCTGGCTTGTGCCAGTGAGACACAGATGCAACTTTTGGAGCTATTTTAGAAGATATACACACTGACCCTGATGCTCCAGAAAGCTGGAAATAGGAGGAATTATTGTACATGTGTGTGTTTCAACAAAATATGTCAGTGCTTTCCATCACAAACACACACAAAAGAAGGAGCATTTTAAGGTGGGAAACCTTGTTCACACAAAGGCAGCTGAATGTTTTGGTGTAGATGGGTTTATTTTTTAGACCTATATTAGATCCATTTGACAGAAAGAAGGTATTAAAATCAAATTTCTTGTCTATCAGCACTTAAGAAAATTTACAATGTCTTGTTAGTTCTGCTCTTTGTGGCTCTCCATGAGGCAACTGGCAACTATCTTAAATACCTGTACTACAGGCTAGCATTGAAGATTAAGAACATTAATAGAAGCCATAAGTTTCCAGATTTTTTTTTCCTAAGCACTTTTTACAGTAAGATAAAAAGTTTCTTTTAAAAATACCTATGTAAATGTGTGCAAATTAGATTGCTTGGTGTGCCTAAACTCCTCTCATCTTTGTCTCTTGATTGAAACATTAAGCAAATGCACCAGACTATAATTTGCAGTAGAATATATGCCAACATTAGAGAATCAAACTGATTCTGGATTTCAGATTTTTTTTTCTAGTACAAGACAGACATTTAGAAGAAAGAAAAAAAATAGATTTTAGTTGGTACACCATTTTCTGTGAGAACTGTTTTCAAGAATCTCTACACATGGTTGTCATATAACTATGTAGTCAGGCTACAGCTCCTACCCTGGTTTTATTACTTCTGATTACTGTATTAGTTAGGATAAACCCCCTTATTGTATTTGAATAGACTATTCTGTAAATAGCAGAGAGTCAGTATTGCAGATTTTTACAGAAGACTGCTTTAAATAAAGACAGAGCAGTGTATAATATGACCAAACACTCAGACAATCTAATTACTTAAATGTATATCACATTTTTAAGGCTACTGACCAGAATGCAAATTGTCAGTTTTAACTACTGGCTTTGACTGATTTCTCTCTCTCTGCTGTCATGGAAACCTACATTAAAGGCAAAGAAACAATGGAACCTAATTAATGTCTCATCATTCTTCTGTACAGCAAATGTATTGGACAAGACTTGGTAACATCATGGCAGCACACACAACATGATTTTCAAGTGCATAGTTAAAGGATTTCTGCAAAAAACAAATGTTTTGCTACTAAAATATTTTAAGAGAGAAATAAGTCAGAAGTACAAGATAGATAAAGGAGAGCGTCTCCTACCACTCTTCCCCCAGATATATGAGGGTTAAATTTAAAGAAGGAAACACCACTTTGAACTGTTCTTGTATTTAGACCCTACAACCAGAGAGTTTCTCTGTAGGATCAAGGGTCACCCTGGGTTAGATGCAAGAGCCTGTCAGGTTGCCATGAGAGATGTCAGGGTGTGGCTGCTGGTACAGAGAAGCAACATGAAGGTGATGACAAGAGGGTGTTAATAGTTGAGAAAGAAGGCTCTCTCTTCATTAAACTCTTTGTCACCCACTAGGTTTCATTCATCTGTGTGCTGTGGTACCTCTTTACTTCCAGTTCTGATTTTTTCCCCAAAGACTCTGTGTTTAAAATGGTACAAACCACCACATCTTGTTTTTCTAGTCTTATCCTTAGAAGGCTCTGCAAACACAATGGTTCATGTGATGCTTTTGTACCCTGCTGCAGCTTCATATTAAAAATTCAGTATTCACAGAAAATATGGGAGAGGATAGCATGGGTGAAAGTCCTGTGAGCTTACTTGGAAATTTTTATTTATTACTGTCCTGGGTTGGCCATATGATTCTTCTTTTGTATCCCCAATCGTCCATCCTGCTTATGCTGGATATGAAGCTCTACAGCTTTAAGTTAGGCCCAAAGAGACAGAGAGCGTGAAAGCGGAATAAAAAAACCACGCGCCGTTTGTCTGCAGGAGTTACACCTTTACTCCTGCGAAGAAAAGGCCTTAGGAGGCTGCATTCCGGCAGGACAGAGGTATCTCGCTCTCACTCTCTGGGTGTGCTTGGAAAAGCTCACAGCGGAGGGTTTCCTCGGATCTTTCTCGGCTTTTTGCAGGGAGAGACTTTGTTTCTTTTGCTGTTTGTTTTGTTTTGTTTTTTTTCCTCCTCCTGGGACTGGTTGGTATCGCGTGGGTCCAGGACACCAGGGAAATCCCTGGGGGGCCCCCCCCCGACTTCTACAGCCAGGCCTGGCAATCGGCCCCCCTGCTGGAGAACTGAACCGAACCCAGATGGACTCTGAATCCACCATCTCTTCAGAGGAAGGAGGGGCTTCACTGTTTTCTTATTATCCAAATTTTCTATGCTTGTGAATATTCTATTAGTTAAATAAATAGTTTTTTCCACTTTTCTCTAAGGAAATTTTTCCCAAACCTGTTTTGAGGAGGGGTAGTTGGAATCGGTATTTCTAGAGGAGACCTCCCACAGAGGTTTCCTCCTGAAATTTGCCCTAAACCAGGACAATTACATAATGAAGTTCTGCAAGTGAGTTAGACAGAAGATAAAGCTTAATGCTTTTTTCCCAGGTTAAACAACGGATAGTTACAGGATTTTTCCTTACCACAATTCTAGACTGCAAGAAAACCCAAGTCTCAGGGAAGAAGACACTTGTTGGACACTATAATTTAATTTCATTATAACCATACATCCTCTGCTTCTGGGGGTTAT
This sequence comes from Petroica traversi, assembly GCA_025920805.1. Classification (NCBI taxonomy): domain Eukaryota; kingdom Metazoa; phylum Chordata; class Aves; order Passeriformes; family Petroicidae; genus Petroica; species Petroica traversi. The sequence continues at coordinate 21,952,849 of JAHLSL010000015.1, read as the reverse complement.
GAATAATAAAACAAAGAGTCTTCCCAAGGTTAAACAATCCCTTCACACACAACTGACTAAATGAATATATGATTTTATTAAAGCAGGCTATACTTGTCAAAAGTTATGATGATAATTAAAGATAAATTTCATCTGAATTGGAAGTATCAACCATTGCCACTGGTTATGAAGATACTGTGCACATGGCATCAATTGTGCTAAATAGAAGCTAAAGAAAGAACCACAGGCAACTCTGTATTTACTGATGGGGCACCCTGAAGCTGGTGTACCAAAACCCTGTGGAAAAGGACATAAGCTTTTGAGTTATTTACTGAAAGGTAAAAGAAAGAGAAGAAAAAGGTATTAAAAAATAGGTGATTCATCCAGCCACAGAGCAACTCAGGAGTTTTTTAAGAGCTCAAAGGAAACTTAAATACAAGCTCGCTGAAAAAGCAGTGCCAGCAGAAAAGTTCTAACTCTTTTTCAACACTGAACTTTATCAAAGAGTCACAAGAGCATAATTTTTTCCCCTGTTAGTCTGAGTAAATCCTGTTGTGCTGTTTAGCTGCCTCAGGCTGCACAATGGTCAAAGAGGTTTTTATTTGCTATGTGGAGGAAGAGCTGATAATTTCTTGACAGCACACATGCATGAGGCAGGCACCTCCGAGCGAGTCCCAAAGACACCATGAGCTCTGGGATTCCAGACATTCAGTGTGATATTTTCCATGTGTCACTGCTTTTTAAAAAGACTGCCTTATCAATGTTATATCTTTCTTTGCTAATTGCTAGTGTCAATTTTTCATTGCGAATAAAATTCCACTTTCCACTTGGTCAAATGCTAGAAAACCCTAAATTTCACTAGTACCATTCTGTAATTTAGTGATCCCAAATATGGATCACAATCAGAGTTTTGTCATTACTATTTCATAGGAACCTTGTTAAACACCATATTCCACCAGATTTTGAAAGGAGTGTATAAAATTCCTTTTAAGTGGATATGACTTAGGATGTGCTGTCCCTTTTTATTATATAATTTCATAAATTATCAATTACCAAATTATTTTCTCTATGAAGAAATATCCAGGTTTTGAATATTTTCTTAAAATAAAGGACATTTTCCTCAAGAGAGAATTTCAAGTGTTCTAGTTCAAGATGAACAAAATATTCAGTTATTTTTTAAAAAGGTTGCAGAGTTTCCACTTCCACAGAAAGAACAACTTGCACAGATGCCTATAGTTCATTTCTCTTTCATTGGAGAGACGAGAAATAAAACCCAATTTTCTATCAATAAAGGAATTCCAGACCTTGAAGAATCTGATTTATGCATTGATATCGGTTGCACTTCCTAATTAAGTTAGATTTTGTACCCACTGAAGGAGAAAAATGTCGTCTTCTTTCAGCCCACAGTTCACATTCTCACCAGGCTCATTACTATTTTTGTTTGCACCTGAATTTTCTCTCACCCTTCTCCCGGCCCATCTATTGGGGAGGCTGTGAAAGCTATGGTCAAGAAGAAGAATTATTTCTGTTAATTCTATTTCACTTACTCATTTGTCAACAAGATTCAATCCCACCACTTCAGCTTTTGCAAGAAAGAATTTTCTCTCTGCAACCTGGATGAATTTTAGTTTAGGTAGTTAGAGAGAATTTGATGGGCAGAAGTAATTTTCCTACTGGCCATATCCATTTTGCAGAAGAATTTAAATAGTCATCTTCACAGCCCATGACCTTTCTTTGGTATGAATGTTAATTTGTAAAATGTACATCATCATGGAAAAGGAAACTTTAAATCCTCCCTTATGTGTCATGTACTTATGAAACATGAGAGTTATCCTCTTCTCATTAGAACTTTACACTGCACAACTGTCATTAATCTTGAAATGGGATACCATTAATAATTTTCTGAAGTCTTAGTTTCTCACTGCACTTTACAAGTACAATAAATATAATTTTCATTCAATAAAATGGAATTAAAAGCACACTTATGCTGTAAAAATCTGTAGTTGAGTTTTAAATTAATAAAGCTTTGATAAATTTTAATGAGTTAAGGCAAAGGTTCTCCTAAACAGGCAAAATTAGTGCATTACAGAAAATCCTGCTTTGGTTCAGTTTCACTATTTTCCATTTTAAATTCACTTTGTGTGATACAATTCCAACAATAGAAATTTTAACTGAGCACCTTGCACTCAGGATTTTTATTATTATTTAATCATTTATTTATATCTCTTATGCCCATATGCATAGATTTTTGGCTTCTGTTCTGTCCATTTGAACAGCTGGCAAAAAAAATGTCCCCAACTTTTAATATTTGGCAACTTGAAAAATATACTTGGCATTCTTGCAGGAAAAAAAAAGGAAATATGACTTGGAGAGCTAACATATTACCTGAAGGACACAGATATTCAATTACCACTGTTTTGATATCTCTTACTAGTTCCATGGGGGCTTTGGTTTTGTTTTTAGTATCAGTACTCTGACTTTTACTTCAGCCTGTTATAAACAGAAAGGAATTCACCTATGTGTTTTGTCTGGTTTGAACAAAAAAGCATCATCACTAAAACTACAAATATATTCAAAAGCAAACCAGGAAAAATTTCTATAGCCATATAGAAATACTATACCAATAGTCTCCAGGAATAACTAACGTTTTTGGACTAATTGTATATCAGTAAGATCTGTTCAGTATCAGTGTTAAGCACTTATTTTTATTCTGTAATGTTCACGTACTTTGCATTCACACTTCAGATGGTTTTACAGGTTCATCAAAGAGAGTTTTGCCCTCTGATGGCCATTCCACCATGGCTGGGCTTTGCTAACACAGTGCTGAGCTGCATCTTCTGTAATCTACATTTAACAGAGCCTTTATTACAGGCTAATTGCTGTCCCAGTTTCCATAGCATAGGTAAGAATAGATCCTGACTAAAAACAGTGGATTTACATGATGTACTCATTACTCTGTCAAAAGGACCACTTTACCTACAGGATCTTGGTTATCAGTCTAATTGCACACTCTAGCTTTTGTGTTTGGCATTCATAACATTTAAAGCAGAGAATGGAAAAAGTAAAGAAAAAGGAAAAAAAAACTCTGCCTGCCAAAAGTGGCAGTTGAGGAGTCTGAAGAAATATCTAGGTGCTTTTCTTCTTTCTTTCACATCTCATTAGGCTGAGAGTACCAAAACCCTGCTCTCATGCTCTCTTGAGGCTATCCCTGCCACAGGACTGGAGCTCTACACCCACCCAAAAGGAGTGACACTAATTCCTGCCATAAATGTGCAGAGGATTACTGCAGCTGTCTACCTCACAAACCCCCTTGGCTCCCTCCAAGCTGAAGAGGGTCTGCTTTGAGTTGCAGCTACCCCCCTGTGAAGGTTGAGCAATGTAAGAATTGCAAATTCATAAGAGGAACATGACTGGAAATGAACTTTCTTAAAACAGAAGGGATTATTTTCCCCAGCAGCTTGATATTTATCAATATTGATAGTAAGATTCCTCTTGCAGTGAAAGGTTTCAGTGAGAAAAGTTTATTGGGGTCAGCAAATAAAGAGATTGTCTCAGTAAGAATGATGCAGAAGGCACACTCCTAAGAAGGGTCTCAGGCTGCAGTGAGACACACAAGAGATGAAATACCTTGGGCAGCAGTTTCTAATGCAAAAAAGATCAAAACTTAAATAATGCCAAAGGCCAGTTCCTGCTTTTAAGAGGACTATATTAAGTTGAGCCCAAAGAGATACATTTCAAGGGGACAGCAGTTTCTCACAGGAAACAGCTAGTCACCAGAACAAAATTTATCCAGTGTCCCAATACTGTCAGTTATTATCTTAGGGAATTAAAATCAGCACAAAAAATAAATAAGTGTTTTACTGTGCATTCATCAGCTGGTGATGTTGTTACAGCTGACATTCATTTAATACAAACACCCAGAGGTTACCAGCTGGCAGTGTTGAGTCCAGTGTAATTTCCACAGCTAGATATAATATCCTGAACACTTTCAAGTTGAGTCAAATCTTTTCTATACTCTTTTCTTCCAATTATCTTGCCTTTCCTGCTGCATCATCACCTTTCTCTGCCCTTTTTCTTCCATCATTATCTCTTCTAAGGCTCTAGAGAACAGAAATTTTTTAAAACCCTTTTCAATATCTTCACCTATTTCAGATTTACATTAATGCAGTGATGAATTGATCTAGCTATTTGAGAAAAGTACTTACCTCTTGCTTCATCTATAGCAAAAATATTCACCAATCTAAGATCTGTGCTAAGACATCTTTCTCCCTTGATTTACAATCTCAAGAAACTCAGACACTGTCAGGTATCTGGAATGGACCAGGATTACATGGCATGGCATTCATAACCTCAGCTAAATTCACAAAAGTAAGAAACATGTTGCATCAAGAAACATATCAGGGAGTGTTGTCCAAATGCACTGAGAGCAAATGGCACAGAGAAGTCTGTGCCTGGTCAGCTCCCAAGCCAAGGGAGATCCCAGTCCCACCTGCTGGGATCAGTCTGGCTACACCTGGGGCTCCTCTGGGGTGGTGCTCATGCCTCAGCCCACAGCAAGCCTGGGAGCACACCTAGAAACATTTTGCAATATGAAATGTTGGGTTTGAGAGCTCAGAAAGGATACCTAATTTTAAGTTACTGATAGTCACAGCCAATGTGGACAACACCATCATCTTGCTCCTCTTAGACCACACTTGGAGCAGCTGGGTACAACCAGAGAACAAAGATCATTAAGCACCCTCATTGCTCTGCAGGAGCACTGAACATGTGTCAGGATTGTTTCGTTACCTTTTTGGGATCCACCACACACCATGAAGACAGACATCTATACAGCTCACCTTTCCTTTTCAGCAGGACTTCTTATTGCTCATGGGGTGCTGCAAGCCCCCAGCCTGGGTCCTAGCAGGAAACAACACAACTCCAACTGCTCCCTTCCGAAAACATAATGCAATTTTTCTCTTAGATCATGAACTTTGCTTCCAGCCTTTATTTTGGTGTCCTATGAAGCTCTGAAAACTGGTCATCCACATGTCAAGAAAAAATTTTGAATCCCCCCATGAAGTCTTTTCATTCCAGATTAGGCATCCTATATCAAAGCAAGTGAAGCAGCCACAAGACCATAACCACTAAACAAGCTCACCTGAGACTGACCTAAACCACCTCCTCTTGTTGCCTGTGTCTCTGATAGGTATTTGGTGCCCCTTGGTTGGTCATTTTTATCCCCACCCAGCAGTAAAACTCTTGGTCAGGTGTTCTTGCTTCCCTGAGTTTGTAGATTTATGCACATTTTTGATGCCAACCTGAGCAGCAAAGCCATACTATGGGGCAGTCCAAGGTGACATTGCTCCCAAAATATTCTAGAAGGAGCCCCTTTCACAGGAAAGTGTTAATTTCAAGTTATGTATCTGTGTACAAGTGTACATTGAGCAACCCATCCAACACTTGAGACTGAACAAATAATTTCTTCTTCCCAGATTCCTTTTTTCTTCTCTTTTTTTTACTTCCTCTTTATTTTGAAGACACATTGGGTTATTAGATGAATTCAGAAATGCATGAACATTTGTGCTATAATGTGTGTTCTTCAGTTTTCACTGGATTTTAATCTTATTCTCACTGTAGCTGGTAACAGCAAGGTACTTTTGTGGGTCTGTGATGGAATACATGCAGTTTCCATAGAATGATGAGTCAAAAGAGAATACATTACAGTATATAGCCACTTTGAGAATGCCGCTAGTTCATGGCTAGTTAAATAAATCAAACATACTGTTTAGTCTATACTGGAAGATGACCTATAAGCTGACAAAAGTAAATGGTTATCCTTCTCCCTCTGTTGCTTTAGAAAATGTTCTGGCAATTTAAAACATTTTTAGCAAGGCTATTGAAAATAAGATCAATTCAATGTTTCAAAACTTTTGAGAGATGGTCTATTTTTTCTTTCATTCCACATCAGCATAGAAACCACTTTGATACATGGGGGATTTTTGCAAAAAAAATGTGTGTTTTGTGGTAAGCCATGTTGTTTTCTGAGCAGCCAGTAGATGCTTCAAACATCTCCTCAGGTTCAAGGGCAAGTCATATAATACCAAATCTACCATCACAGGTGCATGGCAAGTAACCTGGTTCTTGGCTCAGCCCTAAACACATATTATAAGAAATGTATTTAAAACATTAGTACTTTCAGGAACACTACTTATCTTGCCCAGAGGACACTCAGATATCTGGGGAAGGATGAACATGTATAAAGTGCTGAACACTAGAGAGGAACAGTCTCAAGGTGGGACCGAGTTGGCAGCTGACATTTCTACAGCCCATTTATCTATGTTTGAAATACTCATGACAAAAATAAAGTTCTGATAAAAAACAGAACTGCATTTTATTTTAAGAAGGAATCTCTATTATCAGAAATGCCTCTAATGGTGATAAAAGTGCCTTTAAGCATTTATTCAATTTCATTTCTAAAATGAAGGTTATAAATCAACCCCAAACCCTTCCTGAAAAACACTGTTATCCTCCAAGGCTTTATGAGCATTTAGAGAAGAATGATTCCTTTCTGTGTCAGATGTTATGAAAGACAGTTCATACTTCAAATAATGTGATTTATAGGTTGAGATAGTGAAGTTAAATTTAATAAAGCTCAGAGAAGATGCATGAGCCTCAGAAAGCTTTTTAATAGAGATCTTTCAGAGTTGAGATGCTACCCTTCTTTTATGTGAGCTACTCTGTATCCTTGGTTAAGCTGTGGTTACTGATAGACCCAGCAGAACTGCCCACCACAGAACATTTACCTTCTTTCCTCTTCTTTTTGTCTCCACAAGAATTTAACAAATCTGATGACAGATTGTATACACACATCTCATTACTTTCTTCAGTTATCATGGAAAACTAAACGACTTTCCAGTATTCATGTTTGTTTCTTAAATTGCCAGCTTTTATTTTGGTGATCTTTCTCTCAAAAGAAAAGCTGTTCTGGTCAAGGACAATGCCAAGAACTCATGAAAAGTTATCATGATAGAATTTCCTCCAAATATACTTTACAATATTGATTTAGGATTTGACATTTTGAATTGAAAGGTGTAGGATTACATTTCAATTCATCACAATGAAATAAAAAAAAAAAAAAGGACACTGAACTTATTCTTAGAAAGAAAATGATACTTTAGGAAAAATTTAAATAATAAGGGTCAATGAAATTATTTTTGGGGAAAGTTTCTACAGTTCTAGTTGTGTTTGTCCGAGTCCCTGAATGTCAGTAGAGCCTCATAGAGAACCACAGGACACCCTGAGCTGGAAGGGACCCGCAGGGATCATCAAGTCCAACTCCTGGCCCCGCACAGGACATCCCCAAGAGTCACACCAATGCCTGAGAGCATTGTCCAAATGCCTCTTGAATTCTGCCAGGATTGGTGCTGTGATCACGTCCCTGGGGAGCTGTTTCAGTGCTCAACCACTCTGGGTGAAAAACCTTCCCCTGACATCCAACCTAAATCTCCCCTGACACAACATCATGATGTTTCCTCTAGTCCTGTCACTGTCACCACAGAGAAGAGATCAGTCCTTGTAGATGGATTGGCCAACTATAACCATTGATAGAGATATCAAATATAAAATGTTGTCAGTGCACTGAAGCATCTCAAATAGTGTCCTGCTTGCCTGAAATTTCCTAGAGTACTAGACTTATCTTTCATTTTCTGCATTTCTCATGCACACATGTAGTATAACATTTGAGTCTTGAGATCTTGTGATGGTATCTTAGAAGTGCAGGAAGGATAAAAGGCATCGTAACACCTAATACATCTTAAGTTATTGCTTATTTCAAGTTTAATCTTTGGCATGAAAAAAGAAAATGAGAAAGAATATTTATCATCTGACTATAATTCAGTAATGGAAATATAGCATTCTTTTTGTTTCACGATAAATATTTGATCTTTAGTCTTTCAGCACTGTTATGTTTATCTCTCAGATCACATTAAGCCATGACTCTTTCTGTACAGTGTCTAGTTACACAGTGGAAACTTCCACACCTCCTGATACAGAACAAAAGTTAGTGGGATTTCAAAAAAGGTAGACAAATGCATAACAGAGAAATCCACAGGATCCTAAGAACAGATATACCATAATATCATTGAAAAAAAAATCCAGAGACTGCAGGTTGCTGGAACCTTGGAAAATATAGAGGGAAGGTTTTGTATTACAGTCACAATGTTTATATATTTTTCTCTAAATCTTCAACAGGGTATTAGATTAGCTCAGATCATTTATGTCAATATATAGATATATTAATAAAAATAAAAATAAAAATAAAAATAAAAATAAAAATAAAAATAAAAATAAAAATAAAAATAAAAATAAAAATAAAAATATATAATTATATATAATTGTGTCCTTTTGGAATCAATTTAGGTTTCAAATGCTTTGCTGTTAGAACAGAGGGCAATTATACTAAAGATGTGTTTACTCAAGACAGAACACAATATGGCTTTTAATTCATGAAAGGTGCTAACGTGGCACCAGGAGTGAGCTAAGGGATGGGCCAAACACTGTAGGTTAGGCACTGACCTCAGGTAAGACAGCTAAAACTCACAAAATACAAGATCAATGTGCATTGTGGCTATCTGCAGCCAATCAAACTATTTCCAAAGTGAACAGTTTTCATATTGTTATGGTTATGTCTCCTCCACCTTTTTATTTTCTGAATTATATAGGTCATTAGATAAGGAGGAAAACTCTGCATCCCATTACTACCATCACTACAAAAGCCAGGAAATATTATCCCACTACAAAAGAGCCAGAAATATTCTAAGCTGGTGGTGTAGTTGAAGGTAGTCATTGCTTGACCACCATTTTCTGACACTCATATGCGAACAAAAGATTCAGTGGCTAGCACAGAGAAGATAAGGGAAATTCCAGGCGACAAAAAGGAACTTTTCTGTTGCCCTTTGTCACCAATTTTTAGGAAGTAATTGAGTTTTGAATTTTGTCTGAATCAACAAGAAAAAAAAAGTTAAATTTATGGTTGGTTTTGATATTGCACTGTTTTATGAAGGATGTTTAGCCCAGGCACTGTCAGAAATAAATGGGACAACACATTTCCACACATAGGAGAACACATTTCCACACACTGCTGTAACAATTTGGAGACAAACCAGACCAGAAATGAACAGATGAATATGATGTTTAAATATTCCAATTTAAAAAACACCTGAAAAATATTAATGAAAAATAAAATTCTCTGTGAAACCTTAATACCCTTAACAAAGGAGGTCACCAAAAATCTTTTGTTCTTTTCAGCTTTCCAGCCTTCTATGAAGTCTGGAATCACTCTGAACTGATTCAGCAAGAAGGGGAAAATGAGAGATCCATGAAAGCATTTTAAAGATTTTCTTACCACAGATTGACTAGGAAGGGATGTTCCAGGCCTTGCATTATCTGCAGCTCCCGGAAAACATTGCGAACTTCATCTCTCTCAATGCACTTCTGTTTATTCATGTACTTCATGGCATACATTTTCTTGGTGTCTCTCTTCTGTACTATGCACACCTAATTGGCAGCAAAGTAAAAGAAAAATTTTGACACCTTGAGAAAGTGAATTCAATTGTGACTTTGGAAAAAAGGAGTCTTAATGATATTTCAGTAATTCAGATCTGGGTTCTACAACTGAGTAACACCTTCAGTAAGTTCACTTCACAGCTCTGCAGGATTCTTTGTAAGAGATTGTAATTCAAAATAAACTAAAAAACAACCCAACCCTGCATAAGAAGAAATGGGGACCCAGAAAACTGTCATAACTTTCAGAAGTAACATGGAAAAGCTGAGAGGAATATACTGCAATGGCTGAAATCACAGGCTATTTCATTAGTCAGAAAAATCACTGCCTCCTGCCTAGGAAAATGCACAGTCATTGTCCTCATTCTCACAAGTCAATACTCACATCTTGATTACTGCATCATAAACCTTGCCAGTGCTCCCAAGGCTCAATATTTCATTGAAATATTAGAATTATGCTCCCTTAATTATTGTTGAAAAGAAAAAGAATTGTCATACAGATATTCATCATAATATTTCTGAATTCACAAGAGACCATTGCAATGATTTAGCCTTGGCAGTAAACTCCTATATTTTGTTTTGGTTTTGGGGGTTTTTGGGCTTTTTTTTGTTTGTTTTTTTGACAGAAGTCAAATAATGGAAATGCATGAAGAAAATCTTAGTCAGGAGAACTCCAATGGGAAGTCTGGATTGTCTTTTGTCATGGTAGTTTAGCTTGAGAATGGAGCAGGGGAATGTCGCAAGCATCACAACCAAGCATCACATTAAGTACAACTTTTGTCAATACAGAAAGAGACAATTGCTCTGAAGGTACTGGAAGCATCTGGTTTAGGTATCACAGGTCTGTAGAGTCTAAGTTGAAAGGTATTCTGGATTTACTTGGTGTGCACATTGGTTTTTTTTTTGTATATTTATGTATGTACACACATATGCGCACATACACGCTCCCATATTATGCACACAAAAATCATACTGTGCACTCACTAAATTCATGCTCAGAGATCAGATTACAACATGGTGACAACCAAAGAAAAATCCATTTATTTTAAGGAACTTAATGTGCTCGATATTAATAACAATCAGGAGTAACTAAGGCTATTTCCTGCAGCTGAAATTGGGAGAAGCAGGGCCAGTGAAACCAAACCACATTTATTTCTCTTAATCTCTATGTTCATAAGGTATGTCCTTGAGTGCACATCTACTCCAAATGGAGGAGTTAATAGAGTACCTTTAACCTATAATGATAAGGCATGATTAAGCAGGGTTTCTAATTACCTTTCCTAATATCAGGAGATGTTCTGCTATTAAGGAAAACATCGATGGCAACATCTTGTTTTGAGCCCTTTAATGTTGCACAATGATGAGTACTAAAGTTTTTTCACCTCAAAATGCTATGAAAAATTTTAATATTATGGATGCCCTTAAGGTAACTAAAGGTTCACATTATTATGGAAAGAACCCTGGCCATGGAACAATGGGGAATTGTGTTTGGCCTTTTGGAGGAAGAAAAAGTAGCAAGTGGGAGCAAGCTGAAACACAGTGGGAAATGAAGGGATGGAAATTAATTGCTCAAGCTCCCACAGGTCCTTCAAAAGCATAAGCAGAATTTTTAGGGGCAAATCCTGACATCCTGTCTTAGAATATGTGGAGACTCCAATTTAGCGAGTCACATTATAAAGTACAACATTTGGGGATTTTAGCTCAGAACCTAAGTCCAGAAGTTCCGTCATGCACATTAGTTTGCACCATGATTTTCATGTACAACTTGGCCAAGAGTTAGGTGTTTGCAGAAATCTCTTTTTCCATTACATTAAACACCTCCCTAATGAAGGGTTGACAAGAGAGACTGCTGAGAGAATGGGGATTTACTCAACTGACAATTACAGGTTTGACCAATGTGGCAAACCAAAATCAAAATATGTAATATAAACCAGTTTTGGGACTCCAGAAGGCACTCAGTTCTCTCAGCTGGCACTAAAGACAAGGGTGTTCAGCACATCTGAAACAGACCTTCTGTTGTTGGTAAAAGCTTGCCCAACACACAGCTTCAGAGCAGAATGATAGTAAACATTTCCTAGCAGTCCTTTAACATGGTTACAAAATCAATGGGATTTTAATGAATATAATAAAGCTGCTTCCTACTAAAAATCAGGAAACACAACCTGCATCCATATCGATGTTATTGTGGAAAATGCCTGACATTGCTATGACAGCACTGGATTGTAGTGGAGATCCTCCCTGGCACTTCTCCCTGCTGGCTGCCAGCTCTTCTCTGAGCAGGACATCAATGGATGGAAACTTCCCACTAATGAAAGAAAGAAAGGAAAAGCCCTGGAGCTCTTCTCACATGTGCAGTCTTAATAGGCAATGTTTAAACAGGGTTTTTTTCTGTTCCAAAGGAGCAATTTTAAAACAGGGATAAACAGGTGCTCTGGCTCCTCAACAAAAAAAATTCTGTGATGACTCATTCTGATGAAAGTCTGTGCAGAATTGCCTTATTTACATGTATTGGTATGGAAGCCTGTCACACTCACATTCTCTTTCCATTTTTCTGTGAATATCATTTACCAAAGGCCAGACAGTATGATGATTCAGAGCAAATATGTGTTGTGAACTCAACAACTATCCAGTTTCATAGTCAGCAGAGAGGGACAGAAACATCCTTCTCCAAATAAGGTATGGATCTAAAAAAGTACAGGGGACAATCTCTGTACCTGGAATGGTTTCTCTCTAATGTCCCCTAAAAAGACTGTAGGTTACCAGTTTGGATAAAGGCATCTGTGTACATGTTTAAAGGCAGGTATTATGAATACCCAGTAATTTTCTCTGGAATGGTATATTGTGCTATTTTTAAAAATCTCTTGTGAAAATATTCCCATTCTAAAGAGGTTTTTTTTTTTACATATCTTAGTTGTTATCACAGGGTTGTATCTTTTGTTATTTCAGGCAGAAAGTAGCAATGAGCTGCCTTAGACCTATCAGGTTAGAAGAAATTTGACCAGAGAGTGACTTGGAGTCACTTTCCCTCAGAATCTGGGGGAGGAAGCCAAGAGATTATGGCTGTAGGGCTAAACTTTGTTTTTCAAGAGCAGCATGTGCTGTGGCCCATTTCTAAACTACCTTCTGGGATTTCCTCTGACTTCACATGCAAAAAACAGAGAAGCTTGCTGAAGGAAGCTACATAGTGCTGTGTTGGCTAAGGAACCACGGGTAGCTTCAACAAAATTTTTCCCAGAGCAAAAGATGGTGAAGGCTGAAATATCAGTTGTGTTGCAAAACACAGGTTTCTCCTGTTTCCCACCAGAAGAGACTTACAGCTGCTATGTACATGCTGTGGAAAGAGCAAGGTGCACTTAGTCTCAGTTTTGGTCTGAATTTGGCACATGAGTACTTAGACCTCTCAGACTGCCACATGATGTGGTTTCACAGCAGGTCATAAAAGTGAAAAGATGCAAACTCACAGTCAGAGAAACCTCTGCACGAGGCCACTGTTATGTGGAGAGCTGGAAGCTGAGATGGACACTCACCCATCCTCCTGCAGGATATTTTACATCTTATGTCAGCAGATGAGATGAGGCAGCTGCGCTGCTATGAGGAATCCCAGCCCAGCAGAGGGGCTTTGGCACTGCACAAGCAGAAGCACTCACCCCAGCACTGGGGGCTACAAGGCAGAAATCAGATCTATCCTTCACACTCCAAGTGGGAATTGACAAATCTGCTATTGAGCATCTGCCTGAAATACTGCCTTGTCTGTTCTACCAATGTGCTCTGAAAAACTGCTCTACTTTTAGTCTTAGCCTAAAAGTAGAGCTGGAAAGATTTACATGAAGAGGTTGGAGAATGGGAATCATAAGTTTGTCTTTAGGCTGCCTGGGGATTTCCCTTATACAGGGAGATTCATTCCCAGATTCCCCTGAGTAAAGCATGACATCTGGAGCAGCCAAAGCATCTGCTTAGTATCCTTTCATATTAACTCAAGCTAAAAACAAGGTTGTTATACTGTCAAACAACATTAATATTCTGCAGTTGTGCCTTATGTTGCTTTTAGGATTATAGCATATTTTATCTGAAATATTTTGCATATTATTTACTAAAATACCCTAAAATTGAGGGTATTTACTAAAATACCCTCAATCAGTGCAGATGGGATTCTGGGCTCCTATCTGGTTTACAGCACTGTAATTTCAAATACTTCATCCCAGGAAGCCACTGTTTTATACAACTAAATTAATCAGAAGCAAGTCTTGTGAATCAGCATCTTAGACAAACAGGAGAGAGTTTGTACATTGAAATTATAATTTGAATTTAATTTAAGGAGGTCAGATTGTTTAATACACCTACTCCCACGAACAAAGGAGTTGAAGAAAATTGGTACTATAATATCTCTGAGAACTGGTTCTTACACCTGAATACAAATTATTTTGCAGCCGTAACCCTGCAATTACATGGTTATTGTTGCAGTAAAGGACAATGAGAATTCTTGTATTTCAATCCTTGTTGGTTCTGTACTTATTGGATGATCTTCAAATGTATCATTTTTTGCAATATTTTGAGAAGAGTGATAGCTCTACATATAACAAAATGGAAAAAAAATAGCCAGATTAAGCAGGAGAGAGCACTTCTAAGGTATTGCATGTCTCTGTCTCTACTGCCTCTGCCCTCACAAAGGAGCCCTCACCATTTCACATCATACAGGAAAATAAACAAGCCTATGCACTTTATGAAGTCTTGTTGGTTGTTTTTGATCCACTCTCCTCCATGGCCTTCAGGAAACTGGTGAATGTTTCTACAATATTTCTAGAAATACCTTCTTTCCTTACAGGTTTGGATGAGTGCAGTTCTTGTGAACCTGCCTTGGGGAATCTGTATTGGTGAAAAGAGTTGCACGATCCTCAGAGAACATGTTTAAAGTATGAGTTCCCTCTAAACTTAAAGCCTTATTTTGCAGTTGATAAACGCAACAGGAAAGTCCGTGGTGTAGCGAGCTTTTTTTCCCCAGTTGAGTACAGGCTTCTGACAAATCACCTTGTTTTTCCTTCCACGGGCAAGGGAAAGAAAGAAATCATTTTTAAAATGACCTATTATAACATAGCCAAAAGCACAACATGGCAAATCAGTCACCATTTCAATTGTCTGTCTCTGTGAGTCAGTCTTGCCTTTATCGCTCATTTAGAAGCCTCGTTGCTGGCAACTTTTCCTATCATTGTCATTCTGGAAGTACCCGGCAGCAGAAAATGTCAAAAAAGGATGCAGGACTGTTAATCTCTGTTGCTGGGTGTTTGCTGCTTGAGGTCTTTTGTGCTCTAGCATCTTGCAACACATAACACCATGTTCAGTATCACGCTTTCCTTAAGCTGCCTGCTTCCCTTATGGCTCCTCTGTGGCCTTTTCTGTTTTCTGAGAGCAATAGGATGTTTTAAGACATGCTCAATTTTTTTTTATTTTATTGCTCTTGGTACAATATCTCTGTCTCTCTCTCTCAATATTTCTTAAATTACTGTGGTTGCTACAGCAACCTTAGGCCTCTGCAGGATATTGCAGGAGGTCTCTGGTGTGGCAGAGCTTGTGCCCTGCTCAGCTCGCTCTTGTGCACGGAGCTCGAGGTGATGCTCAGCACCTCAGCTCCTCTACTGGGGCTGGCTGCTTCAGCAGCTGGGATCTGTCCCCCCAGATGGCTCCAGAAATCAGCTCCCTGCCTTCCCCTTTGGCACTTCCAATTCACAGCGGCAACGTTTGCTGTTACAGGAATTCCTAGGCCATTTGTCATCAAATTCTTTGTACCTCAAGTGCTTGTCTTTTCTGAGAAGTGGCCACCTGCTTTCAGCTGCTGCCTCCATACCCAATGCTCCTTAGGGACACGTAATGAGCAGGTGCCACCTTATACACACTGTTGCATATTTGTCAGAAAAAGTTTCATCATAGCAGTTCTGAGGAGAGTGCATGCGGAGAGAAGAGAAACCACGAGCATGCTGTTTTTTCTGGAAACAAACAGGCTCACTTCAAAGGTGTCTTTTGAGAGCTCAGGTTGCACCTTGTGAAGGGACAGCAAAGGAGGTGAGGTAGGACCATGACAGCCACAGCTGTGAGCGGGTGGTTCTTTTGTTCAAGCCAAGTGGCAGGCAAGCCATGGCAGAATGTGTGGGACCCCTCACTGAGCAGCTGCCTGCACTCCTGGGCACATGCAGACCCACCTGGTATGGTATCTGTGCAGCCTGGCACTGGCACAGACCCACCTGGTGTGTTATCTGTGCACAAAGAAAGGCACACACCAGGGCAGGGATCACTGGTACCCAAGCAAGGTGCAGGGCACTACTCTTGGCTTCAGTGACCTTGCTTTGCCAAGTGAAGGTAGCTCTTTGCTTACGCTTTAGTTTCTTCAGAAATAATAGGAAACTGTTGGTTGGTTGGTTGGTTTGCTGATATGGAGTTTTGTTTTTTTTGGTGGAAGACCTTTAAGTTAGTTATGCTTAGAATATTCCAGTTACTAGTGATTCCAAGTACATTAGAAGAGGGCAGGCTAGAAATTCTGATGAAACAGGTTTTATTTGCATATTAAAAATTTGCCAAGTAAATTCAGAGACAGACAACTTGAAATACTCAAACCAAAAATGCTGAACTCTGATCTAAGTAGCCATTCCTTTGTGAGGGCCAGCATGATTTGGATATCTCTTTAACTTTTTGTCCTGTACTTAACTTACACTCTCGGACCTTTATTTAGTTTAACTGGTGTTCCATCTCTGTATTGTGACAAACAATCACAGATCTCTGCTGCCCTGATTTTTAAGGGAGTCTTAGGTACCATTTTGCCCAAGCAGTATATTTTCCTATTGACCTCAAAGAGGGTTTCTGTTGAAAACTTCTGAATTGAATAAGGACCATGCCATGAGGGACCATGCTGTTCTGCAAGAAGTATTTCTGGCCTCTCTAAAATTAAAGTCATTGTTCTGCATGGAGGCCAAGAACCAGCAAAATTCTTTGTGTGTTCTTATTGCATGACTACAGAAATGCCTCACCAGCACTGAGCTGGCACATACTCAGGAATCACTGAATTCAAGATTTAGTCTGCTGTTGTTTAATCAGTCACCTGATGAAGTATCAGCTATATTTCGCCTTCAGATGTATTCCTGTGAGAAGTGTTTCTAATATTTTTAAAATATTATTTTCTCTGACTTTGTGCCTTTTTATTTACCCATATTAAAATTTAAAACCTTGTTATAATCACTATTATAGGAAAGAAAGGTTGTCTACTCAAGTGTAAACAAGCCATTAATCTTCTCTGTTTCAGAAAAATCCTGTTGAATTGAACAAACATTTACTCAATGATCATAATTATAGTGTATGTCAGTTTATACAGTCCCAAGAGGATTTAATCTATGTAAAGTGCCTTTAAAATACTGCAATTATTTTAAAGACACAAATAGGCCCAAAGATTTAAGAACAAGATCACACTGGTGAACTGTCCAAAGAAGTAGCCTGCTCTTACCTTTTTGTTCAGTTTTGCTCTCAAGACAGATTTCTAAATTCTGCTAATCTCCACTGAGGATAATAAATTATTATAATAATTTTTGCTCAATTAATCTTAGTGAATGGATTATAACAGAAATAATTAAATTAATAGTCAGACTCAGTTCATACTGGTTGTCAGATGTCTTTAAGAAGGAAAAGGCTACAAAACTTATGCTCTTTTACCATAATCAAGTCAGAAAAACACAAAGTATTCCCTCTTAAACTGCTAAAAATAAGTTGATTCTTACCTTTCCAAAACTCCCTTTCCCAATGGCTCGCAATATTTGAAAGTGGTCAAAGTTAACTGCAAAATAAAGGAGAGAAGAAAAGGAAAATAGTTTGTAGCATGGTAAGTCAGAATCAGATATCAGATAAGAAAAGAAATTACAGTGTGTCCAACTACTGTCTTTTTACCATTTGTATTCCATTTTTCTCTTAAAACACCAAATACACTTATTAGGTAGTAAAGAGGAAGTTTGCTTTAATATATGCTGCATTTTGTTCATAAATTCATCTTGGACCAATGCCTCCAGTGCCCAGTATCTCCAAATAGAAATATATCTAGTAATAAGACAAAAGTTAGCATCTAGTAATAAGACAAAAGTAATAAGACAAAAGTTAGCATTATGCAGCCATAATAAAAACTGCTCAGCATTTTCCAGAAATACTGAGATCTATTAAAAGGACACTGAATAATTCAGGTAATTCAGGTACCTGAAAGAAATACAGAAATATAATAACATATAGTTAGTATTTTTACAGTTGTCACTCTTCAGGATAATTCCTGTATTTTGTTACAGTGATGGAAACGTTTCCATGTTGATTAGTCTTTCCAAAGTTTTCCACATTAATACAATACATAATGTTAATATTGTAAGAATATTTCATAATTGCAACATAAGTTTGTTTAGAGACATTTCATTTTAGTTTCACAGAAGAATGGATTTACTTGCATTTCAGGAAAATCTGTCAGCTCAGCCTGCCCTTGACACTGAAGTGCTTTGCTGGGAGGGTGAGTGAGATTTTATTCTCAGAAATATCATTATTATTGGTGTGACATTAATTTAAACACAGCATGACTTCCAAATCTTCATTGGAAGATCTGGTGATTTTTTAAAAAATCCAACAACATCCTGAACAAAATTGATGCAAAGTCACTGAAATACAAACATGACAATGTGTGATACAGTTTTTACAGTCACTTCTCAGAAAAGAATCACACTTAGAGCTAAGTTCAGTGAACCAGAGATGACAAAGTTCAGTGCAACTTAACAGGGTTTTTTTAAATAAAAACTTTCTTATGTTCCTGGCTTTGGCCATGTACCTTCATCTATGTGCATGTCATTGATGTAACAGTAACTGGCAAAATTGTGTAAACAGACTGTCACTGGAAAAATCAAGAACCAGAAAATGGTTTGGGTTGGAAGGGACCTTAAATATTGTCTCACTCCAAACCCCCTGCCATGGGCAGGGACACTTTTCCCTAGACCAGTTTCTCAAAGCCCATCCAACCTTGCCTTGAGCACTTCCAGGGATGTGGCAGGCACAGCTTCTCTGGGCACCTGTGTCAGGTCCACCCAACGTGGTAACAAGAACAAATACAACAAAAAAGTGACTCACATCAAGATAAAGGAGAAAATCCTATAAAACTCATAATACTTTAAATATTTGCCAAAAAATTATCCATCTCATGCTAAACTTCGCATAGAAATTTGAATAGTTGACAGCTATCAAACCTTTAGAAAGGGATTATATCTTACTTCCTCTGTTACAATAATATCTCTTTTACACTATTAACACCACAAAGCATTTGTTTATTTATGCTTGCTTACACTGCCTTCAAGGAAACATGGTTGCTCCTTTCATTACTGCAACTATAGCAACCACCTTTCTGGTAATTGCTGGAGACAAATCAAATCCAGAGCTGCAGAGGTGAGAACAGTAGGCTCTGATCTACAGGAAACAAAGATGATAAATGTAGCAGCTTCAGAATCTGGCTACTGAAATAAAAATTCATAACCTTGCAAAGGATTTATAACCTGCTTGGAAACTGAAAATCAGGGAAAAAAAATTGCATTGAATCCTGTAAGAGTTAGGGCTGCCCAGATGTTTGAGAAGCAGGATTGTCTGTCAGCTGGGGTCTCTGCTGAGAGTTTTTACCTGTGGGCCACTCTCTTGTAGCTCTTGCTGGCCACTATAGGTCAGATGAACAAGACAGTCAGTTTAGCAAAACCCCCTCCCACATAAACTTGCATCCTGTTCCCACCAGTCATCCCTCCCAAGAGCTTGACTGGGCTTTTGAAGATGACCCTTGATTTAGGCAGGATTTCAACACAGTGTTGAATATCCTAAAAACCATGTTAATCTCATTAATTTCTTTGATAGGAAAAAGTAATCCAAAAATTTAGCACAGCATGCTGCTGTTTTCTGTGTCACTCCTCTGTTTTCAAACTTTCTCATATTTCCTGCTTATTTTTGCTAGTTTTTTTAACAAATGTGTTCCTTATGAAAAGCTTATTTTGAATTTGTTCTTTACCTTGCAGTCATTCAGCTGAGTCCATTTCCCAAAACAAGTGAAAAATTGTTGAAACAGTCTGTAATTATCTCTAGTTGAGTCAAGCCACATTTCAGTAATACTTGATTATATTATATTCTGAAATCTGACATGTTTTGAAATACATCAGTTTGAAGAATTATTTTGTTTTTGTAAAACTAAGATTAAGAATTTATCTTCAGCTATGAAGAGGACATTTTTTATTGTCCATGTAACTTTTACTCTATTTCTCTGTACTTTCTTCTTTTCTGTGTTTATTGCTCTAAATGACTAGAAAAACTTAATTTTTTATTGGATTATTTGTAAATTGGACTTCCATAAGAATGAAATTATTAAATGAGGCACTAGACCATGGAGTTGAAGATGGATTTCTAGTAAGCTAAATAAGTGGTTAAAACTCATGGCCACAAGAATTGATCAAATTTTCTTAATTTCTATGTTCAACTTGCATAGAAGTGGGATGTTACATTTTCACTTTTTCATTAAGAAAAAAATATCTTTTTTCTGTAGCTAACAGTCCCATAAGCCGAATTTAAATTAAAGTGCAATGATTATAGTTGCATTTTTTGCAAGAAAAAATAAAGCCAATTGTAAATGACTGAGGAAATATGTAAACATGCCTGAGCCTGCATCTAAAATGAGCAAGGCTTGCAGCCACTGTGGTTGTCTGGAAAGGGATAATTCACTAAAATGAGACAACTCAGTCTCTTTTGATCATTCACATTGCAGATTCACAAACTGAGGAAGTTCCTCCCTTGGGATACTAAGAAAGAATAAAAAATGGGCTGCCTTGCAGTGGAGACCAATACCAGATGCACTGAGTAAAGCCAAGATGCTTTGAGCACCATTCCCACCTAAAATAGACCAGCACAGCTCTGATAACAGTGAAAGGCTGAGCTTGGTACTATATTAGCCATACACCTCAGGTTTTTTCCCCAGATGTTTTTAATCTCACACTCTCAAAATTTTAGGCTAATTTTGTTCAACTAGTTTGGTTTTTTTCCAGGTTCTGTATGTGATTTTTTTTTTTGTCTTTTCTGGTGAAAATTCAATGCCAAAATATCACCACTTACTCTGAGAAGAATTACAGCTGATCATGACCTCTGTCATTTCCAGTGTTGAAAATATCATCAAGGTCAGGCACTGCCTTTTCCTCTGTTCAATAAGGAGATCATGAGTATTAAATTCTTGTCCTCCAAAACATGGCATGTCTAGTTCTTTGGTGCCTGGTGTTGTAGCTAATGACATTTTTCTAGTGCAAAGCCCCACTGAGATAATGGTGTGGCTGGCGGAAGGACATTTTCTTCAGTATCAGTAAAATGACTATTACTCTTCCGAAAATAGCTTTCTTTATACCTTTTACTCAAGAGAAAAAAAACATTTTCCAACTCTTTGAGAACTTCTTTCATTTTATTACTGCACCATACTTCGGAGGTCTTACACATCATCTCTGAATTTGAGTATAAGAACATGAACTATTTTCAGAAAAAAAATTGTTTGCTTTGTCTTCAGGTAATTTTTAATACAAGTAAACCCACAGAATGAAACTAATTAACAACACTGTGAGACAGTTTCTTTCCATTTTCTTTGGTTTCCATCCATTTGGAAAAATCAAGTACTGTAATTTCCCCTCCTTCATCTCCCACCTTCATCCCTTAATTCAAAACTAAGAAGGAATATGGAATAAACCGGATGTTTTGCTAACTAAGAGACAAAATAGATCAGCATTTGTGACACCTGTTTCACGTTACAGTATTAAAGCAATGGATGCCTGTTAATTTCAGCAGTGTGTTGTGTATATACATATAAATACCTAATTCTGTTTCTTACCCTTTAGTCATACTCAAACAAACCTTAAATTCATTCCATTGCACAGATTCAACTCTCTATTAATAACTTTTAGTGCAATTATACCTTACTTGGATTAGAGTAATATTTTTCATTTAGCCCCATGTAGAGCATTTTCCAGTAGTTTGATCTTGAACAAACAAAAGTCAGATTATGGTAATGGGATTCTCAATTGTATTAAAGGTTTCATCCTGCTTGCCATGAAAAGCAAAAAAATATGGTCCTAACCATTAGAGATACTTTGTCAAATATATTAGTGTACTCAAAAACTATTAGGAATATCTAGGAGGTTGGTGCAGTGGTTTGTGATTGAATTACACACAGGAGCACCTCTATTGCCACAGTCTTCTCATGTGACTTGAATGCTCCAATATCTTCTGCCACTGTCCATAGAAAAATGAATCAATACATCTCCAGGCAGGTGTAAAATTAGGTATGGGAAGTTCCTTAGAACTCAGACATGCAAGTAATTGGGGGAGGAGTGAGAGCCAATTCAGGTAATAGTGCTTTATAAAAGCACCGTGAAGGCTGAAGGCCATTTCTGAAGTGTGAGAAGTCTACAGCACTGTGGGAACAGAGGCACAGAAATCAGTAGACTGACCTGGCTTCCACTTCTTACCACACCTTCTCAGGCACCTCTTCCAAACTGCATGAGCCCTGATGGAACAGATGTTAGGCATAAAACTTTCTAGTGAAAGACAAAATAAATATTTCTTGCTCCACTGCTCCCTGAGGATAAAGTATACTTTGGGGAAAATACTCACATCACTATTGGGTGTTTACAACCACACTGCAAAAACACTGGATAGCTGGAGTGGAAATGCCTATTCTTTTTTTAATCAGCACTCCATACATAATGATGCATGTTAAAACAATTATCTATTTTGTATGTATTCACCTCTGCTGCATTATTCACAAATACTATGTTTACTTGAACTAAAAAAAAAAAAGTTACATCAACAACAGACAATTACGTATTACGTGTTTGATTTATGATCTCACAAAGGAATATAACATTTTTACCCTTTTACTTGTAGTTTTACTGTGAAAAATATTCTCGTGTTGCACATTTGTTCAAGTGTAAATTACATTTAGCTAAAGAGGCAATATGAATATTGGGTGGATTCTAGACAGAGCTGACATCTGTTTTCTCACTGCAGCTGAGGAATATTAATTGTATGTATATGTGATTAGTCCAGATACACTCAATAACCATTACCTGAAAGAACTTTGTTTCTTCTAGAGAAAATATCTGATTGAATGTGGCCAAAGCACAGGCATACACATGCTTTGCAGAGTGAAAAATGAAGTAGTGGCCTTTCTGGAAGAACTTGAAAGCTAAATACAGACTCTCCTTGCCTGGTTGAGTCCCACTGATTTATTTGGACTCTCTGGGTGTAGCCAAAACCAGAACATGAGCATTAAGGCATTAGGAGGTGTACAGTAAAGCCCTATTTTTAATACAATGAGCATTTCAACATATCGAGTTTCATTCCCACGGATCAGAAACAAGAGAAACAGAAACAAGGAGATATGATGTGGCCATTAGCCAAGAAAATACTGATTTTTATTTAAGTCTGAGCCCTGTCTTGCAGGTCTGTTTTGGGGTGGTTTAATGCTTCCTGTTTCTGTGAATCAGAAAAACAGAATAATAACTAAATCAAATTTCCTTCTAGATTTGGCCTGTATGGTTTGAGCTGAGACTCATTGGACAGCACTGCTATTAGGATTTCAAACTAGTTCTGCAGTCTTCTTTCTGTCTGTCTGCGTTTCAGATGCTCCAGCCTTTTCCAGGGAGAGCCACAGGCTGTGCTGACATAACCTCAGAAGATCTTAGCAGCCATCAGATCTTGTTAAAATTGTTACCGTCCTTACCCACAAAACACATAGGATGAGTAACCAAGTAGACACAGTTATATATATTCAATATTCATAATAAAATTCCCTGCTTGAATGGACATAGATAGGACAAACGTGAACAATGCCCAAAAATTAAATTAAGGGTCATAAAATGGTTTGGGTGTCATAAGGAGTCACATTCCATCATGTTCTGTTCATGTTAAGTGCATTAGTGATGAAAGACACAGCTTAAATTAAGGAAGAAATTAATTCCTGCTGACAGAATGATAAAGTCAGGCACGGCTTTGAGGTGAACAAGGAGTACAAATCTGCATAGCTTCGTAGGTTTCTGAGTAAAATGGGACATTACTATACATTATTTGACTGGGAAACTTACTAGTTAGAAAGAAGTACATAACCAAAAAGAAGTTTCAGAGCTGGTTTTATCTCACTAATGATGAATCATGGTGTTTCTGATCATATTTAGGGGCTTTGCATTTAAATTGCTTTACAATGTCCCAATGCTTCATGATTAATGAGTCTTTTAGCCTCAATATAAACTAATTTTGTTAAATGTTTTTATAATTATTCAGACTTTATTTGTAATTAGAAAGAATTTAAGAGCTTTGTATGCAAAACAGATTTTATTCAAAATTTAGCTAAATTTGTTTTGAACTTTACAATGCATTTTAGACTGATCGTGTTTGCATACTTCACTTTCTTCAATCAAAGTGAAACATTTCTGTGTTATCAAAAGACTTTCATTTCAGAACTCTTGACTGATCCAAAGTGGCAGTTCAATTCTGTATTTTGCTTCCTGCTTCCTGCAGGATCATTGGCTGGACTGCATCTCCCTTTCATGGGCATCCTCACAGCCCCTTCATGGCCCGTGCTTTGTTCCCTCTGGGCTGGGATACAGGACTTGTAAACAGATACAAGATCTGGATCTACAGAAGGGAATACAAGAATCGCATTCCAATACCTTTGAAGAAGTGTCACATCACAGAAATGTAGTCCAGCTTTGAACTGTGCCAGAAGGAAATCTGAAAAGGTAAACTTGGATTCCATTCAAACTTTCAAAATCAGATTTGTTTTCTCAGCATAAGCCTTAATTTTTGTCAAGGAAAATAACAGCACTTTGATTTGGCAACAAGTTTAATTCTATATTGAAATTGTTTTTGGAGGAAAAGTCTGTTTCAAAGAAAAAGGAAATAGGGTAACAGATTTCCTTGTTATCTTCCATCTATGTCACATTTCAAAGAAGACACAGGGGAAGCAACCTTTTCCTGCATTAAAATGGGGAGAAAATCTCAGTACCAGGGTGTTGGAAGACCAACAATATAATTTTATTCATATCTCTCTTATTTCTATATTCTATAAATAAATAGCTGATGGCAAAGATAAAAGAGTGGGCTAAAGAACATCTGCTGTGATGCATTACAGACATTCTGATTTCCTTATGTCAATCCTCCTTCACACGCAATTTAGCTACACATCTGATGAAATTCACAGAATATTTAGACCATGCATGGTTTGTTCATCAAAAGCAGTGCCAGCATCATGGGGTTCTACACTGTAATTAGTGAAATCCACATCACATCACATCATTAAAAAGAGTGGGGTTTTCCCTAAATGGCTGGGAATTTTCTGAATGTGTTAGTTAAATTGAATACTGGAATGAACTACAACAGCCTACCACTTTTCAAAGTGCTATAAAAGCAGACTAGAAGAATTTGGTGAATTAGCTATTAATTTACACTGTTACAGAAACAGGCATGTGTTGCCCCAACCAGAAGTAAAATTAAAATTCTAAAGAAAATTAACATTTGAAAGTAACCAAGCTGCTAAGTAAAAAAGCCACTAGGACTGATTCTCAAAACTCTTATTCCCTTTTAATTCTGTAGAAGAATGTAATTGTATTTCTGATGCTATTCTGTAAATGCTGCAAAAAAAAACCTAAGATGAGATTTTGCATTCACAAGGAAACTGCAACTCCTTGATAAACAAGAATCTGTTTGAATCCAGTATCAAATAAAAATTTCTTTCCAGAGCTGCTTATATGCTAATAACCCAAATTAAAATTATACTGCCATTAAATATATCTATTCTGAAAAATATGTCAGGCAGCTACATGAAATCTGTAAAGCAAAGTTTGTTCCTTGGACAAGTAGAACAGACTGCAAATCATTACAGCTTTGCCCTGAGGGAAGTTTTAACTCCTGAGTGCCATCCCACAGTCTCCAGACCTTGTCTGGGAAATTGGTGGTTTATAACCAAACCAAAAATCAAGAAAAGACACCTGATGCTTTTAGGGGTGTGGGTGTCAGCTTCTGTGAGCCACTGGGAAGTACTTGTCTGCCAGCCACTGAAGTCTCACACACTGCAGTAGGATTTGGGTCCAAGAACAGAGTCATTAGTTTTTGCCTGAAGTCAGTCGTTGCCCCTTGGCAGCCTCAGTAAGGGCTTCACCAGGAGCACCAGTGACTGCAGGGGTCACTGTTATTGTTATTCTCTGGAAAAACAAGAAAAATTCTTGGCCTGTGGAAAGTGTGGGGATATTTAGCTGTTGCTTTGCTCTGCGAGGATTTTTACACAGATTTGAGGAAATTAGCAATTATTTCTGAAGGATTGAGCACAAATAACGTGTTTACTGGCAAAGATTAATTGTACTGATCAGAACAGCTGTTGTGGCTGCACATCTCTCCCACAGTGTTTCTTGGGGGCATTCAATTAAAAAATAAAGTAAATTTTCTTGTCTTTATGCCTCTTTAAAATTAGTTCAGATTTTTACCATAACAATTCCCAATTGGAGATTTGAGTGTGCTGCCTCTGTCTTCAGACAAGTTACTCCATTTCAGATGCACACTCTGAGGTGGCTGGGGGGAAAAAAAGAGTAATTGAAAAGCCAGTTCTTGCCTGTGATGGTTTGTGTGAGCAAATGCAGGAAGAGGTGAGAGGAAGAACAATTATTTTAAATAAATAATCTCAGTTTGAAGAATACAAAGCAATATGAGAGTTCTGTTCTTTTGAGTAAGGATGTGAGTTCAGCTTCAATGAAAGCAAACAGAAAGTTACCTAGTTTTGGAGTCTTTCTCATCTTTTTGCTCCGTGCTTTCTTTCCATTTTTTCATCTTTTTTATTGGAGAAGGAAGAGAAAGAACTACAAAATCAAAAGGTTTTCCCTGATCTCATCTGAAATGAAAAATTCTTGAGAGTTGATTTCTACTTCACTATTATTGCTGTCTGTGTCCATATAGAGTGTGTGCATTTCTGATTTTCTTTTCTGAATTGAGAACATTTCAAGAAATTCTCCTTTGAAAAAGCACCCCTTTGGATGGCAAGATGGGTGTTTAGACTGGATTAAGTTGATTGTGACACCTTATGATACACCTACAGTGCTGCTTTGGTTAGAAGTCTAGTGGCAAGGGCAGTGGAATGAGATGGTCACCTTCACAGGGAAGTTACAGTGCTTATTAGTACAGAATTTGTGTATTTTACTTCAGCGGGAATTGCTTTATATCAAAGTAGAGATCAAACTCTGATCCCCACCATGTTAATATATACTGACACAAATATTTGCATTTCCTCTCACACATAAGTGAGAACAGGCAATAAAGACAAATTTAAAATTATCTACTAAGCAGGTCTTTTGACTTTGATGGCAATTCCAGGAAGGCCACCAATAAACTTTCTGAAAATAAGAACGATAATAAATTAATCCAATATAAAGGTCAGTTACTATTATTTGAAGGCAAAGTTACCCATTTAATTTAATGAATTTTAAATTGTTATATTAATAATAAACAACAACAACAACAAAGGTCAAATATTACTGTCAGAGCTAGGCTGAAGATGTAGGGAATAGGAAATGTGTCTTATTGCAAAAAGCCAGCTGGACAATGTAGCAGGGACCAAGCCCAAATTCAAAGCATGTCCTCGTTGGCAGTGCAGTACAAAACAGGAAAGAATGACTGTTTAACGTCACCACTGATGACGTGAGCTGCAAAAAAATTAGCACAGACAATGATCTGTTTTAGTTGTCTTTTTTTTGGGGATAATGCAAGATCTTCAGAAATCCTGATGATGACTAATGGTACAGACAATTACCAAGGTGAAGCTTCCTTGACAAATACCTAAGATTTAAAACAGCAGTGGCTGAGACAGCTTAAAAGAAAAACGAGACAAAATACGACAGTGGCAAGCGTGAATGGAGGATAACACTGCAAAAAGTCAATTAAATTTGTAATAATTCCTGTCCCAAGATATCATCAATTGAAAGGTAAGTTCAGAAGGGGGAAGAGCTAGCACACAGTGAAGGCACAAAGTGGGAAAGACTGAGACTGTGACTAAGAGAGATCTGTGCAGAGCTGACCCTTTGCAGGGCAACTACAAATGATACTCTTTTAATGCTACTTCCATGCCCATGGAGGTGCAGGGTCTCTGAACTGATCAATCTGACAATGAGATACCATGGACTGAGAATGAGGATTTGAACATTTATGGTCAGCTGTCAGCCCAGATGGTCTTGATTGTGTGGGTCAGTTTAGTGTAATCCCTCAGCAGCATCATTTTAAAGCAGACCTTTTCAACATCTCATTATCTTCTGTTATGATGTCTGGTTAAGCATCCATCAACTGAGCCAAAAAAAACCCCAAACAACTTAACTCCAAGTACATAGGCTTTTACTATTAGATTTGCAGAAAAGCAAAGGGAATTTGGAGTGCCAAATCTACCACTCTTTTTCAACCAAGAGCAAACAGCAATAGATTGTTTTGAAAAGTCTACAGCAGCTGATCAGGGATTTTACATATTGGTTTATAACTCAGTGCTATGAAAAGTATCATCAGAGGTCAGATGTTCCTCTGGATGAACACGTTTAAACATGGTAACAATCCTCACCTTTGCCAAATAACAGATATTGATGTCTAGAAATGACCAAAGCCTGGTTAACGCAATCCTGAAGTCAGAAAATATTTGCTAGTGGTTGAAAATACCCAGTGCGGTAGGTATGTTCATTTGTGCACAGGATTCAGTGTGACTGGTCACAGGAAGCTGGCCACGTGAAAATGGTCACACTATGCTATGATTCTAGGAAAGAATATGATTCTCTCTCTATTTAAACTGACACTGAAGCTAAGTGACATGAATAACTGGAATTACTAGGTTATTATTAGGTTTGATGCATTGGCTAACAATGAAACTGCTTTCAGTCCATAGGCCTCACCTCATTGTCACACAGAAATGATCAGGATTTACTCAGGCAGTGTCAAATCTTCAGTATAACCAGGTTAGTTTATCATAACAGAGCTCCTTCTATGTTCTGTTAGCATATGGTATTCAGGTA
Source organism: Petroica traversi (assembly GCA_025920805.1). Lineage (NCBI taxonomy): Eukaryota > Metazoa > Chordata > Aves > Passeriformes > Petroicidae > Petroica > Petroica traversi. The sequence goes on along the minus strand of JAHLSL010000015.1, from coordinate 21,924,236 downwards.
ACCTATTTTCCAGTAGAAAGGTTTCTCTTCATTGACTCATTTGGCTTAGTGGAAAGTAATTGGAACTTCTCATCCATGTACTCTATTATAACCAGCAATGTACAGAATTTTACTATTATAAACTAACAAGTCAGTGAATTATTTTTAAGTATTTTAAGTATATATACTTATTTTAAGTAAAATATTTTAAATATTTTTATTATTTAATCAGTGAAAGTGTCAGTTAAAGATCCCTTTTTGTTGCAATGAAAATAGTTTTGTTTTGTGACAGGACAGAGATCTGGTTCAGAAAAGCTTTTAACTTAGCAGCACCACTGGAAACATCAGAAGACATCAAGGAACAATTGAATTGATGCACTGGACCTTAACACAGCCAGTGAATAGCAGGGAAGTCTCTGTGAGTCTCCATGCTTTTCATAGATCTTTCAAAAGACATTGACATTGAAACTAAGGAGAAAAGTTTCAGGACCTGCTCCAATGAAAAATGTAAGGCTTTTGGAAGTGAAAAAACATGGCACCCTTTTGTTGTGAAAGGAGAGTTTCTGGTTGACCATGTTGTTCACTTATGGATGAGCTGACAAAAACTATCTCTGAAATCATTACAAGGAGAAGCAAGTTGACAGGTATAAGCAGCAGAAAAGATACTCCTTGTGGAAATGTATTGCTACAATATAGAAAATCTAGATTTCACTTTACTGTAATAGACTTCCCTGTGAGATCAGGATACACATAATAGACTATGAAGCATCTTTTTCAGCTGGAAAGTGGGAATATTCACCTCCCTCAGAGTTTCTATGAAAATAACCTCATTAATAACTGAACTGGAAGGCTCTCTGAGGGAAGTTGCTATGGGAATAAAATGTCAAATATCAGTGTACCAAACTGTTTTCTCCTGCAATAAAATTTATCAGAGTGAAGGAAAATTCTTTAAATTAAGTTAACAACAAAATCCTCAGTGAGACATCCATCAGTCTTATCCATGTAAAGGTATCTGTAATTCCAAACACACCAGAGGAAGCTAATAAACCTCTTTCCTCTCAGCTCTTCGGGGCACTGACTCGGAAAGCAATGTTCTTGCAGATCAGGATTTCACAAAATGACTTCAGTGCTGTGTTAATCGGAGGCTGGGGACTGATGTGAAGAGGATTTTACTCAAACACCTAAATAAAGTATTAGTTGTTCTCTTCTTCTTCTAAATTCAGAATTCAAGACATGAGGAGTCTCTCTCCAGAACTGAATCTTTAATCTCTTCTATTTTTAACCACAACTACAAATTAAATCCTTAGGGTGAGTAAGGAGAGTCAGAATTATTCCCATTTCAACTGGGATTGCCTCCCATTTAGTGATTTTAAATCAAACCATCACCATGGGCTTCAAATGAATCGTACCAGCCCTAAGTAGCAGCAGAATTGAGCCTGAAGTGTCCCTGCAGAGGCACATCCCAGGTACAGCCTGGCCACGGCTGTGGGATCTAGCTGCAGCCAGTGGGGTTGCACAGCAGTGCTGTGGGTAGAACAGGGATTCCATGACTGCCTGGCAGTAGCACCTCTGAGTCCAACAGACACTAGATTGCTCTTAAACTGGCCAGATTTCTATAAACTGATTAAATAAAAGACACAACATACTTTTAAGAGGGCTAACCACCATTAATTCCATCCATTAGCCTGTTCATAGTTGTCCATCCTTCCCGTTAAATGACTTTCACTATGTACTTCAGCACTCAAGTTGCATTTTATTCATAGGTCTTGTAAATTTTTTAAACTAAGTTACACTTCTTAGGAAAATAATAAAATCCATGTTAGAGATGGAACCTCAAACCTCAGCCTCTGAGGTTGTAAAGGCACTGACCTGAACCCACCTTGACAGTTCTGATTTTTATTGTGATCTGGAGCCAGAAGAGGCTTTTTGATTCCAGCTAGGGTTCTTAATTTTTCACTGGTGAATCATCTACTTGCAAAAGAATCACTCCACTTTCTCTGCCATTTTGGAGGGAATCAGGTCTCACAAAGGTTTTGTTTTGTGGGTTTTTTTTTACCTATATGCTCCAGACTAAACTATCATTGATCAAATATTATCAATTTTTTCCAACTTCAGATGAAGAAATATCCTGAGCTATTAGTTAACATTTTCACCTTTGTATACATCACTTTTTGTGGTTGCTTCTCTTCAGGGTGGTATAGAAAAGGTAGGGGGAAACCACTGATTATAACAGCTATATTTAATTCATTAAAAACTTCCATAATTTCAGTGCAATGCATATTTTTTAATCTCAGTGCTTACAGATAAATATTTGATTATGGAATGAGTAGTTTTTCTATGGAGACTGAAAAAGATGGGCTGACTGCTGTACATAAAATGACCACCTAACTGTAGAAGTTTTTTTACTTGGAGCTGAAGATTTATTCTCTTATCATTGTGCTTCTCTACTGCTGGGAAATCCTTGTAAACTTATTTACAGATTATTTATAAGTATGCTTATTTACACTCCACAAGCAATTACACCAAAGCTGATAGGACCACTCATTGCAGAAAACAGTAAATATGAATAAAGAAAGCAGGCACTTTATCTTATCTATCCTTGCTAAGATTAGGAGTTTTCCTTGTTTCAGCTGGAATAGTTAATTTTCTTCTTAGTATCTATTATAGTGTTGTTTATTCTTCTTCTTATTATCATCATCATTATTATAATTTACTTCATTTCAATTATATTCTTATCTCAAGCCACATGTTTTACCTTCTTCTGATTCTCCTCTCTATCCAGCTGGGAAGGGGGGGCAGCGTGAGCAAGCAGGAGTGTGGTACTTGGTTGCCAGCTGGGATTAAAACCACAACTGCAGTGAAATATTAAATATTTCAAGCAAAGCAAACATAGATACACTTATGAAACAAACCAAATCCACTTCAGGTCAGCGGGTACAGAGGAGACTAAGGAGAGGAGAAGGTCTTCAGGCTATCCACAGTTCCCAAGTTATGGCTGGGGGTTGGCATTGCCAGCAGAAGGCCAGTAGACTCTAAGCTACAACTTAACTTAGATTTTCCTCGTATCACCACACAACAGGAAAAAATAAAAAGATTCACTTGGTGAGCAGGGTGGGCAGCTGACAGATATTAATGGAAAGAACATAAATTCTAATTTTAACCATAGAAGTTATTAGGTGCAAAGCACAAACAAATAGTGAGCTGCAGAGGATAAAATTGCTCAATGCAGCAGAAGGCTTGTTAGTGCCTGAAACATTCAATGGCACTAAATGTGCTTTTGCCAGTTCTGTATAATCACAGAAACACAACCTGAAATAAGTTTAATTATAGTTGTTAGATGAAAATAATGAATATTGGTGACTCAGATTCTAGATTTCCCTACCGCATACACTGGACTTGTTTTGATGAGAGTAAAGTATTTTAAAAAGATATCCATGTATGTATAGAGAAAAGAAGCAGAGAGAGAAAAATAGTCTCTAAAAATACATGTATTTGTATTATATTTTCTTAACTAGAATAAAATGACAAATCAGTATATCACAGCTTCTTCTGACTGTCTAAGGAAATAATATTAAACAACCTTGCCTTCTTCACAGAACAGATTGGAAAGCTTTCAACATAGCAAAAAAATATTGTGGCTTTTTTTTTTTTTTTTTACGGATTGTGAAAAGGACTGGAAATCAATTTCATATCACTGAAGACTAGAAGAAACATGCTATGTATAACAGTAGTCAGCAATCTTTCTTGGGTGATCTTCTGGGGTGTATTCTTCTTTTCCAAATTGGAATGTGGTGCTTCAGGAAGATTTTTACAACATCCAGGATAGCCTGTCACTCAAAAATTCAGGCTGTCATTGATCCATGATCCGTATGTCTGTGGATCAACAGATGTGTATGATCTGCCTGGCAGAAAAAGGTTAAAAGGCTGAGAGTAGCCTGTAGTTACTCACAAGCATTTGTATGCCCAGGGAAATATTTAAAATTCTCTGCATCTCACAAGTGAGAAACTGAATGCCACAATCTTTTCTCTGAAATGGACAGCTACAGCAGTAAAAGGGCCACCTTCTATCAATGCATTTAAAATCCATGAGTGAGCTTCATCCAACACTGCTGGGATAGATTGATAGCTCCTGGCTGAGGTGCAACCTGAGTCCAGGCAACACCCAGCAGAAGTACTTGAAACCACTGAAAACATGGTATCCCTTCACTGCCACGTAGTAATCCTTTCTAAAGAGCAGGCATAACCACTCCTCACTTTTAGAAAAGCCTTGTGAAAGACACTCAGAGAGCAGATGCCATTCCAGCAACATCTGGAATTTGCCTAGCCATCAGACAAGCTCCACTTGGATGTCCTGCCTCCCACAGCCACAGCCAGCCTCTGTGAACCTGCTGTCCAGTCCTTCTCCCAAACTAAAATAAAAAAAAAATAAAAAAGCGACAAAAGGACAAGATAGACCGGGTGACTGTAAATAATTTTTTTGTTATTTTGAAAGCTGCCCAGGCAGCCTTACTCTAGCAACTCTCTTCTCCTGTTCATCAACAGAGAGCTCACTAAATCCAAAAGAAATATGATTGCCCTGCTGAACGTTTGGATCAACAGCAAGTATTAACTACTCTATGACTCCTTTCCAGCAAAATTGCACAGCACTTAGTGCTGACGATTTTGTTCAATAAAGATCAATAAATCTTTCAAGAAAATCCTTCAATGCTGAGATTTTAATAGAAAATTTCACACTATTTCTCTTTCTAATGTATTTTTCATCTGCTATTATTATTTGCACCATAAAAAAAAAAAACCTCTGGTTTAATAAATTAGCTTAAAAGCTTGAGAAAGGGATATCAAAGACATGCCACTAGGCAGGAAAAGATGTGGCAATAAGGGCATAATTGGCATGCAGTTACTGAAAAATTACATGCCAAGGCTGGACAGAGAAGAATCTCATAGCTCTGCATTAAAATTCTGGCTAATTTTTCCTCATGTTATGTCCAAACCAATCTTAGTAGAAGCTAACTTTGTTTAACAGCAATTACCCACACATAAGACTGTATTGCTGTAGTTTTCACATGCTAAAAGAGTCAAATATGAAGCTGGGGTTAAAATAATGAGTTTTTCCTACTTCTCAAAGCATTCTTTTGATGATCTCTTGTTTGACTTCAAGCTCTGTGTAGAAGCTCACAGTGCTTAAGATGTGGTATTGCCCCAAAAGCACTTGCTGACTTTACAGCTTGAACAAAGATTTATCTAAACCTTACCTCAAAAGGCACAAAATCAATCTTCATAACATAATGTGAAAGCAGTCTGGGGGGAAGTGGAAGAGAGTTTCAGAAAGGTGTGAAGGACACCCAGGAGGTTGACAGTGATTTTGTGATTATATTGCATCTTTGTTTTAACAACGTAGCTAAGAACAGTTCTCATTGCTCAGCAAGGGAGGTGGAACAATCTCAAAAGGAAATAATAATTACAGGAAGGATTAACTCGGTTTGTATTTTTATATCTTAAAAATGGAACAGCAGGTGTTGCCTTATCACTGCAAAAAATAGGAAAAAGAAGGAAAGTGTTTTTTGCCCATTGCAGCAGACTGGCTTGTATTTCTCTTACTAAATACAACAGCCCTTCTTACACAGAACAGTGTTAACAATAGAATGATGAAATCAGTGCTCTATTTTATTCATTATCGTATCAAGCAAAAAATGAAAAGTACAGGGCAGAAAAGTACATCAGGTGTAGAACTTACATAAATGCTTCAAAATTTCAAAGAACTAGAATTTATATTTATTTCTTAAAGAAAAAAAGTAATAAAATGAGAAAGAAAGTGGGAATAAACACAAAATCAATAAAATATTACCAGATAGAAGTTAAAAGCACTGATTTAATTCATATTTTGAGTCAGACAAAAAAACTGTAGGGTAGATTTCATTAATATAGATAAACCATCTTTTTTCAAAACAGACCAAAATAGAAAAAGTTTAATGAAGTGTAAAATAGAAAATTTCATATTATGTTGTGATATTACAAAGAAAATATTTATGGGAATATAAAATTTGGGAAATAAATTCCAGATTCATCAATCATGTTCAGTTATCATTAGAGCCTTTATAAATAAACTTCCACCAACCCTAGTAATGCCTTCTAAGAAGCATCCTTCAATTTAAAAGAAAAATACCTTTGTCTTATTTATGGGATGAATGAAACTTAGGTGACTATGTTGCACTTAATATCCATATAAGAAAATGCAATACTTCTAAGAACAGAAGCATTACAGTGTTTGATACTTTTGTGTGAAGACCTGTGATGGCAATCACAGAAAAGGAGTGTAGGAGAAAAACTGATTATAAAGAATGTGCCATTAGTCACAGTAGAAATAAAAAATATGAAAAACTGGAAGGAGAACCTTGATGGACTGACTACCAGCGAAATAAACTGAAATCACAGAATCATAGAGTTTTCTAGTCTGGAAAAGGCTTTAAGATCTTTGAGCCCAACCATAAACCTAACACTGGCAAGTCCTCCACTAAACCAGTCTTCAGTAAGCTTTCCTTGCCAAGTAGGAAAATACAGAAAGCTGACAGTCTTTAGAAGAGAGGTGGTGAATTAAGAAGACTTTTACAAACACCTTTTTGCAGAGTATGAATTTCCAGTTACTAAAACCAATGGCCTCACAAATCCTACCCTGTCCATTCAGATTGTTTCATTTACTTATTCAAATGCACAAGTTGATGAGAGTCAAAGTGGAAATTAAGGAGTTAAAGATGAGGTCAAACTGAGTATGTCAGAGACAGCTGCATGTAAATAATTCTTCTAATTATTGGAGTGGAAAATAACTTATTTGAGAACAAAAGGAAAGAAGTCCTCATTTCTGTGGTACAAAAGTACAACCCTACTCATATCCTTGTTGATGGATACTTGAGGTGAATGCTGTCTGCCTAAGGGAGTAGACCAATGTATGACATTAAGGTTTTCTTGAGGACAACCTGAATACACATCACATGTGGTGCTTTCATTCTGTTTGTCAGATTTCAGTATGTGAGGAATCTGAAAGGGAAGCCTGGTAGTACTCACCAATGAACAGATGCCTTCTTTCTTTCCTCTTTCCTCCAGAAATGTGTGTTTTATAAAGCTACAGTACTATAGTATAGTATATAAATAGTATATGTTGGCCTAACTATAAAACTGTACTGTATACATGCAATGTACAATTTAAACAGTCTAGTATTAATTTCTAAGACTTTAAATAAAAGGATGTTCCATGAAATACTGTAATAAGAGAATCAGTTCCAGGTCCTGATGAACATAATAATGCTCACCCTCACCACCCCTTTGTGCTAAGAAGGTGGAGGCATCTTTGGCTCCACCAGTGCTCATCTGCAGATACAGTGTGATTTGAACATACATTTCTCATAAAGAAAATAATTTCCTGGAATCAAGTGTAGCCAAATAAAAACCAGTGTTATTCTCAAAACATTTAATGTATTAGAGACTGAACCCTGGAAAGTAAACCAACTTTGTTCTTTAACCATGGGGGAAAAACCCAAGACATTTGCCTGGTTTGTTTTTTTTCAAAGACATTGTAATTGCTGTTCCTGCCAAGTTTTGATTGAGTCCACGGAAACTCAGAGTGTGATTTACTTAAGAAAACTTTTATTGATCTCTTCAGTTTTTTATGTTTGCATAATGACAATTTTTTACTTTTTCCTGTTGCAGGGAATCTAACATACACACACACATACACAGTGTACAAAAGTACAACAGCAAATTAGGCAACAATCCAACACAGGCTTACATTAGTCACTAGGTGATGTCATTCAAGGTAATCAGTTTAACTACTTCATGAAACTAAGTAGATCTATGTCCAAGAGAGATCTCACCCTCTGATGTGCACACTGCTGATTACTCCTACTCTTCCCCCTCCAAAAAGTCCAGACTTTTCCTGCTGAGTTTGATGGGTGTCCCCTACCTTCTGTTCCTTCCCCTCTCATATTTTACCCTGACAGGATGCTGTGGAGCTCCTCTACCAGAATGAACTAGAAGTCTTCCTTTTTAATTTAATATCGTCTCAGACTTTTTACTTTGTATTGATTGATTTCAGTAGCAACCTTTTCTCTTCCACACCTTTCCCATCATCTCAGCATTAGCTCACTCTGGCGAAGACAAAATGTTGTGAAACCTCCAAAATAACTTGCTAATCTTTCCTCTATTCCACCCTTCAGTGCTTAGTCACAGGTGTCACAGCCCACCAGGTTTTGCTTCAGCAAGGTTTCACCTTCTGCCTTCCCAAACTTGCTTTTTTAGTGAGAAAGCTAGAAAAGAGTGAGTCTTGTGCTTGGCCAACAAAACCCTGCCTTCTTTGGTTTTGTGCCCACATTCAGAAGATACTGTACAAAGACAGTTCTGGTGAGACAATTCTCCAAGTATCTATGAGCAAGATCATAATTCCTGACTGAGGGGGTTTTTTTTATCCAATGTATTTTCTAATTCAACCAGGTACAGCATTTGAACTTCATTCATTGGACAGCACAGTACCCAAGGTTCACAAAAAGCTGCATCCCCCCCCAGGATTACTGCTGGCTTTGTAACCCACATTCACACATCCACTTCAAGGAATTCTTTCATACCAAATGCTAACCATGACCCAGTGTCTGTCCCACTGCAGCCAGGTGAGAGGAGGTAGATCTGCTCCCCCCTTGTTCTATGGGAAGCTGTCAGAACTTTTGAACTCTACCAGAAGTGAAGATAATATTGAGGAGTAGAGTCAGTTTAATATCTCTGTACATTTGAAAACCACTTGTCCTGGGATAAAACCAAACATTTACTTCTCAGATTGCCACCCCTTCCACCATTCAGCTTTCCCAGTCCTTCAGAAGGCAGCTCTCTGAAAGCCTGCTTTTTGGCACAGAAAACAACAGCAGCACAGCTGAAGGAGCAAAGCCTTTCCACTGCAAGCAACAGCTGTGGGCAGGGATGAGAGACAATGTCTGAATTTGTGAAGGAGGGATTGTAAAAGAAATGGTGTTGAGACAGACAATAAAATTGTTTTCCTTGAGTTTATTTCACAATCAGAATTTTCCTTGGTTGTGAATAAGAGTCTTTAAGCTCACCTTGCTTGATGCTTGGTTAGCTTTGAATTATTTATACTTAATTATTCACAAAAAGCCTATCCTGATACCCAGGGACACACCACACTTTGCAACATGGGTAAACTGTTACCTCTCCTGAGCACATTCTCCATAACAAGACAACATTAAATTCCTTAACATTCTTAGCGTTAGGTGTCATGCCAACCACTTCTGCAAATTTTGGAAATCTACAAAAGCTACAGCAAAGACTCAAATGATGCTTTTGTTTAAGGTAGAGGTCCTGACAAGGATGTTTCCACTGAAACAGAAAACTAAGTCCTGGAATTGTAGGAAATATTATTAGGAAGGATCTTGAAAATTTATCTGGACCATCTCTAAGATATTGCTGGCAGAGATTTTGTTGAATCTGGAACGTGTAAATTAAAGTACAATTGACAACTACTTTAGCTGTCTCTGGAAAGGATCTTTGTTCTAATCCTAACTGTGTGAGGTAAATCTGATATTGCACAACAATTTTAGGATATTCAAATGGTGGAACAGAGATGCAGCTCATTTAAGATAGGAAGCAACTAAGATGAAAGTGCCAGATTCATCTTCTTCAGAGCTCTGTAAAAAAGGGCTGATGGGGATTGCAATATCACAATATTCCTTCTGAACTTCCTTGAGCACAGACCATGTAAACTGTCAACAAGTTTGGAATTTGGAACCTCTGTGGCTGCCTGAAGTTATAATTTTGTTCTCCTGTGCTCTCCTTTCTCTCCATATTCTCCCACTGTCACATATCATGCTGTAAGTGTAAGCTCAACACTGATCTATTTTGTTCTGTGATTGTACAGACACCGATATTAGGGTTTCTGAAGTGTTTTGCCCTACACATAATGATGACTTCCTGTCTAAAATTCAATAAATAAGAAATAAAATTGTATAAAATTCAACATGGTCGTAAAACAAAGTATAAGAAGATCCAATTGTCTGGATCTAATTTGTCTAAAACATTGATATTCAGCATAAAATAATGATTTTGACAACTGTGGTTTTCAACAGAACTGCCTTTGAGCAGTTTTAAAATCACATTGTGGTATTCTTATCCAATTCAGTTTTAAGGGAATTGGAATATTCATCTTTGCAAAGAAAAAATAAAAAATGCAATGAAACACACCATAGAACTTCCAAGAACAAACTAAAAATCCAGCAGAAATATTGATCCCACACGATGTTTGCTACTCTCTCTAACAGAAGGTATTTAGATTCCAGCCCTTTATTTAACTGTTCTTTAGGGCTGTGTTTTATGAAACAAGTAGCTTGAAAAGAGTGTGTTATTATCCTGGTGATTTGAGATGTGTGCAGCAGCCCTGTGACTGCGTCAGACATTGTCCATTACAGCTGTGAGGCAGCAGGATGATGAGCACTATCATATCACTGACAATAACTGGACACTGCATACTCCCTTCTCAATCTGACTCATTTTGACATATAACCATTGCTTTATTGGTTCCAAGCAAAACTCTTGTTTGTCATTTTTCCCTATGTCACCTCATAGTTCTGCTTTCTCTGCACTTACACATAAACTCAGCCATTATGCTCAGAATTTAGCTACCTGAATCCATGCTAATTGCAGGCATTTTTCTTAGGCTCTGCATCTGGGTTTTAGGCTTTTAGTACAAGTCTTTTCAGCATCTGGCCATTTAATAATGATGTTTTCTGACACTCACCAACAATTTTAAAACCTTCATTTAAGCTGAAGGCTTTTCTACAGAGGAGAGGTGGAAATCAATTTTAAATTACAACTTTAAATTGGGAGTTTAGCTCCAGAAGGTGGATGCTATATTCTCTAGTACACAAGATTTCCATTGAGCTCTGCAGTTATGACACTGCAGCAGAACAAAGCCTTATGGCTCAGGCAAGGGAGTGGGACTTCAGCACTTCCTTGAAGTAGATCCAGAAGCACTACAGTGAATGGGGTTCAGGCCATGGAGAACAAGCCAAGGCTTGGTGTTCCTCTGCCTCATTTCCCACATACAAGACTTCATTACTGAGGCACAGCCTGTCACAATGAGGGGTGTTCCAGCTCTGCAGCTTCAGGATGCTCAGTGGAAGGTTCTCTCCCACATATTTACTTTAAATGTAAAGTCTTGTATGTCTTTAAGCAACCAAAACCAAACCCAAGCTCTCAAAAAGTTCAGTATACTTATTTCTAGAAGTAACTTAGCAAAACACGCTTTTTTAAGCCCCAAACAATTGACTTCAACTGCCATATCACCTGCCAGAACCAACTTCTAACTTCTTATTCTTTTTTTCTTATACTTCCCTCTGTATTTTCCACCACAATGTAATAAAATATTCCTGTTTGATAGTAGTAATATCTCTCCTGAGTCAGCTCTTTTCTAAATTACTCTTTTCAACTATTTCATTTTCACATTGAAATTTCAACTGAATACAGTCAAGCAACTCCAGCATGAAAGACACCCTTTACAGTCACTAGGTTATTGCTAATATATTCATTATTTGTGAGAATTTGCTTACTGAGAATTTGCAAGGAGCATTTACAAATGGTGAATACTACCCTTACTCTTCTACTGCCATTCTTGTGAACATATTGCTGTTTCTGAAGAGTTGAACATGAGGAAAGATTTACTTCTTTGCTCTCATGATATTAGTACTGGATATATATATTCAGGAGGGGGTAGTTCTTATGAGAATAGAAAATATTCAAGGTGAAGAGAGTCAGGTTCCTCTGCCTCAGTAGTATTAACCAAAATAAAACTGTTTTCCTTTTACCTGAATTGACTACGCAATTTGTGTAGTACCTTGCTGAAAATGCTTTTGTAAATGTCTAAAAAAATGTTATAGTTCCACACCATATAAGTATCTAGCTTTGGTAAGTAGTGATGCTACATAACACCAGACCTAGTTCTCTATACAGCAATAAAAATCAAGAAATGAAATATATTTTTCTATATCTTTAGCCGAGTACAAGGTCTAGGCAAACAAAGGGCTCTGTTTCGTGGTTAATCCTAGCTGTCGTTGTGCTTTAACCTAGGCTAAGAAAAAATAAGATAAATACAGCATGCTTTTACCAGAAATTTTTTGCACATGAGTAACCAGACACTTCTGCTTGATGAAAAACTTATTTGGGGGATGATAGAGTTAGCTTATATTTAATTTTTCTCAGTTTCAGTGGATTGAGATGTAAGAAAGTATAAGCAAAGCTGAATAAGGTGAGGATAAACTGACAAAAGGCAAGGTGGGCATCTGTGCAGGTTTTGGCTGGAATAGAGTTAATTTTCTTCAGAGCAGCTAGCATGGGTCTGTGTTTGGGATCTGTGCTGGGAACAGTGTGGGTAACACAGAGATGTTTTAGCGGTTGCTGAGCAGTGTTTCCACAGAGCCAAGGCCTTTACTGTCCATCATCCCACCCCACCAGTGAGGAGGCTGGGGCAGCACAAGGAGCTGGAAGGGGACACATCCAGGACAGCTGACCCCAACTGACCCAAGGACATCCCACACCATATCCCACACCACGTGGCTTTGTGCTCAGTATATAAAGCTGTGTGAAGAAGAAGGAAGGGGAAAACATCCAGAGTGATGGCATTTGTCTTCCCAAGCCACCATCACATGTGATGGGCCCTGCTCTCCTGGGTCTGGCTGAACACCTGCCTGCCCTGGGAAGCAATGAATTAATTCCTTGTTTTGAACTGTTTGTGTGCACAGCTTCTGCTTTCCTTACTAAACTGTCTTTATCTCAACCCATGAGCTTTGTCACTTTTATTCTTCCAATTCTCTCCTTCATCCCAACTGGGGGGAGTGAGCCAATGGCTGTGTGGGGCTGAGTGAGTTGATGCTTGGGGTTAAACCATGATAGTATCATAGGAAAAAATATTATTTAGAATTATGGGGCAAGCAGGAGTTAACAGCAAAGAATATTAAGTCTGGAAATGACCCAGCTGAATACTTACACAAAGTATTCAGTGGTCTTGATAACTGACATGGAGTTGATCTGAATGGCGATAATTTAAAACATTGGATAAAGAAGAATCAGAGCGTTGCAAGAAAAGAAGTAAGTTATCATCTTTGAGACTATGAATAATAGAAATGGACCACAATTCAGTCCTGAAAAAGGCCATGTGCATAGGAACACCAAAAATTTCTGATGTTCATCAGTGGAAATTTCTGAGCGGGGCACTGTGCCCAGGGTGGCACAACTACCCACATGGCATGTCCATGAAAAGGGTAAATGTAGTTATAGGCTGTACTAGAACTTATTTCCGTATTTTTTTCCAACACGAGATCCTGGTAAAAACCCACCTACAGTTCTGTGTATAATTTGAGTTATCTGTGTGAAAGCAAGACAGGTTCAAATGCAGACAGCTGCAGGGCACAGGAAATGAAAAAGCAGTAGAAATAATAGAAAACCAGAAAAGGTTTTCCTACAAATCAAAGAGTGAGAGGAGACACTTTTGCTGTCTATCAAAGCCCAAGAGTAATCTTTTAAACTTGAATTAAACACAAATCTTATAAAGAGGTTACGAAACATTTAGTCAGGAAAACAGATGTTTCGAACCATTCAAAGAGTGAAGTTCTGCAAGATCCTTCTAATAAAAATGGAACACAGAAAACTAACGTAGCTGGTAAAAATGGTTTGCATTACAGCTTTTAAAAAAGATTAGTGTACGGTAAGGATGTATTGTACTGGCTGTAATAACTGCGGGCTAACAGCATGTAATTCAGGCTTCTGGTTCCCTAGAATAATTTTTCTACTTTCCTGAGTGGAACAGTTTTTAGATCTACTCAATGGATCAGCACCTCCTCTCATCAGAAAGCAGGAGTTGCAACTCTGGAACAGACACCCTGTAGGCTTGTCAGGCAGCCCCTTGGTGCTCTTCACACACTATTTCTATATATTTATTTTTTAGGTAGTACACTGAGGAAGTAACTCCTTTCTGTGATTTCCAAAGTGACAATATGACAATAAAATGGTTTTAAATGTTTTCTTCCAAAATTCTTGTTTTATTCTATATCCATCATTAACATGTATGGAGATAAAATGACAATACTTTTTTCTGCTCATTTTTGTAGTTTTAAGAGGTGGCTGTGACATTATACACAATATACTAAATAGCTTAGTTTCTAATATTCCTGCATCTTCATGCAGAACTTAACTCTTCTGGTTCTCTATGAACTGATTGCCATTCTTGAGCAAAATTATAGCATCTCAAGAAACAAATCCACTTTCTCTTGTTACACTTTCTCTTCAGCTTTTTTTCTTTCTTTGAAATTACATATTGAGTCCAACATTGTGGGAAATGGTGACTTTTATGGCTACTAGTGGGAATATGAAAAAAGAACTTCATTCTGGATTAAATGCTCTAAGTTACATTTTCAAAGAGGAGATATTTCCCCATATTGTTTAGGTACTTGGGAAAATGCCATCCGGAACAATACTTTGTAAGTAGTACTGGAAATTGGTTATTGTTTCAAAAGCAATGGACTCTTCTGAACTAGATGACTGTGCCAAGCAAAATATCTTAAGAGGAATAAAAGATTATGTTAGGAACATTCATAACGGGAAAAACCACCTCAGAACAAAACAAAAACCATGCAAAGAATAAATAATGACCTAATAGAAATCCATAAATACTTTATGTGCTTTTTTTTTATTAGCTGTTAATAATGGCTGCATTACAGAAATATCTTCCCGACAGAAAGAGAACTAAGTGCCATGAAGGCATTTCTGCAATAATTTACTATTGAACTTTGTTCATTTTGTTCAAAAACCGACCACAATTTCGTATAATGGGGGGGGAAAAAAGGTGGTAACAATTCATGGAAACTGCTAACTCAAGAGAGCCCAATTAGAAGTCTTCAAAGGCAGGAGCATGGGTATCTTTTCACCTTAGGGTGTCTGGACAAGATTAAGAGCATGCTTTCATTGGAGCATTTCTCAGAGAATTACCCAAGGTTTACAACACCAACTGTGCATGATCGAGGTTTTACCTGGGGGGAGGTGTGGGGGACTCTTTCTCGTTTGTGTGTTTACATAGCCTGACCTGTGGTGAAGGTCTGAAATTTTTATCAGTACAAGAAAATGACAGTTATGGCTCCACAATACACAAATGGTAAACAATCTGTCCCATTCCCCACACACACAATGGAATGGTGGAAACCACACCTCATCAAGATTTGCCAAGGAATAGGGAAAGGCAATTGTGAAATACAAGTAAAGATGGTATCACCCTTTTACACACTTCACATGCATTTAGTCATTTCCCCCCACTAGCAAAACAATACAAATATCTCCATGTGCCCTGAACATATGGAGCAGAACACCCATGCTTTTAACTTGTTATGAAACTCAGGAAGCCAAAACAAAGTGAGTCTATTAAAGCACAATCACTACCTAATAAAATATATTGGGAACTTCTGGGGAAGTTCCTCAAAATTAAGTACCCATTGTCCAGATAGGCAGCATCATCTATCCCATAAGTAACATTAAAAACATTTCTATGTCAATATACAAATATCTTCTTTCTAAGAGTTATGTGTTCTCTCTGCTTCAAGACTCAATATTATTTTAATTGAAATGTATTCACATAATTCCAATTAAAGTCTACATTAGAAATTTACATTGAATTGTATAAAGAGCAAAGAAACACCACATTTTAAGCAAACTTTTCCATTGCCTTCAAAAACCTTACAAGATACACTTTCTTATGACATATTATCTAGATGGGGATTAGAAACTCGGAGTAATAGAACAAGCTAAAAAAAAAGTTTCAGAAAGTAAAGACGTATAGAGTAAGTGAGACATCACCACTTGAAACAGGCAGGTGGGCAAAGAGATGGCTATAAACAAAAGCAAAAACGAGGGCATCCATCTCCAAAACTCTGCCCATTCATAAACGCAGGTTTGAAGTTACCTGCCATGTGCTTAAACCCCGGCTTACGATGTGCTAGACTCGAGCCTAAGAGCAGCCGCCCATTCTCTCGGTGAGGACGGCAGGACAAAGGCGGGCTCTCCCGCTGCTCCCCGGGCAGCGCTCCCTCTGCACAGCCCGCGGAGGATCCGCGCCCGCGGGAGGATCCGCACGGAGCGGCGCCGGACCCCGCCCGGCCGGAGGAGCGCGGCCCCGGGGAGCAGCGGGAGAGCCCGCCTTTGTCCTGCCGTCCTCACCG
>JAHLSL010000015.1:21811809-21904028 GCA_025920805.1 Petroica traversi | reverse complement strand
TTCTATTCTATTCTATTCTATTCTATTCTATTCTATTCTATTCTATTCTTTGCACCGGACTGCAGTAAACTCACTTTGGCTGCTCGCTATGTCAGCTGAAGCAGTGGTAAGTCTGCTCAGACTCTGCTTCCAAACCACATGTGCTCTCTTCTGACGCCTTTCAGATTAGTAGGACATGATAAAAGGCAGAACATGCTGAAATCAGAAGAAAATTTTGCCTATCACAGTTTGCTCTCAGAACATGGCCTCTGCTGATATTTTTTTTTTTGTTATAGAGAACTTATACATTTTTAGTATTGGCTAAAGAACCAAGCAAGAGGCAAGAACCTGAAGTACATGCTGACAGTGTCCTAGCCACTCTTCAGCATAAGTGCTTGCTGTTCCCGAGAAAGGCCAGAGACTGCAAATTGACTGACTCCTATTTCACTCCAGATGAACTTGGAGGAAACTGTTTCTCCTAAGACTCTATCAAAACAATGTTAAAGCCCTGGAGTTTTATTGAGATTTTCTGTGAAAAGCAGTGAGTCTAATTGGCATCGTCTGGCATATCCAGTGTAAGTTCAAGCATAGATCGTGTCTGACAATTCGTCAAAGCACAGAACAAAGTTTCTTTTTCTTTGCCAAGGTTAAGGCTATGCTGGAAGAGAGTTTGGCTTCACAACCTGCTCTTCCAACTGCTCCTCCCCCAGCAGTCCCATCTCTATTCCCCAAGACACCAGTTTAAAGCATAACAGAGTTTTGGACTAATCCCAGTATGGGTCTCCAGGCATGGATTTGTTTGAGGATAAAAGCAGCTACAGCCAAGATAATGGAGTATGGAATAAATTCATGGTCGAGTCATGCACAATCAAATCTCATGGTTAGAATGCGAGTGTTTCTTTTCACATCATCCATTTTACAGGGAGACTGACAGATTTCACTAAGGGTTATATATAAAAGGCTGCCAGCCAGATCCTTCATTTGCATTCCATCTCTGTGAACACAACACAACAGCACAACAAAACACAACTGTGACCGTTTACTGAGACCTGCTGTATCCTCAGCCTTCTTTCAGGAGAGAAAGTGGTTGGTCCTAGCTAAGCTTAGGAAATCATAAAAAACCTTTACCACTTTTAAAATTATGTAAAGGGCAAGAAGGACAAGGATGTCTGAGTAAGTAATATATTAGAGCAAAACTGGAAAAATTTGTTTGTACAGAATCTAAACAGATAAAGAGGAGGAAGTTGGTTCTGTGCTACATCGAATTCAGTGGGGTCCTAATTACAGTACCTTTGGGGTTGGGCTTCTAGTTAAGTTCTAGTCTTACTTATCATATATACTTTATCTGTACAATACTGGGATGCCAGCCAAGTAATCAAACAAGATTAAATTACCTACTTGTACAGCAAACACCATTCCAGCATTGGCTCTCAAGAGTCCCCAACCTACTGGAGTCCCTCAGAGCTGATTGTCTATAGAAAGGGACGCTCCCTCTGCCTGTTCAAGGATTGAAAAGAAAATGATGACTGGAATCTAAGATCAAAAGTAATTACAGGTCCAGACTTGCTGGCTTCAGTTTGGATATATTACTATTGAGTTGTGTTTTGCAATTGGCTTCAGTCACAGCCTGATCAGGTCCACTATGCCCATCTTGTGATTTGACACTGTTACACTGAATCTCAGACTGATAAATCCTAGGCAATTTTCACTGCAGTATATAGCAGAAATCACTTCAAAATAGAGAGCATTTTGTTCCTTTCTGGCTTTTACCGGTTTACTGTGGAATTCAACATGGTTTACATTATTTATATCCCTCAGCAGAGAAACAGCATGGAAAACTTGTGAAAGATTTTCCTAAGTACCTTTCTTGATATGACTGAAGTTTTGATGTCCAGAGTGTGAGAAAGCAAACCCCAGTGGTTCAGCTGGAATGTGAGAAACTTGGTGTCATCTCTTTGCAGGATTGTGTGGGGCTGTCCTCTTACAATCCCTGGCAATAACTTGGTTTGACGCAGCTATGGTGGGGCAGAGTCAAGTGATTTAAGACCAAAAAATGTCATGAGATTGGTCTTTACTACATGCAAGGACATGAATAGGTAGCATAGATGTAATATCTTCTGCCTCTGCAGGTTTTGGTCACAGTCTTTGGCTTTTTATTTGGGATATTGGAAAGGAGTTTTTCTATGCCTTCTGAGGCTGTCCAAACAGGTATATGACAAAAGACTTGGGAGATCACAGGATATTGTTCTGATCAGCTTACTGCAAGATCATGCACTTGAGCATATTCAGTTTGGGACTGAAACTGTGACTTGGGATCCCCATGTTCCACTCCTGCTGCCCATGGTCTGTGACCACTACACACTTCTTTGTCTTTCCACCAGGTGTTTTCATGTACAAAGTATATTTTTCAAAGTAGATTTCTTGCAACTTAAGGAAGGGGCAAATGAAAGCATCTGGAGTTTTTTTTCCTTTCTTTAGGGAGATGAACTGGTTCCAGCACCTGACATACCTCCTGCCCCTCCCCACAGCAAAGTATTCCAAAGGAGGTCATACTGTATCTGTGCTTCCTAGGGTAGCCTGCTCTGCTTTCTGCTGCTCAGCAGTGCTGCCATTACCCTGCTCTGTAATAGCTCAGCTGTTCTCTTTCACAGCCTGTACCAGCCCTGTGTGGTTTATGTTCCCCTCAATCTTAGCTGTTTAATAAGCTTTATTGCTTAACGATTTTTTTTCTTCCTCTCTTCATGTAATATAGCTGTATCTGCAGCACTGGGGATTCTCCATTAATAACTTGTCCTATTGTGTTTTGTCACGTCCTTTCTTGTGACTAGTAATTTATCAGCGGCATTGATTGATGTAAAATTATAGACTTCCCAATCTTTCCTAGCCTGCAGTGTGTCTTTCAAGAACTCATAAAGTAGCTCAAGTGATGAAGAGCCCTACTTTGAAGAATAGTTAAGAGGTTGCTCTTTTAGAGCTGTTACATTTAGGCTATTAAGGCAAAACACTTAAATAGGGGTGCCAGGGTGACTTACAGCTCTCTTGTTTCTTTTCTTCTCAGGAGTGTAGCTACACCTTTTGATCTTGGTTTTGTGTTGATTTTTTAAATTTGAACATAAAAATCCAAAGCTGCTCAAGAGGTGCATTCTCATCTCAGAAATAAGAAAATATAAGCTTGTTATTTGAAAACTGAAGTCCTCTTCTGAATTCACAAGATAAAGCCATGCAAGTTGAGGAACTACAATGGCTTTGAACACAGGTAGCTGAGAAATGAAAGAAAGAAAAATCAATTGCTCACAAAAGTTATCAGTACTGGATGAACTTTTATCAGTAACTGGATGATGTGTAAAATAAGGAAAACATTAGTTGCTGAATAACCCATTCCATTTGCTAAAATGTGCCAGAGTAAAGCCTAGATAGATACATTAATGAATTGTTTGATTTTGCAGCAAAGGGAGAAAAATCCACACTCAAATTTACAGAGGAAATGAACTAAATTTAAAAGTTGCTATGTGTCTGCTGAAAAATTAAATGAGAATTCAAGATTTTATAAGTATTCTTGAAATTAGTAATTTCAAAATAAAAAATAAAATAAATGCTTGATGATAATTTTCAGGACAAAAAAGCTAAAGAATAACACTGTAGTCCTAAGAAGATGTCTGTATTTTCCTGTTTTGTTTGCTTTGCTGTTCTTCAGATTTAATCACATCTCTCTCTGCCCTTGTCTCATAAAGAGATTTTCTGCATGTACATTCAATACATGCATACAAGGCTGTAATCTGTGCAAAAGAATGATGGAAGAGAAAAAGTAGGAGGGATAGGCTTAAGTGTGCCATGCAAATGAGGCCCAGTGGTGCTTGAGAACTACCTGGGTTTGGAAAGTTAAAGGTATGTAATTGCACCTTGTGAAAAAAAGCAGGAATTATGTATCTGACACATTGTAATTTACCTTTGGTCACGCATAAGCATGGGAAAGCATTTTGCTGCTCATTGCTATTACATTTACTGGAATCATGTCCAATTAACACAAGAGCCCTGCTATCTGTCAGAACCTTGTTACAGAGCCAAAATCATCACCAATCTCTGTAAAACATATTTCCATGAACCCACTAAGCTCCTTTACCTCCCAATCATGCATTAGTTCAATTTTAAAAAGGAGACTAATAAAGCTTTCCATGAAGGTGTGTTTGTCTTCTCAGCCTTAGTATTTCCCTCAAGTGAAAACACTGCAGAGATGCCATGAACAATCATGTCCCTAGGACTGTGACCAGATGCATTTTGTTCCCCCAGCACTGGCTACATTGACATTGCTGGTTTTGTTTGAGACAGGAATGTACTGTTCAAGCAAACCTCAGAGCTGAGTCAATCCATTGTGCAGTGCTTTGCACCATGGAGCAGTCCCAGTGCCCAGCCTGGATTCCTTTGGGGGCAGCAGAAGCAGAAGGTCCTTGCAGGAGAGCCGCCTGAGGGTGCTGGGCACTCAGCCCATGGCACCAGCAGAGAGGTCATCCAAGGGAACCCCTAAAACACACCTACCCTATGGATATTCCAGGCTCTGCACCAGCTCTTTCCCACTCCAGATCTGGTCCAACAGCACTGAACTGGTTGCCAATATAGATAGAGAAGACACCTCTAAGCCTCTAATGAGGTTATAGCCCCTGTTTCATGATTTTTTGCTTCTCTCCTCCCTTCTCAACCCCCACCTCCAATTTTTCTGTCATTACCATGAACATGAAGCAGCATATCATTAGACCAATTGCAGAATTTACCTTTTCTTTTCTTCACTCCTTCTCTAAAAACAGAACATAATCTGAAAATGCAGTTTATGGAAAAAAGAGTGGTGAATAAAACTCTCATGTTATGTACAGTCACAACAGCACTTAGTTCCATGTTACTTAACTTACATCCAAACAATGATTCAAACAAAAAAATGTGTAAAAGTACCAGGAGAAGCAGCCTATTTGAAAGTCCATGGGTGCAGGTGATGAGCAGATGCAGCCAGACACATCAGCTGTCCCTGGGAGCCAGTCAGCTGGAGAAATGACTGGCTCCTGGGGGGAATCTGCAGGATAAGATACATTCACAACAGCAATTTTTTTCTTGTTAAAGTGCAATTGGACACCAGTTTGGAATAGTCATGCTTGGTTAGGAAGGGGAAAGAGCTCTTTCTACACAGACTAGTCAGTCAGTGCAGAAGGGGAAAATTCCCTCTTCTCAACTGGGATTCTAGGATTCCTAGTATATGCAGCTCTGTAAATGCCACTGATTTGATGCAGTTTTAGGTCCTTATAATGTGGAGGCATTCCTTATTATTCTGCATGTCTACTCTATTCAGATATAATTACTCTGTTTTCCTCTGATAAAAACCTGTGTGATGGCATATTTAAATTGAGGAGAGAAACTTCTGTCAAAAGTTAAATTTACAGTAAAATTATGCTTTTAAAATATCTTAATGTTAGCATTTTTTATGCTTTTAAAAATAATTTTATAATTGAATATAAATAAACTTTTCAATGAGTATAGATCTATTAAAGGGTCATTTTGCATGTCTGATATTTTTATGACTTTTCAGGACATAATCACTTAGGAAAGAAGAGAAAAAAGACAACCAATGCTGAATGGGGATCCAGTTTCTCCTGATACAGAAATGAGACTTATGACAACTTTGTCTGGATTTTAAGACTTCAGGTCTACTGTAACCTTCAGTGTTCTTCACCCTTCAAGCCTGTTTATTTCATATCTTTCCTGAATTCTTTTTCATCTTCCTAAACTCTTTCATGAAAGAATGGGGAGAGGAAGTAGTACAGTAGCAAGTACAAAAAATTTTCTACAACAGGTGACACAAGGTAATATGTGATTTTTATATGAGTTTTATGATTTTGTCTCCCTTTGAGGATGTTTAAAAATACCTTTAGAGTACATTTGTGAGAATCGTGACATTTATAGACAATTATCATTCCTGTTAGAACGTTAAAAATAGAACTAGCTTCCAGAAGGATCCTTTTTTTACATAAACATAAAGGTGTTTGTTTCTTCTGCTTCTGAACAAACATTCATGACAATGAGCAGAGAGTTACAAACGTCGATGCTCAGCAGCGACTGCCACCTGCCACACCCTTTCTGCTGCCTGTGTGTGTATTTTCCATAAGGAAAGCCCCATTGCATCTTCAGGATGGGAAATGAGCCTAAAGTAGTGATGCAAATGATGTACTGGAAATTAAAGAAGCTGAAGAAAACATGGCTTCAGCTTCCATTACTCTGAAGCCAAAATCTGATTAGCATCACTGAAGGTGGATTGTGGAAAGTGTTTCATTCATATCGCAGTTCCCAAAGCAGAAGTCCCTTCGTGTCTCTTGAAAAGCACAAGAAGTTTCCAACTGCAGGTCGAAGAAGTGAGATGTTTACCCTGCAAAGGGCTTTACCCTCAGCCTGGAGAGGAGAAACTGCAGCAAGATCATGGGAAGGAACAGAAGCTCCTGCAGGTGAGTAAAGTGCAAATATTTTGGTTATTTTTCTGCAGGAAGAAAATGTTTTAGCTTACTTATCTGTTTTGTTTCAACTCAGTTTGTAGCCTTTGTCTTGCTGGGCTGGGAGATGGTGGTTTGGGATTTGGAGCACATTTGTGTGCCTGAATGAAGTCAGAGCTGCTTGCTTGGAGGGAAATGTGTTACTGTTTCTTGCTGTGACACTGCTGCTGGTGATTGAAAGGAGCCTGCTGTGGCTTATTGCTGAAATTACAGGAATCTTCAATAGAGCAACCTACAGCCCTTGGAGCGGGATAAAAAACACAGAAAGGAAAATGTTGGTATAAAATTACGTTGGTGAAGAAGTTTGTTGATATTAACTGTTCTGCTATGAGCCCAAAAGTGAACTTTTCTCACAGAGGGCACTGGCAAAAGTATTTGCGAGTGTCCTTACAAAAGAGGATTTTACAGAAATCCAGGCAGTTTCCATCTGAGTCATCTCACAAGGATGGGGTAACAGCAAGAGTGCAAGGGGCCAAGCATCCCAGCTCACGTTTATCTACTATGGCCATGGGTGTGGCAGCAATTTGGAAACAAATATGTATTCTTGTTGTTTTCCAAGAAATTTGGTTTCACCTGATCACTGAAAGCAATCCAGAAAACCTCCCATTTTCTTAAGAATGATACTACAGGACTGTTCAGAAGTTAGTATGTGCAAAGGAGTGAGAATACACCTCCTATACTGCACTGACCAAGGGAAAAATGAGTCTCCAGCAATATCCATCCCAGTGTGTATCCATCTACGTGTGTGTAGTTACTGAAGTACTCAGTAACCCAATTACTAAAGATGCTTTAAAAGCTGCTTTTGAAATTATATATTATACAGGAAAGAAAAAGAGATAAAATTGTAAAAAATGGAGCAAAATATGGCAAAACAATCAATGAATTTAGTTTTTGTTTTAATTTACATGCTACCTGTACCTAAAGAGGTGTGATATGTTCAGTTACAGAATAAATTCCAAACCAGTGGCATTGTGTATGCTTGAAATACATCTGAATGTGTGTTTTCTTCCTATGTTTTGTGCAAACATTTACTTTCTTGCCAAAAAGACCAGGAATTCTCTTTAGGCAGCATTGAACACACAGCTCATGCTTGCTTGAACACACAACTTGTGTTTGCTTGCTTGCTTTATTCAGTGCAGATCTCACTGGTCGTTTACCACCACGGCTGCGTCCATGGTTCATTCCGTGCTCTCCCTCTTCCCCATGCCCTCGGGGTTTTCATCCTCACTCTCAGCAAGACACCAGTTCAGTGTCATCGAGACAGAAGCCACCGCAGAGAAGAAAACCACTCTCAAGCATGTGGCACACACAGACCAGCGGCTGGCTCTGGACTCGTCTGTCCAGTGCCAAATGAGTCTCCATTAGAGAATTTTGGACATTAAAGTGGCAGGAATTGAGCTGAGGCCTTCTGAAGCTGAATACATAAGATGGAAAAGGATAGCCAAGTTCTTGGTGCTGTGACACCTCTCTGTACTCAGGACCAGATACAGAAGTGGCAGTACAAAGGAAGAGTTTGCTTTTTGGGTTTAGACCCAAACAGAAGAAATTGATTAGAAAGACCAGCACAGTCAATGTGCTAATCATCCTAAATGTTACCAGATGAAATAAACTCCAAAAGCAGCATTTCTTCTTCTAGGGAGAGCTGTTGGAGCCTGCCAGTCTGAAAATCCCATGTGCACAAAACCCCCAAACCAGTTACAGACTTTTTCAGATATATGTATGTGCTCTAGGAAGGGAGAGAAATTTGAGCCTCTTCTCAGTGTGCTATCTCAAGAAGGAATGATTCACTGATGCCAGTAGACACAACAGTGAGAAACCTACCATATTAACATAGACATTTTTCATTTATTGATTTCATGAAACAAATGCTAAGCAGGCATGTAACTGCTAGACAAGCAAAATACATCATGATTAATTGATTATGAGGAAACAACCTGCAGAGAAAAACAACAGTGGGTTAAACAGAGAAGTGTGCAGAGGTTACAGCAAAGTTCTGTGACCCAGAGATCATCTTTTCATCACATGTTTACACAGCTTCTAGCTCAGTGGAAGTCTTGATCTATGGCTTTGCCCCCTAAGCTGTAATCCATACAGCAGTGCTAACAACATAAGTCATCTGGAAATTAGTCTCCAGCCCTCAGCAGTGAAGTAGATAATGACATGTAGTGTCTTCTTATTCTGAGCTTCAGATATCCTCTAGTGACTGACAGTAACAGTAGATTTCATTCCCCCATTGGGAGCTGTGAGTCAAAAGACAAAAGGAATTTAAAAAACAAAAAACAAAAAAAAGCATGCATAAACAAAAAAGAAACCCGAGAAATCATTACAGTCTCTAAGACACCTATGCTTCAGAAGTACCAACGGGCACATGATTTATTAAAGAAGATTCTGAATCATGCATTAAAAGCTCCAACATAGAGCCCACCTAAGCACACCTCGCTTGAGTAGGTAGTTGCACACAAGTATTTGTCCACAACTTTTTCTGGGTGTTTTTAATGCTCTTGGCCCACACATGCACACAGTTCCAAGTGAAAGGGTGCCCTTACTGAATTCATCAGCAGGCTGTGAACCTTGAGTTTTACCCCAAGAAGAACACCATCATCTTTTAATCAGTGCTCTTTCTGAAAAAAAGGTCAGCATCTGATGCTGGTCTCTGACATGGCAGAAGGTTTTTCAGGGATTGCACTGGAAATTCAAGTAATCTATATGCCAGTTCTGTAGCAAGAACCTCTCAACATCAGCAGTCTAACCCAAAATTATTTTGTATTTCTTCTAAGAATATAGTTGTTACTTCTACTGTTTAATATTAGCTTAATCACCAGAATAATCTGAAGGGGAAAGAAACACCCTCATTTACATTAGTCTTGTCCTAGTTTTTTAAGTATCTGCTTTCTAATTGCTAATAGAATTCTAATAAACTCATTTGCTAAAAAATGATGGTGTGATCAACACTGCCAAAAACACTTGTAAAAACTTTGTCCCTACCTAGCAGTGCCTTTGAGTAAAAGAAGCTGCAATATCCATTGCAAAGCTTGTGATATTTTTACCTCTGAGTGAAGTAATTTTTCTGTATCATTCTAGTGTCAAACACTGGCACCTCTTGGTCTTTGTTCACCTCAGACAGGACCATCCACCTTCTGGCTCTTCTTCTGCTCCACCTGGGGAAGGTGGAAATGGAGGGAGCCCCAAGAAAGAGTCCTTGACTCCCTGATGTGGGGGGGCAGTGGTCCTCAGGGGCTTTGCTTGGGCTGCAGAGGAGGGGTCCCTATCATTGGGTCTGGCAGGAGAAGTGCACCTCATGGTTTGTCCTCACGTTTGCTCACCTGAACCATCTGCAAGCAGCCCACAAACACCTGTCTTTAGTGTCTTTGGCTCCTGTGATCAGAACCTACAAAACAAATAAAGTCAAATAAATAAAGGTAAATAAATAAAAATCTTGATAAATGAAAGTTCAATAAATAGATTAGATAGATAGATAGATAGATAGATAGATAGATACATAGATACATAGATACATAGATAGATGATAGATAGATGTGCTAAAAACCCAAAAAAAAATAGAGCAGTAGAATGTAATTCCGTTTCAGAGAAGCTCTGGCCTAATAGCAGCTCTGTTTTAGGGCTGAAGCCAAGTCCTAAGCGAGGGTCAGACTCTGACAATTTTAATTAAGTTACTGTATCAGTTGTCCTGTTCCTGACACCAGCTGCCAAAATGGATGCCAGCATCTGGCTCCATCTGAGAATAAAATAGAACTTGATTTTTCTCATAGCTCTGCCTTGAATGCATGAAGGAGTAATCATACATACATGACTTCTCTTACCTCCTGACTTGCATGATTCTCCTCCAAAGCCACAAACTGTGCAGCAAACTCTGACTCATTACAACAATTGCCACCCTCCTTGTCTGTCTCACACATGGCAGAAACAAGTAAGTGCTGGATACGCAAATATTTTTTCCATGTTGTTTTGTTCCACCCTGACATGGCCAGAGGATATAGGGCAGTCCTTGGACAGCGCTCCCTGTGTTCAGAAAATGCCTATATTGGTCCACAGCCCAGCTGGTAAAAACAAAGAATGTGAAAAACACAATTCAACATGCACTGAAGTTCAGATTCCAGACCCAGTGCTGGTTTGTTTTCTCTTCAAGCTTTGAATTCTTCTAATAGAGGGCCTGTGTGTGTGCTCTCTGTGTGTGTGTGTGTGTGTGTGTGTGTGTGTGGTTTGGCTTCAATATTTCCTGGAGGAATGTGTCCGCACAGCTAAACAAAATACCTCCCTGGGGGCAGCTTGGGCTTCACAGTCACTGCAGCACAGAGAGAAAATCTGATTTTACAAAGACAGAAATGGAGTACATCCTGCCAGGCTATAAGAAAAGCTTCATGCTTGACATCATTAATGGTCAAATGGTAACATAAAAATTGAATCTTTTCCTTCAGTGCATTTAGATCAGGTGCCTTGAAACCTTGTCTATGTCTTTGGGAAAAAAATGGAGATAGATAGATGAAAATAATCAATATTTTCCAGCTATAAAAGGACTATGGTCAGACACCTTCCCCAAAATTCTCTTACATGCTTTATATGTTGCTCTTTCTCCCTGAGGCTTGGTCTGCTAACAAAGAGGTGTATTAAATACAAATGAACAAAAAATCTGCTCAGAGCTTTTCCTTGTGCTTGCAAATGCTGATTTGTCTATAGGGCTACTCAGGCCTGACACCAGGTCTCCCTCAATGAAGGCTCAGCTTCCTCAAAGAACCGCAAATACATTTAGCCTTTTCCTAGCAAGTTCAAAACTTGATAGCAAGGCTTAGAAAATGCAACTCACTAAAGATTTTTTTGTTCCTACTCCTATCAAAGCATAAAGCTAAACAGAGCTGGTTTATTGGCATCGAGAACGGACAGAGTGTGTTTGGAAATGTAACACTTCTTTGAAAAGTATGTGTAAAGCCTGCTTTGATCACTTTGATACTTTCCTGAATGTGTTTGGTTTCTTTGACTCCATTTGCTCCATTTCTCTTTGGTGTCAGAGAGACAATGGTGTGGACAATGCTATCATTCTCTGCCCGGCGCATTATTACAGAAGCTCATGTACCTAAATTATGCAATAGCAAGAACTGGAACTGTGTCTTTTTGATGTGAACAAAGTTGATGCCAATCTTTTTTGTTGGCATATATTTGATGAATAAAACGAGTTGATGTTCTGCGTGTAGCAGCTGCTTTGCTGCCTGTACATGTGCTTTTCATGTTCCCCAGGAGCAAAACCAGCCTTTCTGAGAGCACTGTGTAGCTGCACAGTGCTGCTGGCTCAGCAGCTAAATGCTCCATTCAGACCAGGTGGGACCACTGTCCTTCTCTGGCCAGTGCATTGTCCCATCCTTCTCTGGGCTGGACTCCAAGGCCTCCAGCCTTTATTTCAGACAGCTGTGAGCTCTCTCCTAGAAAGCCATGGACCATCATCCTGTGCCTCTGCAGCTCCAATTCTCACCTCAGTCAAAGTGACAGCTACTGATCAGCCACCAAGGCAGAGCCCATTCCAAAGGGCTGGGCACAGAAGCAGGATTCCCACTTTGCCTGGGCTCTACAGCCTCAGAGTGCCTGGATTTTGAGAGGCTGGGATGTATGTGCATAGTGGCCTGCAGGAACACCTCCCTTTCTATCCCCCACCACAGAATTTCCCAGCAGCAGCCATGGGAAAATGGGCTGTGAACAAGGCAGGCTGTGATGGGTCGGGAGTGCCCTGAGCAACACAGCTGAGAGCTGGCTTTGGCAAAGAGCAGGACAAGGACACAGCTGTTGGAAAAGTAATGGGAGTGATGTCTTGAGGGGACAAGAAAGAGGGAAAGAGAGGTAGAAGGGAAATATACATCCCAACTTTTCCATATGCTGAATATTCTCACTGTTTCTTCTGCACCCCATTCAGTCTGAATTCATCCTCCACAACTATGGGTGGCCAAAAGTGGCCAATACGCCAGATAAGCAGATCCCTGCACTTATGCCAGCATCAGTATCTTCTTGTCCCTGCTGGCTGTGACTCCTCTGACATAGCCTAAGGTTAAATTCACCTTTTTCATGGCAGTGTTAACTAGTGGCTAATATTTGTCCCATGATTAATGAGCAAGTATGAGTAATTAACTGAGCACTTTTTTTTGCATCCTCCATCATCACTATATAATGAGTTCTTGCACTACAGTAGAAATTCTACTACAGTGAAAGATCACAGACAAACGCATAGTGTTATTGGATGTAATTATTTCCATTAATCCAGTCCCTAGTTATCTGCTTTTTATTTCTGATAATTTATGCTGATACAGACTCCTAAATGTTTACATCAGGTCTGTGGAAGGTTATGTGATAATACTTACCATGAAGATAGATCATGATTAATTTAAAGTTAAAACTTCAGCTGTGTGTCTTTATGTTACCAGGAAGTCATTATTTCACACAAGCTTCTTGGTTACAAGGTAGATGATGAGTACATTAAGTCCGGATAATTTAAGGTAAACAGACAGGGTTTTCCTTTAGCATTTACTCAGCCTTACTGGGGAATTGAGAAGCCTCTTTCCCTCTTGTGCACTCACACATGCTTTTACCTTTTTTGGGCTATTTATTTGACTAACAGTGTTTTAACAAAGAACATTTAAATTGTCCCTACAGACTTTAGTGTGACTTTACTCTTGTGTATTCTACATATATGTATATCAGAAGGACACTATACGTTTCAAAAGCAACAGTTCTCAGTTTTTTGAAGACAGCTGTTTATTTCGAGAGAGCTTCTCATTTCCAGGGGTAGCCTCAGCTCTCAGCAAGAGAGATCACTGCAGTGATCTAACTAACTCTCATTGCTGATAAGATTGCTTTTTGCCCAAATGCAGCTTGCCTAGTTTTCAGCTTGGGAAACTTCTTTAAATTCTCCAGTGACTTTGCCAGCAAGGCAACAACAGCATCAGAGTGTGAATCACACCATTTCAATGGGCTGATTGTGAAATAAATATGAACAGGAACAGCAGGGGGTGGCTTTTCTTTAGCAGTCACAGTTTCCTTTTCACTATATGCCCTTAAAATGCCCAGGCAGACCATTAGAGGACAGAAGATTGATAGAATTGCATTTACATCTTTAATCAAGCCAAGTTCTCTCTTCCCCAGCCACAATCCTTCCAAAACATCAAACAAACAAAACAAAACAAGAAAAGCTGCAGCCAAATAGAAAGGAGTAAAATAAATGTTAATTTGATTAGTTTTCCAATGCAAATTAGCTTAATGGTCCAAAATTCAAGTATAGATGTTCAAGACCTTGGCTGGTTCTACACATGAAAGCTATAACGCTCCAGCTAGGGTGATTCCTCACTCAAAATATTTCCCTTTATGTCATCCCTCAGTGCTTTCCTCACTACATTACCCAGCTGTAATGTTGTCTCAGTTTTGTGTCACCAGTTCTCTTTTGGGAACAGCTATATACTGAAACTTTATAAAACTGTGAGAGTAAGCAGACACTCTTCTGCTGAGGAAGGCCCCCAAGTCAGCCTTGGCTCTACCCTGCCTTTCACCAGGTGGTGACCATGAGCACACATCCCTGGTCTGGTGCCTGCTGCCCTGGCTCCCCGTGCCTCTGGTTACCCCAGTGCTGGGTTATCCCAACCCTGGGCACTCTCTGGGAAGCTGCCTGAGGACAGCCCTGCAGGCAGGAGGGGCCTGTTCGGCACCTCATCCTTACAAATGTTCTCAAAACCACCTGTGAGGGTGACAGGGCAACCTCTGTGTGTAGGCAAGACCCCCTGCAAGCTACAGTCCCATTCTCGTGGCAAACTATCAACTATACCATGTTCACTGCATGTATCTTCGACTCATTCTTTCCTTAGTCAGCTGACTTACAAAACCAAACTAAAACCACGCTTGTAGGGACAGTTAGTCATCTGGGAACACATGTAATATGTGATTCAGGAGCAGAAGGAGAACCTTTTTCTGTTTTATTTTCATCAGAAGAATTTAAAACAGAAGAGTTGTTCAGGTTTAGATGGCAATTACATCTGAAACACAGTCTATTGTTAACACTAGTTTCTGACATGCTCTGGCACTTATTTTTTCTTTGTTTCAAGGCAAGCTGACAGAACAAAAATATAAGTATTAAGTTATAGATTTTCTTAAATAAAATGAACCTCCACTCATTTTTATCAGTTCTGAATATTACCTAGTAGAGTAGATCCTCAGCTGTCCCCCTCTATTTTATATATTTTTATTCCTTAGAAGA
Source organism: Petroica traversi (assembly GCA_025920805.1). Lineage (NCBI taxonomy): Eukaryota > Metazoa > Chordata > Aves > Passeriformes > Petroicidae > Petroica > Petroica traversi. Next base: position 21,889,283 of record JAHLSL010000015.1, on the reverse strand, counting down.
GTATTTTAGTTGTACAAGGTATTAGTCATATAATTTGGTTTCAAGGCACTGACAAAGGCAGTCTGAATCTGTGTTGTGTCACCAACAGACAAGACTCCAGAGGTAATACCCTGTGAGAAACAAGAAATTATGTGACTGATTTACTCTTACTTAGGCTTCAGGGCTTTTGTGCTACTAAGGCCAGTGAACTGAACACAAGTTTTAATCTAAAGTGAGAATGTGGATCCACAGGAGTCTATGACTTGTGTTACTGATTTCAGAGATGACAGGATGTCTTCCACTATGCTTTATTATAAAACTCCAAAAGCCATGTACAGGAAGAAAGCAGAACTAGGAAGACATGATGTATTGTGTGGACTTGTACCTTACCTTCTCAGCTAGCTGGGATGAGAATTTATGTTACCTTGCAGTTGTTTTAGCCTGATGAAAGTACTGTTGTTTGTATCTAGAAATACACACAACAACATAAGCTATGACATTTGCAGTTTTCTAGGCAAGAATAAATAGAAAACTGTGCCTGCTAGCATGCTAAGCAGCTTCTAAAAAGCTCTTGTGTAGGCAGTAGTTCAGCAAAGTCTCTTTGGATTCTTGTTTGGCTTGGATTAGATTGTTATACAGAGCTGCACTTTCAGTCTCATCCATTTTTCTTTCAGTGACATAATTCTTCTGAGAGGTGCTGCAATACCAGTCGTAAAAAATAAAGTCCTTCATCTCCTTGCATATTAACTGCAGTGTAGACAAGAGCTCCTTGGAGGGAGAGCAGAGAGCTTAGACCTTGTGTTTTTCAGCATCTGAATTCCCCAGAGGGCTTGTATCAGGGACAAATTTGGTAGATGAATACATTTATTTATATCACCTCCGGTACACTCCTTGGTGGCTGACATAATTTTTCATCATGAGGGTAATCAGGGAGGGTGGAAAGCTGACCAGGAATGATAAGACCTGGAGCTATTTGCCACATTTGCATGTGTGAGAGAGAGAGAGAGAGAGAGGAGGATGGAAAGCAAGGCAGGAAGGCATGAATAACTTGAAATACTGCTGCTCTAAACCTGAACTGTGGTAACTGACTGCGGTGTTAATAAAGAATGCTATTACCTTGGGGTAACTCACACACACGAGTGGTCTCAAAGCCTAGGCAGGGTCCAGACAAGGCACTTGTGTGTTACTGGGACAAGGCAGCTCTGCATGTGCCCATGACCAGACAGGGAGCCAGGCTGAAAGCACCTCTGTTATTTCACTGGAGAGGTCTGCAAGTTACTCCAAGCTAAAATTGCCTTTTCTTAGTGAGGCGGTGAAGGCTTAAGCCTCTAAATCCTGCATTACTTGAATCAATACGCCTTGCAGTCACTGAAAAGAGTATCCCAGACAAGGCTAAAACCACATAATCTCCCGTCTCCCTGGTGTTGATGGCTGAGTTCCCACAGCGTCTGTGGGAAATACCATTATCCCCATTATGGAGACAGCAGCCAAGTCAGAGACAAGCCAGGCTGTGCCTGCACTGCACTGACAGACACTGGTGGGGACATCCCTGAGCTGTCCTGGGCACTGCCATCCTGCCAACCCCGTGAGCCCTCTGGGTGCTGCTGCCAGAGCCCCTGCTCTGCTGCAAAGGTGGGATGGACACTGCCTGCAGAGTGGGCTGGACAGCACAGACAGTGCTAATGGTTTGGTCACTGGTTTGAGGCAGCACAAGGAAATGATTCCTCTTCCCCGGCTCTGCTGGGCTGTCCTGTCTCTGTCCTGGACCACAGGACTTGCCATTTCCATATGTTTTTCTTCAGGGAAAATGCCCAGTGCCAGGTTTGTGCTAGCAAGAACAGATTTCAGAATATCTAATTCCTTTTTTTGATCCAGATGGCTTTACCTGCTTCTATAACCATTTTATGTAAGAGCAGGCTATTGAGCGGTAGCATTCATTTCCTCAATATATATGTAAATTTTTTAAAATAACAACAGTGAAGAAAAAAGAAGCCCGTACCACGGAGTAAACAAAAAGGACTTCTGCTTAATTTTCGTGGGAAATGGCATTGCAACAGCAGCCCAGACACAGCTCTGAGATCTTGCCTGCCTTGTCCACTGCCCATAGCTTGGCCAAGCCATGCAGATCACTAGCAGAATCTTACTGATATCACAGAATATAAAATAAGACACATTGGATTACCTCAGCTTCAAATGCAGGCACACAGTGCTGCCATATCAGGCTTCCCTCTGAGCCAGGAAAGTGTCAGCATTGTGCACCAGCCTTCACAGACTCAGGGCAATGTGTGAGGCTGCACAACCTCTGCACCGAATTTCAGCTGATGTTTACAGAAAGTGAACTGCTCAATAAAGTGTACTGTTGCACAGCAAGAAAAAACATGACAAACAGTTAAGACCTTAATCAAGAAGCCAGAGTTTCCAAAAACTCTTGTCCTGAGCTGGAAACTTGCAGATCTGTTTAGCCCTTCTCTGAAGCAAGAAGTGGCACCTTCACCCCAACAAACAGCTGAGTCACTTTGGGCTTTGAGGTGCTGCTTAAGTACACCGGGCTTTCTCTGTTTTACTCTGTTTTTATGTTTTACTTTTCCTATTTTTCAATGTAATCAGAAATTCATTTCATGAGATGTCTCATGACAGTCCCAAATCATTTGAAAATAAGCATTTTCATTAAGCAAGTGGATTTTGGAATTAAGAAATCAGCAAGGGCTTTTGTCAGAAGTTGGTGGACACCCTGGTAGACTGTTCAAACATGGGAGGAATTTCTGACGGCCTAGTGAGTCCTTTGACTTTTAAAAAGTATTCTTGTTTGCGTTTTCAGTAAATAGGAAGCAAGAAGACAACCTAGCTTAATATATATAATAATTTTGTTACAAGCTTCTAAGTTTATTCTCAGCCCTGTGTCTGCTTTTACTATGGAATATTCCATATATAAGAGTAAATAAATGCACTGTGAAGACCACTCAGTGATGCAGTGACACCATCAGCCTCAGAAGTTAATGCAAAACTGTAAGAGTGTGTCCCAAGCCATTGAAGCCCCATGCTCACTGAAAGGGAGAGTGTGATAAAGATGTGTCTGTGCTGGAGATGTCCACAGTGTGATGGTCATAACAAATATGGTGGCACTGACTGACTCCTGCTGTGCTTCCTTCTAATGCCAGCCTGAGCATTGTCCCACAGGCTGGAAGGGCTGTAAATAGCTGCTTCTCCACAGAGGCAATCCTTAGGCGTTTTTTGACTCAGGATTTTGATCCCTTTCCCCTTCCCCTCCTGTAGCTCTAAATTCTGTTTCCATGTCCATTTTGAATATTGCCTCTAAGAGGCTATTGGCCTTTGTGAAGAACAGCTTGTGTTTCCCTGTTAAAGATCTTCTCTGCCCAAGGCAGGCTGTGCACCAGAATTAATAAGTGACTTCGCACAAATGACTGGATAAAAACAGTCACGGAAAAGATTCTGGAGTTTCAAGGGCTTTGGTAGCTGTGTGTCTGGCTCACAGTTGTGCCAGGTGCCTTAGACTGGAAGGACTCCCAGTGCCTGGTATCACTTGCAACTTCTCCTGAAGCCACCACTGAGATTCTTAGAGTAAAAAGAAATTATTTACTCATATCTGGACCATAAATTCAATGTACTCAGAGATCGAGGATAATCTTGCTGATGAACTACAAATGGAAATTTTTGAGAAGAAAGTATTTGTCTTTGTTTAACTGAATTGCAGATTCTGCATGCTGAAATAGGCAGTAGTGCTGATGAGATAATGGATATTGGACAATACTCATTTGGGTCAGAATCAACTATGCAAGTAATCTGGCCTAGGGAAAAGATGTAGGTGAGGAAATTAGACTCCAGTGTTTTGTGTTTTTTTAGGGGAAAAAAAATCCTACTGTTTCTGAGGATAGCTGAGCAAAAACCTTACAGCAAATTATCTTAGCAATTTTCCCCCTTCACAAAATAGTTATTTGGGTTTTGTTTATTTTTAAACTTTGATTAAGTGTTTTGGTGAAGCCTGTATCCAGCCTTTGCTTTCCTAAGTCATCCTTTGCAGCAGCTGGGTTGCTGACTTCTAGAATTGGGAGAGCATTTCTGCTGTGCAGAAAACTGCTGTTCTGGCAGAGCAACTACATTTTAGCAGCTTGCCAAACATGAACGTGATAGAGGATAATATCTCACTCCTACCCTCAGCTATTCTTTACAGCAATGAGTTGGGGATTAAGAGTCTCTTTCTTTACCAGCAAGACTCACAGTCAGTAGGATTCTTTCCTTGGACATGCACCAGGTGGCTGTGTTAAGATCTGTGATCTGACTGCTTGGGGCTCTCCTAAAAGGCTTCCTGTCTCCCTCTGGCCTCTTAACGGACTTGTCTCAGCAACTTCTTTTCCTGAAAATAGGGCCCAGCAGTCCAAGGCCAGTCCTAAAATTCTCACAACCAGGACCCTCAACTTTTCTTTCCTCTCCAAGGATCTAGCACTTTAACATTCAGGAGTTCATGATGTTACTAAACCAACTGTTCTTTATGAAGGCAAAGAAGTGCATAACAAGACAGCCATGTTCTCCTGATTCCCCCAGGTGTTTTGGTGGATTTAACTCAGAGTCCTCTACAAAATTCAGAGTGCATGTTTTTCTCCAAAGTTAGTTTTCCACCTTCTGATTAATCTTCCTGGTGTACTACAATGCCAGGGAATTGCAGTACTTCATCAGATACTTCATTGCTTCAGTTAATACCTTACTATAATCTGAATTTAAAAAGTTAAGGGTGGCATAACTTTCAAAATAACCAGTTCTTCATTCAAGGGTACCTCCATTTTACAGGACAATTAACATACATTCAACTTCAGGCCTGCATCATAGCATCTGGATTTCTCAGCTCCATCTGGCATCTAATAAAAGAACAAACCCTCATAAATTCAATTCAGAAAGCAAAATAATTTTTATACATTTATCACAGCCATATAGAGATGTAGCCACATGCATATGTAAAGACATGGCTCTCCCCAAGCAGCCATCACAAGCACTATTGTTTTGATTGACAAATTATGAATAATAGAATCATAGAATGGCTTGTTTTGGAAGAAACTTTAAAAATCCTCTCGTTCCAACCACACTGCCATGGACAGGGACACTTTCCACTAGATCAGGTTCCTTGCTCAGAGCACAATCCAACCCAGCCCTGAACACTTCCGCAGAAGGGGCATCCACAAATTCTAGAGGCACTCTGCTCCAATGCCTCACCAACCTTACAGGAGAGAATTTCTTCCTAACATCTCGTCTAAAGCTATTCTTTATCAGTTTGAAGCCATTCCCCCTTGTCCTGTTACTACATGCCCTTGTAAAAAGTTCTTCTCTATCTTTCTTGTAGGTTCCCTTCAAGTACTGGAAGGCTGCAGCTGGGTCACCCTGACATTTCCCTTCTGCAGACAGAACAATCCTATGAGCCTTTCCTCACAGGAAAGATTCTCCATCCCTTTAATCAACTTGGCGGCCTCCTCTGGACTCACTGCAACAGGTCCATGTCCTTCCTGTGCTAGGAAAGTTTGCTTTTTGGAAGAATTTCTCTCTACCTGCAGCTATGCAGTCCCACAACCCAGAAAAGAGATGCATGTGCCAAAGCACATACAGAATTAGGGCCTATGACCCTTTGAGAATTCTATGCTTTTTCTTACCCATATTTCTGTTGTTTGAGATGCTCACTAGGTTGTTTTCTTTCTGGAATGAAAAGGGCCAGTAGTGTTTGTTTTTGTTGCCCTGATTCCCTCTTTCCCTGCTCTGGGCAGGAAAGCACTTGCAGCTCTGCCTCATAGATTGGCAGGAAATTTAAGACGGCAGTAGGCTGCAGCTCGGACCACCCCCAGACTTTTTTTCCTGTTTATGCAAGACACTATTTAATTGAGGGCTGATTTGTCCAGCTCACTTCTTGACGCTCAGCAGTAGCTACCTAAGCAGTGGGAGTGATTTTTTTCCCTCCCTTCCTCCTCTTTTGGACAAGCTCCCCACAATGAAGGTGCTGCTGCTCCTGGTTGCTGTGCTCTCTGCTGCCCTGCTAGCCAGCACAGCCCCTCCAACTTGCTACTCAAGGGTCTTGTCTCTGAGCAAGGAAATCACAGACTCCTTTAAGGAGTTGCAGACCTCCAAAACTGTGGTGAGTCCACCCAAAAACGGCTTCTGCACAGACACTGCAGGTTGCCACTTTTGACGCAGATTTCTCTCAAGACAAACTTGCAATGGGTCTTTCTTCCTTCCTGCAGGACTCGTGTGTGGAGACGCTGCCCAGGCTGTACTTGGACATACACGTAAGTTTGCACACTTCTTTCTAACTTTTGTGCAGTAAAAGCAGTTAATGAAAAGTGGGAATAACTCTTAATATTATACCCCAGAGGAGTAGTTTTGAAAGACTTTTTAAAGCTTTATTAACAAGATAGATGAGTGACAAAAAAAGAAAATTACAGTTTGAACCTTATTAAAATCCCTATGGATTTTCTGAGATTTTACTTGATTAAAAATTTTTTAAATTAGGAAATCAATATTTTTAAGTGATTAGCACATGCATACTATTAATTTACTGTGATAGAGCCTTTTCAAAAGTTAAATATGTGCAAGAAAACTTTAAATAATAGTTTAAAAGAAGAAATGCAGAATTAACTTTCTTCACTTAATAAATTTATTTCATTTTACATCCTGAATGGTTTTTGGCATGTAGTTTTATTAAAAAGCAGTGCAGGAATACCTTGCTGGCTTTTTCTCTTTTAAATAGCTACTTGTTGAATAAAAAAGAAAAAGTACTCCTGAGGATATGGAAATGTGATACTTAGGGAAAAAAAAAAGGAATAGCTGTATCCCAGCTAAGAAAAAATAACCTCCTGCACACACAGTTAGTGTCATAGTGTTCTACAGTGGGATATTTGATATATCTTGCTTCTTTTTTGAATATTCGACAGAGCAAATAAAAAATAGAAAATATCAGACTAAACAAATTTCTGACACATTTTTCCATAAGTGACTACATGAAGTTTTGTAATTCAGGACCCTCTATATCCTGTTCCAGAGTTGCCAGTATCTCAAATCATGGCAAAGACCAGGAAATGTGAGCCCAGTGCCTCAGCTTCCCTGGCCTCAAAGCAAAAGCTGGAGTATTTTTTTATCTGCTTCTCCAGGATGTTGTGAAGTTTATGTTGTCTGTGCTTTATTTTGATAACACAAATTCTGAGGTAAAAATTACACTGAAGAATCTGGACTGGTAGCCACAGTTTTTCCTATTGTACAGGAACAGAGGAATCTCATCCGTGAGATCTTGATAATCTGTTCATCTGCTAAATCAGGTGCTCACTAAAAAGTGAGGCAGCGCACTCATTCTGTAGAATTCTCCACCATATGGAAGCAGATTTGATTGTATTGGCACTGCTGCTCCTAAATCATGTGAGAAATAAGCTGTATTGTATATAAGATTGTATATATGCAATTTTCCAAGTACTTATTTGGACCAAACATCTTTGTTATAAAATATTGATGATGAATTTTCCTAACTAAAGGCTGCATCGATTGCATGGGCATAGAGGTAGGAATTCAAGGTTCCCACACAGCAGTAAGAATTTTGGAAGTGGTGGACAAGAAACATTAATCTATGTTTGTGCAGGGTTACACAGACCTCTTTTGCGTGCTTTGCAGAATTACTGTGTGCTGGCAAAACTCCGTGATTTTGTGGCCTACCCTGGGTGTGACAGAATGGCTGAAGTGAATGAGCTGAAGGAAAAAGCCCGGAGCCTGTACACCATCTTGATCTCCTACTGCAGAAGGGTAGGTCAAGAAGCATCAACAGGGACAGAGTCCCTGCTTTTAGCTCTGCCTGTCTCCACACTGTCCCCTGACCACCAAAACTGCAAAACTGGATCAGGCCCAAGCAGAATTCTCACTGTGCTATCTTCTGCCTTCCTCCTTATAAATGTTAGCTTTTTTTTTGTTTTTTTTTTTCCTCCAGGACCTGGTGTTCCTCACTGATGACTGTAATGCTCTGGAAATTCCTATTTCACCTCCCCTTGAACACTCCATCACTGAGAGCTAAAAGACAGTTAACCCAAAAGTTATATCTGGGAAAGTTTCAAGGAGACCAGAAGTCAAAATATGTATATGCAGTATATAGCATTAACAGCTAAGATCTTTTTCAAGCACACTAGCAATATAATCTCAGACCTACCCATTTTTGTCTGCCTTGGCAGGAAATGAATTGCATGCCTTGCATACCTACTGAGCTGCTAGGGAACCTACCATTAGGGAGCAGTTTTTCCTTTGGCAAGGTATGATATTTCGCTTAGCCAAATGTATAAAGTAAGTTTTGTTTAAACATCAGAAACTAGATTTTTTATTTTTACTCTTTTATGAATAACTAGACTCATATAAAGAAAAAAACTGTATGATTAACATTCTCACTTGACTTAGCTGTTTTTCTTGTTTTAGATGGGCATGGAAGGGACCATAATTGTTTTTCTTAGAATGTTTGATAGAATAAGACTGACACTATACTGGCAGACTTCTCTGCCTGTATAGCTCATATAAATATCTTGATAGATTTTGATGTCAGATTTGTGAGAACAGAGGTGAAAGAAACATGTCTCTGTGGAAAACTAAATAAAAACAGTCTTCTAATCTAAGATGCTTGTGTTGCAACATGTCTTTCAAGATCAAGCTGAAAGGTGTCATTCTTATAAACTTACTTTTCACAGTAACTTGCAAATTGTTTTCCCCAGCATAACCTTTGTTTCCATAGCAAAGGACGTGACAATGTCTAAGTTTCTACTAGTAGAATTTTTCTATACTGCAAACAATTTCTTCAATGAAATTAGTGATTTGCTTTTAATAGTATTTCTGGGTTGTGAGAATGTAAATTCAGAGCCAGAGGCTCAGAAAGCCTATTAAAATTTCAGACAGTTTTTTGAGAAATAAGCCATATAAGTTGAGCTACCGGGACTAAAACATCCAGACTGTAATTCCCGAGCCATGGGTGTCTTCAGAATGTGCAGCACATGAGACCTTCACAACCAGCAGCTCTTTTGTGACAAGATTAGAAAGGATCTTCCCCATCTTGGAATGCTGCTGTTACCCTAGAGAATCCCTTCCTTCCCCTTGTGCAAGTAATTCCTCTCTCTTCAGAATGGTGTTTGTCCACCGTTCATCTGCAGCACCGCCAACCCTGGTGCCTTGGTCAGTGGTCTCACCATGTTTTAAAAAAGCCCCATCTTCCATAACTGGGTGTTTACATGACAATCACAGCTCCCCTACTTGACATCCTGGTGGTACAAACCAAAATTTTTGACAACTGTTATGCAAATAAGTGAATACTAACATTAATTCATTAACATTACATTAACGTTAACATTACATTAGAACATAAAAATGTGTTGGGGATGGGCAGGAAAGAGTTTTTCCTTTATTTTGGAATCACTCTGTTTTGTTGAAAATACTAGCCTGATTTTAGCTGCAGAAAATTTGACAGTCCCTTTGAGTCATAGAATATGGGTGGGAAAATTTGAACCCAGGTACAGAGGAAAGAAATAAACAAGTGCTTTTCTTTCCAGTTTTTTCAATTCTAAGTGTACATTCAAGGAATGTACCTGTCAGACTTTGTAATTCCCTCTTGAAGATTAAGTCCTCGTGTGCTAACCCTCCAAATCCTTTAGATGAGCCATTCTGCCCGCAGTGATTTTACTCAAGTGTCTCTTCAAGTGTCTGGTAGGGACAGTAGCAACTCAGCAATCTCATCTAGTACCAGGCTGAACTTAAAAAATGTGCAAATGTTCAGATAGTCCTACTATCAGGAAAATCATTGCTTAGTTTGCCTTCCAGAATCCTTCTCTCCAAGCCAACAGCCTCTGTACAAGATCCAACACACTCTAAAGATACCAATAGCTATTATTCTGTATCACCTGCACAGGCCCAAGGCCAACTCCTTCCACAACAACCACATTCTGCAGTAAGGGCACCTCTCAGCATGCTGGTGGGGAGCCTGGTACCCATAGAAGGAGTGTGAAAGTGCTGGCAGATCCCTGGAATAAGGAGAAACACAGGTAGATTTGAAGACTCCATGTTCAAATTTTTGCTCTCTCTAACCAGGGACTGAGACCCCCCCCCCCTGGGGAAGCGAGCAGTGCTGGGATAACATCAAGGTCTCTCCACTTCCATACAAGTTCCAACACCACATCACAGCCTCTGTTTTTCATAACTTTATACATGAACCCTGTAGGAAAGGGTGGTACAGTCCCTACAGGCCCTGGTGCTTACAAAGCTAATCCAGGGACAGGACAGAGAACATGCTTGGAAACTGGCAGCAGAAGCTGTTTATTTCTGGCTGTTTTTACCACCTCCAGATGTCACAGGTTTTAAACACTGGCCTGTGTTGCGACTTGTCTGGCAAACTGCAAAGCAAGATGTGTTTCCTCTCCTGCAGAAGCCTCTACCGCAGTGCCAGAATCAGACTTTGGGTAAATGTGCAAGTATCTGTGACACTTCTGCCCTGCTGTTTTCCTGTCCCAGGGACACACACTCTCTGAAACTGAGTATTTGATGAGGATTTTCTCATGGGTCTTCTCAAAAGTCCTCTTTTTTCTTTTCTGAGACTAATAAGCCTTCCCTAGACATTTTGATGAAACTCATGCTTCTAACTCCAGATTTCCCTCGTGATGTTCCCATTCCTTCAACCATCTTCCAAATATATTTTCTCCTGTTTCAGGCTGATTACTTCTGTGAAGAAAATGTAACCTAATTTATTTAGTACAAAATATCTTGCAAGAAGTCTTTGGAATTGGAAACCGAGTAGAAATCATTGCTTTATTTGCACCATTTTTATTAGCAACTTTAGTTTTTTCATGACTGGCAAGGACGCACTCTGCAGGACACCTAGAACGGCTGTTTACCAATAGCTCTGTTCTGTACTGGTACATCCTAGTTCTGCAGAAGCTGCTAAAGTCAAGTTGGTGCTTTGGGGCCTGTACATATTTGAATGGAGTTTAAAAGCACGTCCTCATTTCCAGATGCCTGTACATTTTATTCCCAGAATCAGGTTTGTCTGCACGTTGGTGTGCTTTTACAACAATTCCCTATGGCTTATGCTGTGACTCTCTCTACATCTCATATGACATTTTAAATGGAAAGTGCTGAGAGCAAAGCTGTGTTCTTCCAGTTAAGAGTTACCTCCTACAATTCAGACTGTCTTAATATGATTTGTGATTAGATGAACTCTTTCTATAAACAACGTATTTTTCCAGGTTGTCACAGTCCAGGGGCAAAATCCCTCACTGATAAAGGGACATAATCCACTTATAATTTGACAAGAAAACATCCACCTCTCCCTTTCAGTACAACATGAAGTTTACCAACTTTTTAAGTCGCCCGGTATATAAGGAGTGGAGCCATTTGTGCAGCTGAGAATTTATTCCTGCAACACAGCAGTCCATGCTCATTAGGGCTCTGGCCAAGAGGGAGACCGTGGAGGGATTAAGAAGGACATATTTGTTGTAATTTGCCAACTGGCATCTTGCCTAGTTATTGCAGAATATTACTATAAGCACATCATTAAGAAACTGCACTCAGTTTGTACAGTGATTAGGGAAGAACTGTAAGAAAAAGCACCTGTTCTGTTTTCTTGCCTGTTGAAGGAGGTTTGTTTTATGGAGTAGTCAATAGGAATAGGTTTTCTTTTGTAGACTTCTCTGTCTCTGCAAGAAGCCTCATTAAAGACTTGTCCTAGGACTGTTAAACTCTCTTTTATTTTACCATATGAAATTCTAAGGACTTGGGTACTGTGTCTGCAATGCTATTAAAAATATTTGTTTCCAGTTTTCACAAAAATTTATAGATCAATTCTGCTAGAACCAGCTCCTTTATCTTCTCTTTTTTCCAGTCAAATGGGCTTTCCTTAAGTAGGGACTCTGATCACTTAATTCCTCTTACACCTGTGTTTTGTGAAATCAGGAAAGATGGCAGACTTTGAACAAATAATTATGTCATTCAGGGTGATGAGGTTCCACTGGATAGAATGTGATTCACTACTATTTAAAGTGGTACAAATATTATGAGATATTTTTGTCTCTTTTTTTTTTTCCTTTTTTATTAAGGAAAGGAAAAGCATTGATGAAGCATTGAGGAGAAATCTGATCCTTTAGGATGTACACTTAGAGCAGAGCATTGGTTTGTCCAAACACCAGATTTGGGAGTGCCCATTTGGCCATTGCATCATTTCCAATGCTTTGGTGTTTGTGGATTGCATTAATGGGATGCTGACAGAGATTTTCCAAAAATTTGCTACAATGCTGAAGTCTGGTAAATAATGTCACCTTACTGAACCACTGTACTTGGACAAGTACTTTCATCCACATTAAAATTTTCTCATTTTTAGAGGGTGTGGCAGTGCAAGTGAATATTACAATGGACAAGCTCCAGAAACTTTATTTGTGCAGTCATTTGGGTTCACACTTTTCTTTTGCTATGGCCAGGAGCCCTGTGCCATCCAGAGTAAACAAAGCAGTCTGAGAGGGAGTTCTTGGTAACAAAGTCAAAATTCAGAGACAATGTCCAGAGAAAGGTCATGATCTTATTATCAAGGGATTTCTCATAGTCTAAATTCCCTCAGCACAGGGTAAATGTATATCCTGACATAAATAATACAGCAATGAACAGAAAACCTATCAAAATATTTCTCTTTCTAATAGAGATATCTATATAGATATGTACCCTGAATTCTTGTTTCATGTTTGCAGATCTGTAAACATGATCTGATGAGGATGCCTTCAAACAGAAAAGAGGATTTTTCAGCCAAACAGATGTGGGGGAAAGAAAAATTTCTCCAAAGATGTTTTGCAAAAGTTCGAAATCTTCTGACATTATTTCATTAATATTCAAATCTTAATAGTCATACAACAAGAAAGAATCTTTAGATCTCCTACTGCATCCCTTAAGCCCAAGACTAACCTGGTCATTACAGGTCTTTTCAGGGAGCTGCCTGAAAGACTTTATGGAACAGTTGATCTAGAAATCTCACAACTGCTCAAATCAATCAGTTCCAAATCCCCCTTTTATTACAACGTTTTATTTGGAAACCAATTTACCCTCTCAAAATTCCTTTGCTTTCAGATTTATTCACAACAGAAATGGGGATTGGATTGTTCTTTCTTGTCTTTGCAATAGATGTTAGTTGAAAGACTTCTGTCTCTCTCTTGCTATTCTACAAATCAAATTCTTTCAATATTTCTGCATTGATCAAAGGTCTAGAAAATACTTCTTGTTGCCTTTCTTCTATCTCTATTCACTTATTTCCCATCTTTTTTTTTTTTCACAGTGCCTGAAGTTAAATATAGACATAAAGCTGAGGCTTTATCAATGTCAAGTAGTGTAGAAAGAAAGATTTACTGGTATTGCCATGAAAACAGTAGATTACAAATGAAAAATTATCTCCAAGTATTTGGAGATGGTGTTTCACTTTTCTATTTAAATTTTAAGATGAACATAAAAAGTTAGAGTACAAGTTGCCCTCATTGTTCCATAAAAAAGAAAATGTTTGGAGGAAAAGAGACAAACAAAGGCAGTGAAATACAATGGAATACAATGGCTGCTCCTTTTGCTGTTCTGTCCTAACTAGTAATCACTTTCCTTCCTAATCAGAGTGGCTCCAGTCAAGTCACTTCTTGGCAATGGCCTCTGGTCCATGCAACCCCCTAGAACACATCCAAAACTTGTTTGGAAGACTGGCATCTGCCCCAGGTCAGAACTGTGCCCAGAATGTTATAACAATTTCCAAGTATAGACAAGCATGCTTCAATACCTGGAATGTTCCTAACACTGAGCAAATAAATAAAAGACTGATTTTGAAGCACAGTGTTTCAGCTGTTCTCCTGGGAGAAGAGCTGTGCTTTTCAAATTGTTAATGCATTTCATATTATTATTGAGTTGAAACACAAACCCTGAAGTAGTGCAGGGAACAGACCCCAGATCTTCCCAGTCTCCTGATGACTTTCTCATTATCACCAGATAAATGAATTAGAAAGGTATTATTCTTACTGAGAGAAAAAGTGAAAAAAGAATGTCATTTTTAGCAAACCAAGGTCAGACAGAACACTAATGAACTAGAAAGGGAAAAAATGTTATTTGAACATCACAACTTTTTTTCTTCCTGTGTTTTTCACTGTTTAATACAGAGGGATCTATTTCTGCAGTTGCAGAATTTAAACTTTTTTTCCCACTGTGAGTTATCTGAGGTCCATAAGTGCTTGGCTGTTCCCATCTTCTTATGACAGCTAGACAGCCAGAAGTTGTGGGCTTGGAAAGCATATTGTTTATCAAAATTTTTTCCTTGATCAGGACAGAGTCCAGGTCAAGGAAGCAAAAAAAATACACTCAGGCTGTTCTACAGACGCCCTCTTCTAGGAAATAAGTCACTAGCCATACATCTGGGAATTATTTGCATTTGATTCCCTGAAGCAGAGCAATCTCTTATTTGCTGTGAAGTATGCTGCTTGCCTAAGTGTCCTCCTCTGAAATTTTAATAATGAGCCGTAATTGATTTTTAAAATATTTTTTTTAGAAGACCTGCAAACTCAGTCCTAGACTAAAGCATGTCACGAGTACCTTTTGTTCAGCCTTTACACTCTTGTGTACAGACTGAGTAGCCTGAGCCTGACCCACACCCTGCTGGTGTAGTTCAGAGCTGGGGAAACCATAGTTTCTTCTGGAGGTGTGTCAGACTGTTGCCTTACAGAAAACAGCAGCTCTCTTCACTCTCTTCTTTAGTTCCCTTCAAGCACTACTGTCTCGTTTTTATTGAGTATCTGATTGTGTAATGCTGAAGAAGTCCTAGGAGTCTGTGTCCTGAGCTTTCCCAAGCTTGTACTGACACTAGGAGAAAGTCTATGGCCAAATTACTTGTAGCATGGGGTATATATGTCCTCCCTGAAATCCTCTGCATTAAAGGTAGAAAATGCCATGAAGTGATACAAGGGAAAGGAAGAATGATACACACCACTACCTGCAGAAGGGTGGCTGGGCAAACTTCCACCATGGCCACAAAGAGCAAGAAGGGCAGAGCCACATCTTCCCCCTCTCCCACACCCCCACTCACTGACCAGCACTTGTGAGAACAAATGGGTTTATCCAATTTCCTGAGATAAACTTGACATAAACCTGGTCATTTTGCCGTGACTTACAGAGTCAAAAATTTTCAGCTGATCCTAAAGGTCATTTGGTCATTTTGGCTGAAGAGAGAGTAGACAATAGGGATGGGAATGAAGAAAAACTAGGCAAAAACATCCTGCCTCTTTGGTTTTTTCAAAGAAAGATATTTAAATTTCCACAAAACTGTTTTCCTCAATCAGTGCAAATTCATCAGTCTTGCTCCAGTCTCCTGTAATAACATTTTATCACTTTATGTCCTCATAAAGCAGTCATATGCAGAAGAGAAATTATGCAAATAAAATCATTTCTAATCATCACTGTCTTCAAAGGAGGACAACAAAAAGTTGCTCTCAAAAAATCTATTGATAAGGATAATTATGCTATTAGGCTTTCTCACTCATCTCTTCATTCATACAGTAATTGCTTTCAAGTTAGAATTTTTTATCAGCATGGCAGAAAAATCTGGATAGAGGTGTAGACAGGTAAAGAAAAGATCATGAAGTGTTTATTACACCTCATAATCTCAAAATTATGAGATCATTACACCTCATAATACCTCTGACAACTCAGAAAGAGATTATTAAGTTCATGCATTGAGGCCTCTAAACAGACTGCTTATTTTGTTATTTAAATGACGTTTTGAGCACTGTAGCACAAACAGCTTGCCTAGAATCAGACAGCAAACTGATGACAGTGACAAAAATAAAACAGACGCCTTTTGAGCTTTCACCTCCAGCACTCTGAGCAGTGACTCCAGCACATAGTCTGGGTGTGGCTCACAACCAGCATTTCACATGGCAATCAAATAAATTGCTATTTTATTGCTCCTGGCAAGCTTTTGGCCAAAGCTAGGTTTGTGGTTCAAATTTAAAATGTATTCTTGTTACATGCACCAGAACTGGTTTGAAGAAATATTTCCTCCTTGTTAAAACTATTGTCAAGCCTAGGAAAGGTCAGCCTATTCTCTGTAATACTCTCACAGTGACTTGCATGGGATTCATGATTTTGAAAAACAAAGACCTGATGGTCACAGCAAAATGTACTTTAAAAATTGCTTTTTGTAAAGAACATAATCCAGAATTCAGCAGCAAACATTAACTTCAGAACAGCCATGGACTCCTAAAAAAATGTTGAAGTCCCGAAGAACAAGAAAAAACAGTTTAAGCTAGATCATTAAAAGCACAGTGATTCATTATTAAAGTCTTCAAAAACCAACTCTGCAGCCATCACCACTGGGACCATATGATGTGTCTCCATATACATGGCATGTTTAGTCAGACATCAAGATAGGCCCCACACCTCTTCTCTCTTTCACCTGGGCAATCAAATGCAATTTTGTACAATGCTATTGTACAACTGATAAAAGCCAAGAGTCCAGCCAGGATCAGGGTTGACAATTCTAATTAAAAAGTGAGGGAAAGAAATCAACACTTACAAGAGGTGTTAACTGTAGTATTTTAAGTTAACACTAGTACTTTAAATGTGATTTGTACTGACTGTAATTGTATGCTATTGAGAGTTTAGGGTAGAGATCAGATCAAGGAATGGATCCTAGTAAACAGGAAGCCCTAGCAGGCAGTGATATATCATTTTATGCAACTGTGCAGACTAATCAAGACCAGAATCTCACACACACATGCAGTGCAGTTAATGGCATGCTCTGCCATACTGCAATTGCTGTAGGACTCAAAAGAAGACCCCCAGGAGGAGATGCACCCACAAACATCCTGTCCCTTCTCCTTCACACAAACCCTTGCGTGAGTCGGCACTATGCTAAAACTTCTGCAAGGAGCACAGGAGGTCTGCACTGGGCATAGATTTCTTTAAAAAATCTTTATAGGCTTCTGTCACTGCTATTTGAAGCAAGTCAATCTGTTAAATTGTAAGTAACCCTTGATCATCGCCTGCTCAATCTAGAGAACAGATGCTGTGTCTCAGCAACTGAGTCATTGAGCTGGACTCAAAAGAATAAAACACAGCAGAAACACTCTTATCAACTTTTGAAACTGAGTGTTACATAAGTTTTAATGCATTTGCAATGAAAATAATGAAGTTGGCAATAACTCACACCTTTAATCTCTGATTTTTTTCTAAGCTCAAGCTCCCCTTTAAACGACTGTATGCTGTTTGGTTCAAACAGGTTTTACAATCAAGATTTTTGCATTCCACCACTTTTGCTTTTCATCTGTTCACTAATTTATAATTCAACTCACCAAGTCAGATTGCAAAGTCAGATATCTGCTGCGTGGACTGTTTTTGTCTTCTTCACTCCACTTAGCATCATTGATTTTGAAATCTGCCTCACTGCAGCTGACTCAGGGTTTATTAGTAACAATAGCCAGACAGATTCTGATGCTACTTGATACTGAAGACAGCTTTCAATAAATTGGAAGAAGATTGCTGTAACACAAGAAAGCATGAAGCTCAACTTTGTAAGTCTGGAGTATGAAAAGTTTATTGCCACATTCAATTTCTCTTTGCTGGAACACACATGAACTCCAAAGATAAATTTGTCCCAAATATGCAGAAAACAGTGCATCTCATAAAAACTGAGTTCATTTATTCTTTTAGTCAATTCCCATATATCAACTCCCAAAAACTATATTTATTAGTATCCTATTATATAAAGGAAGTTGCAGACTGTAAATCTATTCACCTTGAAATTACATTCCCTGTGCTCCACACTTTTCAAAGATGATATCTTTACCCATGCTAAAGCAACAGCATCTGAAGGCCTGCATAGGTGACCAAGGAGACCCTGACAAAACTCAAATATAAAATTCAAGCTGACATGAGGTGGAATTGGGGTCACAAGACCTATGAGAAATAGATTTCAGAAATCCTTGGCCTCAGACACCAGTAGGAACATCTGGGGCAAAGAAAACTTACTCTGGGGGGGGACAAGAGTTATGTGAGGAACATTTAGATGATCTGGACCTACTAAAATCTATGCAGCCTGATGGGTATCACTTGTGAGTGCTGAGGGCTGGTTTCATTGCAAAGACATTCTCAATTGTCTTTGAAGTCATGGTGTTTGTGTGAGGTTTCCAAGGGCAGAAGAAAGCAAAAGTCATTCCTATCTTTGAGTAGGTAAAAAGAATTTGTGGAATTGCAGGATAGTAAACATCACCTCCATTCCTGAGCAAGTGCTCCTGAAAACTATTTCCAAACATATAATGGGAAAGTAGGTGATATAGTTGGTTTGGATTTATGAAGGAGAAAATCAAGTTTAACCACCCTGACAGACTTCTACCACCAGATAATGAAAACAGTGGGTGAGAGGAAAACAGAGGATGCTATTCACTTCAACCTCAAAAATGCTCTCCCATAATGTCATCTAAGGCAAACTGGTATACAGCCTAGAAAAATAAGCAATGAGATGGATTGAAAACTGGATAAATTGCCAGGTTCAAAGGGCTGTTACTAGCAGAATGAAGTCCCGTTAGAGACTGGCCACTAGTGACATACCTCAAGGGTTCATACTGGGGCCAGTAATTTTGGTCTGTTGCATAAGGTCCACACCTGGAAAAGAGCAACCCCAGGTACAAGAGCACAGACCAAGTGTCCAGAAAGAAGCTTTGTAGAAAAGGGCCCTGAAATTCTGATGGACACCAGATTAAACATCCACCAATGATTCATAACTCTGGCTGCAATAAAAAGAGCGCTGGCAACAGGTAAATTGAAGTGATCCTTCCCCCAGTCACTCTTACTGTGAGAGTGGTCAGACACTGGGACAGGCAGACCAGAGAGACTGAAGAGTTTCCATCTTTGTGGATATTTGAAATGTAACTGGGCAGGACCCTCAGAAACCTGTTCTAGCTGATTCTGCTTTGAACATGGGGGGTGAATGAGACTTCCTCCAAATCTAAACCTTTCTGCAATGACATCCATGTGTTTTCACAGGCACATGTTCCTGATGAGCATCTCTAAGGAATATTGGTTAGTGCAGCTTTACCAAAGGTATCTGAAAGGTTATTTGGCTCTCAGCAGAGAAAGGACTCCATTAAAAGGTAGATTTATATAACTCCACCAGTGCAGTTTTTCTTCTTAAAACTTTTTCCTCCAAACTATTAGTTTCTCTGACAGAAGGACTAACTATAGACTTGGTCAGAAGAATAGTTGCAGTAATCCAATCCATTTAAACAGTTCATGTGGGATTTTCCATTTACAAGAGCTCTTTGCTAATTTTTACACTTGTAAATAGCTTTCCGTAAGTCCAGCTTGGAATAGCAGAAATAGTTGTTTCTGTCATAGAAGAGAGAAGGGTGGGGAGAGCTGAATGCTGTCTTTATTTGGAGGATAGATATTTTCCTTGAGAAAGGAAAGAAAAACTAAATAAAACCCAGTTACTCTTGAAAAGAACAGAGCTGACTAGCACTTGAGTTGCTGCCTTCCCGTGCTTGTTCACTTCTTTTTCCCTTCTGTTCTATGACCATACACTCAGTGTTGGGAATATTCCTCTAGGGAAGAAACACTATTTCCTTTTGTCTCCTTTTAAAATTAAATTCCTAATCAAGTCTCAACTAAGAAGAGATTTAAGATATCAAAGGCAGAACCATTACCACCTCTTGACAGTGCAGGATGAAGTGAAGAGGTGTGAAAAACCTTCTGATGGCCCTAAAGCTTGAATTGTATCTTTCCCTCCATAGCAGGAATAGTGTGCTGATGTGGTTCCATAGTGAACACAAGGTCTGGATCGTCCACCAAAAAAACTTGTCACCTGTTATCATCTGCTACCACCTTGTTTATTGACTGTGGGCTCAGCTCAACAAATTAGGTAGATAAGTATTCATTAAATCTATTTTTAAATGTTATGCTGACTTGGAATGGATTTAAAACCAGAGCATAGAATGAGCTCCAGAAGAGTTTTGTAGGAAAATGTGTTCCAGGCAATGTAGCCAAGGAAGGTAGGCCTATTTTACTTAATCTCCTTATTAAAACTAGTGGTTCATGCTGTTCCATGGTTCTCTCACATGTCTCATGTAAGAGAATAACAACAGCAAGGTTACATAAGGTGTTCTCCTGAATGAAATTAATCTTTTTGTATCTAGGGAAATCTCCAAGTACATAAATACTGAGATCATACAGGGAACTATTAAGAAGTCATTTATGAGTTCTAGAAATACCCTGTAGACCAATACATTGGAGGAATCATGCAACTGAACCATACCTTGCAGATATGTAGGCATGAAAAACATCATTTTAGTAATCCCTTTGAATTCAAGAGATTATTCTGAAGAGAAAAGTTACCCAATACACCTCACACCAAACTTTCCAAAGGTTAAACACACAAATACCTTGAACAAGATTGGGTACAAACATCTCACTAATTGTATCACAGTAATAGAAACTGTCAGGAAAGTGTGAATAAAATTGATATCCACTGCAAAAGACTGGAAAAAGCTTAAAAAGATTTAGAGACTATTGTGTGTGCTTCCACTGAGGAAAAAAATATAGGCAAGAAATAAGGCATTTGCACAACTGTTACTAAGTCAAGTAGTGTCTACAACCATCAACAGAGAAGAATTCTGCTGTGTCTATTAAATTTACTTGTGGTCTAAACAGCATATGTAGAAAAAAGCTAGGAGGTGTATTCGTTTCCGTTTTAGAGCTTTCTTAGACAGATTTGATTTCTAAACAATATAAATTCTAGCTTTGTACAGTCACATACAGAAGAACAGGGTAATTCAAGGTTGCTACAGAACAAGTGCAACAGCTTTTGCTCCCTCTCCAACTCTCTGCCACTCCAGACACTTGTCTCAGCTAATTGATGCTGATAAATGCCCAGCTTTTGTAAGGAACACATAATTAAAAATGTGTACATTCTTTTAATTATTTTTTTCCTCCAAAACTTAATTTGTTACCTTTAACAGTAAGCACAACATCCAATTACCTCAATGAACCAGGATCCCAAAGATGTCTTTTCTGTGGTAGAGACCCCAGAGGAAAATAAAGCCTTATAACTGTAGCGAAAACAGAAAACAATGTACTTTATTCAGCATCAAAGGAGGCACGACCTATCCAGGCCAAACAATGAAAAGTCTCAGCCAGGGGCCACCCCACCTGCTTGTTTAGTTCATTTCAGAGCTGTCGTTTTGTGGTCATCATGTTTATACCCACAAAACCTGGAGTGCTCCTGTTTGCTTTGAGTCTGTTATTCAATGTTCAAAGCTCACAATAAGACCAAGTCAAAGTCTAAATGAGCCAGGCAATATCATGACTTAGATGGAGAGAATTAAAAGCTCCATTAAAACAAAGTAAAACAAAACAAAGCAAAATGAAACAAAACAAAGCATGCAAGCCCCTACCAAAAAAAAAAAAAAAAGAAATTAAAAGAAAAAATAATCTTTGACCTATAATCCAGCAAATTGACCCATGTAACACTAAGTAACTTGAAGTTCCATCACATCTAATTATTAGGGATAAACTTTGAAAAGTTTAAGTTGCAACAACTGAAGTGAGAACAGTTCACAAGTTCCTGTGAACCACACAAGTCCTCAGTTAAACTGTTACTCTTGTCTCCACTAATTGGCTTGAGATAAGGATGAGATTAATTCTGCTTTGGAGACAGCACACTAGTGGCACAATAGAGAATCCTACTCTAGGAAAGAGAGTGGTTATTGAATGACTGTAGTTCTGCCACTTAAAGCTTCCATGTTTTCTTTTTTTTTAATGCAAAGTGTGACTTGAAACAGCCCTACTTCAATTACTGAACTCATTAAATCAGACACTCATTAAAGACTTCACTTGCTGCATTTGAGAAACACTGACCTGACAGAAAAAGGAAAATACATGTAATTTATGGATAGCTCAGAGTGACAAATGCTGGACTAACCAAAGAAGAGCAGGTTGTATTAGAAATACCCTTATACTAAGCTATGAATAATAGAGAAGAAACCTGAGATTGAGAAGTGGGGAGGCTTTTCTAAAAATAAAAATTAGGAGATATGGGAACCAATTCCAACAATCATCTGTCCAACAAAACAGGCTTAAACTCAGAAAATTGCCAGGCTGAAAGTGAGTCTGCAAATCTCTGCCTGGTTTCTGGAGAAAGCAGAAGATGCTCTTACTGGCATTTATGGGCATGTATGGCATTGCGCATGGCAGTGACTCAGGCCAGCAAGGTCTGTGGAGAAACTCTTGTGGAAATCAGCCAGATCCTGAATAGCCTTTGATGATTCAGTCCTGCTTAGACTGGGCAAAAGTGTCCTCCTGCCTCCAAATGCCCATTCCCCCTCCATACCTCTTCACTCCCTCACACACACTGTACCAGTTTTGCTCCCTGTTGCTCTGAAGACTCTAAAAATACTTCTTCCTTATCTCAAGAACCTCACAGGGATGTAGGCAAAACCACATGCTTTACAATAAGAGATGAAAAAGTTTCTGTTCTTTAATCATTTAGAATGTGATGAGTCCAGTTCTGTGGTCCCATAAAGCATTGTCTTTTGCCTCATGTTTTATGAATGAAATCTTAAAAGACCCATTCATATAAAAAATGCTACTCCCAACAGTATTTCCCTTCCAGGCTTGCTTGGAGCTAATTTTAGATCCAGCTACAAATTCCTGGTAGTTCACAACCATTGAGGATGGTGGGGAGAAATCCTCCATCTGTTCCCTGACTTTCTAGTCATCTCTTTTCTGCCAAGGAAATTGCTATTGATAGAGACAACCAAAATTACCCACTACGGCTGCAGAGAGGAGAGGCAGGACACATATCTTTATAAGTGTTTGGGATGCTCAGCTCTCACTCAGGTCTTGTAGGGCCTGAAGCTACTTTTTCTCTCTCCTTTCAGTGATGGTGGGAGGAGCATTCTGTGCAAGCTGTCCTGCACTTCCCCATCCCATCCCCCACGTTTCTCCTCTTTGCACCACCACCCTGTGCAGCACAACTCATGCAGGCTGCTGCAGGAGAAACCGTGTTCAAGGGACAATGATAACAAACACAGAGGTGTTACCCAGCTCTCCAAGAATGCCAGAGGAGGACTTCTGTATGTTGATATTTCGTTGTAATGGAACTGATGCATTTCATTTATCAGCTGGTGTCAGTCCCAAGGAAGAGAATTTGTGCATGTGATGGACTTTACTCATGTGCATCCAACAGATTTTGGTGGGATTTCCCACCAGTCATACTTCAGTACATGTGCAAATGGCCACTGGATCCAGAGCAAACACAAACAACCCTGACACAGCTGAACTCCCACCAACTGCTGAAGACAGCCAGGAGCAGCTCTGGCTGCAATAGAAGTTGGCAGAGTTTGAGGGTGGAAAGAATAAAACCACTCAGTGGTTTTGCTCTGTTGTGGCAACACCAGCAGTAAGCAGGCAGGAAGGATGTTGAATAGCCCTCCCTACACATACATGCCTATTCAACATGTGAGTTGGCAAGTTTTCCCTGCCATTTTTCATATACATCATAATGATTTAACCCCAACCAACAAAAAAGCCCTACACAGCCGCTCACTCACTTCCCACCACTGGGATGGAGGAGTGAACCAACAGAGAAAAAGTGAGAAAACTTGTGGCTTGAGATAAAGGCAGTTTAATAGGAAAGCAAAAGCTTTTCATGCAAGCAAAGCAAAGCAATAAATTCATTCTCTGATCCCAAGGCCAAGAAGGGGTCCAGCTGTCCCCAGGAAAGCAGGGCTTCATCACACATAACAATGACTTGGAAAGACAAAACTCATCACCCTGAACACCCCTCCTTCC
Source organism: Petroica traversi (assembly GCA_025920805.1). NCBI lineage: Eukaryota > Metazoa > Chordata > Aves > Passeriformes > Petroicidae > Petroica > Petroica traversi. The sequence goes on along the minus strand of JAHLSL010000015.1, from coordinate 21,865,457 downwards.
TCCTTCATCCCCCAGTTTATTGCTGACCATGATACCATATGGTGTGGAAAATCCTTTGGGTGAGTTGTGGTCAGCTGTCCTGGCTGTGTACCCTCCCAGCTCCCTGTGCACCCCCAGCCTCCTCACTGCTGGGGTGCAGAACAGGAAAGGCCCTGGCTCTGTGTGAGCACTGCTCAGCAGCAGCTACAACATCCCTGTGTACCAACACTCTTTCCATCACAAACCCAAAACACTGCCACACACTAGCTGCTGTGAAGAAAATTAATTCTATCCCAGCCAAAATCAGCAGACACCACTGTTTTCTGAAAAGAGTGTTCCCCTCAGAAATATCCTGAGCAGACAAAAACACATTTGAGCTACAAGTAGGGTAATTTACAAAAAAAAACCCCAACATATGAATAAATCAGATCTGGACAGAGTCATCCTTGGCAATAGCCACATTCCTTTCTGGTTAACAGAGTTTTAAGACTGGAGGGATTCTATCTTGGGACCCATTGTCAACACTCCTACCACACAAAATTACCTAACACCAGGGTGGCTTTCACAGTGATTTTTATTTGGCATAATAAATTAAGCACATTAATAATAGAAGATCTCAAAAAAAGCTATGCTTCTGTTGCTGTTCAGATAGACTTGTGTGGAAACTGGAATTTCTTATTATTCCCCTTAGATTTTCCAATCAGAGAAACGTGTAATTATTTACCATATAGCCATGCTGTGTTCAGATATTAGTTCTTGTATGTAAAACCATAAAATTTTTTTTCTCTAGTCAGTGTTACATTCTTCCTCCAGTTTCTGATAAGACATCATAGCACCTGCCTCACAATACCCTAGATTTGTCATTCAGAAATCTGGTCAGCTTATTTTCAGTGCAAGAGAATAGCTTATTATCTTTCTTTAGGGTATTGTGATTCTATTTTTAATTAAAATAGATTTATTTCCTTCAGTTATCACTAAGTTCAGACTGCATTTTCTCAAAATGGATTCAGGCCAGAAAGAAATGTGGAAACACGCAATGAATCCTATTATACCTGAAATAGTTGTTTTAGCTGTTTCACAAGACAGTCTGGTTTTGAGGTTTAAACCAACTCTTGCAAAGAACATCCAGTTCTTTCTGCATTATACCTACCTTTCATCAGATGGCTTCAAATTATTTAAAAAAAAAAAGGCAAATTCTATTTCATTCTCAGTCATAAGAGTGTTTATCTTTCCATTTTGGTGAATACATCCTATGGAATTGATCTTTGAAGATGCTCAGAGTTGTCTGTTCTCAGAGCTTCTCCCACATCTCTTACAGCTTAACTTTTAAATCGATGATGAAAATTCTTTGAAATAGCAAGGATTTGAGCTTTCCCCGAACTTCTTTGTTTGGAGCAGGATGATAAGGACAGTAGAAGAGAACAGCACTTCACTCTGATAAGGACAGTAGAACAGAACAGCACAGCCTTGGAGCAGTAGATAAAGGACATAACTAACCCAAAGAGGAGTCACGCAAGCAGGATGCCAGCTCAGCTCTGCCAGCTATGCAAAAATATCATTATATTGTGCTTACTCAAACTCGGGGTCAAGGAACAGCCACCTAAAAAGAACACCAGAGCTGAAGACAGACCCCAAAGAACCAGGTGAGGACTTACAAAATGGGGTACAACTGTGTAAAATAAAGTAATACATAAACATTAAGTAAGTGGGCATAGACAATTAATATGTATCTGTATGATCAAAACACTGCTGGGGACACTTGATTAGAGGAAAGATCCTCTTAGGGACCAGCACACTGCAATAAGCAATTCCTACTTTCTTATACTCAAAACTGTGTTAGAAAGTTTCTATTTGGCTGATTTCAGTATCAGGATTCAAGGGAAATCAGTGCTGTGCTCTAGCAGATGAAAATGTCTTTATTCTTTCTTTAGTGGGGGACAAAAGGAATGCTGTCACAAAGGATGGATACGCCATTTCAGGTGCAAGACTCTCAGCATCTTGACTGGATTTAATATCTCCGTGATGCTCACAGGAGCAGCTGGCTCTTCAGTTTTGGAAAGCTGAGATATCTAACCTGTTCAATAAGAAATTCAGGAATGAGGATTTCCTAGATGGGGTAAAAACAGATACTGTTCAAGTCGACACTGCCAGACTTTGTGAAGTGTGGCAAATCATACTCCTAATCCTCTGCAGAGATACAAGGTCCTAGAGAAACTGCTTCCTTACCCAGAGGAAGCACAGACTGATTCACAGCCTTACAGCTGAGAAAAGCTTTCCAGAAGCATTTATGGAGTAAGTTCCCCACAGGAATGTGAGTCCACTCTGAGAGCTTAAAGCAAGAATGCTATATTAACTTCACATGTGATGCCTTGCCTCATTTTACGATGCCTACTAATTTAACTCCTTCTCAGGCTATGGGGAATAAGGTGACAGCACAGATGCTGGGCAGTTAAAATCAAAGTGTATATGAGGTGAGTATGACTAGTGGCTGGTTCCTTGCTGGTACCAGGTGGAGCACATAATTTCACTCATGGTTCATTGACAGCAGCACTGTGGGTGCTGACAGAGACATGTGTTGATAGCCTGCCTCCTATGTTTCCCATCAGTTCAGGAGCTAAGCACCATAGACTTGTAAATTCTCCCCTTTCAGAAACACGTATTTCCACTTGTGGATTTTGTTGTAGGAAAGGATTTATAGGCCAGCACTTAGAGCCTTCTGGTCAGTGTTTAACAAGAAGCTGAAGCATATTTTATTCATTCAGGGGCTACCCTCCTGGCTAGCAGCTAGCTGCCAGGCTCCCAGGTCATTTTCCCCTCCCTATCATGTGCTTTAAAGACTGATGCAGTAAGTTAAGCACTGAACAAGCAATCTCCAAGGTAAGTCATCTGTCTCACCTGACATATCTATCCTACAGACACGATCCTAACCTTCCTCACCCCAGGATTAGATACTGGGGTGATAGATGTTGGTGTGCACAGCTCCTCCTGCATCCATGACACAGCAGCAGAAATACCCTGCAGTCCTCCGTCCATTTGAGACGAGTGATTTCAAAACAATCTCAGCTGATCTAGTGCGGCTGCTTCACTCCTGCTTTCCACTTGGACACACATACCCACCCCAACCTTTGCAAAAGGTGTTGATTTTCAGCCTACACCTTTACTGCACTGCCTCACCCCACAATGCCTGTGTCCTAGTGGCAGGGTAGGAGGCAAAATCACACAGCTTGGAGGGAGAAGAGTCCAACTTAGACTGGGATGAGCTGGTGGGGAATCATGATGTTGCCTCTGCAACAAGCTGCCTCAACCCAGGAAACGTGGAGCTGCCCTTGGGAGGCAGCAGCAAGCCTCAGTGAAAGGTAAAACAGACTGGGACCTGACTGAGGTTGAGAAAATGGAGATGCATGGCCTATGTGCATCAGGGCAATTGTGCCCACTCTGGCAGAGAGCTCTCGGGCTGTTTGCCAAAGCTGGTGCAGACACAGCCATATGTAGCTCCCTTTTACAGCACAACTTGTGCTCTTCCAGCACTTTCATGTCTCAGCTTTATGTGTCCAAACTACACCCACTCAGCAGCTCCTTCTGACATGACTGTTATGCCTCCATCCTGCCCAGAGTGATCCTGAGGCTACAGCACCCCTGAGAAAAACAAGACCTAAACACAGACCCTGTCAGGGTTGTACAGAGAAATCCATGAGTTGGAGGGATAGGTAGCAGACCACTCATCTTCCTCCTGCCTCTTCAGAAAGCATTTTCCAAAAGGGCAGGGGTTATTCTCTCTGGTACATGCAACAAACTCCATAGTTCAGCTTTTCAGAACTTCTTGAGCCAAAGACTTAAAAACCTTAGATAATAACTGGAAACTCACTTAAGAAACAAATCAACAACTCTTTTTGTGACAAATTTTGAAGTAATTCTGCATAAAGAACCACATTTCTTCTTCTTTGAAGTGGGCCCAATGCCTGGAAAATAGTATCTGTAATTTAAGTCACTGAGTCATTAACTGCTTAACACTAGGTTTCTGACACCTCTTATTTGGGAAGAATTCTTAATCCTGGCCTTCTCATCCCTTAGCAGGGTTTGGTTTTGTTTTGAGAGTGTTTTTTTTTTCCATGAAAGAGAATTTCCAGTGGACAGATAAATTAACCAGTCCAGGAAGGTATAGATACTTTTGCAGTGGTGCAACCTCCAAGGCAGAAGGTGTGGATGGGGTCATATCTGCATAAATCTCATCTAAATTCTCATAACTGTGACTATATTTTCCCCCAAGGGTGTCCTCCCTTCCATATCACTTGAATTGTGATGAACTCACTACTGAAAGCTAATAAACAGTCAAACAGATTTCTGTATTGTCTGCCCATGTTTTTCACTTCCTTTCTCCTCAATAGCTCATTCATCGAGCCAAGCAAGACAAAAACCCCACAGAACTATTTAAAATAGTCCAGCCAGCATATTGGCTTTGCTACCATGTGTACTACATGCAGACTGCCAGTAATGAAAAGTGGAATTCACCTCATCAAACTAAGTTTACAAAGTTGCTTGAGGATAATAAGTCAGTAGAAAAGCAGATACATATTTGAGATCCAAATTAAACACCAGTGTACAGTTCTTAAGTGACAGAATCACTGTTACAGATACTGTTTATTAGCAACCCTAGGAAACCTTAATCAAAACATTTAAAACACTGGACTTAACTTTTAGTCCATCTGATCTAGTCTCTTACATTTGGTGGTAATTCGCAACCTGTGCTTCAGAGGAGCTAGCATTCACAATGCTGTAAATAGAAAAGACCTCCAGATACTTGAGACACAGAAACAATCAATTTATCCTCAAACACTCTGGTATTTCTCCCACTGACACTTAACATGTTCTGTGGATTTTAGAGTTGCAGACGCTTAGATATAAAATGGCTTTTGTTGTCTAAGGGCCAGTGCCTACCATTCCGTATTTCTTTTGGCATTAATGGCATTACATTTGATAATACAAACTACTCCCATCTTAGGAGTTAGGACTTATCTTACATGCCAAATGTCAGGGCTCATGAAGGCAGCTGGAGACTAAGTCCATTCCTTTTCCTGTAGAAGAAAAGGTCTGGCCCAAGAGGCTTTTCCTCTTTACTTTTGTTCAAATATTCAAAACTCTGGTTAAATATCACAAAAATCTGTGCAAACACAACAGAAGAGAATTCCGTGACTGAAAAGTTATGGGAGCAGGGAATTTCTTCCTTCTTAGCACTCTGGGCAGTATTGACAGGACTGGCTGCACTCCTAGGAGGTGGCTGGAGGGGCTGGATAACCTGGTCAGTCCAGGGGTAGCAAGGATCATTAACACCTTGTACTTCTGTCAAGCTCTAGGATCAGTACTACTGCTAATCCTTTGTAATCCACAGAGATGATTCAGGAATGAGAAGGAGGAAAAAGATGAAAGATATAAATTAAAACTTACAGAATTTTTCTCCTGCTTCTAACTACACATTTTCCTGCCCCCAGAGCTATCAGGGGCTCATACTAGGGCTGAGAGCAAGTGTTTTCCTCAAAGCAATGACACAGTTTTTGTTTCAGTTATTAAGGAAATTCGTCTTCCTTGATGCATTGTGGCAGCAGCAGTCTGAGAAGACAGATGCTCCAGAGAAGAGTTGACCTGAATTCACAAAGTTGTCCTACCCTGTCCAAACACAAGTATATCTTATGTCTTTGGTATTAAGTGACCTTTGGAACAGCACTTCAGATTTATCCCAAATTGACAGTAACTGACAGGCATAAACTGCATAAGGCTAAAAGGAACTTATAGTGAAATAAATAAGCTCCTGTTACTAACAACTTGGCCATGCTAAACACAAGGCCTGTCATAATTGCTTTCCCAGGCAAGAGGGTGACCGCAGGTAACAACTGAGTGAGCCTCTGCCTCTATCCCAAACTTTCATCATATCTGAGTCAGTGCAGTTAGTGCATCCTGCAGCACCTAGGTGCCCTTTCTCTGTGGGGTAGGAAAGAAATCAATCTCATAGAAATATCTTTGAGAAATATTTCTTCTCAAAGCCTCTTCATTCAGGCTGCAATCCCTCTCCTGCCTTTTACAGAAACAAGCAACCACTTTGATTCACAGCAGTCCCATCAGTGAGATGTACCTCATTTTACAAGTCATACTTTAATGCAGAAAACAGAAAAGCATCCTGATAGTTTTCCATGTGAGGACAAGATCTTTTTTCCATAAGGGCTCAATTTTCCTGCCTGCACAGGGATTAAATTCTTATTTTTTAAAAATACACCAGGGTCATAGCATCAAACCTCACCTGACTTCTGCTTTGCCCGTCATTAATTGCTATTAATTGCCCGTCCTTTCCTCATGTTAGCCAGGATGTTCAACAGCCATGGATCTGAGGGCACTGTGGGAATTTGAAGTGTTCCTATTTATTTTTCCCATAATTCAACTAGAATATGAGAAGATGACTCATCTTCATGCTTGCTTAGCTAGAAATAGATCAAATTACTATGACCAGACTGAAAATATGGTAATACAGCAACTAATACAGAGATTAAACCATAAGCAATACAGACACGGGCTCAAGGTCCCAGATCTTCGTACCGAGTAAAAATGTAAAAAGCTAAGCACTACCAAGACATCTACTTGAGTTTGCAGGTAACGTGAGATGTTATCTTTGTGAACTGGAAACTCCCCCTGCTCTCCTGTGATGGTAAGCTCAGAAATATGCAAGAAAATAGGATTAATCAGGATTTCCCACCACGAGGGATTCTATCTGTTACGCAGAGAGAAAACCCAGCCTATCTTCTCCCTCCAACTCTTACTACCTTCCTCGACCCCTGCCACCTTCCCCCTTTAACAGAGGGAGGCATTCTTGCGCAAGGCACAGATTTTGGTGTCCCTCAGGAAAGGAGGATTTCTGTTGTCCACCCCTGAGCAACACCCACTGGAACATGGAGCCCTCACCAGTCACCCATAGTGTTCCTTCTGGGTAGCAGCTTGGTTGTCCTCCCTTGCCCTGCAAACAGCAAGCAACAAGGAAGACTCTCACATGATTGCTGCAAAATCTTGTCAGGGCCAGGGCATTGACTGTCATCTTTTAAAACAGCATCTAGCAACAGCTGGGACATGGTCATGCAGAGATAAAGAGTGTGAATTATGTGATATGGGTCTAAGTCCAGATCAGGGCAGCCTGATGGTCCCCTCCTCCAAAAAGTCTACAAAATCTCCATTGACAAAGTTATTAAACTCACTGCCAAATTTCCAGATATTCAGACAAATTAAAGTTATAATCCATGTGGGATCTAGATATTCTGTAAAACATGCTATAAATGCTGAAAACCCACATCTTTTCCACCAAAGCTTTTTCATTCAAAGAGAGAGGAGATAAAAGAAGAAAATGTTTCTTATAACTGATGCCTCTTTCCCTGGTCCTAAAAATCTTGAACCAGGCACAGTTAGGTGATAAAATGCAGTTACCTTCATAAGGATCCTTATGGTGCACAACACACTGGAAAACATGATGAAAAAGTGACGAAGATGAATACCATGACGTAAAGTGGGCACAATTTTATACGTTTAGTGAATTAGCATAACTAACAAGGATCCCCAATGAGAGACACAGGTGATTAGGTAATTTCCCCCTGGTTTGACCCTTTTCTGAAACCCCCTTTTAGATAGTAACTAAACTTTGTTTATGAAGTGTCTCAAGAAGTTGGTTTTAACCTTTCTTCCCAGAAAAATTAACCTTGGTTCTCAGGGGCTTGGAGCCTTAGGGAATGTATTTTGTCTTTCTGCCTAATAGAGTAGGTGAAATACTAGGTATGAATCTATGTAGACATACAATAATGGGCTACAGAAATAATAATAATAATATATATATATATATATGAATAATATAAAGAATATATAACAGCAAAAAGGCAAAAATCAATTTGGCATCATAACCATGATCTAAAATCTTATGAAAGAGAATGGAATAATGCATTTGTTAGCAAAAGACTACAGTATCTACACAGTCTGAGTATAATAAATGTACTTATGTCATTGTGGCAAGGGAAAAACTCCAGCAGTGCCCTCATGTGCTGTGAACGAGCAGGGTTATTCACTCTGGCACCTTATAGAGGTGAGTACCTCAAGACACACTGACAGACAAGCAGGAGATGTAAAACTGCATGACAGGATCTGTGTCACATCCAGCCCTGCTGCTGCATGGGCTGCCAGGATCAGCCACAATGACAGGGTGGAACGGGAGCAAGAACGTGCTGCAGTCACTGGGGTGTCTGGAAGGACATGGGAAGCACACAGGGGCTCCCCCAGGGGAGGCAGTAGGGGGAAATGGACCCCTCCCAGGAAATTTGGTGGTGGTCATTGCAATGTCAAAGCAGTGCTGTATCTCAGCTTATTCCAACGTCTTCCCTGGTTTTTGGTCCTTCCTAATTTCAACACTTCTCTAAACACATGACCTACAGGAAGGGTGGAGAGCTCTGCAGAAATACAAAATCTCTGAAAAGAAATAAAGCATTTAAGAGAAGCTATGTTAACCATATTTTTTGTTTTTAAATTGACAGCAAGGCAGTAAATACCAGCTATTGTATGAAGTTACCCACAGGAAGAGCACTTAAAATACATGTACAATTCTGAATTATTTCCTCCAAGTATTATACAGAAGAATTCTTTTCATCTGTAAAATAATCAGCTTACATGCATCACACTTTCTCTCCCTCCTCAGATTTAGGACATGCTTTTCTACTCACCAGTCCTGTTGTTTATTAGTTGCTGCCCTGTCTGGCAGCTCTTGCCAGACTGACTTTGTTTTGAGTTCAAATCCTCACTCAATTTTCACTACACAAATAAATTTCACCAATCAGTCTAACCTGGTCCCTAGCCAAGGTGAGATGAATTAGTCACACGTAAATTAGATAGATGCACATTTGATGCAAGTTACTTTATTTCTCTAAAAACCCAGCTACGCTCTCTCCACTAGGGTCCAGTTTTTAAGGGATTATCGTAGAGGAAACAGTGAAGCAGGGCCACAGCAGATGTCAGGGCATAATAGCAGTGTTGGCAATGACCATAGCCAGAAGGACCAACAACCAGCAGCCTTTGAAGTTTCTGCCATCTCCAGCATCAACACCTTCTTTGACTAAATTATTGTAGGGTTCAGCATCCATGTTAACTCTCATGTCCTTTGGGGCAGGTACTGACATACCTGAGCAGCCTTTCTACATGAAAAGAAAACGCAAAGAACAAAAGACACTTTGTTTTACCTTTATCTTGTGGACTGATTTTGATAACCCTTTGTTTTTCAGCAAGTCCAGGGAACTGTACATTTATAGATCAAAAACAGAGACAGGAGAAGTGTCTGAGGTTTAAAAATGATAGGGAATTATTTTCTCCACTTTCTCCTTCTTCCATTTCCCCTATCTGCTCTCAGTTTGGGAATGAGCAGTGTATTTGGTTAGCAAGTACTCCAGGGCCCCTTTGGATCCAGCATTCATTGCTGCACACTGCTATCTAGTGGTACAGCTGCAGATGGTCGGGGGGGATGGAAGGGTTACCACATCTCATCCCAGGTGCCACTGCTTTTATACTCTTAACACCCCTGCTATGACAAGAGAAACTGTGTCCTTATTCATCCCCCTTAAATAGCCAGCCCATGTAGAAAGAATGTATTTAATAAAATAGACTCATTCTAAAGTGTACTTCATATACTCAACATGTCACTCTTTGTGAAGGCATTGTTTTCTTTTGGACCATTGTAGGAGTCTAGCCCATATGATTATGGAAGATGAAACAAAAGGGTTATTTTAAAAGATAAATTGTCTTCCTTAGGAAGGATAGAGAAGGTTACACAATAGAAGAGAAATTACAGACCTCTCTTCCTTAGTTATTGCTCCCTGAAGGAGCACCTGTGTCACAGGATAAGAATAACAGTGTGGCTGAGGTTGGAAGGAACCTCTAGAAATTAGCACATTCAAACCCTCTGCTCAAGCAGGGCCACTTAGGGTCACTTGCACAGTACCAGGACTTGGCTTTTGAATAAGGACAGGAATTCCACAACAACTCTAGGCAACTCGTGCCTGTGCACAGTCACCCTCAGAGTAGAAAAATTAGTACCAGAGGAGATGGTTTCTGCTCTGTGGCTGCAGGGCCTTACCATTGCCAGCAGCAAGAGTGTCTGAACAGCCCCTCTGGGCTCTAGTTCAGAGAGGGAAAAAAACAATTGCTTGTAAGCAGGAAGTCATCCAGTTTGAGCTTGTCATCTTTATTGCACTGAAAAGAATAATTGTGTTGCCTGTGAACAAGTCATCCCACATACATAATCTGAAAAGCCCAGGCATTAATTGAACTAAGTTAGTAGTCAGGTCTTAAAGATGAGGACTGCTTAAATTGAATTATCTGTCATAAATTTGGATCACTGTTCTTTCTCAAACACGGATTCAGACTCTTGATCTGTATTTCTGTAACAGCCACTAATCACTAGAGAGACCATATCATACAACCTGTCAGTACAGAATTCTGCTTTTTTTCTTGGATATTGAATATACTGCATGAGCCATCGCTCTGTACAAGCTCTTCTTTCTTCTGCACTGTAGCAGTAAATGATGAGGATGTAATTATTGCTTGGAAATAGTTTCATAAAACATTTGAATTTGTGGAGCCTAATCCTGCCTAATTAACTGTTGTTCTCTTGATATCCTCAGTTCATCTGACCTTCTCCACAAAATTCCCTCCACTTTCTGGGTGCTAGGTATCTGTAGTGCACCCACCACCATCTCTTCAAAACAAAATGAAACAAAAAGTTTAATGAATGACAAAAGAAGAGGGGAGGTGTGAACTGAGAGTAATCCGAGCTGCCCTTGGTGGCTTCACTGGGGAATTAAACAAGGAGCTTTCTTTTGCATGCTTCAATGCTTGGGTAGGAAAATAGTTTGGAAATCTAGTATGTCTTAATCTGTCTTCTGAAAATGTGCACCCGAAGGTGAGCTGATATGTAATACTGGATCTACCATGAGATAGAATTAAGCAGAAGAAAAACATTTTGGATGAACATCTGTTGGGATAATGAGCAGCAGCAAGGGAAATAAATTACAACCTCTTCACCTTACATCACAGCCATGCCTAATGGAAACGGGAAACAAAGCCTGAGCAAAGCTAAGATTGGAGGGGATAGTATGAATGGAAAGCAGCTCTGGCTAGGAAAGCTCAGCTCCTTGAAGTTTGATAAAAGGTGCCAGAAAAGCTCCGACAGGAGTTGATGAAAACACATTTGCTTCAATGGATGATACTGTAGGTCCTACCAAATTTACCTGGTAGAAGACCACCTATATCTTACTTCTTCCTCCAACTCGCATTTTTCCAACCCCTGCTGCAGTGGCACTATGTGACTGTGTCAGGATCCCTTTGATCAGACCCTCTTTAATTAGAGACAATCCAGTCCCTGAGCTTTCATCTGTTGCTGCTGCTGCTGCAGACCATGCCACAATAACACGCTCCATGCCATTTGATTTTAGCACAGTATTTACAGTACATCTGCAGTGAACAGAGCCCTATTTCTTAAGACTCAATATGAATCTCAGGGATGTGGAAAATACACACATGTGAAACACCACTAGTCTCAGGCCTGAATTTTTGTCACAAAATAATTTCATGAAAGAGCTAAAAGAGCTGGAATCTGATTTAGTGTCTTGCCTTTGGATGCAGCATTGCACGTAGAAGCACAGAGGAGGCAGAAAATTAAATTATTCATTTTCTTTCTTCTGCTTTCCCAGGACTTTATGTGCTCCCTTCAGGATTTTAAGACAAAAAAAAAAAAAAAAAAATCAGCTCTGCTGTTTATTTATTGCACTTCTTAGATTGACCCCTTTTCTCAAAACACTGGTGCAGGATTGCTCCTACTGAGAATCTTTTAATTTTATGGTCATTTGTGTTGTATTGTTTTTTCTTCTCTCTCACTCACTGACCCAGAATGTCAGATCTCATAAAGAAGTTTTGGCTAGAGTAAGAAATTAGGGACTACAGATATGTGGGTCAATACAGTAATTTAATATATAAATAATATGCACAGACTTGCTTTCCTGAACAAAGTCAGGTGAGAGCTTGCTTTGCTCCAAAATATCATGTCATACAATGACAAAATCACAGAATGGGTCAGGTTAGAAGGGACCACAGTGGGTCATCTGGTCCAATGTCCCTGCTCAAGCAGGGTCATGCTAGAGCACATGGCACAGGGTTGTGGCTTGATGCTGAAGACGAAAAATGCAATGTTAACATTAAAGATCCCCCCAGCTTTCCCCAAATCCAAATGTGCTTCCAGATGATGCAAGCCACACTTCTTGGAATTTTACTTTAATTACAATTGAACTTTTTGTTCATAGTAGTAAATTACCAGGCTTTCATGGGGCCGTTAACTGCTCATTGATGAAGTCCTCTCTCAGTTGTCTCTTCTCAAGACCTCTCAAAAGAGGCTCACCTCCCTTAGCCTTTCCCTGTAAGAGAATTGCACCAGTCCCTTCATTATCTTTGTAGCCCTCCCCTGGACCTGCTCCAGGAGCTCCATGTCTGCCTTGTACTGAGGAGCCCAGAACTGGACACAGCTCTCCAGATGAGGCCTCATCTGGGCTGAGAAGAGGGGCAGGATCCCTCCCTCGACCTGCTGGCAATGCTCTCCCCAGGGCACCCCACTACCCCACTCTTTGCACTGCTGGCTCAGGGACAGCTGGTTGTCCAGCAGGACCCCCAGGTTCTTCCCCCCAGATCTGCTCTCCAGTCCCCAGCCTGTGCTGGTGCCCAGGGCTGTTCTTCCCCGGGTGCAGGACCCTGCATTTACTTTTGTTGGATTTCAGACAGTTCACATCTGCCTGCTTTTCCAACCTGTCCAGATCCTTCTGAGGGGCTGCACAGCACTCATGGTGATCAGCTCAAAGCTCCTCTGAGCTTCGTGTCAGCAGGAAACTTGCTGAGAAGGCATTTACCCCTTCATCCAAGTCATTGATGAACAAATTAATTAACACTGGCCCCAAATACTGAGTAGTGCAAGCGAAGGGAATCAAAACCTTTGTCACAGCACTCCACAGTTGAATTATTCAAAATGGAAAGTACATATAGCACCATTGCTCCATTTGCTGGCATATTACAGATATTTGTCCTGCTGAACACTTATCCTTTGGAGCCACTAAATTACATGTGTGCATTGTGAAATATGGATCTGTCATCCAGTGTAGGAAAGCAGAGGATTAAGGCAGCAATGGCAGGTAATCCTCTGGTCTAAGCAGGCAGGAGAGCGCGTGTTGTTATCCTAATTACTGCCATGCCCAATTCACTGGGAAAAGTGCCAGGGAACAGATCAGAGTAGTGCATCTGAGCAATGAATAAATTACATAAACTGTTTTAAGTACAGTAATTCGTCCAAGTTTTGTCTGCAAGATGTTACACAGCAATGTCCAATAGAAATGAATCAGTATCAGGCCTGCCTGCCCTTCCCAGGGGGGCAGTCATTAAATCCTTGCTGAGTCATTGGCTTGCTGTGGTTAAACTAAAGAGTTCAGGATTAAAGTAGGTTATAGTAAAAATTTATTTTACAGGGCTTGGTCAAAATTCTATTGTCAGCTACATAAGTGCTGCATTGTAGAGTGTGTGGTCACTCCGGTGCTGCTTTGAAGTAAAAATCCACATTTCACAGCTAGAGAGGAGGCAGTATTTTTATCCTTTGAAAAACATTCCAGCTCGTTATAAACTCCTGACTTGCTCCCCTGCCATGCACACACTTCAAATGAGATTTCAGAGTGGACAGTTAAAAAGATAAATTTTTACAAGCAATAATGGAGAGAACCACAAAGATAGCACTCCAGCATCCCAATACTGGCCCGATTTCCCACTCAGGAAGAAAAGAAACTTGCATGTCTCTTTGAATGCAAGGCAGACTTTGTGGAGGGAGAAGAAGCATGGGCAGTTTGTGGATTCACACGGAACAGTTGAGAAATCACTCAGACTGAAAAGCAGGCAAGAGGATTAATTAATTTTGTTTGAACTGAAAGCCCTTAAATGTTCAAACGAGGTCATAAAAACATCAAATCTAAAATAAAACAAAATTAAAGGAAGAATACAAAGATTTGAAATTTGAAGATCTGTCACAGATTCAGGTCACTTTCAAAGAGGCCTAAATTCTTGGCAGAGAGTTGAATCTTGTAGTTTAAACTACTGCCATGTATTTGAAGTGAATGGATCTATGCCAATACCTGCCAGTTGATCAATAGTTACATCAGTGTATCATACGATTGTAAAGATATTTCACCATAATGTTGAAAATTACCTCTGTAAAAGTAGCTCGTTTGACTTCAGCATTCTCTCGCTATCATTTCCTTCATGTGGTAGACTCTCAGATTTATTTACAAAAGCAAAGGCCAGTAATTATTTTGTTTGTGAGTTTAACTTTGAACAACAACAACAAAAAAAAAGACACCAATATAGAATGAAATAGAATGGAACATGGAAATAATTCAGTTAAAATAAAAGCAAAACTGACCTCTAGTGGCTGCTTGTCAAAATTAAAGTTGTTGAAATATTTCAAGAGGAAAAAAAATCACCACATTTTTCTGATTAAGTCTTCAGTATTGATTCAAAGATTCTTTTTTTCTCCATTTCTCTAAGTACCTCTTTTCCTGATGCATTTCTTTGCTGATCCCAGGTCTCCTCCAGAAAGCATCTTAGGGTTTTGCAAGAAAGATAAAAAAGATAAATTCAAATATTTGTTGCTTTTAAGCAAACTTTAGCTGCAAGTTTCCATTTTCCCACATTTTTAAAATAATATTATTTGAAACACATACTTTTAAAAGTACCTGTGCTGAATAATTTATTAATTTGGTAACACATTGATACCTCTGCCTCATGTGTTATCCTGGGCCTGTTGGATCAGGTGCGTCCAGCTCCATTTTTTAACATACAATGAAATGGAGTTATACATTTTTAAGTAGCTGTCCCAAGTCCCAGCCTGTTAAATCCATACACGTGTCCTGGAGAGGGCTGGGAGGGCATGGTGTGAACAGCAACCCACAGCTGCTTTGCTTAAGGAGGAATCCCAGTTGCCTCACTGCCTTGGGAACAGCTTCATCTCTTACCCAAGTGAGGACATAAGTGGCTCTCGCACCTGCTGGGCTGCGCTGGGTGTGGTGCCCAAAGTGTGAGAGCCCCTGGGACCCCCTTCCATGGCTTTATTCCTCTTACTCCTCACATCACATCCAGGCAGAAAAGACTGCCATGAACACATTATCCATCTGACATTTGAGGTGAGGATGTCTCAAGTGCTTCAAGATTTTTGGTTTTTTATTCCTCTTGCAGATGAGATGGGTTCCTTCATAAAAACTTCTTTTGTTCTTTGAAAATACTTGTGTGAAAATACTTTTTGGTCAGTCTGTCTTTGATACTTCAGCAGGGCCCATGGCTCCCATCCCTTCTGCAGTGTGTCAGAGCCCCGAGTGTGAGTGGGGGGGCACAGGAGAGGAGCGAGCCTGGCTGTGCAGAGCCTGTGAACATGCACTTTATCCAGGGTGTTGTGGGCAGAAGAACAAAGGCTGGCTCAACTTGGAGAAGCACTTCAAACCACAGGACCTGCCTGTGTTCAACCTGCTCTGATACCCATTACTCAGCTCGTTGTCCACTTCTGGTGTGGGAACCTCTGCTACACAGCAAACAGGGAGCAATAGATTTTGTGTAAATAGCTAGAGAAAATTCTGCATTGAAATAATTGTCTTCTACAAGACAATTTAATATCTTGTCCAAATAGAGGTTTACTTCAGATAATTTGTGGTTTTACACTTTATTTAAAAAAAAAATCATACCAACAATCAGCACAGTGGCTGCAATGGTCTAAGGATAAAACAGCGTCCTTTGGGGAAAGGTAATAACTGTTCCTCAAGCAGCTGAAAAGCTGGTGCACTGGAGAGTGTCTCTGCTTCTTCCAGCTCTACTACTTGGCATAGTAGCATCCTTTCCCCTACTTGGTTTGTGCTTTCTGGGCATTGGCAGGGAGCTGTGAATAAAGTGTATAATTCCTTGAGACCTCCAGAGGTGTTGCTGGTATCTCTGGGTGAAGCCAACAATGCTGTTGTCCCTGGGCTGAAGATTGCACATGTTGGCACATCTGTACTCCAACCAAACCCTCACACAGCTGGGTCAAGGTCAGTGTCTGGCTCACAGGTGGCTCAGATGGGGCTGCTCGTGCTGCTGCTGGCAGTCACCTGTCCTGGTGGCAAAGCAGCTCAGGGCAAACCCTGCAAATGACCTGGGTGGGCTTCAGACTGAGCTTTAACCTAGAGCCTTGCAGACTCTCAGCTGGTACCCTTTTACTCGTATTGACATTCTTAAAAAGCCAAGACAACAGAAGTTTTTGAAATGGAGCCTAGATGCACAATATTTTTCTTGTAAATCAGTCTCAGAAATTGCACTGGGCCTGTACAAACTTGCAAAATGCTGAAAACTTGTACTGACGTGTGTTTGAGAAGTTCCAAATCAAGTCGCTGTAAAACCGTATAAAAATAGCTAAAATGGAAAATCGGCAACAGAAAAACTAGAACACTAAATGATCTATGTTATTATTCCCATAGTGATTAACATACTGCATTTTCCCAGCCTGTTGCAATTTATTAGCCCATGTTCTTCTGTATCAGTATCAAATATTATTTCATTATAAAAACTCATGTGCCTGTTAACAAAAAAAAATCCAAATTAACTGTCAACATATGTTACTTTCACTTTTTCAAATTAGAGTAAGCAAACTGGCTCTAATTAGTTTCCTGATTAATGAGTGTATGGTAAGCAAGAGAATTATATTAAGAACAATTTCCAGTTTACACTGGTTAGGAGGAGGTAAAAAATAATTTTTCAACAGGGATCAAATAAATCTACAGAACCTCATTTTTTTACAATGCTGTGAAAATATGCAAGGCATCACATTGTAAATTTCTGGTTAGGTCACTGGAGCAGGATGAATAAATACTCTTTGCCATATGAAATTGGCTTGTTAAATGAAGATCACAAAATTGTTTGTTGCTATATAAGGCTCATTTTTGCTATAAAAAGAGCAATTTTAATTTACAGGGGCTTAAGGCAATTTTCCATCTAATTTTATGTTTTATAATGTCTGCTAAAACACTGGTGCCTTATTAGTTTGTGTGGTCGAATATACATTGTTTCCAAATTTCAAGGCTATTGATTTATCTTGACCCAAGCAAAACAGGGTCTTTTTCTTCTTAAATGCTAAAAAAAAATCCACACAGGTTTCATTAAGACAACCAAATTAACTGCATCATAGATACATCTCTTTTTGTGACCAATAGGAAAGCATTCTGATTTATTTGAGTATGAGTAATGACAGGTAACTTCATTGGTCAGAACTATAATCCTTCCCATGCCATTTTTTGCTGTGCAATTTCCCTCCTAAAAACCTTAAAACTTAAGTGAATTAAAAGGCTGTTGTAACACAGAAACAGCTGGATGGACACACAGCATGATTTCTTGAACCCCTGAGCTCTGTTTTCTCCAGCAAAGGTCCTGGCAGTCAGGTCAGAGGAAGCTTAAGGCTTTTCATAACCCTGTGGATCAGAGGCTTCAGTTTCCTACCACCTGCCCTCCCAGACATCCACAGTGGGAGGATAATGGCACTGCCCTGCATCCATCAGCCCAACCCTGGACAGTTGTTGGCGTGGTTACCACCTGCCCCCATGGAGGTGAGAGTAATCCAAATTCTTGTTAATAGATCCCTTGGGGTGGATTAGAGAGAAATGACACTGCATGATCCGTGTTTGTCAATATATATATATATATGTGTAGGTTTAGTTTAGAACAATTTGGTTGGAATAGAAAGAAGGAATGGAGCTGTTTTGATTAGTATTAGCTGTAATAATATAACAATATGAAAACATAAAAATATTACTTAAGACAGGGAAAAGAAAGAAAGATAAAGAAAGGATGAGTAGAAAGATGCATAATCACCACCAGTGCATCTTCAATGAGGCTTGATTATTGCAGCTCAGACATCCATGGTCAAAGTGATGCTCCTGATCCATCTTGATCTGTTGGAATTAGGGGAAAAAGAATCTGATGGGTTAAAATATGGTGCAGGCTGGGTGGAAACCCCTAGATGCCTTTCACTTCTGTGGTGGAAGGCTCTAGAAATTAGTCAGGGGGTGCTTTGGGGTCTTTGATGGTTTATGACACTTCCTCAGCTGCCCCTCAGTTCCGCACAGTTGAGTCAGTAATGCCCCATCAGACCTCCCCGGGGTGTGGGGGGGAGTTTTGCAAGCAGTGAGTTGTGCAAGGTAGAGAAATCAGCATGATAAAAGCATCTTCCCGCCTTGCCCCTTATCTATTGCCTCAAAGCTCAAAGAGGTTTGTAGCCTCCAGGCAGTGATAGTTCACCCCTCTGCCTTATGCAGACCAGCCATTACACACCCAAAAACCCACCTCCCTCCTCAGTAAAGCCTTGAAACCTCCACAAATGGATAAATGAGTCAATGATCTGTAACAGTCCAGTCACTCATAGCCTCACTGCTCAGAAAAACCGATCCCCTTCTTGGCCATGACACAGCAAAGAGGACAACAAGAAAAGCTGCAGCCCTCCACCTACAGGCTCAGTTGCTCTGAAACCTTGTCCATTTATATATCTTGTCCAAAGAGCAGACAAGCTTCCAACCAGATGCTTTTTTTTTTTTTCCAGTTTCCTAATTAACACCCCTTTCCCTATCCTTGTTTCAGACACAGGGTCTCCAAAAGTCAAGAAAGTATCTAGGCAATTTGTGCTTCTTCCCTGGTTCACCATGAGGTACAGAGGACAAGGAGTGATGGATTGTGGTTGGCTGGGACTTTATGGCAGATCTCCTCTGACAATACAGCCCCAGTTTCTAATCTTCTCCTTTTTCTGAGTCCATCTGCACTGTGGCAATATCACAACCTACCTGTGGCTCTCTCACCCCACTGTACACACTGTATAAACTAGAAGCAAGGCTGGACTCAAAGGCATTTCCTCCAAAGACTTTTCTAGCTTATATTTCTCAGCTGCTGGTATTGTATCGTCTTTGCTCCAGAATTTCTCCAGCTTCATAAGCTTCTATTCTTCCTTTCTGCATTTACCCTAATATTTTCTTCCTGTCGTCAGCTGTTCTCTCTCAGATGCATCACAGCGTTTTATCCCAAGTACATCCTAACGCCATTTAACTCAACAGTTTCATTTTCAGGTCACATGAATGTGTATTGTGGAAAAATAATTTTTTTCTAGTGGCAGTGAAGTGGGCAAGGTGAAAGTTAAAGCAGTCAGTGCAGCAGACCTGTGTGCCATTATCTGTGCTTCAGTAGGCTTGCCTGGATGCATTGGTTTGTTCTCAGCACTTAGCAAAGGTGAACCGTGTTTATTTTCTTTCTAGGTAGTGACAGCCTTATGTGAGAAAATTGGGCAGCACTTGTGGAAGGGGATAATGCCATGCCTATTAGAAGGGCCAGTAAGTCTTCTTCTGAACAGATGCTGATGTGGAGGGGCAAAAAAATAATTTCCTGACCGCAGCCCTGTTTTGTTGTACATTTCTGTGTACTGGTACTGCAGAGGAAGGAGGACTCTCACTAAAAGTTTTGCAGATCTCTCTGCCTTGCATTCACATTAGTCTGAACTCACATGTTGCTGAAGAGTTGGAATTGGAAAGTGGCTTAGTGCAAGCAGCCACTGTGCCCAGCTTGGTACAGGGTGGCAGTGGCCTGGTGAGTGCTCTTTTCTTCCAGCTGGGTTTGGCTGAAGATGTGAACACCATCAAGGAAAAATGGATCTGGGACAAAGATGCAAGACAGGGAATGTCTGAGGTGTATAAACTGTTTCTAGCTAGTCGAGGACAAATGGAAGATTTGTATCCAAACAGGAGACACCCCCATTCCTCCTCTGCCCAGAGGAGCTCAAGTGAGTGGAGAAACACATCAAAATTGTTGTTCCACACAAAGAATGAGCTCAGGTAAGATTCCTTTAGAGACAAAAATAGTCATGTGATTATCCTAAAATGAAGCTTTAGCAGCTTTCCAAGTAATTATCTTTCCTTTCCATGATCACAAAAAAAAAAATCACATAAACATTTTCAAAAATCCTTTATTTTTTTAAGCTAACCAGGATTTCTGGTCATAAAGAATAATGGCAAAGGCAAACGTTTTTTTCCTTTGCATGAAAATTCTTGGAGCAGCATGCAAACAGACCTTCTTGTGGTATTAATATTGCCCCATTTATGCTGAAGCTATGCAAACAGAGACATATAAAACTGTGCTCCTAAAAACTTAGGTTGCCAATAAATATTTTTACCACTTTTAATTTATACTGTTTGCAACTTTGCCCCCTTGCAGAAAAGTGATCCCAGAATGCAAGCTAAGTTATTCTGAGGTTACTGGAGCTATCAGACATTTAAAATAAAGATAATTTCTGTTTCTCTGAACTTAACCTGTTGCCTCTTTGAAAAGATTTGACTTGACAGTTTGCAAAGCTTCATCTCATGGACTAGTGACAAAACCATAGAAGGTTTAGCTTGATTTGGTAGCAAGCAGCCTTATTCACTGCCTCAGGAGATTTGAGTTCCCATCCTGACCTTACTGTATATGCCTTTGCTGCAAATATTGGGTGCATTTTCACAAGATTACCACTCTCCATTTAGTTGTCCTGATATCTCAGTATTTAAAAAGTCTCAGTATTAAGTAGATTTAATGTGCCTTGCTACATAAAGACACCAACCTGTATTCCATTAAAACAAAAACATAGCTTCAGGCTTCCTTTATAAGCTTACTGAGTTAATGGAAGTTACAAATTCTCACCACACTGAAAAACTGGTGTGAAAACCAGCACTTTTATTCTGGTGACTACACAGTGCCTGCTGGATTTACTATCTAATTTTCACAGCGCTTAAGGTGATATTCATCTTTAAAAGGTACAAGTTGTGCCTCAAATAGCTGGCTTATAAGTAAGAACATGGTTTGAAGTAATGAACCTGTGCATTTTAAAGCTTTTAAAGGCTTTTGGGTTCAAACTACAAAATTTTTATCTATATTCAACAGGAGGAGAAAAAAAAAACAGCTGAAGTTCTCACTCAGTACTTGAATATGTGAGCTGTGGAATTCAATGGACAAATAGAAGATGATTGTGACAAAAGCAGGGGAGCTTGCAACTCAGTCTGCCTCAGGGGTTGCTGAAACTATTATATGTACAATTAAATGAATAGAAAAAGTTAGAGGACAATTAGAAGGTCATGGGCAACCTGACTTTCTTCATTTGAGTGTTCAACTTAACAAATTTTTGACTGTTCTTTTAGACACATAAGTAAATCCTCATACTTGTTCTAAAGTATAGATTTCATATAATTTTAATTTCTGTCACTTTTTCATTTTACAATTTTGATGCTATCTATTCTAGTACTAGTTATTTACTAAAGAAACCAATTGCATTTATTTGGAATTTGCTTTGGTTTTAAGCACCATTCAAAGCACTGATGTAGCTCCTAGCTGACTGGTGCTATAATTTTGGGACATAAGCCCATAAAACTTCACGCATTGGCAAGCCTCTGATCTCCTTTCATTCCAAAATTCTCCTCCTTGAGATGAAAACAAAGCAGAAATATTTGCAATTATAATGTCGTAAACTTCTATTTGCTTGTTACATGTTTTCAGCTCTCAGCCTGGAACTGAGGATGATGGATTGAAACCTGTCAGCTTGCTAATGAGACAGCCTCGCCTCGGGGAGGGGGGGGAAATCTGGGCAAACAGGTACAACTGCAATAGGAGACAGCTGCAATCAATGCATCTTCTCCGAGGACCTGGTAGTCCTGCAGATGAAAGTAGCCAGCTGAGAGCACTTCTCAGCTCTGTGTTCAGCACAGGGCAGCTGTGGGGCACAGGGAGTTCCCTCTGTATCTCCCAGAGCTCATGGGTACCATGATCAGATCCTGCACAGCTCTTCAAATGTGCCTCGGTGCTGGGGGTTTGCAACTTTTCTCAGACCAGGAAGAGTTTTGTGCAAATACATGGAAAAACACTAAATAAAACAAAAATTTAGCGAGGGCAAAAGGAAGAGAAAAAGAGGCAAAGAGAGAAAGACAGTGGCAAACATCACCGTTTAACAAAGCTCAGTTTTGATGAAGGTCAATGAAGCTGGTTGGCAATTAGCCTTTGGCTGTGTGAAGAAAGCACTTTTGACTAGTTCTTGCATTATTCTGCAGAGGTTAGTGTTATATACACTCCCAAAGTCCTCCTATGCCACCCAGCTTGCAAGTATAAAGCCAGGAAAAAATTTTACTTTTTGCCAGTTGGCTATATAATTTTCTGTGGCCAAAAGCCAACTAGTTGCTAATTGTTATTGCAGTGAAACTGAAAACAAAGCTCTTGGTGTGAATACTTGGACTGTTTGTTATAGTCCCTCTTGAAATTCTTCAGGAAGTGCCATGAACTGCAGCTCACACCCACAGCCCCCAGAAAGGATGAACTGGGTGCCTGTATCTGCACCTGGTCTGCAGCCTTGGTGAATATTTTCCAAAGGCTTTCTACAGTTGAGATTAGTTGTCTGCAAAGAAATTGTTATTTAGGTACAGTGCATGCTTAGAGTATTTTCCAAAAATCAAGTGTTTGTAGGTCCACAGAGGCCCCAGCAAATGTGTGTGAGGGGAGAGAGATGGTGGAAGGTGGAATTGTTTTCAATAGTAAGGGAGACAACTCATATCTATTAGTTGTTATTTGTGGAAGAAGCTCCTGAGGCAAGGAACAAGCCTTTGTTTGGTATTTGTGTAGCAGCCAGTGCATGGAGTGTTAATCCATGACAGGGATAGCAGGCAAAGCAGGTTCAAGTAAATAATAATGATTATCTCCAAAGCTGCCTGAGCAGGCACAACTGTGTCACCTGTGCTCATCCCGTGAGTCACAACCACCCACAGTAAACAGGAGGAAAGTATGTCTAGGATCATCCTTATCCTTCCTTCACAACCCACTCCACAGGACAGCAACACTGAAAAGAAAATGCTTCTTAGTAAATTTAGATATATTGATAGTCACCTCCATGACTGCTTAGTTTCCACTCAGTTACAAACCAAAGGCAGACCTGTGTACCAAAGTTTTGCTGGTATTAGTTATGTTCTTCCAAACACAAATTATTTGTGTCCCCATCAGCTGCTTTTGCTGTGCCCACAAAACCTCTGGCAAGGATACAAAAGGTAAGGCATTGAAGGGGGAAAATAATTCCAGCTACACTTTTAGCCCCCATAAAGGAACCAAGAAAGTACACATATTTCTCGGACTTCTACCTGCTAATGGTCTTCCCCTGGGGGGGTGCCACTAGTTGCAATGGAAAGAGGAAAAAAAGATAAAAGACCTTGTGTACTAGAGTTGAAGGACAGTAGGTCAGAGGTGAGCAATAAATAATGGAAATAGTGACCTTTGAAACAAAGAGACAAAGCAAATCTTGTATATTTGTCAGCAAAGGAAAACTGTGGTGAAAACTAACTCTGATGTTTACTCACAGTGAATCAGGCCTAGCTAAAGTCCTACAGAAGAATCTATTGATTCTATTTGATTTTATTACCAATTTAACCATGTATTTAATATGCTAATGCTTAATATTGTTCATGCAAACATCAGGCATGTTCCACGATTACATAAAACCTTTCTTTAAAAAATTGTACTTCAGAATATCTACCAACTGGATGGGTAAATAATTTATCCTTAGCATATGCTATTATGTGTTTAACCTTGTGCATGCATAGCTAGCACACATAATCAGAAACTGCATCCAACTCTACTATCACACTGTGAGACATTGACCTTCCTCCAATGCAAATGTAAAACGTTGATCAGCAAATACTTAGGCAAGAATTTCTACAAGCAATAGTCTAATTGGATGTAAGAGGATGGCTCCTGTTAGGTAAATAGTCTGCACACATTTTGCAAGATCAAAGCCTTATTTAGGGCAATTCACACGTTGTGAAAAACACTGAGAGATAAAGAGAAAGAGAGGCTGAGCACAATAGTGAAAGAAACATGACATGGCACGTTAACACAATAAACTATTTTGAATGCAAAAGTGTCATTCTAAAAACTATTAATGATGTTATTAATCTCCATAGTAGATGTGTCTACCACCATTTGTCACTCATTATTCAAAATAATAACACAAAGAGGAATATATTAGAAATTAAAAAGGATTATCACTGTGCAGAAGCAAAAGAGGGAAATGTCTTTCCTTCTCCAGAAATTGCTAAAGGCGCAATCTCTGTCATTGCTGTTACTATTGTTATGGAGAACTGAGAAACGCTGGAGACACTGCCCAAGTTCAAACCACATGGGACAAAAAGGTGTCCAACACTGCTGTCCCGAGCTCTCCCCCCTCATCTACAAGGGCCCACAAAGCCACTTTGCCTCTGGGAAACCCTGGCAGATGTTCTTCCTCAGGGAGAAAGAAATGTTTCCTAAGCTGCTTTATGTAGAATCCTTGGTGCAAATACATCTTAAATTGTAGTTTTTCTCCAAACTATTGTTGGCTTAATTTGTACCCCCCAGCTACTCCCTCTTCATTCCCTGTGGTAACTTATTCTGTCAGCCCCAAATACTCAAATATTGTTAGGTTAAGAAAAAGTAGATTAATCTGTAGTTTAAAGATGGATATGTTTAGAGGTTTTAGCTGGTCCTTGGATTTCTGTAATGTCAATAAACACATTTTTAAGTTTATCTTGGTGAATAATAGGACCATGAGTTAACCACTTAGTTTAGAGAAGCTGCAAATCTGCTGTAATATTTATTCAGTTTTTATGAACTTAGAAAAAATACCAAATACCATCAGCTTTAGATACAGAGCTCAAGTCATTTGGCAAAATTACTGAATCCTCCTGAATCAGATGTCTAAACTCCCATACACAGGAGCAGAGACTGCAGAGAAATTTCATCATGGCCACAGAAATGTCTCTACTGCAGAACTTGTTGGAAACATCCATACATGTAGGAATTAAGTTTTTTTTACTTCTGCCAGTATTGCTGTAAACTAAAACTCCTAAGATTAGTGGAAAACAAATAGCAAGATGCAACAGAACAAGCTAAGCCAATGTGGCATCCCAAATAATTGCAACTTCTCTGGAAGATTCATTCAGCTGTGAATTTGATAATATTCCTCAACTAAAAGTACTTAACACATATGTTGTATAGTACTTTTTCTGAATGGCTTTACAAAGGCTGTATTATATACGGTATATATATTTCTGGTTTCATTTGTATTTTGCAAACATGGTCGTTCAATTAAAAATCACAGTGGAGTGGGATAATTGAAGGCATTTCTACAGCAGAATTTTAATTGCTTAGAAAGAAATGTATTCAGGTCAGCAAAAAATGAAGCAGCTTGAACAGTTCAACAGTTACTAAATTCTGCTGGTAGCTCCCCTTTCTAATGCAGGCCTAAAATCATCCACTCTTATAACTGTCTGCAGGGAATTTGTCAGTAATAATACATGTTTTTATTATACACCCCATAACAGACTTCAGCAGGGGAAGAAGCAGAGGAGGGCACCCAGGTTGGGAGAAACAAGTAATCTCCAGAGAAACTCCTAAGAACTGTGTTTTCTCTAAGACTTAGTGTATTTATTTACCTTTAGCCAGTGATGTCCTGTTTAATGACTGTAAGGTAGCACAAGGCTGACCTTGTGAGTTCAGAAAAGAATCTCATCTTTTAGGCAACCAGAAAACTGATGGGCCACTTTGCAGAGAGATGTTCATGGCATGCAGGGATCTGTAAATAATTCCTGCAGTGTCACAGGGGTGCTGCAGCCGGGCGTCCTGGAAGATCTGTCCAGATCTCACAGAAAACACATTGCACCAGAGCCACCTTAGGGAAGTACTTCAAAATACAGAAGAAGGGCCCCCCTGTGCTCTGAGGGACTGGGGATTTGACATGTAATCACTTTTTGTCATAAAAATGTGCTCTTCTGTTTCAGCTTTCCTTCCTTAAAAATATGTGTGGCTCTACTTTCTGACTGAGACAAAGCTTGAAAGCATCTGAGCAAGAGAATTGCTCTTGAGCCATGACTGCAGCCTCAAAACCTGTTGTTTCCTATTATGCTCTAAAACTCAGCAGTTTGGACATCAGAGTGACTGCTTTGCTCCAGGCAGACATCACATGGGGTTTTTTCTGTCCCCTTCTTAGTGAGGACTTGCCTCTTGCTGTTCCACTTTCCCCACAGAGAGAAGTCAAGGGGACAAAAGTGATTGTACTTTCTACTATGTTTTATGGAGATATGCAACAGAGAGCCAGTTATTATGGCTTTGTCAGAGACCTTTCCCCTGGTGTAATTAAAATTACCTTGCATAGCTAGGGTGTAATTACTGTCTAGATAATGCCAAAGTGATTAATGATCATTCTTTCCTTGTGAAATAACATTTTTAAAATTGCTTTTAGTATCTAAAAAGTAAAAATTACATCTATATTTCGTTGTTGTCTAATCTTGTGAGTGCTCTTCATCTTCTAATCTTGAAAGTACATTAACAGCAGTGTCTGCATTTTCAACCTTGGAAGTAACCATATCCCACTATTTCCAGACACAGCACAACGTTTTCATATGTAGAATTTTTTTAAATCTCTTGTTTGCTACAGAAAGGCTTCCTTGGGTCTTCAGCACTGCTGCTGATAATGACAACTGTTCCTGCAGAAATCTCTCAGGGGACTCTGTTTCATACCAGAACTTCTTGGGGTAGAGACTTTCCTGCACTGGGGAAGGAAGAACATGTGGAAGGCAAAGCCAGAATGGAAATGCCAAGGGGGGGTTTCCCCCATACTGCAGGATGAGGAATAAAAAAGTGTGCTATGACTTATGAGGCTACCTGAAAACTAGTGGTCCCTTAGCTGCCTGGTCATGGCTTTCTGGTGTGTCTCAAAGAACCAGACATCTAAAAGCTTTCAACATCACTGTTTAATACTTTTTCAGAGAGTTTTGATCTCTCTGTTTCTTTTTATCTCTATCTTTCTTTCACGGGCTGGGGTGGAGGAGATGAGGAAATTAGATTTTCTCTCTCTTTCCTTGGTGGGAATAAGTGTGAGGGGATTAAGAAGGTTTTTCACCTCCCCTTCATCCCTCATCCAGTTTGGCTAAAAGAATTGTTCCACTTGTAAACTCAAGCGATTACTGACACACCCACTAGTTCTCAGATCATCTGAGACATTCATTAGAAAATCAAAGGTCTTTTTAGCTGGGAAGAGAAGTCTTTACATTAAGCACTCTGGCATTCTGCAACCCTCTATAACAGATCATTATGCAGAGACAGACCGGGTTCCAAATTTTCTACAGGGCAAAGCTAACAATGTTTTACTGAAGGGAAGACCAAAAACAAAGTTCCTGAAACTTCTAAGTAGGTGCTGTCTTTTCCACAATAAAACATTTCACATATTTTGAAGTTATTTCAAGTTCTGTGACTTATTTTTGTGCGTAATGTGAAAGAAGTGCCAGACAATTTCTTTTCTTTTTTTTCCAGATTAATTAGATTACTTTTTTCCCTTCTTCCTAAGAGTACAAGTCACTGTTGTTCCACATATTTCCCATTCAGCTAAAGATGTTTAGATTTCTTCTTTTTGTTTTGAATTATGCTGCTTCGCTTTTAAGTATTGACACCTCTAAGTTTGCCTTGGACTGTCTTGAATTTAAACATGTGCTGCAGGAAGGTGTTAGGCAATACAGTCAAAAGGGAAAATGTAGACAATATACACTAGGGTACAGCACAAGGCTGAACACCCCTGAGCTACAGCAGCCCCCATGATGAAGTTCCATTTGTTAACCCATTTTTACTGTATCACACTGAATTGTGACTCCATGTACACAGAGTTCTATTGTTCTGACCACTGAGTGACTTAAAGCAGGACTAGATAACCTGATTGCAGTGGTGTTAGTACATAATGTGCCCAGCACTGTCCCAGCTAACGAGATGCATCCAGCCAGCAGTTTTTGCTAGCTGATCTACTACCCTGTTCAATGGGACCCTTATTCTGGGACAGACTTTTATATACTCTGCAAACAAATATACCTAAACAGAAGCAACCCCACAAGGTAATGGACACACCAATAATAATATTAATAATCCATGTGACCACACGAGGTGGTCACATTTAATACACAATACAAGGTGGTACAATTTAATACACAATTTTTCACATGAAGCTGTGTTTTAGCTATGGAAATAAGAGGGGAAATTGATACAGTTTCCTATCAGCACCTGGTTTAACATAGTCTCTGATTGATTTTCCCTCTGCTTGCTCTCCTTTTCATTAGCTACAACATAAGGAAAGTGCTTTAAAACCTTTGAATATGGATTTCTGCCTCCATAGCTGCTTGATTCTAAATGAAATGTCTGATCTCTAAGTCTTCTGAGGTTTCAGACTTGTGAAGTATCTCACTGTAGCAGCTGCACCCATAAAATTGCATATACAAGCAAATTAGAAGAGACCTGAATCATTCCCTGCTTCCTCATGAAAATTCTGGAACAAAACCAGTCAGACTGGTGCATTACCATCTTCCCAGCTGCTTCTTACCACCACCATAACTGTGAAAGGAATCAAGCATAAAGGCACCTGTGGGCATTTTAGGGCAAATCTAGTGGGATAAACTAGTTCTACAGTTGTTAGACTTTGTGTTGAAGTGGACGTGTGAGTGGATTTGTTCTTCTTCTATGATACTGATAGCTCCTTTTGATGTCTTATTGCAGAGCTTTGTGCTCAGCAGCGCTTCAGGCACCCAGGAATTTCCATAGCTCTCCAAAAGGCTACTGCAGGAAAAACCAGTAGTAGACACAGGCTCCTGCTTCCTGCCATGCTCATATAAGTGAGCAGTGGCTGAAATGAGCTTTGTTCCCTCCTGGTTTGAGATTAGGAAACCAACTCACCATGGACAGAGAGGTGAGAGTTCACAGTGGTAATTATTGCAAACACCCCAAATCATCACCCTTGCAGAGTAACATAAAGAGGAGGGCAAGCAAAGTGCCTTAGCTTATGCCTAACCAGAAACTGTAACGGAACCTTTTTAAATTATCCCCTTGAATTCCATAGCAAGGACATAACAAGAAAGTGTTAGCAGAGAACAGCTGCCCATGGCCCCAGACTCTGACATTTAATAGCTTTTTTGCTAGGTACCAGCTCCATTCTGCCAGCTTCCTTCTCGTTTTCGTCCAGGTTTTGACAAAAGATCTTTCCTTCTAGCTCGAGCTACAATTTTCCCAGCTAGTCAGCCCTGGTGAGAAGGTGTCTGACTTCAATATTTCTTAACAGAAACAGCACTTCTAGATTTACAAGGCCCAATAGAAAAGCTGCATTTAACCGGAGCAGTCTCTCTTATAGACATCTATAATCAGAACTGTGAATTCTCACATGCTGAGCATGGGACTTTCCCTGCTGGCTTCTCCCTGAGGTCCCATGGTAGGGATCTATCCACACAGTGCACTGTCTCCCCCATTTCCCCTTGGAACAGAGCAGTTCAGAATCTGCTAACGAGCAGTAATTGATACAGGATGATGGATTTAGAAGGCTGGGGCCAGCAGGGCTGCCAGGGGTCCCGTGTTCCAAGGCGCCGCTGGACACACGTTCCTCAGCTCCAGCCATGCACTGTATCCTTCCCTGAGCACCTGCATGAATTAAATATCTATTCATAGGTTCATCCTAACATACAATCTAGTGCCCAAGCAGATACTGCCCCTCAACATTTGACTGGAAATAGAGCATTAACCCATATGATTCTTATATAATTCAAAACCATGGCAGGGGCTACCTATATCTGTTTGAATCACAGGAACTGTTCTGATGTGAAAATCATTTACACCCAAGAGCAGTGTGGTTAATGACTGCTTGAGGCTGTTGGAGAATGAAAGCCTCAGTTCACTGTTTCTGGAACCAAAATGCTGTGTGGGACCAAAATACTGTCACTCACATGGCAACCATGACCATTAACAAGGCACAGCAGGGTTTTGCTTTCCATCTCCATCTCGCATCATGACTTCTCTTTATCTCAGTCCATTTTGAAGAAAGGCTTCAAAACTTTTACAGTTCAGAAACTGGGGTACTTTTCTCCATTACATTTAGGAAGATCTCTAGTTTTAATGAGTAATATGTTGTGGCAGCAACTTGAAACTAATGAATTACAGAACAGAGGTTGGCAGCAGAGCCCTACCATAAGTTACAGTGTGCCTAATTATGCTA
Source organism: Petroica traversi (assembly GCA_025920805.1). Taxonomy (NCBI): domain Eukaryota; kingdom Metazoa; phylum Chordata; class Aves; order Passeriformes; family Petroicidae; genus Petroica; species Petroica traversi. The sequence continues at coordinate 21,835,285 of JAHLSL010000015.1, read as the reverse complement.
ACAGGCTGGGTAGCAACAAGTGAATTATTCCAACAGAATATAAACCAGCATAATTGTTTTCCTGCAATTTTTATATCATATATCACTTTAAAAAAAACCAACCACATTTCTTCTTTCCTTTACCATAGTCTCCTGTTGAGGAGAAGCCTAATCTATGCCTGATCAGTTTGTTGTACCCATTGGAAAAGAGAGAACACATTGCTTATATGTGGATTAAGATACCTGTTTCCTCACAGGTTTTCTCCTCTGATCTACCTTTAGGAAAGAAAGCTGCCCTAGGGCTTTCTCATGGACAGAGTCAGCAGCATTAACTTTCAGCGTGGATAGGTTGCTACAAACCCTGAGCTGATATAGCTCGGACTGGCTGTCGTCTTTTTGCTCACAATGTTCTAAAACACAGAGCAAAAACACAGCACATCCCAGAAGAAGAAAGGGCTCCCTGATAGCAGAGCTCCAGAGCTTCCTTACACAGCTGAGCTGCAGTGACACCACCGTGGGTCTGTGTCAAGGGTTTTGCTGCACAGTTCCTTCGGTGAGTGAATAAAAGTTCTTTTTTTTTTTTTTATGGTTGGTGGTGTTCTTTCCATGCTGTTATTCCATATTACATAGCTTTTAAAAAACTAAATTCATCACTGAGACATAGCCTTTCACTGAGGCTCTTTGCTCCAGTTTTAGGCAAGGCAAAGGAATCACTATATATAACACATGGTTTACAGAAGTTTTTACTTTTTACGGTAAGAATTTGAACCAAACCAGCTTTATGATAATGATTTCTAATGATGGAGGTCCCCAACAGAGACAGTTAAGGAAAAGAAAAATTAATTCGCCTTCACTGATTTGTACTGGGATAATATTTGGGTTGAAATTTTAAATAAAAGTCAACAAGGAACACAAGGGTAAAAGGAGTCTTTCAGTCTTACAATTTGCCCTCTTCCAGGGGCACAGATTAAAAAGATATGACTGTTCTAATAGAAAGACTTTACAAATTTCTCACTCCAGAAGCTTGTAAAAATAGTAGTCTGGGCTATATTTTATTTTACTTCATTTTATTTTATTTTATTTTATTTATTGCCTTATTTTCACAGACTTTGCTGAGCACAGAGCCTTGAAGTAGTGCAGCAGTAAGTGGTCACTGAAAGAGGCTAGTGACTGTGTCCCTTTAGGAGTCCCAGAGATGCACTTTGACATTCCCAAACAGCCCCAAGCCACGGCATCTGGCCATGCTCCCTCTGAGAGGTAAGGCCTGATGTGAGCAATACCTTCAGCAGCAGGAACACCTGGACCATGCCCAGCCCCACCCTGGGACCCTGCAATGCCATGGCCTGAGAAGAACTCTGCAGCACCCTGGATTTCGGGCAGCATTTTTCCCCCAGATGCAGCCGGGCATTTCCCTGCCACCATCCCTGAATGCAGCCCCCTGCCCCTGTGTGGTGTAAGTTCACTCCAGTAAAGAATGTACAATCAAGATGTACAGTTCAGACCCAGGAGCAGAATGCTGTCTTTAATTTATAAAGCGTATACACTAAGTGAACCTTCAATCTGATTTGTATTGTTTGTGCATATACTATTTTCCCAGTATCAACATAGACTTATGCATATAATTTCATTTGTTTCGGTCGGGTTTTTAAATTTTAAAAATTCTTTTCAGCTTCTACGGCACAACACCCTTCCTGTCTCTTTCTTTCTCTTAGTAAATTCAAATGTGTATATGTGGTTGTGCAGATAAATGTGCACACACAGAGCCTCCATTCAACCCTGTGCTGCACTGAGGTTCCCAAGCTGTGCATTTCCTATTGCCCAGGACCAGCATCTCAGTAGCTTGAGCTCTCTACATGTATATGTAAGTTACTTCTAAATAATATTTCCCCCATTGTATGAGAATTTTTTCTGATTATGTTTCCTGCAGCATCAGGAATGTCAGGTGAGAAGGGCCTTCAGGGATGATGACAGCAGTTATTTCTTCTGCCTCCATCACACAAGAACTTTAAGGCATCCCACACATCCCATCTTTAGGCTCTACTGGTTACCAGAGAACTTTTGAAATTGTAATGGGCCAAATAATTTTTAAGAGGCAAAACCACTTATGTACTAGCATCAAATTCAAGCAATATGCCTTTCAAAGTTCCTTGTTAGTAAGGCAAAAGTATTTTTGATTTTCACCACATTTTTCCATGTTGCACAATGCCCAGGATTAGAAGATCTACCTGACAGATGTCTGAACACTGTGGTTAGGCAAGCCAAGTAGGTTACTAAGAAATATAGGAGTTTTGTACACAATATTATAAACAATAGTGAAAAAATGTTATTTTGGCCAGCCAACAAACTAGAAACAGAAACAAAATAGTCTATGCTTTATTAAATATGTTAAATGGCGGGTTATGGCATTTCCTCTTTTCATCCAGTGAATTGGCCAAGAAGTAAAGTCTGGATACTTTCATTACTGCAGTTTCAGTCCAGGACATATTGTTAAACATGATCCCATTGTGACTGAAGGGTGACCTGCAGCAAGTCCAGTGATTGGGAGGTTGATCAATTCCATCTGCTTCCAGGACAGGAGAAGTTCTGGTCTGAGAATTCAACACAGGTACAAAGAAATGCAGTCCAACCTCAGGATTGATTGGTCAATTGTGAAAGAGTCTTCAAGGGACAGAGTTTCAAAGGTGGAACTTGGCATTCAGGAGCAGGGAGAAAGCTCCAAGAGTAGGAATGAGTAAGAAAAAAGATTAAAATGCCAGTTGTGGGAAACTGAGACACAGGAATCAATGAAATACAATCAGAAGTGTATGGATGAGAGATTCCAAAAAGAGGCGGAGAGGCTTTACCAACCCGTTTGTGCAAAAGTTGGAAAAAATGTCGCATTCTATTTGTTGTGTATTTTGGATGGTTGAAAAACTTCTTGAAGTCTTCCAACATTTCACAGGAAAATATTCTGGGATTTTTCCTGGGGGTGTCAGAAGGGGGAGGGGTCCTTTTTTATTTAACATTTTTAGTATTCAAATTTGAAGACTTTCAGCATCCTGGGGTGAAACTCAAAAGCCTTTCCCTAGGAAGCCTGGGAGCATATCAAAAATCAATGGCATGGAGGATGGAAAAAGTTTCAAAAATGTGAGACTGGCAGGAAATACTGGCACATTTCTGTTTGATATTTACTTTCTTGGCATGCAGTGGCTCTTTTAGCGCCAATGGAAAATCCTTCAGTGCCAAGCCACTCTCAGATAAATCTGCACACAAATACACTTTGAATTGGCATGTAGCTTTTGAGATTAAGGTTTAACTGTTGCCAAAATATGCATTTTTGGATTCTAGCATCTCTCTTAAGTTAATTAGGTAACTTCATAATACTAAAATGCTACACATGACTGATTTGAATTTGATGTGTCTGAGCTCAGCAAAACCAAATGAATGGGGAAGAGTCATGACACCTGACATGGAAGAATAAACAACCAAGGTTCTGAATTTTGTAGAGACATCAAGGAAATCACAGCCTACAAACTACACAACCTAAAGCTAATCTGTGGAGATGACTGAGTCCCATTGCAAGAGCAGAGGTTATCTTCCCATGACTGGGAAATGAGAAGAGATTGAAGAAACATAAGCAGACCTTACATCTAGTCCTGCTAAGGAATTTTAAAGCCCCTTAGCCATACTTACTAAATCAATGCTTGCACTATAACCTACTCAAAATCATAGACTTTCGAGTTCGACCTTCAACTGAACATTCTCTATAATCCTGAAAGAAAAAAATCTTACATTATTCCAGAGTTCATGGTTTTCAGCTCATACCATTGATTGTCCTGTCCCCAGGCTGGTCAGTGACTGGGTGGAAGTTTACTGCCCTCTGTTTTGCTAATAAAGCACTGATGTGGGAATATCTTTCATCAGTAGTGCTCCCTGCAGCAGTCTGGGGGCAAGTGCTGGAGCCCCAGGTTATGCAGGGTTTGAACAAAACTGTGTTTCAATATAATAAAGTTGATGTGACATTATGTACATCACTAGTGAGCAGTGCCACCATCACTGAATCAGGGGTGTGGTGAGGGTCAGGAGACAAAGCCAGGCAGCACAAAGAAACATCTACAGAGCAAGACAAATATGGATATCAGTCAAAGCCAGGAGCTGCATCTTTTACCCATTTCTCACTTATTTCTTCCTTCTCATTCATCAGCATTATGCAGACTATTTCTCAGGAAGGAAAGGTTCCTTACTCCCTCTTCTTCCTCACAACTTTGCAAAACAACCCTTCTGACAGAGTCCCTCTCTGCTGTCAGTGGTGCAATGAGAACCCATTTGGCACTTTTGGGAAGCTGGAGAGCACCTCTGGATCAGCTGGAATTCTTGAAATTACACTCTTTTTCCTGCCAGTATATGAAAACAGTGTAGTTAATTGCAAAGAAATGAAAGGTATGAGAACAGAGATCAACTCAAATAATTCTGCTGGTATTGTTTTATATAAGTTTATTTAGGCTGCTTTTAAAAGGCTAGGACACATGAAATAAACATGAATCTGAATTACCTGTATTCCATAATCCCATTATTATAACTCATCAGAGGTATATAGGTAATTCCAAGCAATTACTTGAAATATAACTTCTCTAAAACAGTCTCTTTTTGGTAGCAGTAGAACAAAAATCTTAAAGTTCATCCTTGTCAGGTAACATAAAGCCTAGTGCTTTTTACAACTGCAGGTATGCAAAGTCTTACAGTGTAAATGTAATAGAGCAGCTTTTAACAAAATACAATGGATAGTCTATTCAATGAGGTGCAACATACCTTGTTTATGTCATTTATCTTCTCTACTGTTACTACTTTGGTTTCAAACCAGTTAAGTCAGAGAACCCTAATACAAAGTCTCTAGACCAGTATTTCCAGGCCTGAGCAACTCATGAAGAATGTCAGACTACAGACTGTCCCACTGCAAAATTACTTGAAATTGTGGATTTATGAAAAGAGGAACATCAACTGTCATCCTAGCTTTCCAGAATTTGGCAAACTTGCTTCTACCCTGTCAATAAAGTAGGCTTTATTAAGAAAGCAGGAACTCAAAGGAATTGCTTGAAGCCTGTTTCTTAGATACACAATTTATGGTATTCAGACAAATTCACCAAAAATGTGTCGGGGAAAAAAAGGTTGTTTCATATATTTTCAGATCAAAGAGCTCATTATTTAAAATACTGTCAGGTTGTATTTCATCTTCAGAGCTGGCAAGCATAGGAAAACATATTGCAAATAAAAGCAGCCTTTCAAAATGTCATACTGATTATGCATTCACAAGTCAGCTACTTGAGGCTCAGCAAGACAACAAATATCACAGGACCCCACTATGTGTTTTAGCTGTTGTGGTTTGAGAGGCTGGACAACAGCCTTTTCTACACATATTGCCAGAACAGTCATGTATAACCAGTATTTCCTAACCTATACACTTAAATTTAGGTTAATTTATTTTGGTGGTTGATAGAATACAATAGAGACTGGGATCAAGTTCCTAGCATTTTATCACACCACTTATTTCACAGGACATATGTTGACATGTTCTGTAATTTGGTCCACTATTTTTTCGCCACTATTTCCCCATACTATGACAACCACAGCAATATATGACATTTTGTATCTCAGAATCTAGAAAAACAATTGTAATCGGTGGTTAGACACTTTTTGTGCATGCAGGATCTTCTTCAAAGTTCTGAGATGTTCCCCAGTGTGTACCTTTCCAACATTAATGAGATGTTGAGAAATAAAAGGAATGTATGTCAAATTGTAACTGTTAATGGGCAATGATTTACTTCCACTGACTTTACCAGTTTTTCTCTCCCAGAAAAAATCTTTAGTGTATATTTTCATTAGTATAGTATCCTCAAAAGAACAGGGAAATTGAGACTATTTAGTGTCTCTTGAAGGAATGCTTTCAACTACTGAGAATGGAGGGGAAAAGCCATGGAAGTAATTTGCTACTGAATTTCTTCATAATTACAGGCTTACGACACATACAAAAACAATGAGTCTCCTTTTGAAATTTTACATGGGTGAAAGGTGAAGACCAAGCTGAATTGGGTCACTTGTTTACTCTGACAGTGATGACAAGCTTGAATATATAATAATCAAGAGAAGCCAAGAGCCACAATGATATAAATGAAAATTAACACACCCTAAATTTCAGAAAAGCCTGAAATTATTCAGTCTTTCTTTTTCCAAAATAGTTTCTGCAGATTCTGGTAGCACCAGTAAAAACCGATAAAACACTACTATAGCTAAACTATCCCCATATTTTTTTATGCCCATATAGTCTGTGTCTGTAGTAATACCCATTATGACAGCCTTTTGTCTGTCTTGGAAAGTTGGCAATAAGTTAATGTTTGATAATACACAAAAATTCAGCTGAATTGATATTTAGTGGTATAGGAACAAGATTAGTGAGGAAGCTATTACATGGTGTGGAATTGACATCTTAATCTACTAATATTCTTTATCACACACAGGTAGGAAATTCTTCACTTCAAGGATGGTGAGGCACTGGAACAGGTTGCCCAGTTTTGGAACTGGGTTGTGGAAGCCCCATCCCAGGAAGTGCTCAAGGCCAGGTCGGATGAGGCCCTGAGCAACCTGAGTGAAGGTGTCCCAACTCATGGCAAGGGATTGGAACTAGATGGCTCTTTTTCAACACAAACCTTTCTATGACTCTATGAATTTCAGCTGAAAATTAGAATATCTTTGTCAAAGAGATAGTGAATAAATCATCACGACCAATTCAAAGTCCTGCAGAGACCAAAAAAGCGTCACAGAAGGTGTTCACACGTGTCCCTTTTCTAATGTAAAGATGATGTTGTTTGGTTTTTCACTTCTGAAGAAACAGAATTACAAATCTTTTTGAGCATAAGACACACCACCGTTCCATAATTTTTTTCCTAGGTTTTTAGAAACAAAATATTAGATTCAGCCTACATGACTCATGTAATTCCCATCACTTCATTTCCTGTTTTAGCACTGTAGAGATCCGTATTATGAATCAGCAAATTCTCTTGCTTTCTTTGGGTAGGAAAGGAGCCTTTTTTGTGCTCAGATAGAATTAAATTATAGGAGTCATCCTCTTGGGGATGAAGAAGCAGATTTTACCAGGTTTTAAATAGTAAAGAATTAGAGTCTCCATATAACCAACTAGAGAACAGGGAAAATCAACGAGCTCTTCAGAGTCACACTGAGAGCTTGTAGCCAAACCTGGTCTTAAATCCAGTCCTCTGAGAGCCAAACAACTTCTACTCAAGATTGTCATTACTGATCACCATGAAGACCTGAATCTTGATTAAAAAGTAATCTAGGTTGACCTATAATTATAACTAGGGGTATTATTAGGAATGTGACTTGAGAACACTTTCCAGGTGATCAAATCAGACTGTGATCTCAGCAGTGTTATTGAAAAAGAAAAGCATTAGAGAAAAGAACATTGTTTCAGGCTGCAAAAGGGTACCTGTTATGAACCAATGAATTAATATTTTCGTCTAGATAAAATATAATGGCAGCATGCCCAGTTTGTCATGGTGAACAAAACCATGTAAGAGGTTTCTTTCACCTCTAATTTTAAAAATCACTTATCTACTTTAACAAGATGGTGTTTTTGACAGGGGCCAACAATAACGATGATGGATGTACCCTTTTCACTTACAGGGGTTTTTTACATATATATAACATTTCTCATAGCATTAATAGTATTCAAAAATATGTTGAAAAGGTAATTGAAGCAAGTCTAGATCTGTCTGTCATATAAACATGAGGAGTGCAAATATAAACAGGATGATTATCAGTAGCTTAAGTGTCTTTTGTCATAATGGCGTTTAAGCCTTATTTAATGTGTACTGATGTTATTTTTAAAAATCTGTTATCTAAGAAGACAAATCATTTCTTATGAGTTGTTCAGTCACTTGACTAAGATTTACTCTTTACCCTCAAAAGTCCTGCAGCTGTTCTAGCATAAAACTTAGAGCCAAGATATTGTAAGGATCAGGAATAATATTGCAATGAATTGATTTAAAGTGTATTTGTTTATTTGTTAGGGTTCTCTACATTCCTAAAATATAGTTCTTAAAAGCTATAACAAGAACTAATTTAAGTAGCAGCTCAAAAACACAAAGAGCTCAACTCTTTTTCTTCCTTATTATGTTTGGTTTTCATTTCATAAAATGAAGTATGAAATTAAGCCTGAAGCACAGAGATTAAGAAATACAACTGTAACAAAAATGTCACCTTTCTCAGTATATAGTTTCCTGCTTGTTCTGATCCCAGCATTCATTTCCCACATTTCTGTTTCTTTGCACAGACATAAGGGCCAGGGGTTGATTCCTCAGCTATGGAAAAAACCAGTAGAATAGACTCTAAGTACATTCTTTTTGCAACTTGATTTACTTACCTACACCCATACCAATACCCATCAATGCTGCATTGAGATGGTCAGAGAGCATGCAAAGAAATCTCTTTTTCCAGAAAACTCAGCCTAGCAGTAATTGTGGGTTTGTGGGAATAGCTCTGTCACAAGAATTGACCTAATCAGAGCCTAAAGCAAAGAGCAGACATTCCTTTTGCCTACACAGCTCCCTCTCATCCAGCTGTCTTCTGCACACCCTTGCACAAGTCAGAAGCAATAATGTGTCCTCCCAAAAGCAACTACTATTTGGTATTTAAAATAAAAGGACCAGGAGGCTTTGTCTGCACCGATCCACAATGCTGAATATTGGTTCACAACACAATCAGGTAATGACAGAAAAAGGAATCAGGAGGCAATCCTGGAAAGTGCTATATCGAGAACCTGAGAAGAAGGTTCTCAGGTTTATTATTACAAAGAAGAAGGTTTGTTGAAATGGGAAAATCTCACAATCATATTGAAGTTATTGAATACATAAGTAAATATGGTTCCTAAGCTGGCCATGCAACAATTTTGATGGTAATTTTTGTATTATTACATCAGTTGTTTAGGACTGGATATGTGCCCTTCTCAATATGAAAATCCTATTATGAAAGCAGAAGTTAAAAATAATTTTTTCCCTATTAGTCTCTTTGTGATTTTTGAGAATAGGCTTTCTACTAAGCCTGCCTTTTGTCTCACTGGATATGAATAACAAGATTAAAACTTCAAGGGCTCTGTCCTCAGCCAGTTTACATTTGAGTACAAGAGTTGAGGCTTTGGACTAAACTATTCAAAAGCTCAATTGTGTTTTAAAAATTCAAACAATCTTAATATTTTAATATTCCCCTCGGGTTATTGAGAGAAATCAGATTTAATGCTCACCAACCATCTGATTTATATAAATATCTTATAAACTTTAATACTGGTGCCTTTGCACACTTAAGAGCCACATGGGATATGAGAACAGGGAAAAGTTGCAGAGAAAGTCAGTGGGAAAAGATCTGGTTTCTTAGTTATAAAGCAATAAAAAGTATGCATTTAAAATTACATATTTTAATATTTCACATAACCTGTACTGCATGCTGTGGAGAGTGAGGCCGTGGGTTCTGGGCTTTGCACGTGCTTGTTGATGGTAACAATTCCAGGTGGGGGGCCCTGGCTGTGGGCTCAGGCACTGTGTGGTCAAGCCTGCCTGCTGAGGACTGAGGGAAAACCATCCTTCTGAAATCCAGCTCCATGACCATTCCTGCTCTTTATGTTATTCATATCCCTCATCTGAGGGATTTGTCAGGAAGAAAGGTAACTGGGCTGCTGCTAACAATGATGGCAGTGAATTCATTTGCTGTATAGCACTGGAAAGACAAAATTTGTTTGAATTCACCACCTGACTGGGACAAAATTTCTCTCTGCACAGAGGGTGATATGAAATTAATGTACTGCAGAAGTTCCAGTTAAACCTTCAAAAATAAGCTGCAGGCTGGGGAACACAGGAAGGAAGCTGTGGGAAGGAGGATAGAGGAATCAGAGAGTGGAGCAAGGTAAAAATGTGTCACATAGGCCTCAATGACAGCCATCCTAAATGAATCCTAGAAAGTGTGAGCACTCCCTGAGCTCCCCTGGGGGTGGAGAGGAGAGCTGGGAGGTGTCTGAGGGGCTTTTGGCACTGGGATAGCCCTATAATGGCCCGGGTGTGCAGCAGGAGATGACATCAAATAAGGGTATGGGTTTGAGTTCCTTCCTCAGTCCCCTTGTGCCTGCTCATGCTGTCCTCCTGCTGCATTTCTTCACCGTATTGCAGAAGGTTCTTTTTTCCCAGGAATGACTGTTACCTTCTGCTGTAGGAACTGAGGGGCGAAAGCAGGGGCTGTGCTGAGAGCTGCCCTTGACCCAAGAGTGAAATGGCAAAGAGCTGCAAAATGCCAGCAGCCATGGGGTGCGAGAGAGCCGAACGCCACAGGGCTGTTCCACCCTGCACACCCCTGGCTCTGCTCAGAACAGCACTGGGCCCTGATGTGGCTTTGGAAACCAAATGTGTTTAAAGCCAAAAGAAACGGACTTTTATCACAGAGCAAGCAGCTCCCCAGTCAGCAGTGCAACAATGTAACTATGCTGGAGCCGTGGTGCAGGAATAACTGGGGAAGCTTTCCCGGGATGACAAACCCTCAGCTTGGTGCTCCCTCTGGAGCTTCCATGGCTGCAGAGGCAAGGAGATCCAAGAGAGAGAAGCCCAAGGAAAGGCAGAAGCAAAGGCAGCCTCTGCACAGTGTCCTCCTCTCCTTCCACTCATCTTGGACAATGTCACCATAGACGGACCATGACAGGATTCCTAAAAATTAAAAAAAAAACACTTAAAAAGTTGTTTAGTTCACCCTCCTCTCCCCCTTTCAAATGCAGGATCAAATTTAAATCAACTCATGATAGATGCTTGTTTCCCCATCCTTAAGAAATTTCTAGTTATGGACAGTGCACATTTCCTTAGCAATTTGTTTCTGTCTTTTTTCAGTATTTACCTTGAGACATTTTTTTCCCCCAGTATCCCACTAAACTAGGAAATTTAAGCTCATCATTTATTTTAGCAGACAGAGAATCACTTTTTCCCTTCCTCACTGAGGAACATTTGACATGTTTGAGACCTCTAGGACATCTTCCAGAGCCCATGTCCTCAATTCCAGACTGAGAAAGGCAGGCAGATGGTAAATTACTTACCCAGAAAGCTTATGTATTGGACTATCACACCCAAGTCTGTTCATGTAACACAGATATAACAGGATAATCCATCAGGAAGACACCCTTTCCTAGGAGCAATGATTTTAATGGTGAAATTGAGCAAAAAATAAAAATTAGAAGAATCAAATAATTTTATTGAACTCTCTGCTGTAGAACTGACTTTAATCTGATTTATAGAACTTCTCTTTTTGTTGTCAGTAAAAGAGTGGTGTATGATCCATAACTTCAGACTAACAGCTTAAGAGACTGGGAGTGGCAATGCTTAGTTCTGATAAACTACTGCTCCGTTTTTTATATGCCGCTCTTGCTGGAGACATGTGAAAATGGAAGCAGTGGCTTGCATGTTGGCCAACACTTTTCTCCCATTAGAGCGTTTTATAAATAGAGAATGTCCACATGATTCCCAAGAAGGGCAAAATATTGGTTTTCTATAGCTTCTTAAAGTCTCAGATGTGTCTATGGCTCACTGCACGCTGAGACCTAAACTCCCCCCTCTGAATGAACAAACTGAGACATATAGGACCCTCCAGAGAGCAGCAGCAAAATCATTCCCTAATTGCCCATTGGCTTAATTGAGGAATTAAAGGCAATTTTATTCCAAACTTTGTCACTTCAGCCAACCTAAAGCTCTAATTATATAGGCCTAAGAGAGGAATTTAAGGAATATGATCTCCTACAGACACTGTTGAGGCCCCTAGTCTACATACAGTGATACCAATAATGTTTTCCTACATACCTTGTAAGCTGGCCACAGCTTTTCTGTACTGATTCAAATTGCAACTTACCAGTTGCTCTGATATCTCTTCTACATTGTATTTATGATACAATACACCAATCCAAGCTTTTTCTTCTACAGTAGTACTGGCGTTTTGAGCAACATGAACTGAAAAATAATTCTGAAACAGAGGATAACAGGAATAGTTTTCAAGAAAACTTCCCTCTTTCTAAAAGGAAATGTAGAGAAGAAATTAAGACATACAGCTGTGCAAGCGAAGAAACAACTTTTATAGATTGTCAACAGGTATGATTGGGACTTAGAATTCACCTTCAAAGCCTGAGACTAATTTACTACAAGCAGGAGACCTGTAAAAGAATATGGAATTTCTCACAGCAAGGTCACCTCAGAAGTCCTCCATGTTGATAGTAACCCAAAAACTTTGCCACCAGGCAATCACTTCAGTGATCTGTGCAAAATAACTAGATAGTCTCAGCTTGGTTTCCAGATGTAAGATGGCCACAGTGTGGAAATCTCCATTAAAATTAGCAGTAATTGGCAGCTATGCCAGCAAGGCTTCAGATCTCCCCTGAGAGCTGGGCAGGCATGGGAAGAGCACCTTCAGTCACTGATAAACAGCTCGCACCCAGCTGGCCGTGCCTTGCCACTCTTACAACAGAGCTCTATAGCCAGTAATGGCCACACAATTTATTTACAAATGCAAGATCTGTAGCATTATTTTTTATTTCCTTTTGCAGCATTTATTTCTCAACACCCTGGGTACCTGCACAACATTTTTACTGCACACATCATTTTTGTGAAGAAATCCTAATTTTGTATATTCCCACCACATTGGGGGGGAAGAAAATCAAATTCAAACAGCTGGCCTAAATAAAATACAACACAGACTCACAAATCTAACAGGGAATTTGGTTAGCAAAAGCATTACTAAGATAATACAGGGCACGTTGTTTTTATAGCTGGGATGTGGCTGCTGAGGCAGCGGAGTCGGACCCTGCTTGGACAGCAGATGGTGTCCTACTGTAACACTAAGCTCCAGTGCTCAAAGAGGAATCTTAAACCAGCCTTTAAAATACTCTCCAATTTCCATTTAATTACTTTAATTGGCTTTATAGGCTATCTAATAAAAATGATGGATCTGTTTAAGCACTAGGCTGAATTAAAAAGTTTAGAGTGTCAAAACCAGGGATTTTGAAATATATGTCCCATTTCTATGAGTATTTTTCAATATTTAAGTGAACTTTTCAAAAATGTGATCATGCCACTTAGGTGCCTGAGCAATCCCTTTCAAAGGTACCACAGGCTAATAACTACTGATAATCCCACTGAGCATCAAGGGAATCAAATGCCTCCCAATTCTCTGTCCCTTTAAAAATGTTCTCCTTACAGTATAAGTTATCTGCATATAATAAGGAAAAATCTAAACTTGCCATTGTTCCAGTAAAGACAATGCACAGACTTATGATCCTCCATGGGAAAGGACCATTTTTTTTTCCTTCTGTGCTGTATAACATCTTGTGCCCACTGTGCTTATTCAGTGGGCATCTGATCCCAATTGTAATTCTCAGATATCAACTGTACAATTAAAACTCCACAGGAATTAAATTTATTCCTGATAAATTAAATATTGTTGCTGTAATGCTAAATCTTAAAAAGTAATTTCATGTTTTTACTCTGCAATGAAAGATATTTTTCCTTGTATGTTTTTTTCCTGATCTTTGGATCTGCTGAAGTTCTCAGCACTTTGTGACTTAGAAGGTGTACTGGGAGGTGAAGAGAAACCTGCTGAATGAAGAAGTTCCAATTCTGCTGACGCCCCTGGACTTGAAGAAAGGTAAAAGTGAGAAATCTTTTCAGGATTTCTACTTTGAGGAGCCCCTCAAACTGCTGCACAGAACTTGACTCATGACTAAGCCTGGTCTGAAAACCCTTTTCCAGATTGTCCAAATCACAGCTGTGGTCACTGTGGGGTCTGATGCATTGCAGCAGACCAGTGTGACTCAGCTCAGAGATATCTGCAGTTTGCAAGCCTAGATTGGATTTACTGTCACTAGGAGGGCAAAATTTTTGGGAACAGTTTTGTCATTCATACTGGGAGGTGATGAAATCTTTGCCTGCTGGAGCAGATAATCATCATCTTGTATAGCCAAACCCAGGCTGGGACAGCAGAGTCATAAATGGTTTTATGCACACTAAGTCACTTTTTTTTTTTTTTTCACACAGAGACTCTTGTAAAATACTACTCTCTTTTTGCTTCTTTCAGAAGAAAATTATTATTCCTCCAGCTCCAAGTTATGGGAATAGTCTCACAAATTTTGGTGAGATTCTTCACATGAGAAAGAACTCTGGACCTGGCCACTTAGAAAAATAGGTTAGGAGTACCTCTATGAATGAAATACCAGGTTTTCAGAAAAAGCTTTTATTTTCTTCCTCATCCCAGAAACAACAGCGGATGCAGCAGTCAATACTCTCCAAGAGCATTTACATAACTTCTTCAAAAGCAAAAAAATGATGAAACCCAAAATCTGAAAATTGTGGTGATTTGTATTGCTTTGATTTATAGCCCTGTTGGGTTTGGAGTGAATGATTTCTACAGAGACCAGTCCCTCTAATCGGAATTTTACAAGAAACGGATGTGCTAAAAGAAACAGAAAGCTAACAGGGCTTCTGGTTACATTTTCAGCCTGATTTATAGAGCTGTAAAACTCTCTGTATCAGGGAGCTGACACCAATTTCTAGAAAGCTGTGAACATTTGTTTCCATCTGATTTTCCTGCAGGGCTCCAAGGCCCACTTCATTCACGAACTACCCCAGTGAAATCCACGTCAGGTATTGGGGAGTGTGAGACACTGGTGAAACAAGAGAGCTGGCAGCAAAGGAGAACCAATCCTGGGAATGTCTGCTTTGGGGACAGAAGTGTACTTTTAAGGAATCAGGAGAGGAAAGGGAGCTGAGGCAGGAGCAGGCATTACCAGGGCTGAAATGGCTAAAGGAGGGCTGACCTGGCACAGCAAAGGATACTGCAGAATTGAGCGGTGCCTGGTCGAGGACGAGCAGGCGCAGGAAGAAGATGGCCAAGCCTGGAGCTGCAGCAGCCATGCAACTGCAGCAACAACTTGCACCCTGACAAATGCAAATGTCATCTGTCTGTGGATGCATTCAGATAGCAGAAGTGCAAGGCTGTGAGAAGAGGAACTGGAGAGAAAATGGGCAACAAGCCAGGGACAGGAGGTGTATTCTAGTCAAGGCTGCAGCCTTGGTTAGTGCCCACAACTCAGAACAGGGATGTGGTGAGAGTGGTCAGACAGGTGGAGAAAGTGCCCATGAGCTGTGAGCAGGGAGGGGGTGGCAGAAGAAGTGCCCTTGCTGCTGTCTGGAAACCTCACCAGAGCTGGGCTGCAGATGGGGACATGCACTTAGAGGTGGTGCCCATGGATAGCAAAATTCCCCAGGGAGTACCAAACCAAGCCATCACATCCACCCAGCCAAGTGCAATGCCCAAGATGAGGAAGACACAGTGGTGAGGAGCAAGACAGGGCATGGGTCAGGACAAGGATCTGGAAAGGAGACATGCGAGTGAACTTTCAGGTCAATGCTGGGTAGATCCCTGAGAACTGTCCTCTGGAGTTGGGCTGTGATTCACAGTAAAACATCCATCTGCCTCTGTGAGGATGCTAAACTATTTGACCCACAGCAGGGAATAGCTCCACAGCTTGGATATTTCCAGTTCTGCTCCTTCTGATAGCTAGAAATGCGTAGAAATGTTGTCTTGCAATTTCATGCCTGAAAGAAAGATGGTGTAGAGGTTCAAACAAAGTTATCTGAGGTCTCTTTTGAAAAGGTAAGCTGTTCCCTTCCAGAAAACAAATTATATGTCAGTCACAGGTTTTTACAGGCGCTTGAACTAGCATTCCATCCAAAGAGAAGATTTAAGTGAAAAGGAAAACAGAAAATTACTTTAAATCAGCACTTTTAAGCCTAGTGGATTTTCACATCCAAAGTCCTGATCATTCGTTGTTCTAAGGCCCTCTGCATTCAAGGGCACGTAACAGGGTGCCTACCTGGCAAGGGTTTGGGGGTCAGAATCTGAGGTATTTGTGTGCAAGCAGACAGGTGACATAAAATGGCAGCTTCTGTTGATATAGCATAACCTTGTTGTGCTTTTTAAAGAAACCCTATCAAGTTGCTTTACTGTATAAAATTATTAAATACTAAATACTTTGTTTTATAAAATTGTTTAGTAGTATGTCTGAGATATTTTGGTTTTAGAATGTCAAATTTTAAAAACAGATATTAATTAATGAACCAAGATGCATTTTATTGCTCTAAGTGCAGCTCCAAAGTTTATTACCACTTTCCAAGGATTTATGTCCTTTATCTAAAAAGAAATGTATAGGTGTCTTAAATTAATTATAAAGCTCAAATTGACATGGAGAAGCCCTGATCCAGCAAGCACATATGCTCATGAGTAATTTAACTGCATGAGTAACTTCATACAATTCAGTGGGTGAGAGAGAAGCTGTGATCCGTGGAGCTCCTAGTGTGGGTGAAGTTATTCGTGGGCACAACTGTTTGCAGGACTGGAGCCAAGTATAACACATATACAAATTCCCCTCTAGAAGAAAAGGCAAATGAATACATAGTAAAAAGCAATTACATGCTATTGAGTGTTCCAACAACTATATATTCTACAATAAGTGCATGAACACAATTATGGGTTCAAAGACACTCAGGACCTACCCATAACTGATGGATAATAAATGGAATGAAATGGAGAAGTGTAAGGAACACAGTGTAACTCTCTTCATGTCTGAGTTTCTCTGATTTAGGTGTTTCCTAGATGCAATGAGTATCCACAGGAAATATGCAAACAAAAAAAGGGGTTGCACTCAACTACCATCTTTGGACACTGAATAAAGGTGTTGTCTAAAGAGAAATTATTTTGGTCTCTCCATATGTTTTAGAGCACCTAAGTCAAATGCTTTCAGATGCTCAGTGTGGTCCATGAGAAGTAGGCACCTCTAAAGATTAAAAAAGCCTTCTGCCACACTCCGGACTCTGCCACAGAAATTACCTGTGCATTTCCTATCAGGTAACTGCTAACCAGAACATTAAAGCAGAGCCAGGTTTCTCCTATTCCTTGTTCTCCCTGAGAAACCCTTGGCTGCACCCTGTGTGCTGCACAGGGATGTGCCTCCCGAGGGAGAAGGGGACATGGCTCCCAAGGGAGAAGAGGGGCAATCAGGCTTCAGGCCCAGAGGGGGAAAAGGACATTGCCCTGGGAGGTGCTTGTGTTGGCTTTGAACACCTTGTGGAGAGGAGCCCTGCTTGCTCTGAGCTAGCATGCTGTGTTTGGTTCCAGCTGTAATTTTTCAGAGAGCGATGCTGACTGACCTGCCTGATGTGGAATTCAGCACTTCCCAGCAATGGAGTGCGGGTTGAGCATCTTTACACCCTCACTGTGAGCTGAGCTTCCTTGGGAGAGAGAGTCATGTAGCTGCTGAGTTTCTGGCTTTAGGAGGAGGTGTTATGCACTCAGGAATCTGTATTCCAACACAGGAGCACCAACTGGTTCTAGGTAGCAGAAAGCATGCCAAATTGCTCTCCAACTGCTCACCTGGAGTTTACCTGTTCTCCAGGACAAGCAGAATCCAAATGGCCATCAGCTCTCCCACAAAGCTGAAACCCTACAACTGGGAGAGACTGGATAATTTCCTTTTAGGCCTGTTCTCCTTATTAAAATGTGTGTGAATACCTTCAGTCCCCCTGGGCCTGGCTGTGGAAGCATTAAACACTCTGCAAGTTCTCCTTATAAATTGCCAGTAAAATAGATGGCTTGCAAATGTTTATGTTCCTGCACTTATTTTGCCCCTATGAAATAAATGCTGCTGCCAAGCACTATACAATGCACCCAATGTCTTCTGCAGTATTCTTGCTTCTGTTCACTGTAAAATGCATCTTTAGGGGTGTGTTTTTATCTGCCCATCTCCCTGCCCCCAGTTGTACTTTGGCAATCCCTACACTGAAGAGGTTGTGTTTGCTCTGTTTACACACTAGACATTCACTTGTGTTCCACTGCATGCTAACAGCCTCTTTTCCCTTTGCATTGTTTTTTTCCATTCTTATTATTCTCAGTTTGCTCTCCTCTCTAGCTGAGCTTGGCTGTCTTACATCCTGCACATCTTCTGAAAGTACTTCCAGTCTGGATGTTGCTGCATTATGATCAGATGCAACATATCTAAAGTGTATAAATGCTTCCTTTCTCTTTATATAGCAGGAAAAGAACACAAACAATCCTTAATGAGCCCTTTTTTTATTATTTGCAATTAGAATTTAAAATAAAATATCCTCTTCATATCAACACAGTTTTGTGATGGGGCAGGTGCCGCTATTTCCTTGGTGGCATTGCCACCTTATGCAGTTCAGTGTGCTATGACTTTCTTGCCATTTCTCCCTTGTGACACCCTTTTTGCCAGTGCAGCCATCAGCAAAAGTCCTAGCTCTCAATCTCATCAGGCAACTGAAATGATGCAGGCTTAAAAATGCCATGAAATGTTTTGTGACACATAGCCAAGGGGAATGGGGCTATGGGCAATGGGAGAAACGGGGAATAGGGATAATGAGGAACAGATAAGCTAGTACCACCTCTAAAAGCTTCAAACTGTACAGCCACATCTTCAGGCACAATACAACCACTTCACAGGTAATCAGGTGCTTGTTACAGGCCTGAACGTGCACATACCTGAATAATCAGTAGTGCTGTTGCTACTGAGTTTCTATTCGGGCTAAACACTCACACAGGATGCAGGAAGTTTCATCTGAAGGGAGCAGCCAGTAAAAGTAAGGGTTAATTATCCCGGCAACAGATTCTACTGGATCATCCAAAACCCCTTCTGGGTTTTCTCCCCGTTTACGCAAGAATTGCTTTACTGTTTTTTGAACTAAGTTTGCTTATCAGTACCCAAAAAGCAAGCCCCTGCAGGGTCCCCACTGACAAATTCTGCAAGGCAGTCATGTCCTTTCCTCTGCTCTGAATGCAGTATTTAGAGATATGCAATTTTCCAGTAGTGCTTGACAGCCTACATCAAAGGCACAGAAACTGTTTCTGGACATTGAAAAGATAAAATTCTAATACTAACTGATGCCTCCTTCAGTTTTTATTGCAGTTCAATGTAAACAGATGCTGCTGGTTTTGAAAGCATATGTTCAATTCTGTCAAAGTGTATGTATGGCAGCGATGATATCTGCTGTAGTAAAGGCTGATATTTGCCATCATGTGCATATTCTTGATTCAGTCATCTCTATGGCACTGTCTGTATGTGTGTGCTTACACGTCCACAGATGTCTGCCTTTACATGTGCATGCATACAAACACAAACACATGCATATGCATTAAATGGAAACTGTAACTCAATCTTAACCAGAGGTTTAAATTAATCGTAGTACATACACACACTTACAAACATTGGGCTATATTTAACTTTCATATAAGCAGTGCAGAACTATTATCTTCTGAGGAACTCAGTGTATGAGTCAGCCCCAAAGCCTCTGAGTTAGCCTGTGGAAAGACGCCACTGACTTTATTGGGCTTTGGATCAGTCTGAAACCAATGGTTAATTGTCTCGTTTAATATAACTTTCCCTTCCAGCAAACTTAAGATAAACTTAGATTCTAATTCCAACAACTCTATAATTTTTTCCAAACAAATTCCTTATGGAATGGAAATGCCCATTCTTATTCTGGGCATTTTTCAATCCTTTCGTGTTTCTTTGTTTTGAAAATTGATTCAGTCATGTTAAACATTATACCAGCTTGAAAAAGATCACAGTCTCAAACTAGACAAAGTGAAATTCTCATGCACATATAGCTCAGGGAAAAAAATGTCATTAGAAACTTCAAACTTGGCTAGTATTAAAGCCATCTTTGAGGAAGGGGGAAAAAAATCACATTTGGAGAAATTTAGTCTGGTGTTTTAGAGAGTAAGAATAATTTAGGATTACATGCCCATCTCAACTTTCTCATTTTATTATATGCCCTGTACAACTTTCTATTTGATTTCCAGGTTTTTGAGATGGATTTATTTGAATACGTACTTGAAAATCGCAATTATTTAGAGGTAAAATTAACATGCCTGCACAGGTCTTCTTGAATTAAAGGGAGAACCATCAGAAGATCTACATTTAAACTCTGAGCTATTAAGGCCATTAAGTTCATCCTAATTCAGGTATCACAGCTGACAGAAATGTCATTTAAGTCATATCATTTTTAAGAAACTACTCTCGAAGAACCTTTTGGCTGCCAGTCCTCCTTAGAGTTCTCTCTAAATTAAAAATCAGAGTTAGAAACTCATGACTAAGGTTTCTGAATTTAGATTTTGTACACACAGTTAATATTTAAGTTGTCTTTAATGCGGCTGTGCTAATCACTAAAGAAAGTTCAGATTTGGATTATTATTTATATTGATATCAGTGGTGTCTGATATAATCGCTGTTGTGGAAACACCATGCTGCTTTCTGGCATGGTAGGCTCTCAGCTGATGGGCACCTCGAATTTGGGCTTCCTGATAAGAGGTGAAAGAGAGCATCTCTGTTCGATAACACACAGTCTGCCCATTCAGGTGGGTGCCTACAGTCTTAATTCAAGGCAATGAATGCATAAAGTGCTAAATTGTTTCAAAAACCACTGAATCCTCTTTCTTTCTCTGTCTACTCCAGTCCCACGCCATATGTATTGTTTTGCAACTCTGTATTTTGTTTTATAAATAGAATTTAGTATGTATTGCTTATGTAGCCTCCTACCAAAAGAGAATATTGACAATGTCACAGAAAGAAAAATCTTTGGTCAGACTGACAACATCTACAACATCCCACTGTCTCTTCTTGTGGTATACCACAGACTCAGTTTTCACAGTAAGTCCAAAGTACATTACGAGGTTTAGAAAAGCATTTATGGCTTTTAGTGAGTACAGTGTGAGGAGCAGATGCTCCCCAGGACTAATGCACACAAACTTGCCATAATGTGAGGGCAAGTCTCAGAGCCTCCACTCCCTTGCTGATGTAAATGGGAACAGGGCCATTGGTTACATCTAAACACAATGTAATGTAAGTCAATCACCTCTTGAGTTTTAAAGCATGCTTACTTCGGTACTTGTGTTAGCTGATATTTGCATAATAATGCCCAATGCACACAAAACATTACGTCAAAAGAAAGTTGCTTCTTCCCTCTTGCTTGTCTTTTGGAAATAATTCTCTTTTCCTCCATCCTGAGAGTTTCCCCACAACACTTGCAACCTTACAGCTAACATGTTTTTGCTACCCTTTGCAACCAGATCTCTTTCCCTCATGCTCCCACTTTCTCTCTGGCATTCAAATGGAGCCTGAATTACAGCAGAACCTCTAAATACAGCCTCACCAGATGCGCTTTCTCTTTGTACCCTTACATTGGGCAGCCATAGTGGTGGTCAGAAGGTCTTGAATATGTTTGTCCTTTTTAAGGTACCTCTTTCTCCAATATACATCACCTGCCTATTGCTGTGTGCCCGTTGCAAAACATAACAAAAGCATTGCTCAGTTAGGCTGAAATGAATATTTAGTTTGGGCGGCATCTTTTTGTGCCTGGGTGCCCGAATCTCAGATCTGCCCGGTGCTAATCACTGTGTCCCCACTGCCCCGTTGTCTGCCTCAGCTTCGAAGAGAATGCTCCATGGACATAGAGTCAATCTCAGATTTTAAACAGTGCTCCTACAAATCTCTCTCCCCAAGGTTTGCCTTGCTCACTAGCAAGGCCTGAACTATTGAAGTGGATAGCTTTGATGACTGCATATAAGCAAGGGATTTGTTTCTCTTCTGAGCAAGAAGAAATGCAGGGAGTGCAGTTCACACCGCCGTGAGAATTGGTTGTTGTGGGCCGAGGGGACTCGGTGGCACGCCGGACAGCGGCGCACGGGCGAGCTGGCTCCAGGCACTCCGGTCCGGGAGGAGTTTGGATCCTCAGCTGTGCCACTTCCCCAGATGAAAAGGAGGGCTTTGCACAGGGGGTTTATTGCACATTCCTGGTCGCACGAGGGACCAGGTCCAGGTAGCTGCCTCCTCGCTTTCCCTTTAATCACTGCGGGGTGGGAACCGGATCCAGCCCGGAGGGATAAAAGATCTCTGAGATGAAGAAGTACAATGGAGCAGAGTTAATGTCGATCGGTTTACTGCTGTAAGCAAATCACTACCACATCTCTCTGTGCAGCATGTTACAATTTACAGCTCGTAGTTAAACGAGTCAGAACTGTTGCTTCTGGTTCTGCCTCCAGCTTCTCCTGCCACAGAGCTGGACAGACAATGGGTCCGTGTTGCAGAAGGGGCCTCGGGCCAGCCCCAAGGAGCTGTGTTGCAATGCCCATTATCGCAGTGCCTCATTTTTAGGCTCCCTGCTGTGGAACAGATTGCTCAGACCAGGGACAGATACTACTGTGCTTCACATAAGGTGTAGACAGAGTTAAAAGCTAATAAAAGGAAATTTCAGAGGTCCACATACTCCTTGTATTACAATATATATATTCTATTATAGATACATATAGATATAGATGGTATGGATATAAACAGATATAGATATAGGTATATAGGGGGGGGCCAGCGCCATGAAAGGCAGGAAGGTGTCTCTTTCTGCCACAGACTCCCTTACAGTTCAGTGCAGAAGTCACATCAGCCTGCTTTTTTGTGAAGCATTAGAGAGTGGGTGAACTACCCCATTGCATCCAGGAGCTCATTGGGCACAGCATATTATATTCCAAGCTCTGGGAGACTTACTCACCAGTCACCACTCTGCTGGATTTAATTTGGACAGCCCCATGACTGCTCTGAGGAGTGTCCTGGTCTCAAGACTGCTTATGAAGCTGAATTTTCTTGCTCTCTCTGGCCACCTCCGTGTCTAAAGTCAAATGTATCATTAGAAGGGATGAAGAGCAATTACCTCTGAGTCTCTAATAAGCTGGTGATTGGTATTTTCACTTTGCATACAGAATACCTGGGTTAAACTGTTTACCTAAATTCAGGCAGTACCAAGAAGTGAGTGCCAAGCATCTCACTTCCTCCTGAAGGCGTCCAGCCAGTTTGTTCAACAGACCTTTCACTTCCCAGATTTTTAGGGAAAATGTCTGATATGACTCAGGAGATTCACACAAAATGATGAGCCTGGGTTTAAGCTTGTGAGCACTACTGAGAAGCACTCACCCCCTCCCCTCTGATTTTTTAAAGTTCTGTTCTCAGGCACAATCCTTAGCAGCAGGAGGCTGCTGCTGCGCCTAACTCACTTGCTGAATTTAGCCAGCCCTAACTTTGGAAAGTAAGCTTTTAAGCTCCCACTTTGCTTGAGCACTACAGAAAACATTCGATAATGTATTCAACGGAGCACCGATTCGTCTTTCGAGTGAAAGAGTGAATTCGGAAAGAAACCCCCAAACCACGAGAAATTCGGAGCAGATGACAAATGTACGGTTTAACCTACGTTTTGCGCAGCAGGTTTGCCCGGTAGTCACCTTCTCGGTAGCTAAAACTAAAGGAGAGCCTTTCCTTGCTTTTTAAGCGCTCAGCCCTCGCTGTGTGCCACTCTGCCCTTCTGCCACAGCCGAAGCCGGGCGC
>JAHLSL010000015.1:21777064-21801809 GCA_025920805.1 Petroica traversi | reverse complement strand
AGCTCGGCACGGCCCGGCCCCGAGAGGCCGCGAAAGCACAGCCGTGCCCGCCCGAATCGCTGCCGAAGGAGAGTTATTAACAGCACAATTAGCCTGTCGGAGCTCCTTTCAGGGATTTTTATTGTTGGCGATAACCGAATGGAAGAAAACTTAAAGATAAAATTTAAAAAAAAAAGTTCTAATCCGATAAAGCAGTTCAAGGGAAAGAGGAGGCTGGCGAAGTGAATGCGAACTAAACAAAGTTTAACCACCCCTCCTTCTTCTCCCCACGCGCAAAATGGAAACTTTATTACATGATTCACTGTGAATCACTAGATTGAATGCGATCATTATGAGTGAATGATAGTCGGAGCTCTGCTGGCCTTTTCTTTCCTGGAGGCAAAAGTATAAAACATGAAGGGTATAAATGATCTTCTCTCTGCTCTCTCATAAAAGACATTCATTCAAAACCACACTCTGTCTCTCTCCCAATTGCTTTGGTCCCCTCGAATTCCACAACGATCAAGGTAGATTATGGCGAATCCCAGTTTATTTGTATTCATGTCCTTGTTTATTGGTGGAATATCACAAAATGTAATTTGTCCCAAATTCTTTAAGATGAGAAAATAGTTCGTGGTTGAAGGAATTCATGCCAGTACTGCCAAGGCAGTCTCCAACGCTCAGGACAAGCCCATTATCAAGCTATTTTACTGCGTTTTCGTATTTGCTCATAATTTCTCAGGAGTCTTTTACATATTGTTGCATAAGAAAAAGATTTCGACAGTCCTAGTTATGAGATTTCCTAGATTTCTTTTACAGGCAGAGCCAGTTTACAAAAGCTGTATTGTATGACTGAGGTCTGGGTTTCCATTTGGGGTAATTATTGTATTCCCAGTCTTCTTCTAATCATTTGCTCACAAGGACAGGTTTTTTTCCCCTCTCCTTTTGAAGAAGATTAAATACTCCAAAGTTGCAAGACTATTGAAATAATCCTCCCACTTTTTTGCCTATTGTGTAAAAGCTATTTCTTACATCTTCCTAAATTGCTGGAAAATATGTGCCACAAAGGACCATATGAAAGCATACAGCACAGTAGAAATGCATGTCACCACATTTTGGAAAAACTCCACAATCCTGATCTAAGCCTGATCCCTCTAGAGAGGTGTGTGCAAATGGAGGGGGGACCAAGCACAAAACAAACCCACTTTTCAGAAGGAAATACGTTTCAGCTCTATAATAATCAGCTCCTGAGGAAATATCCGTAGAAGGGAAAATGAATTGAAAGTAATGCCTGTGTGTGTCAGGGCTGCCTGTGCAGAAGGATTTCTCCTCCAGCTGCTGCCTCCAGCTGCAGAGCTGGAGAAGGGCCGTGAACCACGGCCCCACAGGCAGAGAGCAGCTCAACCTGTGGTAGTGGAGCTTGGCAGGTCTCTTCTTTCCAGCACCCCTTCTTCACCTTTCTGCTGGTGTCACACAGCATCCCAAGCCAAGGCTGCTTCTCCTCCCTGCCTCTCATTTGCATCTGTAAAATCCGAGTCCCAAAAATATCCCTCTAAACTCACAAGGAACAGGTTAGGGGAAAATATTTATTTTCTTCCTCTGCTAAGATGGTTCAAAAGAGATTGCCTTAAGCCAAAACCTTCTACTTAGGAAAACATACATTCAATACGAACACATAGAGAAGGATTTTAATTTCCTTGTGTAAAGGAAACTACAGTTAAACAACAGAATGGAACTGGTCATGTATCTTCCAGACTCTGTCAATCGTAAAAAAAAAAATATCATCACACGCCTGCAAATATCAAAGTCATCCTTCAGTATCTGAAAATATCCTGGTGATATTTAACCCCCTACTTAGGAACTCCAGTGCCTTATTATTTTGGCGATGTGATCTCACCACATCCTTTGCTTAGTGGCAGCTGATGGCTAGGTATGATATTGGGAGCTACGTCATTCTAATAAATCAATATATCCAAACAAATTCCCTGCCAGAGGAGGAGGAAAAAAAATCCCAACTCTTTTATAGGGAAACTTGTCTTTTAGGATTTGTCTTTTAGACAGTCTGTGTTCCTCTTAGACTTTCCGTCAACCACAAGCATGGTCATAATCTAAAATGTTCTTGGCTTGCCCATGGCTGAGCTGATTAGCTTTTGGAACAGAAGAGATAATATTTCTAGACATCGGTCTGCCTTGTACTGCATTCACATTATTCTCAGTGTATGTGCTTTTCACATTGTTTATGTAGCAAGTGTGGGCTCTCTCTTTGCGTTGGATCACTTTGCTTTTCAACAGTTGGGGGTTTTTATGTCTCTGAAAGCAGGACTTATTTCAGCCTCTCAAACAGGATCAGACTTTGGGCAATCCCTGGCTTTAAGGTACAACACCCTCCATGCACCCTCCAGCCCCTGCAGGACCAAGCCCAGGTCGTGGGGGGGTTGTGGGGTGCCCAGACCAGGCACAAAGGCTGACCCACCCCTGTCAGCAGCACGGACCTCACTACGGAGCAGGATGATGTCCTGCCACTGGGTCCTAACTCTGCCAGTTTTGAGTGTCACCACATACAGTCTGTCCTCTGCTATTAGTGGTCCTATCACCCTTGGGTGGATTTAGGTCTCTTTGATTTTTACTCCTGAAACAATCTTAAGATAACACAGAGACACAAGGAGGCTCAGTCAGCAGGCAGAGTAGGGGCATGTTCAACACACGGAATTAGTTATCTCCCTGAGGTTTGCTGGTGCTATTTTGCAAGTCATTTCACCTCTTTTACAGAGAAGTCTCCCATGAGAGTCCACCCTTTTCTAGTTACTGCGTGCAGCTGCAAGCCCTGGCAGTTGGTGATGTATGAATGCGCACACACACACACACACACACACACACACATGCACACTTCACATCCTGACACCCACACTGTGGTCACAGGGGCTTGGATGTGGGGGCAAATCACACCTCACTTGACCCAGCAGTAGCTATTTACAGAACAAAATCATGTGTGGCAGCCTCACAGGTAAATTCAAGTCCTTCTCTGTAGCCAACACAGTAGCTAAATGTCAGTGGTCTATAAACCCAGGGGTGGGAAAAGGAATGCCACAGGAGTGTACACAGACCGGGCAAGGAAGGGAAGCAGTATTCACTGATAGTACAGGGAACACCTCTATTCCAGCAGAGAGTTTGAAAATTAAGGGTGGGAGGGAAGGAGAAGAAAAAAAAGGAGAAAGGAGTGTCACTAGCATCTTGGAAAGTCACCGGAAGCTTTGTTCTTAGGAATAAATCTGGCTTCTTGTGATCCCCTTTCAGCAGTGCTGGCTGGGAGCCAGCTGGGTCCCCTGGAGTCCCCCTGGCCTTTTTGTCTGGAGCCTGGGAATCTGTCTAGAGCACAAGGCTGGGGGGACCAGACTTGTATTTGCAGGAGGGATAGGCTTAGGCAGTGGCCATGTAGAGGAAAGGGAGTTTGCAGTCCTCAAACCTTTCCCCAGGGCTGGAGGGTGGGCAGGGCACCTTTTCCCTGCTTTGGGGGCACTTTTGAGGGAGATGTGTGGACTAGGGAGCAGTAGGAAATGCCAGGCTGGCTGTCTCCAGGCCAGAGCAAATGGGGTGGGATGGAGGGAAAGAGGGGAGTGAGCAATGCTCTCTGGCCCTCACCCAGCTGGCCTGTGCAAGTTGTCCCAGGGTGTTTCACCCTCCCCAAGATGTTGTTGCAAAGGCAAATGCCAAATAAAATGATAAATTACCAAGAAACAGAACAAAACCAAAAGACTTGGACCTATGGAGCATTACATTTCCCTTGCCCCAGTAGCCCTTCCTTTCTGCAGAGCTCTTTTAGGGTGATGAAAACTGGGCTCTCACATCTCCCTGGCAGATCCAAAGATGCTGATTGGTATCTTTCCAATACTTATGGGTTTTCACGCATGATTGAGACCTCTCCAAAGATTTTATTCACTTATTCTTTCAGATCCAGTTATCCTGATATCCAGTTATTCTGCCTTTATTTTGTATTTTCCCCCGCCCCCCTTATGACCTTTAGAAATAAAATTCAATTTATTTGGCTACTTTGCAGACAAAATCTAAAGCCTGCCTTAATTTGTAGTTTACTAGCTCTCTGATGTGAGACTACATAGAGAGCCCCTATCTGATCAAATGGCCGGTACCCTGACACAGTCCAATTATGTGAAAATATATCCTCGCTTATCATTTCAAATATCATATAAGTGGAGAAACTGAAGTAGCTCCCTGTCTGTTTGATTTTCCTGTTCAGACACACTTGTTTAAACAGGCACCGTGAGACTTTTCTGTAATCTTGGAGGAGTTCAAAAGGCGTTTTCGCCTTGAAAGCCCCGAGATGGGTGATGGTGGCCACCCCCAGCCAGCTCCCAGGCAGGCAAGGTAGGGAGTGGGCGAGGAAGGGATGTCCCCTGCAGCTGAGCACTCTGCCCTCTGGCCATGAAATGCACCTGTGGCCAGGTATCTCTCTGTATGTATTTCGTATTCCAGCATAACTCTCTGTCCTCAGCTTTTGTGTGTTGTCTTATATGACTATCCCTTCTAAATTAAGTGGTGAGTGAGCTTTCCTCCTGTGAGGAGCTGGAACTCTCTCTCATGTTTTTTTTAAGTGAAGAAGCACTTGGATGGAGCTTTTTCTCCATCTATCTGCCCTCGTTTCCAGTCTCTAGACACATCTGTGTAAGTCTTGTTGACACAGCAAACTCACTGTGTGTTTCTCAAAGTGCAGACATGAGGCCTGGGCTGCTGTTACAGAGTGCACTTCACACAGATGTTGTACACTGATGCTGTTTGAGCATGTCCACACTACCACTCCTCGTGTCTCAACCACCAGTGAACTTCAGGTCTATCACTAAGCAGTCATCCTACTGCCCAAAGCAGCAACAGCCTCCCAAGAGCATCCATACAGATGGTGCTTAGGAATTATTTAGGTATTCTCATCATTTACTCAAGAAGCTGGGCTTGAAGGGCTTCCTGCAGCCCTCCATAGGGTGTGAGAGATGAAGAGGCATTGCCAGCTCTCCACAGATGAACCTTCCCTCTGCCTTTGACACCAGCCTTAAAGGGAAAACCCTGAAGCAATTGTCAGCCGTATTTGGATATGGAGTCACTTCTGCTTCTAATGCATGTCTTAAAAAAACTCACGGGATGCACCACAGCCTGCAGATCTATGAAAGGATTTTGTAGATCTCTGAGCTAATGGCAACAGCTAATTTATTACACTCTAAGTCACATCCTGCACTGACTTATCCATCATTTTTCTTCCTTCTTTAAGCACTTATTAGTAGTTTCTGTGCTTGGTGTACCTGCCAACTGGGTCAACAGTAATCATTAAATAGGTAATATTCAACATTCAATGCACAATGTGGAAACATACATTTACTGCAGTCCTCATAGCTTTGCTTTACTTCTCCCAGCATTTAATAGCAGTGGGTGTTTGAAAGCATATGTCCTGTGCCAGCAGAGGACCTTATCCTCACTCTGCTTCCACAGTGTCCTTTGCTGGGCATTGGTCCCAGCCAGGCCATCATGGTGTGCTGCAAACACATGGGCTGTGATCCCCTCGATTCTGCTTATTCCCATCACTTAAAGAATACACAGGATCAGGGAAACACAGTGCCCTTCACTCTGGAGCATGTACTGGAAGGTAAACTCAGAGTTTACCACTTCATTCTGGAGCAAAACCAGGCAGTTTCCTATTTTCTGTTTTATTTTGTTTTCTATTATAACATCCCTGACATTTCTAGACTGAAAAGGACAAATGCACTAACCTGGGGCTCAGTTCTGAGGTTAAAATTGAATATTGAAGTCCACTGACTTGAAGTCCATTGACTCCTATAAGAGGCTTGTTTTGGTCCTGTTTTTGGTAGCAAAACCTCCCTGAAATTAGCAAATGCCAGCCTGGAGCAAAAATCAGCTCAGCACAGAGGAAATCATTTTATCTCAGGGATATTTGGTATGGGCTTCAATAACAGTTAAAGGAAAAATATGGTAACACTTAAGAGTTCAACAACAAACAAGAGCAAGTTTTAGACTTGTTGCAGTTAGGGTAACCCCCTTGAAGTCTACAAGACGAATCCATGGGAGTTAAGAATCTGTCCATCTATCCTATGGGCAGTCTTGGATCAGATAACACAGATGTGTTAGATTAAGGAGAGAACCTTATAAAATAAAGCACCGGCTGCACTGGGAAAGTTTTGGTTTGTTTTTTGTTGTTTTTTTTTTTTAAATCTGTCTATTAAAACATTAAAACACAACAACAAAAAGGGCATAAGGCAAAGAAGAGAGGTAAATCAAAGAAGTTGATGCACTCCTCCAGATTTACACTCTTTGGACTTTCCTTTTTTTTTTTTTTTTTTTTTTTGTCTCATGCACCCAACTGGTTTAAAGGTCTATTCTCTTTGTGGTACATGCATGCACATAACTACCATTGATGTGGAGTCTCCAGGTGATTTGATGTGCATTCCACATAAGGCATGGTGTCAAGTATATGATCCCCACACAAAAGAGCTGCCTGAGAACCACTCTTTAGAATATTTTTTTTTTTTAGTTTCCTTTGCTCTACATCTAGAATTTAGAAGATCAGAGTGCCTAACCAAGCAGTGGAACTACCACTGCTACTCTTTCATCGGCTTTGATCTGTGTCAATTTATGTGGGGAAGGGGTCCTAATGGAAAGAAAAATTTCAAATATGGGTGCAGTCTTGCAAAATGTTGAATATTTTGCAGCAAAATAATAGGAAAGAAGTGAAGGGGCTTAAGATGTTTTAGAAAATCAAAAGAGGCAAGCAGGAGTGAAAATGTATGTTTTTGGAACACATGAATTAAAGAAATCTTTCCACACATCACTATGTGATCTCTGTTAGGGGTTTTTAGGTCTACAGTGTGGCTCATTCTGACTGCTAAGCCTAGAGCAAGCTTGCTCTCCTCTCCACTGGCTCCTGCAAACCCAGCTACACAGGCAATCACAGCTCCTGTGAGATATAGACATTTAGCAAAACTAGCAGGGGGATATAGCCCTGCCCTGCAGGTGATTTCATGCAGGTGTCGGTCACAGTACCAAGAGTCAGGATGCACGCGCTTTAAGGGTGGGCTAAAGCTCTATATCAGGCCTGGAGCTTCTATTCTGGTTTGAAATATTGTCCTTCCATGGCAAATTCAATTCAATTGAGGGTAGGATTTTTGTACAGAAAAGACAGAGATGGCTCTTTCAGATAAAACCTAAGCCCAGTGCTCCATGTTGTCAACATTGTTGGGTTTTCCAAGCTTGCCTTCCTGTCTTCTGTTCTTCTGCTTTCCCTGCTCGAAAGGAGGAGCAGAGTGAATACAAAAAGACGTGAAGGGCCTGGAGAAAATGGGGTGCATGGTTTGAGGGAATGAAGGGAGTACACAGATACAAAGAGGGTTTGTGACAGGGCTAGAATAGGCTTAGCAGAACTTTGGAAACAAAAATTATGAGATTCATATGGATGTGCTGGAGGTTTTCTTTCATGGAGAAAGAGGAAAAGGGAAATTTACATGGTACTGATTTATTTTTTTATAAGGAAACTAAGCTGGAAAGGATGACATATGGTAATAGTCCTCCGAGCCCTCTGATCTAGTTGCTGCTGAAAGATTTTTTTCACTGGAAAATGTACACTTAGATAAGACAAAATCAAATGCTATCAAATTTGCTTATTTTTTTCAGTCAAACTCCCCTCTAATTCAAAAAGATTCGATTTTTTTCCTTTAACACTTGTCACTTCTTTAAACACAAGTAACTAAAAAACGAAACAATTTTATGTTTGAACAAATTGCAGATTTCATTCTTTTTTTCTCTGTGCCAAGCGAAATTTTAAATTAAAATCCCTCCTTCTCCTCTGATTAAATTCATAACAACTTACACTCTTCCTTCTGCAGCATAGCTGACATTTCTATGCACATTTTTCACCATTCAAATCATTAAGGAGCACAACATGTTTCAATTTCAGTGTCCTTGCTGTAATGAAACCCCAAACATGCTGTTGGGATTGTCGCTTTATCAGGGATCACACAGAAACTGATGTTTACAGGTGCTGAAACAGAAAATATGTTTCAAAGCCACTTATGCCATCTGACCCTGTACCTCATGGAATCTCAGCAAGACAAAAGAGCAAGCATTACCTGCAGTAATCACAAAAACCACAGTGGGCCTTATCAGTCACCAAAACACTTGGTTTGTTATCAACAAACACTGGCAGAGGCAAAGGGATCCTCTGGCTGTGGGGTTGAGGATGCTGAGATGTGGCTGGGGAAAGGACCAGACAATGGCAGGGGCTGGGGAGGGGGACTGCAGATTTGGAATGTGGAGATCTGAACTACCAAAATACTTATCACCTGCTACTTCACGTCCTTTGCAGAACTGCTGTGCAGTGGGACAAGCTTAACCCAAGCAAAGCGAGAAGGACAAAAACATTTGCAGCTTCTGACCCAGGTAAGTCGTGATCTCAAGAATGCATGTGGATATGAGCTACAACATCTCCACAAATGTGCCTCAAGTTGTAACTTTCCTATGTAAACTGCTGGGGTAGCACTTCCTCAAGCTGAGGACTAAAATAATTTTATGCATATTATTGTGATGTCTTTAATAATCCAAATGAAGGCGCAGCTGTATTGTATACTGTGGTTTTGAGAATCAGGACAAGTAAAAAGTACTCTTTTGTAGATGAAAGTGCCATGTAGAAGGATTTGTTTCTAGATATCCCTGAAGACTGTATTTTGCTTTTAATTTTTTGATTTAACAAACCAGAAAATTTACAGAAATAAAAGTTTGCCTAGCGGAGCATTGTTCGTTAGCTAGTCCAAGTTACACACACATTGAGGCAATATTAGCCATTAAAAAAAGAAAAAAACATTTAATTTTAAATGAGGTTTTGAAGGGAGCATGGCAGAAAAACTCAGAAATACCTTGACACTGACAGAAAATTGTTGACAGGTTGTAGATTTTTTTTAATGATTTCTCTCTTTAGTTTTTAATGCTAAGAATACTTTTCATGAAAAGACATGATTGATCTCTATCTTGGAATTCATATGCTTCATTCAATTACTCCATATTTGAAGATAGCTTGTCATTTATGACAACACAGTTATTATTTTTCTCAGCAATGAATAGAAGACAAGACAACCATTAGTTTGTGGGTAGAAGACCAGAAAATTGCAGAAATTGTTGCAAACATCTGATCTAGAGTTTTGTACCCTGCCCAGAAGATGATTTTGCTGAGATTTTTAACAATTCTTTTCATGGCCTGTGAAGTTTTTAATTAAAAAATGGTGACATTTTCCTTCTGCCTTTTGGAGTTTTTATTTATTCTTGTGTCTATATGGTATCAAGAGAGAAGTTTTCATCCTCCCCAGGTTTTAACTCCAGCAGATTGACCCTGCTAATGTCTACCCCACGCAGTAGCTGATC
The DNA here is from genome assembly GCA_025920805.1 of Petroica traversi. Lineage (NCBI taxonomy): Eukaryota > Metazoa > Chordata > Aves > Passeriformes > Petroicidae > Petroica > Petroica traversi. The sequence goes on along the minus strand of JAHLSL010000015.1, from coordinate 21,792,407 downwards.
AATAAGCTAACTTTCCACTGCTTGGAGGAAGGGATAATAAATCCCGTTAAGCCACAGTGAGCATTTTATATCACTGTGGTCTTACATCCATACCGGAAACTGCTTTTTCTGCCTTTCTTATTCTGACATTTCAGACAGCTGAAAACCAGCAGGTTTTTGGGTTTGCAGGTCAGTGGCAGTGCCATGACTGACTGTGCTGGAGACTGGGTCAAACTCATGGTGCAGCTTCACAAACATTAAGAGATTTGGCCAAAGTAGCTCTCAGAAAGTGTATCTAGAGTTTCAAAAGTTTTGAAACTTAGAAAATGTGTACTATTTTGCTTTTTAATTGCCCAGAAGGTCTAAGGCATTGAACATCTCCATATGTGGATGGGGTATACCTATTCTGCAGTGAATCAGCATGGAGGGGGGAATTCAGACATGAATAATCTGTCAGCCCAGCTGCCTGGTATGAATTCAGACAAATATATTTAACCAAATGTGGATGCTTCAGAGGGTGTTCTTGTGGTTACTCCAACTGCTTCCATTATACTTTTATATTAACAGTGTGTCTGCTCACCATGTGCAATAAAACAATTTCTGAGGCTCAGCCTCAGAACATGGGGCTCATTCACTGTCTTGGATAATAGCGTTGCTTGTTTGCACTGTTCTTATTGAACTTTCTAAATATATGTCATTTTCCTTTTCATTCTAGGAGTGATTGTACATTACAGCAATTACAGACAAACCCTTCCAGACAGTTTGAAGACCAAAACTTTCTTTGTGTGGAAGTCCAAAGGCAATTATTGGCATTACAGTTTAAGAGAAGCATTCCATCTCCCTGATGCAACAGCAGTAGCTTTCTGTGGCATGTTAAATAAAGCAATTTGCCCTGTAGGAGACTAATGCATGCAGAGTCATGATGGAAAAAAAAAAAGAAAATCAAACAGCTGCACTGAAAGAAATAGAAACCTCCTCTTCAGAAAGATACAAAACTTATTTTGGCACTGTTTTAACCGAAAGACACCAAGAATCTTTAACCTTTGCCTTAAGCTCCTTGACATTTCATATATTGCTTCAAGACTGAGACTCTGTAAAGACACAGGCCTGCTAATTATCAGTCAAATAGTTGCCTTTTAACCAAAAATAGTTGATAAAAATGAAATATGACAGTGCTTTCATAACACATGCCAGAATATAGAAGTCAGTTCAAGCCAAATTTTTTTTCTCATAGCAGCTTCCATTTGCAGGAAGGAAAGAAGGAACTGAATAGACTTGAGCTAGAAGTATTGAGACTTGACCTCTAAAGTAATATTTTCCTATTTGGTTGAGTCTTAAATATTAGGCAAATAATAAAACCAAAATTATTTTCTCCCTTCAAATATGCCATTATTAATTGGATTTGATTAATATTAATATTTGATTAATTAAATTATTCACCTGACATAACTGTGACTTTTTTGCCTAGCTTAGGAAGTTGTGTGAGGGGATGACCAAATACTCTCAGACCTGAGCACCTTAGAAAAATTTAGATTAGATCTTCAGCCATACCAGTAGACATTTTGAGATCCTTGGAAACACTAGGGGCTTGATCTTAAAACTTTATTAACTGCTCACCCTAAATGTATTTATACTAGTGGAAAATTAGTCTGGAGTAACAATCATAAGAAGACAAATGGGACACAAATACTAAAAGAATAAATGTATAGCAAGTAATTGTCAGTAAGGATAAACATGTCTTCAGAATAATGTATGTGATTAAAACAAATGTTAAAAAATTGCATATTACAGCAGCTCATTGGCATCTCTAAAGGGAGTTGTAACATTTTTTTCCAGAAAAAATTCAGCTCAAGAGGGCAGAAAAATCTTTGAAGAGAAAGGAAAGGAATTGCTTTAACAGCTCTATTATAATAATGAAATGCAAGAGCAGCTGATTTCACCACCCATCACACAGACTGCTCTTTTGAATGGTGAATATGATGAGATTTTCGAAATAGAGAACATTAATATTTCTGAGATAGAGCCAGGTTTACTAGGACAGGCTCAGAACATGAGGAAATTTCCCATTTTTAAGAACAAATTAAGCCACTTAACTTTTCCTTCTATCAAAATGAATTCTAGTCTTGCAATTTGATGAAAAAGCTGGAAAATGAGATTCTTAAAGAGGAAGGAAAGATTGGCCAGAAACTGTTGCTTCTTTGCATCATCGAGTGATAAACCATACAGGAGTCTTTCCATAAGTCTTTAGCATGCAAAAACATGGGCTTACTAATACTGTATTGATGCTCTCACAAGCAGTTTAAAAAATGTGAATTGATTTAAGGATGGCTAATTAAATATGACCTTGATTTTGGGTTTTCATGTGCCGTGGAAGAGCTCAGTTTGTACTGACTGACAGTCTGAGCCCTGCGTGAAGTGTGATTATACATGGCATCAGCTGACTGGAAACCCTATCACTCCAGTTGTAAGGCCAGATTAAGCTGATTAACAGTGAACACTGATGAAGTACTCTCCCACTGGCCGCCAGGAACCGCATCGTGAGCATCTTTCATCATCTGGCGCTCAGCTTTTTGTGTATGGTCTGGGTTTAGATATAATGGTGACTCTTCAGAAAGCAAAAGGGGGTATTCAAAGAAAATGTTTTTCTGAAGTTGGAAGAAACAGCCTGGCTATTGTTTATTCTCTAACCACACAAATACCTTGTGGCAATTATGTCTTTTAAAACTGTAGCTCTGTCTCACTTCTTACATGTGAACAGCCCTGTAATTGCAAATAACAAACAACAAAAAAAATCACAACAGAATGTCAGCTTTCATTTGAAGTTTAGAGGAATTATAACATTGAGTAATAGAGTGATAAAATCATTGAAAGGCAACTCTCCTGTTGTCTGTGTCAGCAAAAGTTGCTTGCACCATGGCCCTGTGTGTAAGGTGAGGACCTTTCAGAGCTCTGCATCACTCTGTACACATCACTTCCGTTGTTAGGGGATAGGAACTGGATGGTCTTTAAAGGTCCCTTCCAAATCAAACCATTCTATAACTCCACCATTAATACAGAGCTTTCATGTTCAGAACTGTGTAAATATGTCAGATCACATGTAGGATTCAACTCTGTGGGATTTAGTTATGAGGGTAAAATAGAAGCAAGAGATCTCTAAAGATGGGTTTAGAGCATGGGATTTATTGTGAAAGAGCATGGGTGTAAGAGGCCTGCTGGGCTGTAAGACGCAGCTCAAAGCAGGCCAGAGAAAGAGAGAGAAAGAGGCAAAAAGAGAGAGCAAAAAGAGAGCGATTTGCCGTTTACAATACAATAAATCATCTTAACCAATCTGAAACAAGCTACAAACTCCACAATATTTGCATGCAACCTATAAGAATCATCACATTACCATATGGGGTTATATTTTAAACCTTAAAAAACTGCTTTTGGGAATCTTCTACCAGGTAGGCATGGTTTGTTCTGACCTTTGGACCTGCCTAGGCAGATGGTATTCTATCGAGAAGGAGGATTACCTTCAGCCAGCTATACCATTGTTTCTTAGTTACTCTTTAACTCAAACCTTGTCTTCATCTCAATTTCAATTATACTTTCCATATTTTCAGCATCTTTTGCAAGGTAATCATATTTATAAGGCTTTCCTATTTCATCTTCCCCAACAATCACACCCTCAAAAGCAGCTTGTTTAAAAAATGTGAGAGTAAAAAAGGAAGCACATTCAGTATCAGACAACTTCCACTAAAGAAACCAGCCTTGCCTTTTTTCCATCCTGGGCATTTTCAAAAATGGAATGAACTGAAATATATGGGGGCTGTGAGCATTTTGAAATGTAATTAACAATAGGTCAGGAGGAAAAAAAGTCTTGGCCTCTTCAACAAATGATCAAAATTATTCAACAAGAATGGAAGCTGGCTCTTTAATAAGTGTGTTGGAATTATTCTCCTTTCTGGGGACAGGCTCTTGGATGTTCACAGAGCAGCTCACAACATTTATGGCTTTGCTGCCATGAGAAGGAGTTGTGGGGTGGCATCCTCTGTGGTTTAACATGATCCATCAGCTGATGGCTTGTTCTGCTGCAGGCAGATCATTGACACCATTACGATTTAATCCACTGCCTCAAAGCCAATTTCCCTGCACATAAACGCTTCATTCAGAGCACAGAAAAAATACATTAGTGAAACAATATAGCATACTGTACAACAAGGATTTTCCTGCACTGTAACTCTACAGCTCACCAGGCAAAAAACACTTCTTTTTATTCCAGTTCCCCAGGGTGCTACATGGAGACACCAATCCTGAGACGGATTAACTGTGGCGCTTTCATCAAGAGGAACTTGTCTTCACTCTGACTTTGGAATAGAAAGGACGTGCTATTACCCTTCAACTTTGAAAGAGAAAAGCTTTCTACCTGCATTCCTCGTTCACTTCCAAAGTTTAGCTCATAGGGATTAGAATTTGCTAGATATAGGATAAGCCCCTTTCAAAATACTCACATAAAGAAAGATGGAGAGAGCTTTCAGATATATTTACTGAATGTTTATTAGTGTTAGAAACAGGTAAACTGGCATTAAAGTATGAGAAGGATATTAATTCATGTGAAATAAATGAGGATAGTCAGGAAAAAAATATGGCTTTTTTCTTTCCTCTCTGTTACTTTTACATAAGAGCTGCTATTTGCTATTCAAAACCAACCTTTTTTTTTCCCTAATCCACGAATTATTTTGGGGCTACTTTAATTTTGGGAACCTGACTTGATCCATACTATAAGGTTCCTGACAACAATTGTTTAATACCTCCTCAGTATTGAGGTCTCTGTAAGCCTTAAAGTGTGCAGAAAGCTTAAATCACTACAGATCTCAGGGCAACAACCCAGTCCCACCCAGGATGTTTTTGTGTCACTGGCTTCAAAGGAGGCTGAAAATGCTAAATATTGAGTAAGGAGGTCTGATATCCCATGTGCTTTTATAATTATTTTATAACTATAATTATCTCAGATACAGGAAGATAAGTTCCTTCTGTGTTTGACTTGGATTTCATTTAAACCTGTTTTAAACCCTGCAATAATTTTAGCTGGTTTCACTGCCACTGAACAAGTCTGTAATACAAAACATTACCCACAGCTTCCTGGCCTTGAGCCGGGTTAAACAATGCCCAGTTTTCTCCCTGGGCTTTCAGAGCAGTGTAACCAGTCACAGAAACATGGGACTGGCCTTGACTGTGGCAGTGCATGAGCGAGCCTGGTTGCCCCTCGTGGTGCTCCTGCCACAGGTCACAGCTCATCCCTCACTGGGAGGGCTGTCACTCACCATGGGAAGGGCTGTCCTACACCGTGGTGGCAGGTGACCATGGCATAGTGGCTGAGACTGATAGTCCATGTTGGCTCAAAAATGCTCTTTACACACCACCAGCCCTTCTCAGATTCTAATGGCAGACCAAGAGCCTCAAACACTACAAGAAAGCTGAGCTAATGCCTTTTATCCATGTCCCAAGTCTCGTAAAAGAATAAAAATAGTGAATCTGTGAAAATACTGAATGATACCTGCCAGTGGGAGTATCTTTAATGTTTTTAGTAATCCACATTACTTCTAGTGTGAAGCACATCTGGTAGGGAACAGCAGGCCAAGAGCTAATCTTCGTCACCTTTCCTGTGCTGCCCACCCTGCTATTGGGGAAAGTGCTTGTGCTGCTCTGCCAAGGAAGAGGATTAGGGTGGTTGCCCTAGCAGAGGAAGTGCTCCCATGGATTAAGGTTTTTTTCACCCCTAAATGTTAGCCAGCCTGATTTGCCCTTGCCTGTTTGGCTGAAGGAGCAGCTCCATGCATTGGTGACGGCAGACGCTGGAAAAACTCACATGGGAAAGAAAGAGAAGCCAGGAGGCGAATTGCTTTCCTGAGTGCCGGTTTAAACGCTTATCAATGGCAGCACCAGTCCCACGAGTGCGTCTCCAGTGGCATAAAGCACTCCGGGCCGAGGCTGTTCACTCACCCACCTTTCTGTCCCACAGCTGCCCCGGCACAGCTCTGCGCCTGCACGGCGAGCCGGAGCAGGGAATCGATCTGGCTGGAAAACACTCTGTTCAAACAGCCTCCGAAAAGCAACATGTTTTTCTTTCCAGCCAGAATCACTTCTCCCATCTGGCCGGGCGCACAGCTGCACAAACAGCTGCGGCAGCGCGGCGGCGGGGCCGGAGAGAGCGGGGAGCGAGTGCGGGGAGTGGGGAATGAGTGCGGGGAGTGCGTGCGGGGAGCGAGAGCAGGGCTGCAGGGAGCGGTGTGGGGCTGGTGCAAGCAGCTCTCACCGCCGATGGAATGGGAGCTCGGCGCAGCCGCCAACGCGCACGTCCCCGCAAGGGCCCCAGCCCCGCGGGTATTCGCTGCCCCGCTCCGCCCCGCACTGAGCAAGGACCGCAGCAGCATCCTGGCTGTCCCTGGGAGGGGAGGGCTGCCCTGACCCAAGGGCGAGCAGGGTCATTCGCATTGGTTTGCTCCTCTGATATCCTCTTGGGAAACAGGCTAAGAGAGAAAGATGCTCATGCTGGCCAACAGCCAGGACCAATGAGTCCTGTTTCAGGTCTGGAATTAAGGGAAAATCCTGCTGAAAGTTCCGATTTATGTTTGAAGAGGCTGAATAGATAATCATATCCAAATTATGTTCCTTCAGGGGAATTAAAAATGGCTGGGATCCTTAATAACTTTCACATCCCAGGTGCTTGTGCCAACCCCACTGGATGGTGGCTGGGTTTTTTTTTTCAACAACCAGAGGAGAAGAGTAGGGTACTGAGTCATTTGTATCAATACACTACAAATACAGAGCAGTTGCTCAAGTAACTCAGCACTAAGTTAGCTCAGTATTTGAAACTGGACTAAGGCAAACCAAAGCTGGAGGTACAACTTAGATTGCAGTAACTGTGGGCAGACTGACTGTGGGCAGTGTTGTCAATCTAAAGCACTGGGAGGTAAGTCAGCAAGGGTTCCTTAATTTAAAGATCATGAAATACTGCTTCTGAAGCTTAAAGCTTTAATTGCATCATAGTCATTAATTTTTCTTGTGAGGGCTCAAAATAAATGAAGGCTGATATTCCCATAGCTTCTATCAGTAGCAATAGTGAGGTTTAAAAAAGACTCAAGGTACACACAGCAGACCTGTCCAGTCTTTAGGTTGGGCAAAGAAAATAGTTCCGCTTTCAGTTTTCAGGTGCAGAATGCTTGAAATTATCTTTCTGACAATTTTTTTTTCTTCTGTGAATTTTCCTTCACATGGCAGTATTAAAGTCTCTACAGAGTTATTTTGGTTTTGCTTGAGTAGTACAAATTCCCTCCCCAAAGATGCACTAAGGCATTGCATGTAAAATCTCCTACTCAAAGAGTGAACATCCCACATGATTTGAACATTGTTGGTAAGATTCCTGATGGCACACTGGACCAGAATTGCTGGGTGGTTTTGTATCACCATTGTCTTTGGATAATTATACAGCACTACAAGAATACAGGGTCCAGATTGTGGATTGCAAAAACATTCCTGGAGAATGGACCAGAAGGTTCGTCCTCATGCAACTCAACTGATACTACAGCTAAATATTAAACAATATAGACTGGTCTACTGACTTACTCAGTGATAGGTGGTGCTGGAGCCACTCACAATACCTAAAGTCAGACTCAACTTCATCAATGCTGCAATTTTTTCCATTTTTAGAAAACATCCTTTTGTTTCTGGTCAAGTGCATTTTATTGTAAATACAGTGACTAAAACTAAAACAAGCAACTCAAATAGAGATTTTGACATGAAGTGCATAGGTTTGCGCATACGTGCATATATGGACACACTAAAAATAGTAGCTTAATTTTTTTCTGCATACATAGTTTTTTTCCCATGCAGTGATAGCAGACACTATTTTTTTGTTTTTTTAGTGATTCTGAGTATTCAGCTCTGTGCAGCCATTTTAAATAGTACGAGTTTACATTCAAACAGGCATGGAGTAAAATGTGACATTTTTCTTCCAATGGAATTTTTCCGTCTTTATCTATCTCATAGAAGCTCTCTCTAGCTTAATGAGAAACATAGTTGAATAAAGTATAAGCTAATTGGAATGGAATCAGTTTGTGATTACTAGAAACATTTCTTTGCATGGTATTATTACTATTATTAAGCATTTACATTCTGGTACCATATAGAGAACAGGATGAAAAAGAAGGAATACACACAGGTAATTTTTCCCTTGATTTACAGTTCTGGGTCTTCAGTAGCTGTATCAATAGAGATAAGGTTATATTGCTTCCAATTGCTAAGAACAGTGTATTAGAACAAATATACAAATTATCCCACTGCTTGACTATAGTACCAAACAGTCATTTCTCTGATGTATAACTGTAGATCAGTAACATTTTTCTCCTGTTGATTTGTGGAAAACCATTTTATTTGATCTGTGCCAACGCAACACTTTCACAAAAACAAAAAAAGAAAGTTTGCTTTAAAAGCTGATATTTTTCCCTCAAATTCTACAACTATTTTCTTAAGTGGGCTATTTTCAAGGGATTGTAAGCAACTTGGAAAAAAAAATTATTTGAAAATCATTCATTCATTCATTCATTCATTCATTCATTCATTCATTCTTCCACTTAACTGAGACAGCAAACTCTAAATTAAACCTTTTCAAAATGGGTAGACTTAAAAGTTTTGCCCTGGTAGCAGACAAAAACCTCTTTGCAGTATATCTAAAAAATGAATTTACTATAACGTGCAACAAAAAATAAATAAGCATTTCTGTACTCTCCTGTAACTCGCAATACGCAATTTTTCACTCTTTAGATTTTGCAAGTCTGTGCTTTGGTTATTTTTTTATCTAGGAATTCAGGATGCATAAATATTGCAACAACAAAGCGGAAATCCTTGGAGCCAATTTATCTATTGAAAAGAAGTCTACACATCTTAAAATATGGAAACAGTAAAGTATAAAGGGGAACTTGTTTGCTTTCTCTACTGGAGACTTCATTGAACTAAAGCTAAATATTCAAGAATAAACCCAGTCTTTCAAATGCACAGGTGCTTAACTGGAATATTTCGTTTTGCAACAGCAGAACCAAGATGAGAATCTGGCCCTGGAGTCGGCCGGAATGCCATATGATATCTGAATGGTAATTTTCTCTGTATGTGCCACAATAATGCCTCAGACTTGACCTTTGGCTTTGTTGTCACCAAGTATTATCATATGTATAATTTGACCTTTCTTAGTTGTATCAATGCTTGGCCTTGAACTCCATTTGACCTTCTAGAAGCTGTAAAGATAATTTCTATACATTTGCACTAAGGCCCCTGATTTGACCTATGACTCAAATGAACAATGATTTCTTAATATTCCCATTTCTCCTAAGACTATTTCCCATAATAGTATAATAATAAGGCAATAAAATGTCCTTCGGTGTGAACTCATGTTATTCTAAATTTTGAAGGTCTGTTCTTTAGGGCATTCACAGTTCATTACATTTCTGTGTCGTCAAAAGATAATATCAAAGCATCAAAAGTTTCTAGAATTTAAATCAAAATGAATGAAAGGACAGAATTGACATTATTTCCCTGTGTTTATATCCAGACAAAACTAAAGACAGTAACAAGCTTAATTTAGGGACAGTGAAACAAAAGCATATCTTAGCCCTAGCAGAAGACCATTAATACTCCTGTCATTTCTATTTAACAATTTCAAAGCAGAAAAGGAATAAGTACTAAAAAAAAATTCAGTTCTGACCTTTGAAAAAGAAACTTGTGCATTCCATCATTATGCAACAAAACAATAAATAAACCAAAACCATGGTATTCTTCAACAAAATAGAGTAAATGTGATTTTTTACAGGAAAAATTAATCTTTGTTAATATTGGTACACAACAGAAATACAAATTATTAGAAGAGTGCAAAGGAGTTGTGACTATGTTGAAAATAGATTCAGTCGGATGACATCCAGTGTGTGATACAGAAGCACCTCTTTCAGCTGTGTATGACTGCAAGATCATCCTTCCAACTATACAATTTGCCTTCAGCACCTAAATCTGTATTTCCCACCATATTTCGCTTAGAGTGGAACACTAATGAGTCATCATATTTGATGATCAGGCGATGTACTGAAGTTTTCACTTTCCTACAGCTGTACCCAAAATACGTTCGTAAATGAATACATTTAAACACTCCTGCATATAAAAGGCTCTGATTTGAAACTCAGTAACTCAGCAGCTTGGTCCTGTACAAGCAGAATATAGAATATATATAATTAGATATCAGACTCATGGGTAAGGTAAATACAACAGCCAACATAGGGTGATTGAAATCAGTAGAGCAAAGAGCAGCTGCCAGCCATTGCTCAGATTTTGCTGATATCAAGGCAGAGATGAGTTTTGGGGACCATGAAGTGACTTTGGCAAGGCCGGTTGCAACTGGAATATTTATGAAAGGGGATGTGCAGGGAATACCCCTGCACTTGCTTTAGTACCATGACCTGGATCTACAATCCTTACAGTGGCTTCTTTTTCAGCCACCCAGAAAACCCATTCCTACACAGGCTTTGTAGAAGATATTCCATGTACTCCTTAGGTTTTTCCTGTTTCCTTTCTTCTTCCTTGAAACTGTACTTCTTGGATATTACTTTGCATGGCTTTCACTCCCTTTGGCTATTCAAGCTAAGGCTCTTTAGTGGAAATGAATCCTTTCTGCTCAGAGCTGAAGTGTCTGTGTTGCTGGTGGTAATGCCACATGATCAATGAGACTCCTCCTTATACAAATTGCTCCTTCCGAGCTATCTGTCTGGCTATCACAGCTTTCTTCCAGTCTGCAAAGACTGGTGACATAAGACTAGCTCAGACACATCACTCAAGATTAATCTGAAGCTTCAGAATACAGAGAACAATGCAAGAGATAAAGACCAAATTATTCATAGAATATGCAAACTGAGAGTCAGTTCAAAACACTTCTTTTTTTGCTTTCAAGCAGAGGGTTTATATACTCCAATCTTGGTGGCAAGGGCCAGCTTCCATGGTCACTCAGAGGTCAGCTGCCACAGAGGGAATGGAGGGTTGAAAACTGAGTGACGAAGGTGCCTGCAGCTAAACAGATCTCTCCTAAACATAAAGTGTTTCTTTGGCAACAAGTGAATGCTTTGGGTTCTTTAAGATTAGAAAGATATAGTATGGTTGGCCAAAAATAACAGAACATTCAGAAAAGTTTGGCTTCAGAGTGTATCTCTATCTTGAATAAGCAGATTAAGAATCACTTATTTTAAGCTGTTTTCCCAACAAGAGTGAGCTTAAATGTTTGGCTTTCTACAGATGTACTGGTCAAGAGATACTAAAAGAACAAACCCTCAAGGAATGAAGTTTTAAGTTCATGTTCTGTCAGCTCAGATTTTCCAGAAAAATGCAAATTCAACACTGCTTTCTGATCCAAGCTTTGAGACTTTCATTAACATCATGAGTCCTTCCAGAAATATCAACAACTTTTCTTCCCACTTACAATCCTCTCACAGTGTCCAAGGGAGGAGTGCTGAGGCAGCTCAGTGACATGGTGGGATCTGGTGAAGTAGGGATGGTGCTGGAGCATGGAACACAATCCTTCTGCTCTTTCCACCAAGCCTCAGAGCTCCTGTCTCCTTGCAGAAGGACTCACGTGAAAAGGCATTGCTGAGCTCAGCTCCTCACCCTCCTCCCAAGCATTGTCAGTGTGACAAAAGCGGAGTATCCCAAGTGTCTGGCCACAGCAAATTATTTTTCAGGCAGTAAAACACTCCTGGCTTCTGACACCAGTAACACTGGGCCATGAGTGGTTGTGCTGGTTGCATTTGCTCCCTCACATTCCACTGCCAGGCTGCATCCCAAAAACACCCTAAAGTGAAGGGCTCAGATACCTCACACTCACCACCCAGAACGGGAGGGCAAAAGAATCTCTTGGGGCTCAGATCCAACAGCAAAAGAGAGGTAAAAAGAAAGTTAAACAAGGGAAAGGCAGAAGATGGAAAGAGCTCTGAGGGGCTGGATGGAGCTGGCAGTAGGTTCAGGCAACAGACATAATCAGCCAGCTGGCCAGGAAAACAGCACTGCCATGGAAGGTGACTGAGATACACAAGCAGGAGCTGTGCTCCAGTGGCTTTTGGGCCTCACACTGTCTCTGCTGAGGGTGAGCATCTTCCTTGGCTGTCAGACCATCGGAAAAATTCTGTTTTCCACTCTATTCTAGGGATGCAATCACAACTCTAGTTCTTTACATGCGAAGTTTTCACTCTCTGGGAAGTGAGTATTTTTTGCTCTAAAAGCCCTTTTTTCTATTCACTACCCAGCAATAGTAACAGCTCCATCACAGGCATAAAGGCTCTTCATCTTGCTTTAAGGAGAAACGAGCATAAAAGCATTTGTTGCTGCTGATAATGTAACCGATATTTTTTTTACTAATAATTTGTTATTATTTGATGCTGTCACTAAAGGTAAATAACTTTCACAGGCAGAATTTTCACTAGCCCTTACAGATTTTTTATGGGAAGTTTGGCATCTATCTGACCCCAACGGTGATATAATTCTCCACTAATAATAATGCAAACAATACACAGCACTTAGAACATAAAAAGGCAAATTTTCTTTTTATTTAACTTAAAAAAGGAAAGGGGAATGGAAGGTTAAAGGGAGGAGGAATGGGAAGGGGAATGAAAAGAAGAACGGGAAGGAGAATAACCAAAAAAAAAAATAAATAAGAAAAAGGAAAAAAGGGGAAAAAAGAAAAGTTGGGCTGAGAGAGTTCCAAAATCTACCTCTCCTCCCATTCTCTGCAAACTGCTTTTTTATGCAGTGGATTATGAAGTTTTCAAGGCTGGATTAGAGACTGCTATAAAACAGTTTGCCTGACACAGAACCACATTTAAATTAGCAATGCCATAAACGGCACTGTGAGGGAGGGAGGGCCTGCTCGTGATTCAAGGATATCGTCTTTTGTATAATTTTTCCAGTATCATAAATTTCTGCCCGGAGTTCCTAGCACAGAATAGCAATGCTCCAACATATATTGAATAGGTGTCTTTCATAAAATGTTATACATGGAACAGAACCACAATTTGTGGATCACATTTATTTAAGATTAGCATAATTTATAAATATGAATCTCAAAAGCATGATTTAAACCCATAGGCTTTTAGATGTAATGTTTTACATTTCTGAAACCTCTGTGCTTAGCTGGAGGGTGTTTATTGTGATTGAGGTATTTTTTCTAAACAGGGAGGTGGATTATTTAAAACCTTTTGGTATGGAAAATCCGTAGTTTGTCCACCTCAATCTCTTCTCTCCCCCAGTTGTCACAGCAACAACTTCAGCATTTGAAAGGAATCTACTTCAATAATCTAAGCCTCTGATCTTTGACAGGCTTATAATGAAGGAACACTTTGTTAATGCTGACATAAACATTTTGAAAACTTAAAGGTACAATTATTTCATGTTGTTTAGGAAGTGAGCACTACATGGTCAAGAGAACAGCACTCTTCAAAAATATTTACTCATGCAATTTCCTAGTGAGAAAAACAACTGCTGACTGTACAGCTGAACTGAGATTCCAGCCTTGTGGTTTGAGCAACAAGAATTTTTCTTTGTCTCCTGCCCAATTGTAGCTCATTTTTTTCTCTCTTAGAATCCCAAGATGATCTTTTGGACAGTTCCAGGATATATCAGCCAAATCTCTTTATTTTGAAAGATAAAACTGAAAAACCTGGGCTGAATCAGATCCAAGTCCAAGTGGGTCTCCAGGCTATGCTGCTTGTAATAAAAAGTCAGAACTGCTTCTCAGCCAGCCAGCTGCAATGGAAGTTGTTTGCCCGTTTAGCAAACAAAACTGTTATTTCTGCTGGGAGGGGGGCAGAAAGCTGTCAGGATGGCAAGGTTCCCCAGGCTGTGCTCAGCAGAGTAGTCCCTGTGCTTTCTGGGCAAAGCAAAAGGCAGAGCAGAAACTCGGGCTGCACTTTGGAGTCACAGCTTCAGTTGCTCTGGGGACTCCATCACTCCCGGAGCAATTTCCTACAGTAGCGCCAGGGCTCCAGTGGTCCTCGGGGGTGAAATCCATCATCCTGCATGCTGCACTCTATCAAGTGGGGCTCCCAGAAAGGGTCAAGTGGTCCGCTGCCATGCTGTTTGAGCTCATCAGAGACATATTTAATTTAATTACGGTTGTCAGCACTATTGATTTTGGCAGTTTCAATTACCGTGCTGTTATGGCTTCTGGATCTACTGATCTGTGATGAGCCCTATCAGCACTGGCACACATTGAGGAAAAAGCCCTTTGTCTCCTTTAAAACCTGACACATCCTGCCATAGGCCATAACTTATTGCTTTTATCCAGCCCAGCTCCTCTTCTGTTCCTCATAATTAATTTCTCATTAGACAGCTCTTTATTGTTTAATTTGTGCAGTTTATAATCAAATTGGGCACATTAATTGTAGTTGAATTTAAGGCTAATGAAAAATAAAGGTTTTCAATAACTTACTCTTCAATTATTTCAGACAAGATAAAATAAAACACTTTAAGAGTTGTCAGCTTTTTAAATTATAAATTAGGTTGTTTAAAGAGCATGGGCATTTAGGAAGCAGTTATCACACATTTAGTAATTATAAATCCTATGCTCCAATACAATTATTAGGATATATTTACAATTCCTCTTAGTTTTTTTTCCACTCTGTTGTTAGTTAACTGCATAACATCTAATTGTTGGTGGTTAAAAATAGCATAATCTGAAGTCTCTGGGCCTGATTCCTCTTCTTCCCCTGACTGAATTGTAAATCAGCATGTCTGAGGAAGTCCAAGTCCATAACACTAGAATAGGAGAGGTGTCTGAAACAGGAGAGATGTCTGGGTAAGAGGAAGAGGACCCCATCTGGATTTTAAAATATTTATAATTTTATAAATTGCTGATTATAATCTAGGCAGCCCTTTTCCTTCAAGAAGATGGTAATACATGATTTACATTAGGACCAGGATATCAGCTGGCAAAAATCAGCAAAGTTGCCTAAATGTAAACTACAATTTGTCCTATGATGTACATAATCTTCATTTTAGCAATGGCAAAACAAAGGCAGAGAAGCAGCTTATTTGAAAGGGCACACAGGAAGTGAGGTCAGCCTGCTAGTTTTTTGTGTTGTTTTGTTTTGTGTTTGTTTTGTTTTTTATTTTCAATTAACAATGATCTAGGAGGGCGAAGGAGGATGGGAAAGAAAGTGGAATAAAAAATTCAAGTAGTACCCACCTTCTTCCTAGGCAAGATGAAAATCAGGAAAACTGAGTTCCCTTCTTTGCTCAGTGGCTGCCCTCAATGCACAGCATTTTAGGGATGAGCAAGAAAAGCAAAGGAAAGAAAGGTGAGTTT
>JAHLSL010000015.1:21651788-21777054 GCA_025920805.1 Petroica traversi | reverse complement strand
GGAGGATTTGATTCCTTGTGTGTTCTAAGGCTTCTCCTTGGCCAGGCTTACAGGGTCCTAGAGCCCAGCATGATACACTGTGTAAGAGCATGTTCTGGGCATGTGCCCAGGGCACCCAGGGCAGGGATCCCTGGTCAGGGTGTGAGCTGTGTGAGCTGCTCCAAAGTCCCTGCACAAGCAACAAAACGGTCACCCCTGCTCCCACCCAGTGAGAGCTACAGCTGTGCCTGATGGTGCATCTGCATCAAGGAAAGATGGTTCAGAGACAAAAGCATGTCCAGTAGTTACGTACCAGAAAATGTATACTGGAGAGAACATGGTCACATCCACTGCTGCAAAAGTGCAAGGCTGCTGCTTGCCAGTTACTTGATACTTGGACTTTTTAATTAAAAAAAAAAAATGATGCTTGTTCTGTTAAAAAGGGTAAAATTCACCCACATCCTCACAAGATCTATTTACTAACTAAACCCTGTATATAAAAGAAGACAATGTCAGAGATTTTCTTTGTGTACCCCAGTTCAAATTGAGGTTATTCTTTATTTCAGTAAAGTATCTTTGTCTAAAATTCCTTGGTGGGGACCCTGCCCTTGTGGATTTGTAAGAATCTTCTAATTTACATATTGCTTCCTGTCTGGAATGAAGAGCAGGTCACTATTTCAGCATCATGCATATTGTCTAGTTCAAAATTATTTGGAACAGAAGGAGGAGATACTGTTTTCCCAAATACTCCCAAACACTCTGCATCAATCACCTGCCCAGCTTTTTGGAAGGGAAAGAGAGAATACCTTCCTTCAATAAGAACATGGGAGATGCTGGATGAAGGAGTTTTGTCACCAGCATGTGCAGCCAGGGAAGAAGGACCCCGGGGAATCAGGAAACCAGGCTGTACTGCCCCAGCTCTGAGTGCAGGGGCTGGGAAGGAAATCAGTGCACTGGCAGGAGAAGAGAGCTGCTGGAAACTCAGTGTCTGATAAGGATACGTGGGAAGAGCAGGGAAAAACAGAAGAGCAAACCTTGAGTGACGTGATGGAAAGGCAGCACACATTTTGTCCTTGGCCCTGCTGGTATGACCCACCCAGTAAAAGCACAGGTGGGCACCACAGGCAGGGTTACACCCTTTGGGCTGCTTGAAATTATTCTCCTCTAACGACTCAGTGGGCACAACTCACTTCTGAGATGGTGAACCTACTGCTGTAGTGGTCTCTCTTCTCTCAACCATTATACTCCTGGATATACTTATTTCCAAAAACCCTGTCCTGAGGCCTGCACTCTTTCTAGGAACCGATATCATCTAAGTAGACAAGAGCAAAAGACCTTCCATGCAGTTTGTCACCACCCCTTGACAGCAGTTCAATTGGTTTTGTGCTGTGTCACCACATGACAATCAGATCTCCTAATTTCTGGCTGGTATCTAACTCTAAGTAGAACCATCAGACCTGATTGTACATGCAGGGAGTAGGCATCTGAACTCTATAAATATCTTTCTCTTTCAATTTAAAAATAGAAGAAAGATTTTTAAAAGAAATTTATATTAAAAATATTAATAATAATTGTTCCCAGGCAAAGTTTCATTCAGCCAAGTTTCAGCTGTGAGGAAACTTTTATTGGGCAAGAAATGAACTCATGAAAAGAGAGGTTTACAATGGAACCAGTGAGACACTGCAGCAGCACTGCTAACAGGTGTCACTGTTATAGCAGTGACAGGGTGAGTAAGACTTCTAAAGACACAATAGCTAGGGCTGTGCCCACCCATGCAGCTCAAGATCTACTGGGATTTCTGTTATGAACCTCTGTTTGCAGGGTCTTGATACTTTAGTCATAAAAACACACCACAGGCTGGGAGTGAGAAAATAGAGACACAGCACTCCAGGGCTCTTGGAACAAAAAAATAATAAAATCCACATAGATGTTTTGAAGGATCTCTTTGGGATTTTGTAATTTAAAAAAAACTCCATGCTTCTTTTGCAATTAAATTTGGCAGATTATCGGTCAATAGCATTAACTGGGGAGGGTTTTTTTCAGTTTGTTGCATTTTAATTTAGAACCCCTAAAATGCCTGTGGCATTTTTTAAGCTTAAAAAAAAATCTTATAGCTCAATTAAGGGATAACAGAAATAAACCAGGATTACCTGTGTGTAATTACACAAAGTTAAATCCAAGAAAACAATATACTACCACAACTCTCTTGGGTAATTTGAGCAGTCTCCCTAGGCTCTCCAGAGGCAAAAAAAAAAAAAAAGAAAGGTTGTCTCAGCTCATACCTGAGCATTTACTGCAATACAGCAAGACTCTGAAGTCCAAAAGACCACAAAAGTAGATGGAAAGACCTCTCTTTTTTTCTTGATCAACCTTTTAATAGCTTTGAGGGCTGTGTTACAGAACGGAGCAAACTCTGTACTGCAGCATAAATTAGATTCAATGCTCAACTCTCAAACTTTCTTATTGCTCTTGATCTTCCTGTTCCCGCTGTCTTCCATTTGTCCACCAGTGTAGTACTGCAGTCCAGCCTGAGCTTCACATGCACTTGGCAAGAAATAACTCAAATCAGCTAAGTGTACCCAGGTCTGAAGGCAGAAACTATTGCTTAGTACTTCCTAGGAGAAGTACAAATTTTCTATGTATGCCAAATTAATCCTCAAACTGCTTTAAGATGTGACAACGCCTTCATTGCAACTATTTGAAAATATCAGAGTCAGCAAAATACCCTGTCCCATTCCTGAAGGACAGGAAAGTATGGCAAAAGAGTTAGCTGGGAAGCAAAACAGCTTGATCTTTTTTACCATATTCTGAGTGACACTACCTAAACTCAAGGCACTTTTTGACTTCCAAAACCTGCAGCCACACTTGCATGTTAGCTGAACTTAGCTCTCTGTGTTTGGACATTGTATAGCTGGATGAAATTCAATCTGTTTGGGCTTAAAATTTTTAATCCTGAATCATTTACTCAAGCTTCAGTATTTACAGAGTAAATGTATACATGAATTGTATGTATCTATGAATTATACATAAGGATAAGGGGACCCACACCTTGACTGCTTGAGAAAATTGGCCATAAAACCAGTGCAAATCACCTTCTTCCATCAAAAACTTCCAAAGCGAAAAGATTGACTCCATCTGCAATTATATTATTAATTTCATTATAACCATCCCAACCTGGATTTAAACATGAGTATGTGAATAGCAGCACAGTGTACACAGTATATATGTGGTATATGTCGCGTCAGTAACTCAAAACATATGTCACATGTTTCTTAAAAGCAGCCAGGTAAAGTGTAGCTATCCCCTTATCGCCACCAGAGCTCCCTACCTGGACCAAGTCTACATATTTATTGGTGTTAGACATAAAGTGGTCCTGCCCTCAGCTGTGTTGGGTTAAACTCTGTATAAACGGTTCCTTTCAATTCTGAAGTCCTTCACCAGCCTGGTGATAAGGCATCCATTCCTCAGTATATTATAGCAGTATATTGTAGCCTGGGAGCTGGGTTAATTTACACCATCTGAACTAGTCCTGCACAGACTGGGCAGACACAACACCAAGACCCTGGGAGGCTCCTTGTGTGTTACAGAAATTCCTGGCCTCCCCTTCAGAGCAACCTTTCCACCCTCACCACTGTGGAGACAGTACAAAGTATCTGAAGCCTGGGCCCTAACCTTTCCTCTTTGAACTTTTCAAATTTATTTTTCTATGCCTGAAGTATGTGCTTATAAAACTAACATGACCACCAGAATAAAAATGAGCAGTGACTCTTAGCTTTGTCTTTTGCACTCTGCTCGACAAGATATCTTCTGTATGCTCAGACATGGAATGCACAAGGAACACCAAATGCAAGGGTTTGGAAACTGAACACATACTCTACCACTGTTCACCAGGAGCAGGAATCTATATCCAGACCAGGGAGTGCAAATTGATTTCTTTTTTCTGCTTAATTTTAAGATACTTATTGTCATTTCCCTGGCAGCAGGGTGTCGGAGAGGACGAGATTGCAGACTCAGAGAAATGACCCATTCGTTAGAAGTGATGGCCTCCATTTATTTTTTTTTTTTTAATAGAAAAAAAACCCTCTTTATTATGTCCTTCAGGCAAGTTCACTGAGTCCACTGTATTTCAACGGGAGCTAAAGAAATGGTTCTACTTACCCTCCCCCAAAAGGTTTCTATTAATTGTTTTCAAATGTTGGCAGCCATGTGAAACCCTGCCTAGCAAGTCTGGCTCCTTATATGATTTTTATTAAAATTCACTTTGCACACAAGGCACATGAGATTTATGGCTGAAACTAATAGGTTGGTTCTCACTAAGACATAAATCCATAGGCTGTTTATTGAGGCTCATGGACATTGAGAACGCAGGTAATTGTTACTGTGTTGTTACTGAGTGTTCAGCTTAAAAATAGTCAGTTATGTCTCTAAGGAGATTTGTGTAACTAAGCACACTATATAAGCTCCTGAAAAATTACTTTATCTGTGATGGTAAATGGAAGGACTGTGCAGGGTAAGTTCTGTATCTCATCTGTACATTTAATTTCACTTATAACACTTTACAAATTTCCCTTTTACATAGTGTCTTTTATTATAAAGAGCAAATGCTGCAAGGACCCAATTCATTTTCTTTCCATGCCTGTTTTAGCCATTCCCAGTTTATATATCAGAATTTCTGCTTTCTTGTCACTGATTCTTACAAATTCCAGCTGAGGTTTTGCAAGTCCAGTTCCTCCTGGCTCGCTCATGATCACAATCTACCACATGAGCATCATTCTAGCAACAACACACAAGATGGAGAAGACCCTGGGCTGACCTTTTCCTCTTAGGCTCCAAACACATTGCCCCATGCTAACACCTGCCAGCTAGACTGGCCAGTGAGCCAGCTGAATTCTGGAAGCCTTTTAGATGTGTCAGCTCAGTCTTGTGTCCAAGCAAATAAACCCTGCTTCTCAATATTGTGTTACCTTTGAACAAGACCCAAACCTGCCTAAATGGCTTTCATCTCACATTTGTTTTGCAGCATGTCAGCTCACAGGGGAGAGAGGTAGCTCATGCCTCCTGAGTGGATATGGGTCTCACACAGGTCCCATGTTATACCTGGCAGCTTCATATCACTGTCTTGAGCACCCTAGGACATCTCATATAGCCCTTGACATATTTATCAATACAAAGTACACCCCAGTGAAATATATCAGCTGCTTCTAGTAAGAATTAAAGATCACAGAATCATAGACTGGCGTGGATTGGAAGGGACCTGAAAGATCACCTGGTTCAAACCCCCCTTGCTGTGGGCAGGAAAACCTTTCACTGCACCAGGATTCTCAGAGCCTCATCCAACCTGGCCTTGAACACTTCCAGGGATAGGACATCACAACCTCCCTGGACAACCTCTTCCAGTGTCTCACCACTCTCACAGTGAAGAATTTCTTCCTATTGTCTAAACCTACTCTCATTCAGTTTGAAGCCATTCACTCTTGTCCTGTCACTACATTCTCTTTTTAAAAGTCTCTCTTGATCTTTCTTGTAGATTTCCTTCAGATACTGAAAGGCTGCAATTAGGATACCCCAAAACCTTCCCTTCTCTAGCCTGAAAAATCCCAATTCTCCCAGCCTTTCTTCTCAGGAGAGGAGCTCCATCCCCCTGATCATCCTGGTGGCCTCCTCTGGACTTGCTTTAGTAGGTCAGTGTCCTTATGCTGGGAACCCAGAGCTGGGTGCAGTGTTCAAGGTGAGTTATTGCTTTTATAGAAAAACACTTTTACCATACTGAACTTCTGGTATGAGATTTATTTATTATTGTGGTCACGTCAAAACCATCCCAAAGAGGTGAACGTTTAATTGAGTGTTCATTGAGGCTCACATACCAGTGTTACTTACTGAAGTCTCCAGGAATGTTTATGCATAGGTTTCATACAAAAAAGTAGTGTAGCCACATCGATTTTATTTTGAGTTCAAAATAACTAAGCATTCTGACTGATGGAGTTCAGTAGTTTGGCACACTGCTACACTATTACAAACTTGCAGTTTTAGCGACCTAAGCTGCCACCTCTCAAAACATTTGCTTGGAGGTAGATTTTCACCTCTTTTGCATCATGCTGACAAAAACAAAGCAAACCAGCCCTACAAAATAAAGATAAAAGGGTGGAAGGCTGCCTACAATGCAGCTGACTATATTTTTAAGTTGATACCTCATTCATTTTAAAATGGTATGTAAATACTGAAACCCCCCAGACAGCTAAAGAAATACCTAAAATTCCATAAATTCTTTAGCAGATGAAGAATTAGCACAGGTTCAGACCTCAAAATTTTGCAGGAGCTTAGGTATCTTTATGTCAATGGTGTTTACCCTGAGTGTCTCATACATCCTGGTACTTCTGTTGAGACAAAGAAAAAGACCTTTTTGGACCACTTTCTTTCTCTCTCTCCCTGTTTACAGCATTTACTGCTTTACTCCCTGCTTTACTCCCTTTTACAGCATTTGCTGTAGTCTATCCGTTATCTAAATCTGTTGGGTTGTTGCTTGCTGATGAAGTCTCAATGCTCTTGTCTGATCTGGTGGCTGGGTCAGCGGGGTTGTGTGTCCTGGGGACTTGGGGAGCTGTATGCAGGTGACCTCTGACACTCATCAAAGGCTCCCCAGCACTCTTTGGCTCCTATCAATTTAATCAGCTGGCTCATTCCTGCTCCTTCACCACTGATGGCATGGTTCTGTCCCTCAGTGCCTGCCTCTGAGCACACAGCCCTGCTGCTCCTCACACTGAGCCTGGCTACTGCCAGCAGCTCGTGCCATGAACCTTTCATTCCCCACATGACTCACATTTTAAAGGAAACTTCCTTCTCGCTGAAAAGGAGGGCAACAAATAGGAAACTTTCTTTTATTTCAGAGACACGGAGGTCAGTATTATTACTGAATCTTTTCTGACAGTTCAAGATGGTTCTTAAGCTGTAAACTCCATGTCTGTTACAAGCTTACCAAGAAGTAGAGGTATTTTTATAAAAGAAGTCCCAAAACCCCCTAAAACTACAAACTAAATAACATTTCCATGAAAATATGATGAAAAACCCACATAAATGGCTACTGAAATCTGTCTGCTCTTATCTAGTGAAAATAGGAAAAAATTCTCAAAGTGAAACTTAATTTTTTCAAAAACTAAGACCTTATAAAATATTTTCCCAATTTTTTACTGAAGTATATAAGACAGAGATTTATAAAGAAAGTTAAAGCAGCTGTCCCAGGTCCCCTGCTGCTCCCTGGTTAGCTCCACATACTCGGAACACACTCCATGTTATTTGATGCAAGGGTATGAAACCAGTCTCCATGGCTTTGTCGTGGCCGCACCTGGGCTTGCCAGTGGAGGACATCAAACACCATAGGAATGAAGGCAGAACAAAAATTTAAAATTTGTCGGCACCAACCCTTAAAATCTGCTAGGGGCTCTGTAGGAATATTTCTCCCTTGTGATTTTTCAACTAGATTGCAGCATACAGACAGTCTCACATCATGGATTATTTCAGCTGTGTATCCTCTCCCCAAAATGATCAGAATCTCAAGAGTGACTGAGAGATTAGGCTACCCAGGAATACTTCAGCCTTCTGATGAAGGAGTTCGTTTTCCTGTGATATAAAGGACAAGTATTGTGCTCTTTTGTGTTTCATCCATGCAAGTGAAGGACAGCTTGGAAGCAGAATAACATTCCAAATGGATTTAGGTTAGCAAGTGGCCACTGCAACCATCATTTCTTCAGACACGGAGAGGTATTGCACAGTAAATCACAAAAACTATCCACAACACAATGAGCTCCAAGAAATGCCAACAGGGCTCAGACACCTTGTCTGCAATGAAAAGATCATAGTATAATGCTCTGTGGGCATTGACACAACAGGAAGAATGTGTTTAATTGGTGCAATATCAACTCAGCTAAAGCAATATAAGTTATGCTGACAATACTTCTCTGTGGAAATAAATGCTTAAATAGTCTTATCTGAATGCATTTTTTTGCAACACAAGAGAGGTAGATTATATAAATTACAGCAGTTAATAGCCTTTTGATTCATCACTGAATCTCACAGATACAGAGTCTGAAGTGATTCCTGAGGTGGATGAATTCTGTTGTGTAATGTGAGGATCAGTCTTGTAATCCTTGCTAAATCAGCAATGCTTTTCTCCCATTGAACTCAAAACCTGTCCTGGGAGAACAGGAAGAAAAGTAATCTTTCACTATAGAAAGCAAAACTATTTTAATTTTTTTTTCCCCTGTAAATATTATTCACAAAAACACCTTCATTTTCTGTAATATATTTCAGAGCTTTTTCTTTTAGCCCTATTCTTTGCTATTCACTCTAAATTCTGAATGGCAAGTTAGACTAACAATCTCATTAGCAATTGAATTTGTCTGTCTAGCCTGATATGCCTGGCAGTGACCTATTAGTATTAACTATTAAGTTTCCTTCTGTTTACTGAACACTCAAGCTTCACAAAATACACTAATTAAAGTGCACGGATTTATGTTTTCTTTAATAACTAAGACAAAGTATATAAAAAACATAATAAGAAGAGTTACTTCACATTTTTGTACTGATGTTTTAGCAAACTTTCAAGTTGCAAAATATGAACTGTATTAATGAAGATAACAAGAAGATGAACATGTATTTCTAAGGTGTCAGCTCCTCAGCTGTTCATTATGAAGCATTGTCTCTTGGTGTGTAAAGCAGGTGAGATTTTTCTCTGCCTTCTCCTTCCTTTTGCTGACTTGGTGAGATTTCTCAATTAATGCGTATTTAGTGCTATTTGTCAAGACACATCAACATCACTGTTTCACAGGAAGAAAGTGTAATTATATATTTGGGAAACTGAGGCACAGATGTTTATATGAATAAACATCTATCATGTTTCAGATTTCATCTCCAACTCTGATTCACCCCACCTTAAGAAGGAATACTTCTTTATTTCTGTCATATATTTTAACTTAATAACATAGATTTAACCAATGCGCTGTGGTCATAAGTGAATTCCATAAAAACTCCCTTAAAGCCACTGTTATTTTCCATATAACAGGAAGAGTTAGGAGAGTCCCTGGCTTTGTGCACCTGCAGTGTCATGGAAATGAACCTCAGAGCTCTGCAGGGCAGGTTCAGAGAAAAGCAGGGATATGCAGGGAGCAGGAAGAAAAACACTGCCACAAACAACAAGCATTCAGCTTTGGGCACTTGCCTTATTTTTACACTAGCATGAAAGTAAAGGACTAGATGTCCATTCTGTGCCACTTTTAGTGTGGCTTTAAAAAGGCAGGTGGAAATCAGTTACCTTGTCTACCTCTTTTACTGAGGAGTAGAAGGCTTCTACACCTGCACAACAGACAGGCAGTGCAACTCACCTTTATTTATTTTCTTAATTTCCACCAAAAAGTTACATGATACAAATATGCACACCCCTGTGATTATGTTATGCAGAAAGAAATATTATCATTTAATAACTCAGTAAAAACAATAAGCAAATATTTTTGATCTACCCTCCATAGTTAACCTTTCTAATGGATATGCATTTCAATGGATTTTCTATAAAATTTTAGACTCTTAAAAAAGAAGAAGGGGTTTTAAAATTAAAATGCTGCCATATAGCTTGCATGGAAGTCAGGAGCAAATTAATGCTTTAGAAGATCTCCCAGAATCACAAGAACAAGTTTTATGGGTTGGCTACTAGTTCATTCAAAGAAAAGGGAACGGCAAATATTAGTGTTTATTTCTGTTTGCTATCCAACTAAAGATTCTGGGACTAAAATTAAATGGTACAGACAGGTGATTTTATTAATGAAATGGCAGGACACTGATGATGGTGACAATAATGTGATGCAAGTATCCACATGGGACAGTGGCTCTGAGGCCATAGAGGAAATGCGTCCTGAAAGACGACTTGTTTGTAGCATGATGGGGTCAGTGTTACAACAACTGTGCTGTGCTGGAGATTTTCTTTAAGAACAATTAATAAACAAAGGGCAGCTTAAATAGGGAGAAACAGATTTATTTGGCACCTTTCTTTGGATGCTGCATCAGTGATTATTTATCTAAACCTTGACCCCGTGTTTAGATGAAGGAAAAAGATCTGTGAAAGCAGCTTCAAGAGTTGTCTGGTTCAAAATGAGCCAGAGCCACTAAGCCTGTCTTTAAGCATTTGCTTACAACAGCTCCATGCTTGGGCTCTTAAGAGAAATGGGAAACACATAGCTGCACCTGGAACGCTCTGTCTTCAAGCAGGCACTGTTGGAGATGGGAAGCCAAGGCTGAGATTCAGCATCCTCCATCACAAACTTTCCTTCATTCATCAAACTGGAGAGTTCCCCATGGAAACTTCTGGGTCACCACCTAAAAGTAGTACCTAATTGGACTTGGAAGTTCTTTCCAACTTTATCTAATGTATTATTCACAAATAGGTATGGAGATTAATTCTGTCAACCATGGGCTGAAAAGGGAATCAGTCTTGTTTCACAGCTGTGAAGCATTTGCTGATGTTTTAGAGTAAACATCAGCAGTGCCAACTAACAACTGTGGCAAATTCTGGTGCTTAGGACACAGAGAAAGAAAGTGGAGAGAGAATAAGAGAATGTTAAAGTCATCTAATTAAATTTCTAATCCAGGTTTACATAATTAAGCAATAATGACTATGGGGAAGGGCATTTCCTGGCAGTTAATGACCGGCTGGAGGATTTGAGGGCTTGAGGTAAAGCCAAGTGTTCTTAACACTGTCAGTCATTAATTGCCAGGAAATGCCCAACTCAGGAGGTTATTACTGCTGTTATAAACCAAGAATAGAAAAAATATAAAGAAAAAAGACAGTAATTACCTTTTTAAAGTGTTGAAAGCTGAGCACTGAACTGCCTGTCGCTATGGAGACAGAGTTTTATTTATAGCATCAGTCCTTTGCTAGTGTTTAAAGACTGCCTCAGTACCCAGAGGAGGGCAGGAGTTAGTTCTCAGGGCTCCATTAGGTATATAATTGGTAATTCAGAACATCAGCTCTATGCCACGGGCCACATAACATCTGCAGACATCAAGAGTATCACAAAACTTTACAACACTGATTACAAAATACTGGCAGCCACTCAAAACATTTTATAGTTACACATACCTTCAGAAAGCATTTCCAGTAGTTCCTGCTTTGATCTACAGAGTGTGTGTCTCCAAATAGGATCCTTGTAATATCACATTGTGCTGTTTCCTAGAAATTAAGTACTTAGGGGACCAGATCTTTAAAACTGATTAATGCCACAGGTCTGGGTAGCCAGACTATGATCACTAACTGATTTTACAATTGTGTAACTTCTGATTTCATTGGAACAGCTCCTGATTTACACCAGTTAGTGTAAAGGTTGAATTCAACACACAGTGGGTAACAAATGCAAAACCCCAAACCTCTTTCTTTTAAGCCTCTGAAAGAAATTATTCAATAGCTGATTCCTAAAGCAGCTAAAAAAAAAAGTTATTTTGCTCCTTTTAATGCTCATTTCCCAAAAGATTATGTTGCTTTCTGTGTGCTATGGCATTTGAAATCTGACTAATGCTTCAATGAACACAGCCTGCCAAAGGAATTAGTCAAAAACTTAATTTCTATAATTTAATTGATTTGGAACAATAATTTAAAAAAAAAACCCAACCAACAAAAACCCCCCCCCCCCCCCAACAACAACAACAAAATCCAAACCAAAACAAAATAAACTCCAATAAAGGACATAGGTACCTAAATCAGAATGGAAACTGGACTGCGGTGTCTCACAATAAAGTTGCAATTAAAAAAAAATTCTTCATTTTTCCATCCTGCTAAATTCACTGATTTTCAGATTTAGAAATTTTTGTTTTGTTCAGACACAGGGCCTGATCTCATAGACATTCTCATAATAAATAGATCAGTCATCAATAGAATAACTTCATTTTAAAACAAATTAGATGAGGGTAGATAGAAGCTTCCCTTCCCACCTCTCCTCTCCTCCATCCTGTAGCAGCCCAGCAGTACGAGTACTCAGCCAGGAATACAAGTACTATGCAACATCAAACACTAAACCTAAGTCTTTCTAATCCCTGCTGAGTGCCCAAACCTTTATTACAGGGTGAGGATTCCTTTTGTGCTTGATTTCCAGCCCCATTAATCTTGCATCCTTTGCTGACTGCAGCACAGATCAACAGAGGGGTACTTGTGTTTCTTTATTTGGCCACATTTCAAAACAGAAGCCTGGGCCTTCTGAGTCAAAACAAACCCATATCTCAGGACTGATTTTTGAAATGGGGATCTTTAATTGCCACTCTTTAAATGCAAGCATAGAATTTTATTCTTAGTAAAATGAAAATATATACTCAGCAGAGTATTTATTCTTCAGAGAAAGGTGAAACAACTGCCTCCCCTTCACTCTTTTCCCTCACCTCATAATTTTCCTTTATTGTTCCATCCATTCACAGGCTGAGCTGTAGGCAGACATGGCCTTGCTTTGCCTGTTCTGTGAGGTGCTGTCTAGAAGCTTTATTAGCTCAAGCCCTGTGCCATGCTGGAGTGGCTTGAGGCTCCTGAAGTGACACACATCAGTCAGAGTCATTTAATGTCAGAGAGAACACGTCTTCAGCCTGGTGACTATAGCAGAAGCTGCCTCATTGTCCAGAGAGACTTCATGGGCAGGTTACATGCTGAGTTCATGAAGGCTGGACTCCATTCTGGGCACCAAACACCAAAAATTTAGAGGCTACAAAGTCTCCATTATGTTTAGGTGATGCTAGATACAAGTAAAATCTTCCATACTATTCCAAGCACTTCCCAACCTATTTAAGGGAGAAGCTGTAGCATCCTCATTGTAAGCTGTAGTCCATCACAAGAAGGGCAATTTTTACTAATTCCTGAGTTCAGCACCTTAACCTTGAAAAATTAATAATTTTATTTTGGCTGAAATTTCTTCTATCCTGGTGCATGAGCCAGTGATGTTCTGGATGATGTCTCACGAGACACAGGTGTCATAGCTGTTTCGAGGACACAGCACAGGTCTCAGTGACGTGCAGTGATGAGGAAAACTTTGGAATGGGGTTCTGCTTTAAAGATGATGCTGTGGCTTCTTTCCTGCCAGGCACAGCTGATTGGCAGATGTGGCAAATCAACCACATCTTGCACAAGAAGTTGTGGAGTAGTGAAGAGGTGCCGTGTGAATGCATAAGACACAGATCTAGATGGGGAAGAGGAGGTGAAAAGGCAATGGATTGTCCCAGGAGAATCAGTATGTCTGCATTTGCAGGAGGGGAGAAAGAAAGGGTGAATTTTTTTCCTTAGGTCAATGTAAACTCTTGGCTTTTGGGTCACAGTGTCAAGTTTTTCATTATTAAATCATGATAACTTCCAGATTTCTTGATGAAGTATACTCTCTCTATATTTTTCTCTCCTTTTTTATTCCTTACAGAAAATCTTTAATATCACCATTCCATAGCGTATTTTTATCTCCAGTTCAATAGTAATATACTTCCCTCTTGGCTTAAAGAGGTCTATCCTATATCCAAACACAAAAAAAATGTTCCAGTACAGACCATTTTCCCAGCTGTTACTTCGATTGTTTTATTCTGGAATCTTTCACTTTACCCTTATTCACTGACCCATAAAATAAAAGAAATTAAATATAGCTAAAATATTGGAATATACTTTAATTCTTGGAAACACTGCAATACTATCTTGTTCGTAGGTGTTTTCAGGAACACAACGTTGCTGTAGAATTCATTGCTTGAGAGACTGAGAACTACTCAGTGTGCTCCCCAAAACAATGTTAACAATGTGGTTTTGCCAGTTACAATCCCAATACTTATTCTAATGACCAAACACAGTTGTGAATATTACAAAATATTTGAGGAGCTCATGGCCCAAAGCAGTGTGGCTGCAGCCATATGTGTCCTATCACAAGAAACAGGAAGGAAAAACTGGACTTGGAATCAAATCAGGAATGTCAGACTGTCCACAAGGATCCCACATTCTTGCACATTCTGGGTTCCTCAGCACACATCAAGTAGTCTGTTTCATGTCCCTTCACAAGACTGCAAAAAACCATCTGTAATATTAGGTTTTGTACCTATTTAGACGAGTTTAGCCCTGCTGCCTAGATTGGAGAAGCAAACATACTCTTTATTTTTGAGGTAAGTCATAAGGCTTATGTAAAAGACTAAGGAAAACTTTTAAGGAGCCTTAAAACAAAAGATACTTATATAGAGAAACAACCAGAAAGTTGTGATTGAGCTCCTTGCTTTGCAGGCTTAGGGACTGGCAACACATGGCTCCTTTGCCTTCTAGCTTTGAAAGAGGAAACATTTAGATACAAGCTGGAGTTCTCTCACTATAATTTAGATTTGCTACAAACCTAGGAAATTATTCAAGAGTTTCCATTTTCTGGTAAATATTTTAATGAAAAGAATAATGAGTGAAAAAGACATCTTCTATTTTAAAAAAAATTAAAATTACTTTATAATAGTTTATCAAAATGTGGATCAGCAATAAATTAAACAATAGTAATGGTATTGATTTTTGTATGTGCATGATGAAAGGACATGCAAAAGTTTCTGCTTGGAATTCCTAACATGTACTTTGGGGTGAACATTAAGTCACCAGGTGATTATTACACATAAGGGAGCCAGCACAAGAATTACAGAGCAAAAGAATGGATAGCTTTTATTTTCTGGCAGCAAAACCTACAAATATTTCAAAGCAAATAATCTGATTCTAGACTGGATTTTCTTGATGTTTATATCTCTGTATAATTAATTTACAGGGAAGTACCACCACATATGAGGTCAAATGGGCCTCACTACAAAAATGAAGGGATCTGTAATGCTGGGATCTGCTGCTCAGGATGGGATTGGTAACTGGGACCAATAACTATCTGTAAGATCAGGACCCACAGCCATTCCTCAAGCTAAAAAGCACTCAAATAAGTTGTTTATTGACAGTATAAGAAATTATTTTGATGCTGAAATGCAACTATCATTATTCCAAAGACCAGTGAAAGATTACAGTGGGCTTTGGAATCCAACTTTGAAACTCAAATGGAGCCCAAGTTACTTCTTGGACATCTCCTCACATTCAGTTTGACAGATCACTGCACTAAGTTTTGCCCTCTCTTCTGCTTGTGCTGCGTAAGACTGAACAACGCTCATGTTTGACAGCAGCAAAGGGTGTGATGGAGCTCAGCAAAATTGTCAGAGCTCACTTCGAAGGTCTGATTTGGTTGTGATGGGCTCTCAATCACACAGCACAGCTTCTCCTTCACAATCTCAGCACTATTCTGTACCTCTTGCTGCTGGATCTCTGCTTCATGTCTCAGTCCACGAGTTCAATAGCTTTGGAAGGGAACTCCCAGTTGAAAAAGAAGAATTTGAAAGTATCCATTTTTTGCCCAGAGAACAGGAAAATGCATACAGGGCCAAAACATGGTCTGACATGATGCATCAAACACATGGGTAAGAAGTGCTTATGTTCACATTTAATTGGAAACATCCAACATGCAGATGTTATTCTAACATTAAAAATAAAAATTTACTCTTTAGGGTATATAATGAAATATAGTGAAATTACAAATTTTAGTTAATGATTCACAAAAATTTCCTTACCAGATCATTTCTACAAGTATTTTTGGACATGTTGCTAAATGATCAGTAGCAGGCTGAATTTTCCTGGTATGAAATAAAATTGTCTCAAAGAACAATTGCAGTAAGAATTAAAGCCATATCTTCAGAATAAGTGGCTGGTTTTAATGACCTTTTTATCATATAAAAACCAATCTACAACCAGATGTTGTTTGGTATTCTGAATACCTGTTGAAATTTATCCCTTCACACATAAACAGAAGAAACCGAGGACCCAACCAAAAAAACACAAAACAAAATTGATTTGGACAATGACTCCTCGTACCTCTGGATTCTGAACACTACTTACAAATAGAAAAAGAATCTGTTGCTTTTCTGAATCTTTTACATGGAGGTTTCTTACTGCTAGATTCTGTGAACTCTCCTTTTAGTCAGGGTTTCCACGCCGCAGGATGCAGGTCCTTCAGAGGAGAATATTGCTCACACAGCTGAAGAATTCTTTCTGAGTTCATTCACATGTGTGTAGTGCAGAGCCAAGAGAAGATGCCATTGCCAGCACCAAAGCAGCCCCAGTAGAGTGTGAAAC
The DNA here is from genome assembly GCA_025920805.1 of Petroica traversi. Taxonomy (NCBI): domain Eukaryota; kingdom Metazoa; phylum Chordata; class Aves; order Passeriformes; family Petroicidae; genus Petroica; species Petroica traversi. The sequence continues at coordinate 21,760,901 of JAHLSL010000015.1, read as the reverse complement.
TGAGATGAAACTCATGAGGAAACACAGGCCACCATTTCAGCTCTGAGAAGCTGTGGAAACAAGCTCTGGTGCTAACACTGCTGTTCTCACTGTGGAGCATCATCCCTTGCCCTGGCAGGCCATTTCATGCCTTTGTCATTCCTTCCTTTGTGCCATCATGGAGTTTATACAGCTGAACAATGACTCAGAGTGAGGAACTGATCCAACTGAAAATTGATTTTTAATTTTTTCTTCCTTTTTATTTTCTGGCAGTGTTACTTCTACCCTCTTTCAGCTCCAGTTCACTGTGTGGCCACAAGAAAATTTGTTCCAGCAAAAGTAAAGGCTCAGCAAAAAGAAGCAAGTTCCACTGTACTAGAAGTGCTGGATTTTATTAAGTGAAAATGATCCTATGGAGCTCTAGAAGACTACTCCCAGCTACAGAGCTAAATTGCTGTGCAGTGCATGGTGAGTTGCTCCAAGTCTCTCTCTTCTCAATTTCAGTCTCTTTAGACTATATAGTCTCCAAAGCAGAAATGTTTTGCTTATTATGTATTCATGTAATTAATTCCTAGTCTATGTTGGGGAACTGTCATAATAAAAATAAATAAAAATAATGATTTCTAAAGGAGAAAGCGGTTTACTTTTAAGGTATTCATGTTTGCTAATGGAAGTGCAAACCAATAATCACCTCCTGCATTTCAGTCCTATACTGAAAACAGCAGAACATGATATTCTGTTTATCAGAGAGATCAAGTTTCATAATGAAGTCAAGAAACTCACGTGAAAGATCTCTGCCTAATAAAGGAATTTGTATAATATACAAACTCTTTAAAGATAACATTATATTGGCATTTGAAATGTTACAGGCTTTCTTGTTGTTGTTGTTCCTAAGATAAAATAATCTAAACATTTTTTTTCTGCATTTTAATTGTTTGGGCTGTCTGGATATATATTTAGTCATAAAATTACTAAAATGGTTCTTTGATGTTATCTGGGGGAGGAAGAGGGAGATGCAATTTCAGATTATTTTTTAAACCCTTATATTAGTGTATCAGAACAGTATGAATGGATTATACCATTGGAGACAAGGAAGTTGTACCACATGGGAAGAAGATTTAATAAGAGGTTACCAGGACCTCCCAACAGTCCTCTTCTCTTCCTCACCTTAGAGACTTCAGTAGGGCTGTCAGAGCTCAAGGTTTCACTTCTGCACCAAGACTTTTCCCTGGGTCTGTGTTTCTGTTTCCTTTTGCTACAAACAGGACAGATGAAGAAATATTGTGATGGTTAATACTCCCCTTGAAAATGCACAAGGTTGTCTACTGCACATTTTTCTCCGTACTTTTCTGGTTACTGGTGTACATTTCACAAAAGGGAGGATCTCTGCACATTAGCAGTGGTTACCCTGGTGATAGAGACACACTGCAGGCAGCATCTCTACCCTCACGACTACTGATGGAGATAAGCAGGGATGGCATCAGTAGGAAACAGCTCCTGGACAAACCAGGGAGACATTGCTACTCTCTCACTGGTTTTAATTAGTAGTAGCAGTGCTGAGTGTGATGTAAATTCCATAAGCAAGAGCAGATTCCTTACTTCAGGGACCCTGTAGGCTATACTTTTCATTCTCTACTCAAGTGCTGATGCTTTTTAAAATAATTTTTGCTTTGCTAGTATCCCAGTAGGAGTTTAAGAAGTCAGTTGCAGGCAATTGTACTTTCTCCTTTCTTTCTAAAGGGGATAAAGCTTTCAAACAATTTGAATAAACTGTGATTATATCTTCATTTGTCAGTAATGGGATTACCACGCTGATAAAAGAGACTTCAGACAAACATACATGTTTAAGATCGGTGTAAATTACCCAAGAGGGTCGGGAAAATCCTTTGGGCTCCTTAGGGCCCATCCCTCCCTCTTTGAAAGCTGGCTGGCACCAAGAGTCCTGAATAGGCTGGGACCAGCTGACCATTCCCTGCTGGGGGCTGTGGCTGTTTTCCTGTGCACATGCTCGCTGAACTGGAAAATACAATTATGCACATCCACGTTCACAGTTAGTTTTTTGACTATAGCTAACAAGCTGAAGATTTTTCAACTAATTGATTTTATCTCTAGATGAAGAAGATGTCATAAATCTCGGTCAGCTAATGATGATTAAGAGATAAAGTCAACCTGAGAAAAACATAAGTACTGTTGTTGCTAAATGCCGATGGACTCCATGGTGAGATAATCTTTTTAACATGGCGACCCATCCCACATACTAAATGTTTGCCCAAAGATCCATTTGTGAAAGAGAACAAATGGCAAATCTGAAAGCAAGCAGGAAAGATATGAGGGAGAAATGAAATGCAGATTCAAATCCTGTTAGGGCTAAAGAAAAAGCAAGGCTGGAAAATAATCCCACTTTGAGTCTCTATAATGAATTGAATATTACAATACGGAGGGATTGCTCAGGAGGATTCTAAACTCTGTAGAGAGCAAGCATAGGGATTAGCTAACTCTGTAGTTGTCTTCAACTTTATGAGGTCTTGATTTTGCCTTCCATATACCTTTTCAGTGGGTTTTACTTGTATTGGCACCAGTGGGATTCCTTGTTCGGCTGAATGTACAGGCTGCAAAGCTGGGTGTTTATATTGGAAACTGAGAAATATAATTTGAGTATGTGGGTTAATCTAGTGGGAAATAACTTCACTGAATTACATCAGAATTACATATGCAAAACTCAGGGAAAAAAGAAAAGGAACTAAAAAGTATGGTTTGGAGAATTGCTATATATAATAGACAGCTTTGAGCAACTAGCCAAAAAACATGATGTGGTAAGATTGGCCAAAGATTAGCTGATGGCACTTTTTGCATCTGACATATTTTCTTGAATACATTATACTTCATGGGAATTCATTGAAGTAGTCAAAATTTCCTACTACAATGAAGCAAAACTGTTTTACTGTTATTATGTTGCAGGATATATTATACCAAGCTTCTGATTAAGTTGCAGTATTTAAAGAAGGTTTCATTCAGGAGAAAAGATAGTCTGTGATGAATTTTTTCTCTCAAAATTTCAGAATGTTCTGGAGAATTGATTTCCATTACTTTGATTGCATTCAAAAGCAGAATATATTTATAGATTAAGAAAATAAATGTGTAAGAACTAAAGCTAGGTTTTGCTGATTCGGAAAAGTTTATCTTCTTTCTGAAGGCTTTCAAAGATTGCACTACATGTATACATAAGAAACAGAATCAGTGGCTTGCCATAGTTAAAACACTGTTCGCTAAATATTCTTCTTTCACGGTAAGTGAAGTGATTGACTTTCTGGAATCTTATTTTCAATCCTGATAGAGGAATTTATATTTTAAGGAAAAAGTGACGGTACTGCGATGATTCTTATGTTATTATTCAGGAAAAATAAAGCCATCATGTCAAGATGCAAACAGAAATAAATTAAATACCTTAAAATTAAATAAATTAAAACCTTGGGACAAAGATCCTACTGTCTATCAAGGCAGGATTCTACAACTACTTGGAATAAACAATGAGGAGTAGCATGACTAAAATAAACCTCTTCAGTCTCTACTGAGAACTTCCTTAGTTGCCAGTCACCCGTTTCCCCATGATCCTGCTTGATGAAGCAAGTTTTGAGTCGTTCAATGTGTTACATAAATGATGCTATGGAGGAAAAGAAGCACATGCAATACTGAAAGGGGCTGAGCTGCCATCAGAGCTGATCATTGGCAGTGTAATAAAGTTGTATATAACACATGGAGGAGAAGAATTCAAGGGGAGAGACAAAATACTCAGAATGTAATGCTAAACATTTAGCAGCATGTATTTACAGCTATAAAGAAACCATCTGGACAGATGTGTGAGCATGATAGAGACACCAAGAAAGCCATAGATGAGAAGATTTCAGTTGCGGGGTTCCTCTGGTGAATTTTGGAAGGAAAAAGAAGGGGGAAAAAAAGGAATTAAAATTAAAATAAAAGCATTAACAACTTGACAAGTGACAGGTTTTAAGACATCATATTTAAATGACACACAGGCTAAGTATGGATGAAAAATGATTGAGTATATTGGTGAAAGTAACGGACAAAACCAGATCTTTGAGTATTTGCCACAGTAAGGGTAGTAGAAAACCATCATATAAGAGGATGACATGGAATCAAAAAATTGAGAGGAAGCAAAAGAGAGCTCTGTCAAGCAGTACAAAAAATAAACCACCTAAATAAAGAAAAAGAACAACATTGCAGGAGACAGAAGAGTAGAAAGGGATAGACAAGAGAATTAGTCATAACTGAAGGAAATAGTGAGTCTGACAGAAAAGTAAAAGAGGGATATTGTCAATGACTCAGTAAGAAGTTGAGAGACAGGCAAACAGTGAGCTGGCAGGGAAATTAATGAGAGTGTTCAATAAGGCAACAAGCTAAGCTTTAAAATAAGGCAATATAGCTGTTGAAAGGATTGCCAGGCAACAGGAACAGTGAGCGAATGAGAGTCAGTAGGTAAATGAAGAAGAGAGACTTCTGGAACAGTGAAATTTAGAGCTCAAGAATTTTCAAATTATGCCAGAACTTGAGGGTGCCAGTAGTGATCCAAAGTCATGATGTGAATAGAGGGAGTCCTCCTTCCCCAAACCTCAGTCATGTTGCCAGTACTGCCCGATGTCTGCCTTTGATTCTAAGCACTAAAACTTGTCAGAAATCTCAAAGAGATCTCCTGTTCTCTTCAAGCTATTCTTTCCCCCTTTCTCACCCCATTTCTAATCTATTCTGTAATAAGAAAAGCCCCAAGGAAGGACATGTCTAATGTTCTTTGAACTTGCTGTTTTTTAAATGCAAGTTCTAAAATCAGGACCCATCTTCCTGGAGCCTTCTTCCATTAGATCCATGCCGTTTATATTTTTTCCCCTTCCCGTTGGACACTTCTTTTCCTGCTAAAAATGAAACCATATCCTTATTAATAGCTCAACAATCACTTGGAGAGAGGATCAGCCAGGTTTTTAAAGCCTGTAATTCAAAGCACTCTTTTATCAGAGTCATTAATCATAAATCATCATGGTGTTGTGTTAGAAGAGACAACAAGAACTTCAAATATAGAGAGAAAATCTTTTATGTATCTATGCAGTGGTCTGAGTTTCATATATGCTGAACATCCAGCAGCTCCTTAATAAATGTAAAAACTTAAATAAATTATTACAAACTGCCAAAAACGCAAGTCTTTTGGAAATTCTATCCTAAGGAGTAATATATGAGAGTTGAAAGTCCAAGACTCACAGTTTTCAATTAGACTTATATTCCTATTTCCCTAGTGTACATTTAGAAATCCTATTCACAGAAACTTTGACTAAAAAAATTGGTCCTGATTCTCAAATATATTTCTAAGTTCTTGTGATTTCAAAGGAAGCTAAGCACAAAAAACTTTGGAGGATTAGGTGCTTAGTATGTAAGAGCAGCCCAAGTCAAAGCTATTCAAGGCTTTACTGTAAAAACAAAGACTTTAATACTTGAGAGCTGATAAACATCACAGCAAGCAGTAGAAGCATACTTGGTGTGAAGCTGCACTTAATGACCAGACACGGTAACAGCTGCAATTTCTGGGCAATTTGAAAGTGCAGTATTGAAGCATCAAACACAAATCCATTGTGGAGAGGGATATATAAAAAAAAATGGTAGTCAATATTTTATGGAGCACTCAAGCTGGGAACAACTTCACATTTCCTATCCAAAAGTTGTAGGATATCTTACAAAGCATTTTTGAATGTGAATTTAAAATGGCAGCTACGGCAGCTCAATCAAGGGCAGAAACATAATCTCTGCTTTTTCATTCAATTATTTCTCACAGTCTAAAGGATTTCTCAGACTTCAATTCTCTGTGAAGAATTAAATTCTGTCCTTGAAGATGTAAAACCCAGAATTTAATTCCTTGTTTTCAGAGACTTCTATTAAAACTGTTCAGATGATCCCTGTTATTACAAACTGAAAGAATAGCACTAAACTTCCCTATTTAAAAATCATGGAACTGAAGTGGAGGGATGCTAAGTGGAATGTTTCATATCATAAAAAGGAGTCCATATCCAAGCCTCTGATTCCAAGATAAGTGCTCTGACCCTGTGGGACTTAAGTCTTTTCTGCAAAATAAAATGTATGAAAGCAGCATTTGTGTCTCCCATCAGTGGTTTGGACATACATCCCCTAAACAGCCCCCACATCTCTGATTTTATTGTAGTACTGTTTATGCCATCAAGTGTTCATATTTGTACCCATCATCAAGCCACAGCAAAGCTTTACTTTTGTCAGGCCAACACCTCTCATGTGGCCATGGATGCCCTCCTATGGTGACCAAATGCAAACTGAGCACATCTCTGTCATACAGGCACTTTTCAGCCCACATGAAGCACTGCTCATGCAATGATTACTGTGTGATTTCCTGGGCCCAGCACACAATGATGTGGCTGCAGTTTGTCAGATTATCATCCTTCTTCAGTGTAGGCCACTATCATGAAGAACTGTGCTGAGAAGAAAACATTTTTAACATTTAATCCCTCCTTGGCTAAGTGCAAGACCTTCAGGAAAGAAAATAATAAGGAATTAAATACTTGCCCCCCAGGCTGTTGAATGGTTATCTCTGCCCTAATAATTTTGAATTTTTAACAAAGAATTTTGCAGAATTCAGATGCAAACATCAAACTGTTGATAACAAACAAAGACCATGACTGGAAAATCCTCAAGGGAAGGGACTTCCCAGTTTGAATTAGACAGCATTCTTGCCATTGGATGTTAGGGCAGAGGAAGAGAGAGTCACAAAGAAGGTTTCAGAATGAGAGAATGTGGTCACACTTTAAAACCTAGGCAGATTTCCCTTACAGGAGAAGAATGTAATGTTTCCAACATAAGACAGCTGCCAACCTGGTTAAAGAAGAGAAAAAGAGTGATATTCCCTATCTTTGTACAACAGGAATGTAGCCAAGACTTTTTTCAAGTGTTTGTTAAAATATATAGATTTTAATCTATTAGGTTTCTTTGTTCTGCATTCTTTGTCCTCTGGTTATATATTGCATATCACTAAATTTTTTTCTCATCTGTAAACATCGAGGTCACCCTGAGGACAAGCCTAGATGGTCTATAAGATGTAAATTTTCTTTGGCTAAGGAAATACTTGTGGCTGGGTCATGTGATACTGCCCTTTCCTTTTATTTGGAAACTTTCAGATTAGAGAGAAATGGCCTTAAAAACCTCACACAATACTCTGCAAAATAGTCCATCTGTCTATCAATCATTCAATTCCCTCCATAGCCCACTGTGGTGATTATGAAAAGGACAGTAGTCCTTGGGGTGACCTTCAAGAAGGAGTTTCAAAATAAGTCTTTTCATAGGATGTTTGAAAGGAATTAGTATGTTTTTTTCTATAATGTTTTTTTTCAATTATGAAAAAATTTCTTTTAAAAAATTCTTGCTCTTTCTAATATATCCTCACAACTCACAGTATATGCACAAGTACAGTACGTACATGGCTACATGTGGGTTGACATTTCTAACCCTACTAAATATGAATCTATGTATTTCCTTGGAAGCATGTCAATGTCTGTATGATGAAAGGCAGATCCAGATACACAAACTATTTATACAAGGACAAGCTGAACAACTGTGGTCAAATAAAATAAAAAGAAAATATCACAGCTAGAAGTAATTTCTGAGAAATAAATCATGACACTGGAATAAAGTTTAAATATTTTGATTTTATTGACCAGCTCCATAACGTGGAATGTTTCAACACACTCCTTAAACTGACTCTTCACAATAGGGGTAGAACACACTGATTTACATATTTTGGATATAGGCCGGCTTTATGTTTCCAAATATGCTTTCCCAACCTCATATTATTCCCTGTTGTAAAACCTAATGCCAGTGGAAGGAAAAAGAAAAATAGATTATGAATCAGAGTTCACATTTTGAACATTGAGTAATGGTGATTAAACTCATCTAGATCCAGTTACTGCCTTAAGAAATAGTATTTCAAATGCCATTCAAACTTTTTTTTTGAGATGTCTGCAAAAGCCAGGTTTTAAACTGCAAATATAAACACAGGCTTTAAAACTTAGTAAGGATTGGCCTGAAACTAATCAGGCGTCTTCAGATCTGATCACTTCAGATGTATTGACTGGGCTTTGGATGCCTTCTGGCACATTCCTTGCCAACAGACATCACTGTCTTTCTTGCACAAAGCCACCAAATTGCTACATAATACCCCAAAGCTAGCATTTCTTACTTGCCTTGCAATTTGGTAGACACTGAATGCTACCTTGATGAAATTTATAGTTCCTTCATTTAACACAGCTGAAGTCTGTCACTAAGCTGTTCTTTAGAGGCAAGGAGGTAAAACTTTGTTATCTGTACCTTAAGCATAAACGCAAATCAAAAGGCAATGCAAAGATGTTTGCAAGTATGTATGAAGAAGAAATAACATTATATGTATTCACATTGAAAGATGTGAGGCTTCCAGATTTGCCAATGAAGATGGGAGAAAAGGCAGGAAGAAAACACCAGATGTTACCACGGAAGCAGTGCAAAAATATGAGTACTTTTCAGCCAGAGGCTGGGTTAGAGAGCTATCTGTGAAGAGTTTGTCTCCTCTTTGATTTCTTCTGTGCTTAGGGAAACAGGACTTTGTACATTGTAAATGAGCAGGATTGCATCAGAGGTGCTAGTCTCAATTACCACTCCCCCTAATGAAAAGAGTTCATGAAGCTCTGTATTAGGTTAACTGTTCTGGTCAAAAACCAGCAATAATATTGATGCTAACCTGATGCTATGTTGAGTCTTCATTCAGGAGAGGAATTACAAATAATGTAATGTGGTAGATGGATGCACTAGAAACAATAGAGACAAAATGGTGACTGTATTCTCCATTAGAAATTTGACAGCATAATAGGAGCCTGCCTTTTGATTTTTAATTTTTTTTTGTAAATTTGAATTTCCACAGCATTTAAATCATGTTACATGAGGAAATTAAATGAAGCTTTTATTTCAGCAAATGATTGCTTGGGTTTTCTCCCTACACAGGAGTAAATTTTTATGCAAATCTGTGAACCAATGTATCTGAGTTGAGCCCAGTTGTGGAAATTTGACAACTTTAAAGAGAGTAGAAGGGATTTTCCACTTGCTGGGGTGGTCTGCTCCTGGTATCACTGATGTTCACTGGATTGGAGTATGTGTCTACCAGAGATAGTGATACATTGCTTGTATTTCTACAGAGAATGACTCTGCAGCTAACCAAGATCACAGGTGTCTGCAGTGATAAACAAGATTCTATCAGTTTCAGGTAAGAGGCTATCTTCATGCTCACCATAGAAACTACTCTAGAGCTAGGATTTTATACTTGGAAGAATAAAAAAGCCATAGATTCACCACTAAATGGAATATGTTGCTGCTCATAAAATTCTATATGTCAATATAATTGTTCCACCTGCAAATAAGTAATACAGTAATTTTTAAATAGTTATATATATAACTGCTATTATATATAACCACAGACTAAGCATGGTTTGGAACTCTACACCATCTGGCTGGACCTCAGCAGAGATCTAAACTTACTTTTCTTGGAGACATTTTTAATATTCAAAGGTACTTTTTGTAACAACAGTTTCAGAAGAAAGTAGAAAGATTAGCATCCTGAGCAATATATTACTGCTTACCTTCCACAGTCCCAACCTTAAATATAACCATTAATTTTAGTAAATATTTTTTTAAAACAAAACTATGACTCTCACAACTGATTAATATGTTTGTTGATAATGAATAAGTAAACTCACACGTAGACTCACAGAAAACAAATGATAACAGCCGAAACCCAATATTATTATTCTGCTTGTGATTTAAATGAGACTCTCAAGAGAAATTCAGCTGATTTCCAAGACTTGGATCCTGGAAATGTTGCTGAATTAATCAGGTTTCTTAAAAGGTGGTGCCAGGCAAAACATAAATCCTATGTTTGACATCAGTTTGTGCTGTAAAATTTACTTTAGAATCATTGGATAAATACTAGTGAGAAAGGTGAGCTGCTGGGTAGAAATGGGCTACACAGGGCTGCACAAGATCTGCGAGAAGGCAGCACTGTTTGGCATTCTCAAATGAAGGTAACAAGGTGGAAATCTGGAACAAAAATGAGAAGAAAATTCATGCCGTGTACTAGAACTGAACTGTGGCTATTAGGAGCACCTTTTTCATCCCTACTTATGTTAGAGAGTTTAGCAGTCATAATATTGGGGTGAGTAAATTTTTGATGTAGTAACAAGACAAAGCGAATAAAATGTTTAGCACCTGCTCCTAATAAATCTTTGGAATATCACATTCAAAAGACTGATAGTACAGAATGAAGTCTCTATTTCACTTAGCAAAAAGAAGTTGGGGGGAAATAAAGCAACACAGAGGAAAAATAATTATACTTTAATTTTCATGGTCATGTCTGCCTGCTTATGTTCAGGCCACAGTTCCCAATAATTTACATCTTAGATGCATGTCTTCAGAACTTCAGGAGATAAGGCCCAAGATTACAAGTTAAACTGCAAGAACATTGAGAAAGAGTTTTTCAGCAGGACTCTGAATTATTGAAGCTCTGTGAACATCTATTGCAAAGCCTTCATCTAAAATGGAGATAGGTTTTGTCAAGAGGATGGTTAGGGGCCTTCATGTATGGGAATTAACACTTTTAGCATTGTTTCAATTCTTGAATAGCGTTAACAAACTATTCACAAATGAAATTATATACTTAAGAAGGAGATTCATAGCAACTTACAGCTAGTACCAGTAGAAAATGATACATGTGGTATGTGAAATTCTCAATTCACTTTAAGCAGGAGGTATCTGAGCTAGGTATTTTAGCATTTGAAATACATTTATATCACAATTCCCCCTGAAATAAAGACAAACATTAATACCTGAGAGGCACCTGTGGCTTGTGGCTTGTAGGTCTGATATTTTTGGCCAAGTATGTTTAAGCTCATCAAAAATGAGGCAACTCTGGTCTGAAAGCTGTGAATCTGCTCCAGTGGTGTGCTGTACCTAATTTATAGACCCTAGAAATAAACAGCTTAACTATCACTCTTCCTTTAATAACTTTGTTTTTCTGTATGGAATGGTACAGATTCAGTAAAAGAGCACAGAGAGAGATGGACTGGCAGCTTAGGTTCACCAAGTGATGGCCAAGTACCATAGGGTCTGTAAGGAAGAGCCAGCAGGCCATGGGAGATGATCCTACCCCTCTGCTCAGCCCTGGTAAAGCCTTGTCTGGGCCAGTCCTGTGTCTAGTTCTGGGCTCTTCAGAACAAGAGACATGGAATTCCTGGAGCAGTTCCAGTGGAGAGTGGCAATGATGATTAGAAGATCTCTTTAGGTAGAGAGACAAACATGATTAGGACATTTCTCTTGAGAGGAAAGGCTGAGGGGGCCCTGTCTGTTCAGCCTCAACCTTCATCATGAGAGGACCTTAACAATGAATCCCTGGACACAATCCTTTGCATTTGCTTTAGGGTGACCCTGCCTGAGCAGGCAGCTTGGACCAGATGATCCCCTGTGGTCCCTTCCAGCCTGGCCCAGTCTGTGACTCGGTGATTCTGTGTGGATGACTGCACACTGGAACAGATTGTCCAGACTGTGTGGAGTCTCCCTCACTGGAGATATTCACAAGCTGTCTGTACACCATCAGGTTAGGTTTAAAGTGGATATTAGGAAGAGATTCTTCACTGTCAGGGTGGTGAGGCACTGGCACAGGGGACATTGTGGATGCCCCATCCCTGCAAGTGTTGAAGGCCAGGTTGGACAGGGCTTTAAGCAACCTGTTCTACTGGAAGGTGCTTCCGCCTGTGGCATGGGGGGTTGATCTTCAAGGTGCCTTCAAAATCAAACCATTCCATGATCCTAGGATTCCAGAATCACATGCCCTTAACTTAGACACTTGAGACATGATGCAATGTAGCTGTTATTGATAAGAAAGAAATAGCAGAAGAGTGGGGCCAAGGATAGCTGAAGCACATGATAAGACAAGCAACTATCTTTCTCTAAACAAGATTTCTTGGCCAGTATGAGATGTTTCTACAAATAGATCATGTCAAAAAATAATTTGTCCATAACACTTGTTATTATAAAGGTTTCTCTAGCTCTAACTTGTGCAGACATCTAAAGGAATTAAATTCCTTTCCCACAAGCAATCTGTCTACATTAAGATTCCCACCACAATGGCTAGATAGATACAGCAAAGAAAGAGGAGTTAAAACAATGTTTCAGATTTTTCCTGCCTCTCAAACAAAAAAATATTAAGAAAATGCTCCTGCAAAGGAGTAACAAGGGCCTTGCTTGACTTTTCTACTGCAATAATGACCATAGTAATTACAGTTTGGTGCATGTGAAACCAGGAGGGTTGCAAAGAGGAATAACCTTCCTTGCATAGAGCTTTTCTGACAGGAATAGTGTACCCTATAATACTTACCTGGCAGAGAATTGAAAGCAAACTGACATTGAGTTAGCTTTTTTTTAGCTTTGATTACTGACTTCTCAAGAATGACAAATTTTGATAGAAATTATGGTTTTACCACAGTCTTGAGAAGATGCTGGTGCAGGGTTCATTTGTGTGGTAAACCATGGGAAGTGGCGCAGGTAGGGATGGGGTTAAAGCTCCAGTTCATCACCACACTCAGTTGAAGCTCAAAGCAAAGGGTAGGTATAATACCTATTGGAGGCACTGAGAATTCCTGCTTTTTGAAGTTTGTGGGTGAAGGTAAATTATAATAACAGACCATACACTCTCAAGCAAAGGGTGTCTATCCCAAAACTTTTCTTCAATGGTTTTCCACCAGAAAAATATTTTTTTACTAAGGGATTTTTTGTTGCAAAAAGATGGCAGCTATTCCAAAAGTTTGGTAACCCTATTGAAAATATCTGTCTTTCTGCAGATCTGCATTCTCTCGGGCAGCCCATAGTGCTGCTGATCAAGTGAGTGCAGTAATACCATGACTTGCAGAGGTAGCAGCCTGAAAGCTTTACCTCCCAACATTACAATATTATCCACTTTAGCAATATTAGCCACATTAGCAGTATTAGCCACATGAGCAGTATTAGCTGCTTTAGTGCCTAAGTCAGTAATTATTTTCCCCACAGAAGTGCTTTTCTTTCTAACTTTATGCTACACCTTCAGCCAGCAGGCTAATTCAGCAAAAGCTGTGTGAGGGCAGATGGAGAAGAAGACAAGGGCAGTGTCCTGTCCCTGCAACAGGTTTCAGTGCAGGGAAAGAAAACTGACTCCATCACTTTCATCCACTATATTTCATTACATTCCCATACAGCATTGTATTGAAATGAGGCGATACAGTGAAGACATTGTAGTCTTCAGTTCATAAATGCAAATTGTGCAGGTTCATTACCTAGGAAAGCAATTCAAGTTCAGCTCCTAGAAATCTAACTCTGATGGAAATGGCACAGTAAATTCTCCAAGGGTAATGGATGTGTAAATAGAATGTAGTGCATCCCATAGCTGATACATTTGGATTTAAACCAGAAGGTTAAAATTGCCTGGGCACATAGTTCAAACACTCCAGGAAAAAAATACTCAAGTCCCAAGACAAAGTAGACAAGTGTGGGTTTATGTGTCTGGTAGAAGTTTTTTTTTAAATTTCCAGAATGTTATTAGTTAAATAACAGCAGCTGCCATAATGAAGACATGGTAGGAAATCTGTGTTTCTCAAAACTCATGCTTTGGACAAGAATTCCGGTTAATAGGCCTCAATCCAGACAAAAAAAAAAATTTTTTAAAGCTACCAAAAAATTGCAGAAGCCAAACATATATTTATAGCTGAAAGGCCAATAAGTAGGGGACAGTTTTTAAGCCACTTATTCACACTACTAAGATCTTACAGGAACTAGACTTAAATATATAAATAACCGTTAATAAATCTTTTCAAATGGTTTTGTTTTTAGGGCTGGATACTTATATATCTCTTTAATCTACAACTTGATTGATGTCTTCAGGTACTTTAGAAATAAACATGACCATGGAAATGTATTTAAAATGTGGTTTACTGTGAATGGCCTCTCAAGTTGAGTGTATTAGCAGCTCCCTGAAATCTCTTCCATCTCCCTCTGAACTGCAGGACCTTACTGCATCTCCCTGTGTTGCCAATAGAAATGTTAGCAGAATCAAACCCTTAACAAATGTATGTCAACATGGCAATAATAGATTCCAGTCCTGCTCGGACTTGTGTGTGTGCTTAATGTCAAGCACATGAGTAACTCCAGGCTAGAACCTGAGCATACAAAGGAGCACAGTCCAGTCCATTGAACTCCTGTATACTCTTTGACAGGTATTCTTTTGCTTACCACCTCCACTCCAGCTCCCAAAACTTTTATTAATTTCCTAAGCATGGGTTTTTACTATTTAGTGCTTTTAAGGTCTCAAAAGAAATAAAATATCTAAGCCCATTACAATATATTAGACAAATGCAAAAGTTATCAAAAATTCAGGATTTTGTTAAAACAAATTAATAAGCATGTGCCCTGATTTTCTATGTTAAATATGCAAGAAAGACAACAATTTAAGGAAACAAAACCATATAAACAAACCATTCTCAAGTAAAAAATTCAGTAGAAATTCTGTGTACTTTAGGATGACTCATGAAGACATCCTAAGTAGGGTTAAAATCTCATCATGAATTCACCTTGCTCTTCTTTGTCATGCTTTTGGCATATGGCTCCAAGGTGGTTTAAGAAAGTGGGTGTTTTTATCCAACATTTGAGGTGTCTTGTTGAGCACCTCAGGGTAAGCTGAGAAGACTTTTAATCTTGACTTCTTGCTTCTTTGGGCTTGTCAATAGTCTGTCAGGATGTTTGGAGTTTCTTTCCCCATGTAGGAATAGAATTCTGTATTGACTGAAGCCAGGGAAAATATTATGTTTTTAAATAGACAAAGTTTTCCCATGTTGCAGTTTTACTTACAAAGAAATTTGACCTATGTCTAAGTGTAGAAACAACTGCATAGACCTGAATTTAACTTACAGCGTGTATCAGAAAAGTCCCTTTTAAGTAAAGTGTCTTGGCTTTTTGATTTCCAGCTGTAATAAATTTTTTTCATTATTTTTTATGTATTTTAAAAAATATTATCTGTATATACATATATATATATGTATAATACCTATTATTTTACTGCTTCATGCTCTATAAATACTGTTTTCAGTCTGTCTCTCTCTGCAGTAGTAGCTTGTTGTCAAAGTAAACTGGTTTACAACATCAAAGAATCCAGCTGGTCTGGATTACATTGCCAGCGTGTAAAAGCCAGCTGGCATGAGTGCTTACCTGTCTACAAGCACATCTAGCTCCTTCTCTATTAAAGCCTGGATATCAAATTGTGAAATGCAGTTGTTTCTAAGCAATTTACTGGAAGGTGAGAAACTCCCATTACTTTAATTCAGATATTTACCAAGGGCAGAACATCAGTTTGACCCAACACCACTGTACAGTGCCTGTGTTTGTGGCCATCAGAAACGGCAGCTTTGCATGAGGCTGCACGACTTTCTCCATGTTTTTCTCCAGTTTAGATGCTAGTGGAGGTCAATGTCTGCCAGGGCTGGACTCAACTGGCTCATTTAGAGGAGATCTTACTCACTTAAATGGAAGTTTCAGGTATGAATGAGTGGGAAGAATCACTGCAATTAGTGAGTTTGAGTGGAGGATACTGTGGGAAGGAATTGTTCTGATAGGCTATATGAGAGATTGCTGCTATTCAATTTTCTTTAAAAAACAACCTATAGCAATTAATCAGTCTTCTCAACATTGTGGCTTAAAAAGTGACTGTAAAACCTCATTCCCATTGATGGTTTTAATAATAAATCTCAATTTCCAACAGAATGAGGTAACCTTTGCAAATGTGTTTACTGTTGCACATTTTAAAAATAACTGCTATAATAGGAAGTGTAAGAGGCTTTTAACATATGTGATACTTTTTCTCTCCTTTGTTTTCTCAGCATGACCATAGGACTGAGGGCTAGCAGAAAAGCCCTGTACACATTCAGCTTGCCAGGGATAGGGCTCAGCAGTTCCCCAGATCTGCAAGCCATATCTGGCCACTTGGCAGGAGTGGCCAGGAGACGATAAGTGACCAGCTGTCCCCAGAAAAGGGACAGACATTTGCATCCCAGGACATAGGCTGGCTGATACTGAGTAAAATTGGGCAGTCTGACCTGCTGTAACCCATTTAGCCATTTATGCAAATGATACATAAATCACTGCAAACATTAACAAGCCTGGGGAAATCCAGGCACTGCAATAAAATAGTCCTTTCCCAGTCTTGTCCCTCACCTCCCCACCAGTTCACCCAGTGAGGCCTCTGACTATCCAGCTGTGCTGGCATTTGCTCCCAATGATGTTTCTGCCCCTCCCTGGGTCTCCACCTCCTCCTGTCTTTCAGCAGATGCCCTTTAGCCCCGGTGGCAGAGACATCCCCATCCTGACAGGGTGTGGCAGGTGCAGGCATGGCCACCATTTGGGAACCCCACTGTTCTGTCCTCCCGGGGATGGAGGGCTGAGGGGAGCACCTGTTAGAGCAGCTCTGACTATCCATCAGTCAGGATGAGTGAAAGGAAAGTGGGGAGTGAAAGGAAAACAGCCATCCAAAGAGACCTTTCCAGCAAGGAGCCTGGTCTGAGAAGGCAGGAGAAGTGGAGGAAGAACTTAATAAACTTATAGAGCTTTATGTCCTTACCAAGAGAATATCTGGATCTGTGGAGAGCAACACAACCCCTCCAAAGCAGGTGGCTACCCTCAGCCAGCTCAAGTGGCTGTAATTTCCTGTTTTAAAGCCTGCTGTGTCCAGGGGATGCTCTGGGCAGCCTGGTGATGGTGGCTGGGAGCTGCTCTGGGCTCCCTGACAGAAGTGGGTGCTGATGAGGCAGAATGTCAGAGGTGAGGAGCTGTTGCAGACAGGTCCTGCATCCTGCAGGGGTACAGGGGCTTTGTGTGGGGAACAGAGAGACAGTGATTCCCCTGCTGCATTGCTGAACACAGCTGGCAGTGAGAGCAGCAAGAAATATTTAGGTGTGTGCAGGACGTGTGGAATAACAAAAGTCTCTGTAGTTCTTGCTCTTTCACAATCCTTCTCCCACACCACTGCTTTCCACGGCCATTCAGGAGTGGGTATCTGCCTTGCACTGGAGGTAAGTGTCTGATGGTAGGCAAGTACAATCTTAGGCTTTTATTTCCATGACAATCCCACAATGAAAAGTTTCCCCGCTGCCTTCTCATGAAATAAAGTGGAGAGACAAAGAGAAGTGGTCAGGCAGAGAAGTGAAAGACCCTCTCTGGAGCCAGTCATTTAACAATGATTACTTTGCAGCTCCTTGCCCAGCAGAAATGAGATGGAGGTGCATTAGGGTAAGAAAGTGATTACACTGCCTCCCTTTCAAGCTCTAGACCGGTGCTGTGACTTGATACGGTTTTTATCAGAGTCTGCAATGCTGCATTACCAAGTAAGCAGTAAATTATGTCAAAATCAATTATACTACCCCAAGCAGAGATTCTGAGTAGAAAATGAATGGGTCTGGGGGTGGAAGGAACAGACACTGCTTATGCATTTTGATTAGATAGCTGGCTATCATCCTCCATGAGAAAGGAAAAGCCAGCAAGTTGTGAGATCAGGGATATCAGGGTGACTTTATCACATGTTATATTTTATGTATGTTTTACTGCAGCTTGCAAAAGGAGATCATGGACCTTACTAGGAGTCCTCTTGTATGATACAAGCTTTTCTGTTTTCAAGGGCTTTAATCTGGCTTCTGAAAAAATTAGTAATATGGCCTATATGTGTAGGCTGACAGAGTCTTCACTATGAACCTTTACATCCAGAAAGTGTATGTATCAATGAATCTTTATTTTTAAAAGGCAAGGTGATCAATAAAATAGATTTATGCTGGGAAAAAAACTCCATTTTATTGCAAATTGTAGTGGTGTTTGCATGGAAATGATCAGACAAAAATCCCTCCTGAAATTCTAATGGGTGTAAAGATTCTTGTTACAGTAGATTACTACCAAAAAAAAAAAAACCCAAAAAACCAACAAAACAAAAAAAACAAAAAACCCAAAAACAAATCCAAAGGATTTACTGCCAGCTTGCTAAACAGAGCAGGAGGAAAATTACACAGGCTGACATTCAGAGTGTAGTTACAGGCCTGTAAGCTGAAGTAAGGGCAGTTGAATTTCCAGAACTGGGGTAACACCCAAATTGGTGAGAAATATTTCTGTCTTCCCTGAAGATCATAAGCAGTGCTTACATTTGATGACTGACATCTCTGTATTGACCGAAAAACAATCACTTTCTTTGGAGTTGTGGGTATTTGTGTTTCTGTCAAATACCAGGGCATCTGATTGTTTTTGCACACAGGTTATGATTAAAGCCTACAACTTACCCTGTAATTTTAGCTACCTCTAATTTCACTCCAGTACCATTGAAGCAATATGAATATAGTGAGATGCAGTGGAAGGCAGAATTTACTTCCTTACGTATAAATATAAGCTATCCCATTGGACCTCTGTTGAATACAATTTTCGCCCCAAAAGCATTTTCGGTCTTGGAGTTTCTTTACACTGCAGCAGTAAAAAGTGGCTTCTAGGAGGTCCCACCAGGTTGATATGGCTTTCTCTCATGAAAATGTGTGCTTCCCTGAGGCACTACTTTCTTCTTTTTTTCCCATTTTTGCAGGAAGTAAAGCTAGAGAGAAGCCATTAGAAAGGTGCTAACACTAGAAAAGGTTCAGCACTCCATTCTCTCCTCCAGCAACCAGTCTTGAGAATAAATTCCACTCAGAAGTTGAACTGTATTCTCTGGAAAGATGAGACCTAAAATGACCTAATTTGTATTATAATGAAAATAAATGTAATAGAAAGTAAAACCAAAAACAAAACAAAAGCAAATAAACAAACAAAAAAAACCAAAAAACCTGTTCTATAATTTTAACAACTTTCTAATATCCTGATAGATAGCTTGCCTCATATTTGATTTACCCTTTTCTTGCCTGCAAAGTCCTACTGAAAAATAAAGTGTGCTAAAACAATCACACCTGTCCAAAGTACCTCTGAAAATCTACTTATTGAAGAAACTTGGATTTGATTTCATTGGATTTAAAACTTGGTTTCTAACAAAAAAAATTAAGTTCCATACCTCACTAACATTTTTCTATAGCAAATTAGAGGCTTACTTGAATTTCTTCTGTGATGGGATGCAGCATGGATAATTTTCATTACTAAACCACTGCCTTTATGGATGACACCACTTGAGTTAATGTGTGCTTCAGTTTCCACACCTGTAAAACAGGAAGTTTTATCTTTCAAGATGTCTTGAGATCTATTGTGCAAAGAGATATATAAGAATTTACTACTGAAATAAAAATTAAATTATATTGTCGATAATAAATTCAGATGTTATGACAGCTGTCTATGTTAAGCCTGAGCTGTCTATGTTAAGCTTGATAAAAATGGTGTTGCTCTATGATGCTGTCAGAACTCTGCTAGAAGTACAGTCTTTTAACAAAGTTGCCTTTCTAAGTACGAGATTCTGGCAGTGTCTGTGTTATGTTTTAGCAGTGCAGTTTGAAGAGCTGGCTAGAGCTGGCACACTCCATAGCCCGGCTTTTTGGACTAAATTACAAGGATGCTGGATGCCTTCACGGTGTCTTCTGGACATTTACTTGGTCTTCTGATACTTACACTCACTATGTTTCCTGCTGTCACTTCATGTCATGGCCCATGTCAATTTTTCTGACAACACCTACACCTTGGTGCCCAAAAAGCAAGTTTCATTCATGGTTCAGAGCCCTCCACATGGTAGGTTTGGGCAAATCTGCTCTTTGTTCCAAAATTATGATCTGGGATGATGATGATAACATTAAGCCAGGCAAGCGTGGTCTCAAGCTTTGTGTGATTCAAGCTTTGCTTAAATTATGCAACAGGTATCCAAAGTTCCCAACTACCTCATGTGAAAATAGATGCATTGGTACATTTCCTTACCTATTTCTCTTGTGCTCTTTTTCTAAATTTTATTACCTTGGGCAGCGAAAAAATATCCTATTTCACTCCTGATTATGACATTCAGTAGTTGTATGTAGTGGCTGCAGGTGCCCAACATGATGGGAGTTCCTATAATACACCTCCAAGTCCCGTATCCCTTACCAAAAGCAGATGGGATATGGCTTTACTTTCTTTTCATCACTTAGAACTGGGGAAACTGAGAACATTTATAAAGTGACATGAGCTCTCTGAAGTGTCTGTCCTGCCCTGACTAAGACCTCGTGTATCCTGCACAAGGGGAGGCAGGGCCTGATGCCTCAGCCTGAGCTCTGGCTCTGCACAGTGTGAGGCAGGGTCTTGCCTTCCATGGAAGGAAGGAAGGAATCCTTCCACCACCAATTCAAACCTGGGTTGCTCTACACTTGCTGTTCCTATCACCTGGTTTGTGTCTGTCCTGTCAAGCTGTTAAATAACTTGATTTTCTCCTGCCTCCTGAATCTGAACTGCAGATGAACTGGACAGGGACCATTTCAGTGGAATGCACAGGGCATAGAAGAGGCAGCAAGGATGGGAAACTCCTTATTCCCTCCATTGGAAGTGAGATATTACAAATTCTGATATCATTTTCATGAGTAAAGTCTGGCAACATCAATAGAGGATAAAATAACCTCAAACTTTGGGGCTAGGATGGGTAGCTGTGCATACACACCACTACTTGAGGTAAGTGAGGCTGAAGCTATCCTTGAGGGGCACTTCATCCTTTTTTAAAGGATGAAGTTCCTTCCTTATGAAAGAAGTTACCTGGGTGCAGAAACAGTGAAGTAGTGGCTATAAGATAAAACTTTCAAGGACATTTCAATGGGTTTGGAGTTCAGATCTGAATGGCATTTGTGAGGCTCTAGGCTGTTATGCAACTTCATTGCTTCTGAAAATGCTATGTATTTTTTTATAGCTTCTCAACAGGGAGTTTTTCTGTGGTGCTCTTATAATTTTAAGTCAAGGCACATTTTACAGTATAATTTAGAAAATCTTGCTTTTTTGTATTATTTAAATAATTTCTTTCTTACACCTTTTCTTTTTGTATCTTTAAATTTTCTGCATAATTTAAAAGCCCTTCCACATACAAACTCAAACTTCAAAAGGAAAAACAATAAAGCATGGCTCTCCCCCATTTGTAGGCAAATTTCCTCTAGCTCTAGGGGAAAATAAAGCACTTGAACATAGTGGCTTATAATTCCATGCTCAATGTAAAGGCACTATCAGTGTAGTGTATACAAAGTGATAGTGTAGTGTCTGTTCCCTGAGGAAGAGTAGATAAAGTAATCTACCAACACAAATGGACTTCAAACAGTAGTTTTCAGCTAACAAAAACAAACACCACGTACCAGATTAAAAAAAAAAAAAGTAAAAAATTCTTTGCACTTCTCAACTTTCCCTCAGGAATATTCTTCCTTCCTCTGAGTTCCATGTTGTCATGGAGAGTGATGTGTTAAGGTCTGTGAAAGTGGCAGGCTGCTTACTTTCAATGTTTTAATCCACAGCTAATGTCCACTAAGCGAAAGGAGGCCTTGTTACTGCTGCAAAAACAATAACTTTCATATAGTGCAAACTGGCTGTGGAGTGGGAAATGTAGGCTCCTTTCCCCTAAGAGTCCAAACTTGTTCAGGTGCTTGAATTAAGTATTTCCTCAAAAAAGCTCTCTGGTTTAAACTTGTGAGTGCTGTGGATTCCTCAAGCAAGGTTTCTTCCACATTGATTCAGGATGAAATTACTGAAGGGGACAACCTTCAAAATTTGAGTCTGTATTTGACACTTTACAAGAGTCAATTATTTAGAAGAGTTTGATCTGTCTTTTGCTACTAATTTACAATTACGAGGAAGCCACAGCTTTCAAGGAAACACCAGTGGACTGTTTGAGGGAAAAGATCTGAAAAAAGTTGTGAAAATGAAGAATTAAGTCAATATCAGAAAGTTGAGGAACATTTTAGCTGAAAATAAAATGGGAGGCAAGATATTGGGAGAGGAATAGCAGAAATTGGCAAGAAAATCAAGAAAGATCCCTACAGCTAAAGTTTTTTTCTTAAATATTGCTTCATTTTTAAACAGGTTGCTCAAGGAAGGATTTCAAAGTAACTACCACTCCTATAAGATAAATATTTGGTATATTCTCAAATTTGATTACCTTCTTTCCTTTAATATGCTTATCTTGTTTTCATCCTGGATTTTGTGGTAGTGAGAGTATCTTAAAAGGCAAAATCATATGAAAACCAATGAAAAGCATGTTTGTTATCACATATGTTAAAAGGAGCATTAACAACTTAAAATTAAAATCATATGATTATGGAACTAAAACCATAAAGAAAATATCTGTATCTGTATTGAGAACTACAGATTATCTTATTTGAATATATTGCTGACAGTGCTGACCCTGTAAAGAGGTAGCATAAATTAGCTATTGATATAGATTCCTTCAGTCCTCAGTGTAAATGCATGGAGTTTATAATCCAGTTTTTCATTTTTTAAGGCAATATCAAAAATAGTTTGATTGTAAATTTGTAGCATCAGATCTAATATCCCAGCTCTCTACTGGTGATATCAAAGCATTAGTAAAAATTTGGCTAAATACTTTGATAAAAATGTTGTCTTCTTCCTTTCACCTAGTTTACTCAGGGCTTTTGAAAAATAAAGATAATGTTGTTCACACCGGGCACATTACAGCAAATCTGGAAAAAATGGGAATTATTTTTAAGGACAAAGGTAAAAATCATCTTTTTTATTGATAGTATTTGTTTTAAAATGAAACAATGGCAATGCTCATCACTTCTGTAAGCAACGTAAGGGGACAGAAAGGCACATTTTACACTAGATTTACTGAGTATATCCCCATTGTTTACAAATGTGAAGTTTTCTTCCTAGTCTCGGTAGAGAGTACTGGTTACATTCTTTCCTGTTCTTATGCAAATTCTCTTCACAGTTGTTGCATTTCTGCAATATGTATTAATGTTCAGTGGAAGCCTGCTTTCTATGTATTCTAGCACATAAGTAGTTATGCTCAGTTTTTGAGACTTTGTACATCCTGTAATTTTTTATGTCACCATTCACTTAAGTCACCTCCATTTCTATTCCTCCTGCTATTCATAATTCCCCATCAATCAGGTCTTTGAAATGGACAGGGAATCAATCTCCAGAAACGTTTTCTCTGATGATGCTGCACTGATCATAGAGTAAAACAGCACTTCGGGGGTTTTTTTGGGTTTGGAATTTCAGTCAGAGAGAAATTCCTTCTATTTCTGTTAATAGGCATTAATAGGAGATAATGTATTTACATTATTCTTTGTGATCAGTTAAATAATTTTTACTTTCACAGCCTTAATAAAAGCAATCTCTTCTGTGCTTTCTAGACTAACTTTTACAGCTTAGAAACACTCCAGGATAGAAGTGGATTCCAAAATCAATGACTCTGAATCCTATAAAGAGCTGAGAGCAAGTAAGCACATATTTGGATATTTCCTCCACTGGTCAATATTGAGCTAAGTTCCAACCAGAAACCATTGGGTCAGCAGTCAGTCAACACAGGCCTGAAAATGTATAAAATAAAATAAAGTTATATTTTATATAGGAACTTCAAAATCCTGGAGATTAATTTTGACTCTTTGCATGATTTGAAAAGGGAAAAAAATACTGTAAAAGCTTTTGACAGCCAGTGTATGCTATTCAACCAGAATAGGATTAATTGGCTTGAAGGAGAAATAATTTGCTGAAATAATAACTAATACATGTCATCAGCACAGTGATTGAGTCAGACTCACTAAATCATTACTGGGATCTAGCCACTGTGCATAAGTCAAAGGTGTTAATCAGAGAATTTTCAATTGCTTTTTTATGAACTAAACATTTGAAAAAGCCATTTGTCTTCTTGAGTCTTATTTGCTGATGTATATTTTCCTAGGTTGCCTTCAAATCTGGAGTAAGAATGTCTGAGGTCTTTCAGTACTGTATAAAATATATTTTCAAGTCTATAAATCCAGAAGTGCTGACCCACAGCACCTTTACTTTAGTCCTTATGGGTTTGGACTGACCTTTAAGACTACTAAAATGTTTGGTTTATTTGAAGTGGTTTTCATTCCCTTTCTTTTTTTCTTTTTTCGTGCTAACATGGAAATGAAACTACCTCAAGTCAGTGTCTCACTCTGTTAGGCAGAAGCTACTTATTTGCATTTCCTTCTGCAGAAACTCAAGCATTTCTCTGTTCAGCCAATGTGACTGATGGAAGAAAATACCATGAAATTAAAGACTTGACCAGTCCCTGCCATGTGGAGAGGTAATGCAATGTTGAGGTTGGCCCTGTTTTGGAGAGTGGCCAGGCAGCTGCAGCAGAGTTTTGGCAGTGAAATTAACTGTGTAACAAAAACACAAAAACAGGGGCAGTTACAGAGAATCCTATAGGACAACATTGTCACCAAAAGAAAATAAGTTAAAAGTACTTTACCCTTGTGTATTAAATACAAACATTCTGATCATGTCTCACCACAGAACCTGGTGTGAAGTTGGGAAAAGTGCACATGCACATGCATGACTATGTTTTCCCTTTGCTGGACATGACCTACTGATTACGTTAGGATTCCCAAGATTTGGTTTCTCACATTTCACACCACTCATATTTTGCTGCTTTGGAAAAAACTCAAAAAACAAAAACCAAACAACTAAACTAACAAAAAAAAAAAAAAAAAGGAAAGAAAAAGATTCACTAAAACTTGTGTTAAAAATTTTATAATTTTGTTTCTTCCATCTTTCTTTCCTCTTAAAAACTAAAATCATGTAATCTGTAAAGAAGGATCTCATTCATGTTAGGCCATGCAGTTATATTTTCCTATGTTCTACACTGATGTTTAATAAAATAATATCCTCTGTAGAGCCACAAACTATCTGGACAAAAGTATGTGGATCAATTTTTTGGCCTAGTAACCTTAACAACCTACTTTCAAGCTAATTCACAGAAAAATGCTGAGTTACAGCAACTGAATGAAGGAACAGCCTCTGACCATCAGAATCAGACAAGTACCACATAGTCCAGAGTGATGTAAGGTACTTTAACTATAAATATGTAAGCTGTAGAGGTTTCTCGGGCGATGAGAAATATTGTCATTTTGATGCACAAAGTGTAAGAAATGAGTGATATTACAGAATTTTCATCCACTCATAGTGAATGGTCTCTAGATTAGAGGTGGGGGAAATGAAAAGATGCGTATGTGCAATCTTTGCAGTCTTTGGGGGATAAAGCAAATAAGAAAATCAAAACTCTTTTGTTTATACTTGAGGGTAATTCAATTTCATCTCATTTAGAACATAACAGAAAGATGAAAACTAAAATGAAAACAGCTTTTGAATTAAAGACAATCTTCATATCAATCAACATTAAAGAAGAAAGGAATTGGAACAATAAGTGAATGACATGCGCTATTGCTTGGAAACTTTTGAAATCTTATCTTTGTAAACAAAAGAAAATCTTCTATATTTGTGTATTGATGGGAGTAATTTCATCACTTAAATTCCCTAAAACCGGGTGACTCCAGTCACATTCTGTTCATAAAGCTGCTTGAAATTTACTCTGATCTTTTAATATTTATATAGTCTTTATATATCTAAATATTCTGTTATCTTAACAGACAATATCTATCTGACACAAAATTTGTAAGTAGTTCTGTTTATCTCTTGGTTGATTAACACTAACTTATGGAGTGGATTTTAGAAATGTCCTTGCAGGCTTGTGGAAGAGAACATTCAGGATGGGCTGAGCCCAGTAATTCATTAGAATTAATTTATGCATGACATGTCAATCTCATAATCCAATTCTTACTAAGAATTTTGGGGTATAAAAGTCCATTTTATATACTTCCATGTCATTTTGGGGGATTTGGACATTTAATTAAGGAGCTTTAAAAATAAATTACAAGCTACTCTGTTCTCTATTATATTTCCCCAGAGAATGTATTAAATTAGGTGACAATAAGGTGAATTTATATTGCACTTGATTGAATAATTGAGTGAATTAAAATGGAACCAACTGGAAATGCATTAAATGAGTGGTTTGTATTTAATTTTTTCTTTTTTTGCTACATGTTCAAGTGTAGTTCAAGTATGTGTCCATGATATGCCCAGTTGCAAGAATATAGATAGATATAGATATATAGATATA
Source organism: Petroica traversi (assembly GCA_025920805.1). Classification (NCBI taxonomy): domain Eukaryota; kingdom Metazoa; phylum Chordata; class Aves; order Passeriformes; family Petroicidae; genus Petroica; species Petroica traversi. The sequence goes on along the minus strand of JAHLSL010000015.1, from coordinate 21,734,698 downwards.
TACACAAATGTGGTGTTCCTGTAAGGAAGTTCAGCAGAAGACACTCATGCAACTGAAATATTAGGCATTACATCTACTGGTGGTATTGATGGTATTTTCAGATGTTTTACTGCAAACGCTTTAAAGTAATTTTTTATAAAAAAATTAATACTTGTACTTTTTGTGCTTGTCCAATCTTATCTCTCACACTTTCCTCATGCTGCACACTTCAGATGACATATTCTCTATTTGCTCATAAAAGCCTCTGTTGCCTTTGTATTTTTCCCTGCACTGCTCCTAAAGCTAGGAATTTCTTGCCCGAAGTAAATATTCTTCCTCTTTCATGTGTCTCTTCTATGGTTCTACCACAAAACAGACAAAAATTAGCTAACTTTAAATGGCTAATTGAGAGTCATTTGGAGCCTGAGGGACTAGAGGAGAAAGACTACTCTCATACATCTAATCAAAACCTGTTTAAAATATATATGAATGAAAAAAAGTTTTATATTAACAACTCATTACCTTTTGGTTTTTTCCTGTAGTTTCTTTGTGGAAGAGGCCATATTTAGTTTCTATTACATAGTACCTGGTACAACAGATCAGTTCTCATTGGAATTTCTGAGCTTTACTGTGGTGGAACTGTCAGAACAGTAAGGCTGAAGTTTTTTCCAGTGTTATGCAGCCATTTTAGGCTAGCTCTTATTCAGAAGAAGTCAGTGGAGTAAAATTTGAAGTTTTATGAAACAAATCACAAACTCGAATTGTTCTCCTTTTTTGTTTTTAAAGCGGTGAAAGAACCCCAAATAACAATAACTTCCCCCATCCTTGAAGTTTTATTATTGCCTTCAGTGAGAACAGTCAAGTACTTCGAGTTTTTCGAGCCAGACACCTGAACATCCTGATCTGCCAAGTAAACCTGGCACCTATAATGCAATGCAAACCTAACACAATATTAAAAAATAAAAAAAAACAAGAAACCAAATAACACTATGGAATATTTTTTTGTTCTAAACATAACTTGAACTTGTACATCTGTCATTGAGTAGCAGCTATGATGCTTAATAACCATGCTCCACTCAGGAAATATCCATTATTCATTTCCAGCGTACCTTCTGGCTGATTTAGTGAATCTACCTTCTGTTGGAGAGTTTTCTGCTAGATTGAATTGGCCTTTATGTGGCAGGGCCTGAGTGTCCAGGTTTTTTAGTTTCAGCTTTTTGCCATGCTCTGTGCCTATAACTCCACTTGACATCAGCCGAAGCCTTGGGAATTTCCAGCAGGAAATGCTCCCCCCCAGTATGATCAGGCCCACTCTTGTTGTCTGCAGTCAATGTTTTATTTTGAACACCAAGCATTCCTCCCTTCATATATCTGAGAGCATTTCAGTTTTGTGATTAAGGCGGGTATTAGATGACCTTTACTCTTCTTTCCCTTGCTTTCCTCTTAAGAGTTAAATGAAAGCCTTCCGTTCCTCTACAGGGTACTTAGAACTAAGGCACTATGGCGCTAGCAGCAGGTTGGTTTCATTACATTGATAGGATACATGTGCTGTTTTTTATCTCTAGCATTTTCTCAGTAATTCAGCACTTTAAAGTCTCAGCTGTCTACCGATCTGCAGACAATTGTTTGGTGTAATACTATCCGGAAAAAGCTGATAAAACACAGATGTGACTAGGTCTCTGAAATTTGTGGTTTGCTAAGTGGGGTTTTTTTTCCCCCCTTTTTTTTTTTTAAGGCCATTCTTGCCCGTGGCAAGTTAGCCTCCCTACCAGGCATGAAGGCACAGACTTTTATTAAAATGTTGCAACAAGGAGGTAATTGCTAAAAATTAAGAAAGTTAGTTGAAATATAAAGCAGAAACATTATAACTATTTTCCCTATTTTTCATCATAACTCCTGGCAACCATTTCTCCATATTTTGCCCAATGCATATCCAAAATAGTTTTCTTTTTGAAAAACATCCTACTAAAGTGTGGATTTCTGGCAATCCTATACAGATCTGTTTTAAGAAAAATTATTTTTGGGCTCTTTTAGACATTAAGAGCCAACATCTTGATTTTTCAAAGTGGCTGAGATTTTACAGTCAGAGTGAGGTTTGTCTAGATAAAAGATTTGATTGTGCTGGAACAAGATTGGAAGCAATCTAGTTAGATGGCAGGATGTTACCATCTCTTAGTGGTTAGTGTTTAGACAAGGACAAATTATTTTCACCATAGCATCAGCTGAACACAATTTTTCCTGGCTTCCACTGACCTCTAACTTGTGACTGGCCTCCCGTCCTCTCACTCAGCTAGCACAATTCTATTCAAACACAACCACATTTTGTAGTGTAGGCAATCCTTACTGACAGGGTAAGAATGTTTGCATGTGCTCAGCTCTTTTACAAACTAGTCCACATTACCTTGGGCCTTTCTGCATGAGAGTATTGCTTAGACAGTTCATATATTTTAGATGTTCCTGGGCATGGTAGGCTTCCATTCTGATTATCTGAATCATGATTTTAACTCTGCTTGTTAATTTATTATTTTTATTTTTAAAATTTATATTACTGGACTAGTACACCTTGGAACATGCATGCAGCTTGTTGACATGGTGGTGCTTTGTTACTCACACAGGAGTTTCCACAAAGATTTAAAGTAGCACAGCTCTTTCCCTCCTCCCAAAGAAACTCAGTTTCAGTGTCATAGTAACTAGTTTTACTTAGAACTTTACTCTCTTATTTTTACTTACTTGCTCTAGGTTGCAAAGTAAAATGAGAATTTGTAAAGACTAAATAAATGAACATGTCCACAAGAAACCAGATTATGCTGTAATATTCCTATTTATCTGCAGAGTGTGGGGGAGGGAGAGAAAATTGCAAAAGGCTGCTGATTGACATCTGTGTGTCTCTATGATAACTACACCCAGCTTCAGTGATTTATGTGCTAGACAGGTTTTCCATTCCGATTCAAATGAAAGGCCATCTTGCAATTAAAGGCTCAGTTTGCAGTTCCTGATTTCTGAAGGAAGAGGGCGTTTCTATTTATTCCAGAAACATTTAGTGGTTACATGCATGGCTGGCAGCAATTTCCCACAATGTGTAAATTAGTCAATCCCAAAGTCAGTAAACTTTTGCTTTGAAGTGGACATTAATGAAGTGCACCATTAGAGCCTAATGATTGTTCACATTTGTATTTTAGGGGCCCCTCTTGCTTTTGATGTCTTAGTGCCTTGGTTCCTTGACTTTAGTTATCTAAATGCCAGGACTGCTAAACTCCTAAGAGAACTCAAAAAAAATTTAATGAAAAAAGTTAGTACTTGCCTGACTGATGTTGGCACTTCAAAGCTGGAACAGACTAAATTGCTGTAGACTGCTTAATTCAAAAGTGCTCCCTTGTGGATGACAGTGCATGGTGACAAAGTTCAATTGGCAACAGGAGACAGGCAAGATCAAAGACCCTCTATTGTAATAGTTTTGTTCCATGAAGAATTGCTTATTGTCAGTAGTTTTTCAAGCCTTTACTGGCTCCAGCTTCATATCAAGATTCCCTAGTTCAGAACCAGCTTAAATAAATAATTGTAATTGCATCCTTCTGATAATGCATTGCAGTTCTAAATGCTGGATGTTGTAGTCTCTCCAAGGTCCAAAAAAGAAAAGTAGGTGTTAGGAACCAGGACTTGGAGAAGAACCTTCTGTTTTGTAACCTTCTTTGTTCAGAAGCATCCAAAGTACTGCAGACAGTTAATGCCATGTTAGCAGCAATTGAGCCTTGCTCCAGACAAAGCCACACTGCCCTTCCACCACAGCAACCATGCTGCAGTTTCTAGTTTGCATTGCCTGCTGGTCTAAATTAACATTTAGTTTAAGATTAAATTGAATATAATCCTGCAAACTGTGTTCTCTTTCTCTCTCTGGTTAAGGCACAAGTTTGAATGAACTTTTAAGAAATGTTGAACTCCATGTTAACAATGCTAAGGCTACAGAAATCTCAGAAATATTCAACACTCACAGCATAACGCAGTTCTGTTTTTCCTCGCCTGACACATGCCCTTCTGAAAAATATTAATTTTTTCACAGTCAGAAGCAGAAAAAGAGGCCCTGACTGAAGTCAGCCAGTAACACTGGAAATTCTGTTCATTTTCAGTATTTTTGCTATTGTGTTGTTTTGGGAGTTTTCCCAATAGTGTTCACCATCTGTAAGGAACTGCTGAAAGACAAGAAAAGCACCATCCCTCAGTAACAGTATTCAGGGATGTTGTCTCATAAAATGTACATGGCATTGTCAGAATTGCTTGTCTTGAACTAATTATGGAAACATGTTTGGTGACAATTAAGGAAGCCACTGTGTGATCATTTTCATGCATTACATTGACAGAAGTTACTTTTATTTTTTAATAATCACAGATGACATTTTCTCACAGAAAATGTAATAATATTTAGCATTAGACGAGCAAGTAGGAAGAAGGGATCAGCAAGCACACTTAGAAAGGAGGCAGCAAAAGTAAAATGCACTGCATTTAAATCACACCTGCAATGGACTCAGATCTGTTGGTCTGATTTTATTGATAATTTTAATTTAAAGAAACCAAAAGACATCATACTAGTTTCAATCTTTCCTTAAAACTCATTTATGAAAAACATCAGAAGTGTGGTTGGGTTCTTTCTTCTTTTTTTTTTCTTTTTTTCTCTTTTTTTGGCAAGATCTGAAAAAAAACATTTTAAACAGTATTAGAAATGTACTATGTCTGTGCAATTTAGCTCTAGCGACTTCACGGTTATAAATTATGATGGAACACATCATTAGCTGCAGACTTGTATGTTCTCCCTTAATCATGCTGAAGTACACATAAGCCCCAGCTGAGCAATTATGAATAATTAAATCAATTAGAGACAGTCTAACACCACGTCTTGTGGCTAAACTGGTGTCAGCATCCATAATATTTTAACAGTAAATGCAAATGTGTGCATTTGGGTGGAGGTGGACAAAGGCTTTTACAAATGCCAAAGCATGTTGCTTAGTGATGGCTTTACAATAATATCATGAAGATTATAAGCCGCCTTCCCAAGGAAAACAATGGTAATGAAATTCCAATAAAATATTTTTGTACAAGATTTAAAGCTTAGAGATGAGTTAATTAAAAAAGGATAAAGTGCAAGACCTAAAAAATATGCTGAATAAATTAGGACTTTACACTCACCCAAAGTAAATACTTTCCTTCAACAAATGTGCCCAGCCTCTTTTCTTTTGACACATTATTTTTCTGTAACCTGGTGCTAAGAGCAAATAAATAAACCAATACACCTTCCTTAGAACTCTGTTGGTAAAAAAATTACAGATTTTATCCACATTTTGTAGAGAAAACTCTGAAGAAAACGTGGAGATTTTGCATGGTGCAGTGCCAGCACTGGTACCTTGTAGAGCAAGCCCAATGTGTTTGTTACAGGAAGACTGGTTTTAGGCCTCTTTGCACTTTTTCTAGGATATGGATATGAAAGAGCCCCTTTATTCCCTGGCCAGGACGTGGCAAAGCTCTGCTGTGCAGTGATCTCCTCTCCTGTGCCAGCTGCCAGACGTAGCCCTGGTTCTGGGGCTCCAGCAGTTGTTGGGTGCTTCTCCAGACACCTCGTTCCTCCCTGGGAGAAGGAGAGAACAATCCTGTCTCTCTCCCACCTTGCCTTCTCATGTGGGGGAAATGGCATATTTCCCCCTTTTCCAGATTAACTACTGACTAATGAAGTGACTCAGTATGTCTTTAGAAGGGTGGTCTCCTAAGTGTAGGTTTAACTTTAAGAACTCCTTTCTGTTCTCTTGGGCCAAAGCAGCTACTTGCAGACATTTAAATGCTCTCCTGACCTAGAACCCGGTTCTGTAAAACTATCACAAGGAGTGATGTTCAAGGCTGTTTCCCAACCCAACCACAGAGGCAAATAAACACTAAAATTAATAATTAGTTGATTTTTTTCTAAAAATCTATTAATTTTATCTACAAAATTTCTTGGAAATAGTATTTCCTATAATTGGTAACCAAGAGATTGTACAAATTGGGATTCTGCTGTTATTATTTGAGAATGTCAAGACTTATTATAATCTCCATTACAAACATAAATGAATAAAGTGTCCTGCTTTGAGAAGGCTCAGGGTACCTTGAAGAACTTGCCAGTTGTTATTACAGGAAACAATTTAATGGGAAAGTGTCTAATTATTACAGACACAGGGAAAGACAATCAGAACCAAAAATATTTAAAATATTGTGGAGATTAGGTCAGTGGCTCTGTAAAAAGAAACAAAATCTTGGGCTCTTTCACTTTTGAGTAGGATTTTTTTAAATTCACTCTACAAAAATATGCATAATTATGTGGCAATCTCACTACAAGACCTGTTAAAAAAGCATCTAATGCAGAAATCAAAATATGAACCACATGACAAGGAAAAAAATTACCAATCTTCTAGAGGTGGCATTTGTTTCTTTAGATGTGAATTTTGAGCTTGCTCATATGGTCTATTGATCTCTGTTTATAGTGAAATAACTCCCCATGTGAACTCTCTCCTGGAATAAGGGGTTTCTTTCTAGAATGAAGAAAGAAACCCCTTTCTTTCTTTCTCTTATTTGGAAAGCAATGATTGTTCCAGGATTAAATCACTTTTCTGCAAGAATAGACTATCCCCGAATGACTGTTCTGCCATAAGTATTTCAGTGGTTTTCCTCTGTAGACAGGGCCTGGTGAAGTTCAAGGCACTGGAAAAGTTCCAGAGCAAAAACTAAGATGGGGCTGACTGAAAATAAGGGTACAGCTACAACGGTATGGGGCTTTTCAGAAAAGGGTCTTTGCCAAATTTCTTCCTCTGCCTCTTCACCCTGTGGGACCTAATTAGCCCCAGCAGCCTGGACTCAAACACCCTCCTGAGGGCCTGCACAAGCTGCTGCAGGGGCTTAGTGCCCCTCTCAGGGGAACGGTAGCACTTTATACTGACTGCTTTTGCAGAAGTGCAGATGGAAGTGTGATTCAGGAGGGCATGAAGCCCTGCCAAAGAGTAGGGCTGCTTGAATATTTGAGTGATTATGCTGCTCAATCTGACCATAAGGCCATGCAGAGGTGCCAGAGATGGATCTGTGACAGCTAACCTAAGCACTGAGTCTGTGGAGCATTGTGGGCTGATACCTGGGCTGTTTCTGCATGAGCCAGCTCTGGTGGAAAAACAGTCTTACTTAATTTGCTGAGCATTTTGCTAAGGAGAATAATCCTTGTAGGTGAGCTGGCTGGTGGCACTCACAGAATCTTTTCACTGCTCTCCCCTATGTGGTGCAGACATATTTTTCATGAATTGACTGACAAAAAATTATACAATGATGACAAGTATTTGAATTGGAGGATCTTACATACGTAATCCTAGTCATTCAAATAATTGGACATTACATTCTTCCTTGGAACTGGTTTGATGAGGCAGGATTACTTTCTGAAGGACTGGCAGATCAACTTTCTGTACAAGAAAGAAGAGATGTAACTTCTGTGGTTAGTGGTCACTGCAGAATCAGATCCAGTTTGCAATTTACCATTTCCTTTATATATACATATATGCAATAAAAAACTATACTAGCTTGAATAAGCATTTCAAATACCGGCTTATTTTTATGCTGATCTTAATAAAGGACAAAAATGAAATTAGAATAGAATAGAATAGAATAGAATAGAATAGAATAGAATAGAATAGAATAGAATAGAATAGAATAGAATAGAATAGAATAGAATAACTTTTTAAAACATAGTAAGCATTAAGTTTTGTCTGAAATGCAGTACTTGTTGCACTACAAAATGATTTGTGAGATCCATCAAAATTGTTGCTGCTATCAACCATTTTATGCTATGTATGGTGCTGTATCTGAAAAGTCTGAGAAAAATTTTAGCCTGTGGTAAAGTCTGTGTCATGATTGCCAGTAACTGAAGGAGCCAGGGTATTTCAGCATTTTTTTGCAAGCAGAATTGCGAATTTATTAACATATTTTTAAAAATCTATTTTTAACTTAACAAATTAATAAAATATTAGAATACAATTTAATCTTTGCTAAAAATTCATATTGAAAAGAAAAAAGTAAAACTGCACAGTAGTAGGGAAAAAGAGTCTTCTTAGTTTTGTTTTTCTACATTGCCTTTAGGGAAGAGATAATACTGGGGAAAAACCCTCTTATCTTAAGCTGTCATTATTACTCCTTTTGTTGCTCTTTCTGGCGACTACATATTCAAGATGGACTGATTTTCTGAAAATAGAATGTTTTTTCTTCCTGAGAAAAAAGAAAGGTAATAAACTGAAAGCAAATTCAACAATGTTTGTATTTTTATATTTTTGCATTTTATTTTCCCTCAAAACATTTTCTTCCAAATGCATTGGGTTGTTTAATATTTCGGCAATCTGAGTGAATATGGGTCTGGTGTGCCTTTGTTTATTCATGTGGAATAAAGTTTCCTTAAATATAAAATCAAGTCCTAAATATACTGAATTCTCTGGAATTTTATTTATGAGCTGTGTCTTGCCTTTAATAATAGTAGGTCACCAAAGTCACGGTATATTTTTATCTCTTGAGGAATTATTTTCTTTTCCTTCTTTCTCCTCTGTTGCTTCCAGGAAAAATAAATAATATTTCTTTATTATTCAGTGCAGCGTATTTCCTTTCTCTCCTTCAAGTGCACTGAAGTGTTGGTGAGGCAGCATACTTTTTTGTTTTCTCCTTGGCTACATATTCCTCAGGCAGGAAATATGAGATATTGTCCAATGAACTAGGATCTGCCTCGCCACGACACATAGATCAAATGTGCTGCTAGTTCAGTTTTATATTTCTGGCAACAGTCTCCACAGAAGAAACTTTATATTCCTGAAAAATGTAGCAAGGCAAAATGTGATGATGACCTCAGGTTCCATATTTGATATAAGGCAAGCAGATTTGAGCATATATTCATGGCTCCATTAACTTCTTGAAGTCTTATACTAAAGTAAGACTTTTTAGGATTAATCCTTTCCTACTTTTCCTTGCAGAGTGCTAATTAATTTTCTTACAGTTGGACAAAGTTTTTACTTTGCGATTGATCTTACTTTGCAATATTCTTTGGATTCAGCTATCAGGTGGAGATATGCCAAGATGGACATTCCATCCAAGATAAACCCTGCACCAGAGAATAAAGCAGGACATCTTAAATTTATTTTGATTCTCTTTTGGGGGAGCTATTCTAAATCAGTTTGCCTATGGAAAATCGGAATGACTCTGAAATCATTGCTGCACATCACTAAGTAGTGTGAAGAGCTGTGTGAGGAAATAGGCATAAGATTCATAAATTACTGTGTTTGATCAGGCACTTTTGCCAAGTAAAGGTAGAATCAGGTTCAGAAACACTGCGTTCAAAAGAAAATCAGACTGTGGTCTTTAGCATGAAATCTGTGTCCCCTGTTCATGAAGTGAGGTCCCAGAAGTTGCTGGGTGTTCATGACACTCCTCTGCCCAGCAGAGCACTGTAGAGGTGTCTGCAGTAGAAATACCTTTTCTTGTTTCCGTAGTATTTGCTGTCTAGAGAAAGGAGTAATCTACTTCAGGGAGCTACATGAATTAAAAAAATCAAACAAACAAAAAACCCCAACCAAACCAAACAAAACAAAACAAAACAAAACAGACCAAATACAACAAAACAAAACCAGGAAAGCAGTTTTCAGGTGAGAGTGTAGGAACTTTAAACAAAGAAATATGAACAACAAAAAAAATTTTGGACTCCTGGCTATCACTCTAAAATTGTTTGCTCAATTTCTTAATTACATGCAGTGTAATGACAAGAATCAGATGGTATCTTTATTTTAAAGTGACATTTCAATTTTTTACAGTCATTATTAATGTAGCATGATTAGCTGGCCAGGAGGGAAAAATTGAGGATAAATTGTATGGTTATCAACTGCAGGTTTATTGGTCTGAGACTTCCACCACAGGGAGTGGCTGCTGTATGGAATTGATAAACGCAGAGATTTATAAGGTCAAGTTTTATGAGTCTACAGATTCCTTGTGGTGTATTACCACATCCTTATTACAAGCCCCTGCTGCTGTCCAGCTAAGCCACCAGAGGTAATATATTACACTTGCTTGTCTGTTCCTCAGGTTTGTTTTCCAAAGGAAAAGAGGAACAGGTCAAAATAAAATACAGCTTTCTGGGGTTGTATTTGGGAGATGTAAGAGCAGATTGTCAGGAACTGGGCAGTCAGGCTTGAAAAGGTGTGAAAAAGTGATTGCTTGTGACACTGGGAGAAACATAAAGTTGCATTCTTATGGGGGTGAAGATTTTGTTTTCAGGAAGATAAAGAACAGTTGCATTTAATAGTAACATCTTTAGCATAAACAGACTCAGTGGCTCGAGTACAGTAAGATAAGCAAGCACAAGGCTCTCAGCAGCTGATGTCTTGCTAAATGGTACTTTCCAATAATTAGGGAATTATTCTAATAATTTTAAAATTCTAATAATTTGGGAAAACATGAAAAGTCAACACATTATCTGACCAGTCTAAGGTAGTTGTACATTTTATAAGATTTATACAGTCTGAGCAAGCTGCTTATGAGATCATCTATTAATAGGATTTTTAGCTGTCCATGCTATAACACCACACATAAAACAGTCTCTCAGTGCTTTTTTTTTCAGTTTTTTTTCACAAAGATTTCCTCTATCATTTCAACATAGAGTTGTTGCATTGCTATTGATGATACTGATTGAAACACACTGAACTCATAGCTAATTAATGAAAACACTACTGTTTTTTCCCAGTTCTGTGATATGTCACAAGAAGGGGCATGACTAAGATGTCCTATGCAAGAACTTTGTCAATTATTTAACTCAAAGAGATAGCATCGTGCTTTGGATGGCAAAACCAATGCCGTTGTATTCCCTTTGCCTACTCCTTAATTAAATTTACTTCTGTTATGAAACCACAAACTTTATAGCTATTCAGGATGAATGTAATTTGTGTTATTTCAGTTGCATTGAGTTCCAATAGAAGGGATAGCTGGGTGGAATGATAATGCAAACCCATCTTGATTCACACAATATATAATCAGGCCAATTGATCATTCATGGAAGACACAGGGTTAGAATGATACCTCTAAAAATTACTTTGCCATGTTCTTAGTGGATTATTCATGTGTAACACCTTTGACAGTAATTTATATTAACAAGTTCTGTCTCTAGAAGCTGGTGTAAAGTTGTACAGGACATAAAGTCTAACCAGAAAACAATTAAACTTTCTAAGTATTCATCGTATAACTATCTTATATAGTTGTGAGCATCCTTCATTGCGTTCTGCCTTACATTGTAGATTGGATGTACCCCTGATCTTTAGCCTTTAATCAGTTTCAGAAGGAATTTATTGCCTGAAATATTGACAGAAACATAATTTGAATGGCCAAATTCTTGTCCATGTAACAAGCCTCAGACAGAGACCACAGAAATCCTTGATGTTAATAAGGAAATAAGGAAAAGCAGACTAACATTAGCATAATCAGAGTTAGAGCATATAGACTGAAAGAAATGACATTGATAGATTTCCAGTCTTTAGACAAATATGATTATCCAATGGAAATGGCTCATATACAGTATAATTTAGCAGCATTTGCATCCAATGGGCAAAAAGTGGCTTCAAAACAAGACATTGTTTTCCAGGGATTGATGACAGTAGAAAAGTGTTGCAGGAGCCAAAATCAGCCACTTTGCAATATGAAATTATTCAAAATATCAAAAGGTAAAAATTGAAAGGACTATGAATTATCAGTGTTTTCAGGATCCTTCTATTCTAAGAATGCATCTTTAAATCCTTCTATTTTAAATCTAGGTCAATAAATATTCTTACATGTGTACCTGTACATGTCCACATTCTGCCTTCTTCCAGCAATAAAACCAAAACTAAATAAAAGAGTAAGCTAATGGATTTTTTTCTATCTGTTGCAACTTATTCACAGATTTTAAAACTGAAAAAATATTAGATCATCCAGCCTGACCCTCACCTGGCTCTGTCCCCTAGACACACAAACTCTTGCTTCAGAATCTAGGGAAAGGAATGAGTGCAGTGCCAATGAGTGTAATTATACATATGGACATAATTGGCATTTAGTGCTACGCTTTAGCTGACAGGGTTGTGTTCAAAGGTTGGACTCAATGATCTTGGAGATCTTTTCCAACCTTATGATTCTGTATAAAAAAGCAATAGGTTCAGCCATATGGTAGAGGACACATAACTGCACAAAAATCACCCAGGGTCAGAAATTAAGTCTTTCTTAGTGACTGTCAAAGCAAAATTACTTCAAAGGAATTTCATTTTATGTCAGGGCTATTTGCTGAGGGTGTTCGAGAAAATGGAATAGAAAAACATTGATAGAGAGATTATTCTTTTTTTTAAAGGAAGTAAGACCTCTTGAAATGTTAAAGTCAGTAAAAACATATTGGAAGGTGTTGATAGAAAAAGAGAGAAAAGGGAAATAAACATAAAATATTGAATGTAAACAAAATAAGATCATTGAGAAAAGGGAAATTTGGCATTAAAGAGGAATGTTTCGACTTATAGCTACTTTATAAAGTAAATACCTGTACTGGTAATAGCGAAGTTCTTTGTCTCTGTTTTTACCCTAACTCTGGATGTGAGAGTTTGGTCAAATGAAGGTGTTCTGTGGCTGCTGAGATGACTGAGTGACATAGAGGCTTGAAGATGAGATGAAGTTCTTCAGATGACAGCCTGATAGATCTCTGCTCCCTTTTGCTGGTAGAGAGTATGGAAAATAGGAAAAGATCTTCTCTCCCATGAAAACAACATACATTGTGTTGGTGTCTCTGAATTTATGTAAAAAAGTATTTAAAACATATACACTTGTTTTAAGGCATTTATGTAAAATGAGTAATAGTTAATAGAAAAAAAGTGAGAGTTTACAAATCAGAAAAAGAGACTCCAATAGATGAAACAATGCAAGTGGAGAATGAAAGAAAAAGAAAGGACAAACTAATACTGAAATCAGGAAAAAGAGGAATTTTTTTTTCCTTCACTTGATTTGTTCTTGTTCTTTCAGTATTCCTGCTCTTTTCTATTTCTCTTCCATTTCTCTTTTTTAGCTCTCTTTCCTCACAGATGGTGTTTCCTTTTTTTTTTTCCCCTTCTCAATTCAGCACTGAGTGGGATTTATGTTTAAAATGGAATGTCCTTCTACCCTCACACTCAGTACAGACACTGAAAGAGGTCTCTGTATGGCAGAGAGGAGAATGGAAGACCACTCTTTATGTCATACAATATTGGTTCAATACTGAAAGAAAAAAAATTCTCTAAGGCTGTTTAATATGTGTTTTCTGGCCCATGGGACTTGTCAAATCCTCAAACAGTTCCACTTTATTAAAAAGTAGTTAGAGCAACTAGAAAGTGCTTTGACCTGTTGGCACATCCTGAAGAGCCTCAGAGATTCTTTTATACTTAAACTCAGCATTGAAACAACATTAAACCATTGAAATTTCTAGCTCTTTTTGTTTTCTATTATCTTCTCCAAGCCTTAAGAGAAAAAAAAAATGTTTTATTTGGTCCTACAGCAGTTGCCAGCTTTACGCATTATTGCATATTTCAGCCTGCTCATTGAGCTCAAACTAGGTCAACATCAATTTAGAAAAAAGCTGGCTGTTTTTTGAACTTCAAGTTTTACAGTAAAGTCATGAAATAAGGCACTGATAAATTTGATGCAAAAAGAAGAGACCAATCCTAAAAATAAATAGAAAGGAAATGCAGAACTCCTATTCATAGACCTTCCAATATCTTACTTGATTTTATAAACTCTTAAAGCCAGGAGAGATGAACTGATCCCTGAATACTAAAACTACAAGGAAGGTCTAAATCTTTGCTTTCTTATTTGCAATGGCAGCTCAATCATTTCCATTGTGTAGTGAGATATGATGTTAGGAACATAAAAGAGACAGACAAATAATATGTCATAGTCACAGCTGTTTTAATACCCAACTTAGCCCTCTCTTTATATTGCAAGGAGAGAGGAAAAGTCCACAGAAATGGTGGATTTGTTTTGTTCAGATACATTCAGCAGAGCAGCATTACTTTCAGTACCCTCCTAGGTGCAGTGGAGTGCAACTCCTGTAGAAATGCTGGCAGCCAAGACCCAGGACCACTGCTGCTCTCCAAGGAACTGGAAGAGTGATGCAAGGTTCGGTGCATCAGAGAAAAGTTTGCATGGGTTTCAGTGAGTTTTGGATCAGATCCCATTTCTTAATTCCTCTTTGTTTCCACAAGGGTTTACAGTTATGCATTCCATTGATTTCAAGTGAAACTACTACTGACCAAAACTGAAGACATCCAACCCTGTAACACTTGTGCTCTTCTTGATTGTCCTGATACCTTGTACCTGGTAATAAAACCAGAAGGCACATAGTGATTTTGAAGTCTGTGAAAGCCCTGTCTTTGTCAGAACTCTCTGCTGAAACCAGTGATCTGCCCATTACTTCTCCACATGATGGTCATAATTCTGTTTATTAGTAATCAAGAGCTATTTAAATTTGAGACTTACCATTTGTTAGGTACTTAATCATGCCAATAATAGAATCAATGGGAATAGATGAGCATTTGCAGCAGGGAACTCACCCTAACTATTTTAGGAAGGAATTATTAATTTTCTATAGTTACCTCCTTCTTTTTACTATGTACATGGGAAACTTAATTAAAATATCCACCATATTTTTAGACAGGAACCAAGTTAGAGGAAACAAGCTGAGTCCTTAATGTCTTTAAAATTAGTTCTTTTTATTATGCACTTACTAGACATAATACTGCCTTCAGTTCTTTTGCAACAAATGTGACAGGTGATTTTACCATAGTAACGGAGCAGCCCAAATGAGGTGGATTTGACTTTCTCCTGGGTGAGTAAAAGCTATTAGAGAACAGTAGACAGGAAATGCTCAGCCAAACTCTGCAGCTTGTAAGTTTAAATTAAGAAAAACAAAGAGAAGAGCAGACTTTATTGCATGCAAATGTAAAAATTTACATGATACTGTAAATCTCTAAACCTGTGTTGTACTCTGAAAAATTATCAATTGCACTTAGAAAGCAATCTTACTTATAGAATCTTTTCCTCTCCCTAGCCAGTCGGAGCTGTGCTATCCTCATGACATTGGGGGATAGCATGATGTGACAGACAGTGTCTGGCTTTAAGAGTCTCATAAATCCTTTTATTTCTCATCACCTCCTCCTTTCTTACTCAAAGACTACTTCTGATGTTCCAAGTTCAGACTCATGTTTTTATAAGGACCACTGATCAAAGATACTTCACATGTGAAAAACATGAAAAATAGTCACAAATAAGAATCAAAGACCTACTTTTTAAATTGAGAATAATTATGCAACAATCATTTGTGTACTTGGCTCTCTTCACAGGTCTTCCTTCTTGACATTTGACAAGGTCTGTCATTAGATGTGGGAAGAGTGCAATCATGTATGGATTGTTACATTCAGGAACTAAGTCCTCATTATTTTCCTGAAGACCTAACATTTTAAATACCTCCCTCTGCTAGACCCTCTAGGGATCTTAGGATCCAGGTGACTGAATCCTGGTTTGCATCTGGTCCTACCTGGCAATGGCTAGGTCATTTTCCGTAGTGCTGACTGCAACCGTTTGTGATGGTTTAAGGTTACTGGGAGGTTAAAAGGGGAGCAACTGCCAGCAGCAGAAGAGATGAAGGTGTTTCAGGAAATCAGTGGTTTCGCTTGGAAATTATAATTTAGATTTTGCTCAGGAGTATTATTATTGAATTCCTTTGGTGTAAGATCAGGTCTTACTTAAGCATTTCTCAGATGGTGGAATACTTACTTGACCCAAAATACCAAAGAAAAAAGCATAGCAAAGTTCCACAAAAGCTTTTGCTCTTAGATTTGCATCTCAAGCTGCATGCCAGTTCATGCTTCACAAAGTGGACCCTTGTCAACAAAAATAATATGTCCTTTCCTATTGTCTCAGGCAATTCTTAACTAATTAGTCACCAATAACTAGTTCCAACTGCTGAGTTTCACCTTTTACTCAAAGAAGATCATATGTTCAAGTACTCAAAAATCTCAAGTTGTGTCATAGTAGTAAATTAGGGAATGGACCTTATAGAAATCCACTTAGAACAATAATGCAGATTTTAACTAGTAAACTTTACAGTAGTTTAAAGAAAATGAAAGAAACAGTTATGAAATCACGTCTCATCCATTGTTAAATTTTTATCTGTGGAATTTCTTGCATCTAGATGAGGATTGTATTAATTATTCCTACATACCTCCTGTGCACAGGAGCACTGCTCTATGTATGGAGCAAGAGCTGTAGCAGAGAAAATCACAGAGAGACTTTGCTTGGACATTAACCTTAAGTCAAATAATGGACAACCAAAATTAGGTTTTTATAGTATGAAAGAATGGACATCTTAACAGTGAGAAGTGTCTTGAGTCTACTTCTTTCATCATGTCCTTACATTGTAGTAGAAAAGAGCAGATTCCTCTTGACTTGTTACTGAATCCTGCTGTAGAGATTAAGACACAGAGATAAAATACACCTCCACTTTCCTAAAATCTGTATTATAAATCTTCTTTTGATTTTATTATTATTTAATTAAATCTATATTTCTAATTAGAGAATTGTTTCAATCACAACTGATGTGTGATATAAGGCATAATTGCTGATATAGCCACATATGTACGTACACTTAAAAATGCACTCATGAAGCAGCTGTGGTTGCTACCTCAGGGTTGTATTTACAGTCACCAGTGATCACCCTCCACTTCAGAAGGCAAGCACTGAATGCTGGGAAGCTGCTCTCAACACAGCAATTCAATTTCTAGTTACTTTTCTTGTTAGAGTCGTAAATTCAAACCACATTGGCAAAGACAACAGACATACTGCAAGTCACCATTTGCACCTGAGAAGTGTAATGCCTAATTGAAGCCATTTCACTGGCTCAGACTGAAGTTCATGTGGCATTTCTTGGCTACAGAGGAGTTTTGCAGAAACAGAGCAGTGGTTGTGGTGGGATATAACCAGGGAAACCCCCTACACAGGACAAGGTGTATGTTTATCTCATTGCACATGTCTTCATGTGATAATAATAATGCTGATCTGACAGAGCAGTAAAATATTAGCTGATCCCTCCTTCAGTACTTTTAACATGGAATAATGATGTAGTTTCCCCAAAACAAGGGCGAGGAAGAGCAAATGCTGTGTGAATCCTTGGTGGATGGTGCCATCGTGTTTAACTCAGTGTCATTCTGCCCAGAGACACAGTTTTGACAAATGCTGCACAAGCCAATGGTTGTGTTCTGGGTGACCCAAGCTTTCCTGAATAACACATGCACTGCAGCTGCAGTTGAAATCTGTTTCATATTTAGTGTAACAAATTATGCAAAGTACACCAAATAAGACCCATTTCAAATTCCAGCGGGCCTTACTGAAAACATTTTAGAGAAATGTTTTCTTTGCTGTTTCCGTTCTGCCCTCATTAAAAAGGTGAATCACTAAAAATATTTGTGCAACAAAGCAGAGTGACAGTCTGTTCAGAAAAAAACATGATAAGTTGTAGAGTTCCCAAAGACCTTCGTGTCTTTCATATTAGTGAGAGTTTGACTACATAATCCAGAATGGACATTTGGCTTAGAAACTGCATATGCCTAGCCAACCAGAAAAGTTTCAAATATTTCTCACTATAAAATATTTGAAACTACTCTTTTTAACATTTCTCTTTATTGAATATTTATTTTCATTTACATAGAAAATACCCTATAACATCAACAAGACTGGATTATTTTGAGATTGCTTAAAGAAGCGAATTGTTTTAGTAGAAGAGTTAATTAGAAATAGAAAAGTAGAAGAACAGATTGGAAGTAAATAGATGTCCTTGGTTCAGATCAAAACTCGGTTGGTGGTTACCAAATTGTAGAGTAATTTGTTTGGGTTCCTTGGGGGACAAAGTGTTCTTGTTTGTTTGTTTTTTACATAACATTAACTTCGTATTGTTAACCTCAGATATTAAAGTCATGTCAGGCCACAGAAATAATGCTGCTTAGAAAACTAAGAATTTGGGGTCTTTATATTTGTTATTTTGGTTTATGGCTTTTCTTTTTTAAAACAAAACAAAACACCACAAGCCAAATTTTAAGGACTGGAAATTTTTTGTCTGATGCAATCACATGGTTCCAAAACAGGGGCTTTGCAGAGAAGTATCAAATGTCATGATAAAAAAATCACAAGAACGGTGGATACTCCTAATTAGTGGTTGGTGATGAGATGAGGGAAAATTAAATCAGACTAACAGTCTTGCCTTCAGAAGTTACTGAGCTATTCCTGTCATGGCTGAGGCATAAATACATGTGGGAAAAAGGTTGCTCTATTTGTGTGTTCTGTATAATATTGGCAATTATTTAAAAGTCTGTGGTGTCAGTATTCAGTCCTCTATGAGGTCATTTGGCTCAGCATCCCCAGCTACTCAATGACATCGTAACACTGATTTTTATTGGTAAATCTATACAGCAAAGCTGGTTTATGGCTCAAGCCAGCATGCAAGGCTAAATTCCCCAGCCATTCATTCTGCTCCTAGAAGTTGTCTCACACTTTGGCTCAGACCTGGAGCAAGGAAGCAAATTTGCCAAGCAGAGAAACTCAGGGGTGGATAAGCAGTGTCAATACAACTGAACCCACAATGAATGAAAACTTGGGCACAGCTACTGCAGTCCAGAGACACCTCTTGAGATTCTGTCAGTGACTTGAACCAGGTACTGTCATGTGTAAAGGCCCTCATTCCATCAGGTGCTGGAAAATCCTGCATGCAAATAATGTGCAGGGATATCTCCTATTGCACATGGTATTCACATGCTTTTTTGCTCATTTCACCAGACAAAATGAAGACAACAAGAAAAAATCCTAGAGAATTTGAATTTACTCAAGATCACGGGTAAATATGAGGGAACTCCCTTTCTCATTTCATCATCAGAAAGAGAAAACTGTTCATTCTTAACTGCATCCTTGGTGTTGAGCATTGTATTTTCTAGAATATTTTTATTATTTCTTCATTCCAAGGGAATGTTTTAGGTTTGTTTTTTTTTTTTTTCTTTTAATTGAGTTGAAATCCTAAGCTATCTTGTTAGGTAAAAAGATAAATCATTGACAAATATAAAAAAAAAAACCCAACAAAATTGTTAAGTCATCTCCTCATAATTATTTCTGTAAGATATCCAATCTATGGCATGCCAGTATAAAAAAAAATTAATTTCCTTGGCACATTTATTTCTGCAAAATGTAGATGACGCAACTTCAATTATCATTCTTCCTTTGTTCTCTATGCAGGTGATGCATCTTTTTGACAATGCAGTTTCATGAAGTTTAATAGTTTTATAATCTTATAGGGGTTTATTGCTGTATCCTTTATCAAATATTGTTATTTCTCCAACAGTTTAAGATTTGATTTAATTATTTTCCTTTTTGGCTGACATACTGCCTTAGAAAATCGGATGACATGTCCAGTTCAGTATTATTTCTACCCATGGTCTCAGCACTGCTTCTTTTAAAGCACTCTTCAGGATGAACTCCCAGCAAGTATAAAAATTAGGTGTGTTCATTTTGCTGAATGGCAATGTCACATTCTTCTGATAAATGCTTGTATTTCCAGCCTTTCAGGCTCCTGCACCACTTCTTTGGCAGCAGCATCAGCACTCTGTGTTTGTTGTTAAGTGCCCACAGCACGGCAGGTGCTGCACAAATCCTTGGCAGAAAGGCAGAGCTGTGCTGAAATGCCTGTCCTATGTGTGAGTAAATTTCAGGAAGATCAGCTGGCTTCACAACTGTCACCCTGTCCCCTTCACAGCTGTACCCTGTTTCAGGTAAATGCCCCTTCTGTCTCGCTCACAGCCCCTGGGCAGCCAGAGGAGCTCTGAGCTCTCCCTGCCAAGCCCAGCTAAGCCTGACTGGGGATCTGCACTGACCATTCCACCATGACAGCACCATCCTCCCCCTCTTTTCTCATCATCTACTAATTCTGTTATGCTTTCCCATAAAGAAAACAAAACAAAACAAATAAACTCATCTGGCAAGAATTACTCTTCCCCAAGCAATTGTGGTTGATAGTTCAGCTATCCTCTGAGAGAGGAATTCTTTTAAAAATTCAGCACTAACCTAACCCATCTTCGGTCAGAATCAGTGTTATTTTTATCATTGGCTTAAAGTGAGAAAAACTAGGCTAATGTTGGCAGTTTTAGTGCCCCCCCTGTTTTAGTTTATTTTAATGTTTTCTTTGTTATTTTCAAGGGATAACTTAAAATTCACGTCACTTCCATTCTCAGTGGGATTTCTTCTTATTATTGTCTATCAAGGGAGCCAAGTTTCACAGCTAATGTTGGGAAGATTATCATTAATTCCTATCCTCTCTTCATTTAGAAAGAAACACTCCTCATATATTTGCAAAAGCTAAGTATTCTCTTCTGAGCCCAAAGAAGAAGAAAACTTTGTCTACCCATCTGAAAGGTTTTAATTACCTTTTGTTAGACTGCACTTACTTCTCCTTCCCTGTCCCTCTTCTTCCTATCACTGTCCATATTCATCCCTATCTGGCCTTAGGTAATTACTAGTTTCAAATTTTTAATGTTCATGGAGAGTGCAATTTGTTGCAGCCTACAGTGGCTCAGATCTTATGCACACTCTTCAAATTTGTTCATATTTATAGCTACCTTGATATTTAAATTGTTTTGGCTTTGGCCATGTGGCTCTGGATGCTTTGATAGACTAATGCAAAAATAGCATACAAGAGATATACAACATTTGCTAAGGATGTACAGAGTATTCAGTTTTCAGATGTCTTCAGATTTTACAGTTATTGCTGATTATTCTCAGATTTACATTCAGCTTTATATCTTATATTCTACTTGTATTGTCAGAATACAGATGTGAGCTTGCTTTCAGTTGTGACACTACGGACGTCTCATCTTTCTGTAGCTTTCTCTCTTATAACTGAACTTAGATTTACTTCACAACCTACCCTTCAGAATTTTCATTATGCCCCCAAAACCATAATCATTGTCAGATGCTGTATCACTCCTCTCGATCATTTGACATATTCCTCAAATATACATAGAGACATGGAGGTAATTAAACTCATGTATTCTTACTATTCTTCTTCTCTTGTTTCAGAAAACCATACCTCCCCTTTTACTTTGCAAGTAATGGCATCTGAGTTAACAGAACTCCATGCAGCTGCTATGGTTTGAAGTCTATTCAATAACATCTTCATGTTTATCTGTGCTCCTCCTGCTACAATGGAAATTGTTTTACCCAAACAGACCATTGCCTTGTTGAGGCATCCTGAGAATCAAAAACCTGCCTCTTTCTACTGCTGTGATGAAAATCACACTATGTGTTTGTTCCCTTTAACTTGACTCTTCATTCTGAAATTTCCTCAAAACTGTGTTCTCCTGGAGGCTAAAACTTCATAGTATCAAGTGATAAAACTTACCTAACTGCAAATAAGTTTTCTGCCGTGAAAGAAAATGGGTGGTATAGTCTTACAGTTCTCTGAGCAAGAAGCTGAAGGTATTGGAACTGCACAACATCTGTGATTATTAAAACAAGGGAGATTAATGGAGGCTAGCTGAAATTATGTATGGTGTGTGTGATTACCTGTGCTGTGAAATTATGCATATTAGGTATATCTATGTAAAATTATAAAATATCAGAGCAACATGTTAATTAAGTTGTATAAGTTGCTGAGAACTCAATTATCTAAAGGTGAATATAGAAGAGCCATGTTGTTCAAGAGTGTTTTCTGAACATAAGTCCATCTGGTGATTTGATAAAAGTATTTGGTTTCTCAAGGCAATCTGAGTGTATACTCCCTAGGCGCCACCGTTTATAGCTTAAATATGACTTGCATGTGGATTCAGCATTACAAATAGGAAACAGCAGCCCTTGGACTTGTACTCTAATGTAGTCCTTTCATCACCCAGTTACCCTTAAGCATCTCCTTTCCTATTGTAATTTGGTCTAAATGCAAAGCATTAGTGCTATCGATAAAAACTAATGGTTCTCCTTAGAAAAAAAGAGGTATATTTAAAATAAAGGAGATGGCTGGCTTGCCCTTCCTTGTATCCAGGAAGTTAACCAGGGATATTGGCCTGCAGCCATCTACTTCTGGGCACAGGATTGTAGAAGCAGCACCACTGTCATGAAGGATCATCCTACACCTGCATCCTTCAAATCCATTTCACAGGGAATGTACCTTACTAACTCTATATGCAGCCAAAATCAAGGAACTGCTTTATTTTTCCATTGTCAGTTTAACTGAAACAATTACAGTCCTAGTGAATATGAGGGAAAATAATTGACAAAATAGCCAGCGTAGATGCTGCAGCAGGAATATTTACAATGTTTTGCCACTGTGAGAAAAATGTAACCTTGATGGTCTTTCTGGTTTAGATTAGCTGATGCAGTATTTGAACTTTAGTGTTGCTGTTGCAACTAAAAGTCAGAATCAGGACACCATTATAGAAAATATACATGAAACTAATAAAATTACATATTCTAGAAAATCAAGCAGAAATCACATTTTCAACTGCTTTTATGCAAGGTAATTATAGAAAAGAGAAGTACTTTTAACTTCCAGTAGCTGAAGATTTGACACCATCTCTGCTGTTGCTACGAAGGCATTTGAAATAAAGAGTTGTGTGAATTCCCCATGTCATCAAATGTGTAATTTGCATAAAAAGAGAATCTGCACAGTAAAGCTGAGAGAAATATTTGGACAAGCTGCAACTTCAAAATTTGAAGGGCTGGTTTGTTCAGGAAAGCAGGACTGAATCCTCACTTTTATGTCTCTTCACTCAAGAGAACAAGTTTCTCTATGGGACCCCTATCAAAATCAAGCAGAAGGGTAATAAATTCTATGCAAAATCTCTAATTGCTATGCATATTCACTACAGTGAAGAAATTAGTGAATTGTGGTCTAGATCTCACCTTGGTAATCCAGCAACTTCTTACACTGGAAGTCAGCCTGTTCTTGGCATAGCTGCAGTTTGGCAAAGGAAGTTGCAAGAACCATGTTGGATAAAACTAAACTATCAGCTTTTCAGATAGCAAATTCTTTTGTGGCTTGGACAATGTCCTCTGTGTAGTGTGCAGCTTCAAGTACAGTGAGGAGTGTTAGCAAATAGTCTCTCGTCCTCACTTTCCAAGGAAAAGTTTGCCTCAACCCCCCTATGGACTTACCCTGTTTCCTCCCAGCAGCCCGACAGATTCTACTTCCGTTGCCCTCTTTGTTTCACAAAGGACACATGCTTTTGTTTGCTTCATGCTTCTTATCCCTGCACAATGATTCTCCCTTTTTCAGATCTCTCTCCAAAGCCCTCAGCTTCCAGTTAGGCATCCAGTGCTAAGCACTTCACTCTTTGTTCCAGCCTTTCCATTTCATTTCTGTAAACAGGCAAGTTTCATCTCTAACAGTCAGCATATTTGTGACCTTTCAATCGTGCAATAATTCCTGTCATCTCGCTCTTTTCCCAAATGCTTGCACCTTTTTTTAATAGTTACTGTTTTAGTTAATTGGGCTATGGCCTTTTTTTAAAATTGCCTGTTAATCTCCATAGACACCTGGGGCACTGGATGCATAAATCATACTTAGTAAAAAACAATGAGATTGAAGCTGTCATTAAATTGTTTCATGGTAACTTTCAGCTAATGAACTCACATCCGGCAACAGGAAAATCAGATACTTTGTAGGGAGTATTAAAGCAAGTTTTGAGGTGATTCATAAAAGATATACAGTTAAGAAATCTGGAGGACCTAGAAAATACCAGCTAGGGGTCTTTGATTAATGGATATATTTAGGTGACTGAAATTGAGGAAGCATTTGCTAGATTACAAATATTTCTGGAATAGAAAAGAATAACACTGACAATTAGTTCCATTAGGTGAGAGGGAAAGCCTGTAAGTATCTTTGGAATTCTCACAGGACAAGGCACAGTTTTAGCAACAACATTCTGAAAAGCTCCTAAATGCATACATCCATGGTGTTCAGAAAGAAGTAGTTCAGTGACAAATGTCAGCTATTCCAGTTCTTCTGAAATCTGTTTTAGCTATTTGTATTTTTAGGGCACTGGTATGTAATTCTAGATCACATTTTAATCATTCTGTTACTGTCATGATCTTTAATCTCCAGCACCTCTGTGCGCAACAGCACAGTAAGTGTCCTAATTTTACATATGCAAAACAGCTACCCAGAGAGTCATCCTTAGAAGGACTTAGGTATCATGATGACATGTAATGCAATTCCTAACCTTTGCTACCTACTGTAACCCATACACCTAAGTGCTCAAATCCTGTTTACATTCCATTGGAGATTTGAGAGGCCATGAGCATGGTCTGGTTTGAATGTTCATTCAGATACAGGAAAATTTCTGAGTTGCCTACCTTCTAGAAATAAAACTCTCTTCTCCCACTGAATGATGTTCTTTGGTAGTTACACAAAGTCCCAAGTAAGGCACAAGATGTCTATATAAGTGTGTCCTCTATTTGTCTGTTTCTATTTCTTTGGCATAATTAAAATGTCATTGGGCCAGAAAAATATGAGAAGAAACAGAGAAAATATAAATAAACAAAGAGACAACATAACCTTGTAGGTAAGAAACATACTGTGATAAGATTATGTATCCATATAATCTTAAAATAAATTCAAAATCCAAAGGCTATCCTCAGTAATCTTTGCAGGATTCAAAGCTTGATTTATATCTTCTAAACTGAGCACCCCAACTCAGAACTTTATTTAGTTATACTCTAGCTTTCTGCTTCCATTATTCATATCAAACAGCAATTTTAAAAGATGCACAGCAGGGCTCCATCGCAGTTTAAAACTTCGTAGTTCCCGTGCTCAGGTAGCAGAGAGCAGAGGCTGGGATTGTTTTATGAAGAAAAGGAAATCTAATTTAACACACCCATGTCACCACTAACCTTTGAGTTGTGGCTCCTGCTGAGTGCTGTGGGTTTCAGCAATTATATCGTTACAACTTCCAGTAGAGAATCAAGGAGCTGCATTTTACTGAAGCTGTGTTAGCTTCATAAGAGATTTTCAGGAAAATATGCATTGCTCCTCCAGAATTTAGAGATCTGAGGAAGTGACACAGTGCAGGGACATTTTAGTGTCTTTGGAGAATAGGAGAGTTCAGCCAACATGTTGGGTTTTGCCAGAGCCAGAAGGGGAGCTGACAATGTGAGGGCTTAAGAGACACCAGCGGTCTGATGCAATGGAAACAAGAGTGAAGAGGCTGCATGTGAAGGCCTCATCTGGGGAACGAGAAGATAAGGTCAGGAGAGTCCAAGAGAATGGGTGGAAGAATTGACCAGACACAACAAATTTTTTTTGAATGGGTATCATTTACCAAGATGTCTGAAACTTCTGAATTAAAGTGAGAGAAACCCTCCTCCTTCTGCTATCAGTTACCATTTCGCTTGTGGATCAAATCCTGCAAACAGCATGGACAGTCCACCTACCACAATTGGTGGTTCTGGGCCCTGCCAGGAGCATGATATGCAGTGAGCTTTCCACTTCCATATTGGTTTCAATTAATCTGAAGTATTTACGCCAATTTACATTAGACAGGTTTTTGTTGCAACATGTAAAACTTCATCAAGACCTGAAAAAGTATCCACAGTCAAAAGAGCGCAAAATTGACTGTACTAGAAAGGTACCTATTAAAGATGTTTCTATGTTCTAATGTCTGTTTTCATTAACTTTTAAAAGTCTAAATTTGCTGCTGGTGTATGCATTTTCAAAATATGAGCTTGAGACTAAGCAAAAGCTGTATTAGTGTATAAGAAGCATGTGTGAGTATATCTCTGTGTGTTGTGTGTGCCTGCATAACACACTTGCACTTAGAAGTATAAAAGTCTTGCAGTGGCTGCACAAAAAAGACTTTTATTTTACCTACACTATCCCTATGAGGATAAAACTCTGGTCTATAAAGATAGCCCATAAGCATGTTTTTCCTACTTGTTCTTTTGTCTTCTACTTGTTACTGAGGGAAGCAGTGAGAAGGGAGGCAATAGACATCAGTGAGCCCATAAAACGTGTTCAACTTATTAATAAGATTTTAGAAAAAGATGAGACCCAGCAGCCTGTAGACAGGAGTAAGTTCTACAACAGTCTGGTTACCAATCATTCTGAGAGCCAGCTAACAGCTGTCTGACCATTGGATATGGCTATTTGCATGGCTAACAATTGGATGTCTATCTACTGTGTGAATGGCTTGCAACAAGCTGTTTGTTTGGGGACTATTCATAACAGCACAGTCAAAAGTCTCCTGAAAGGCATACTCGTTTCCATTTCTGTTCTTTACCCTTCTAAAATTGGCAATTTATTACATCAAAAAATAGCAGTCAACCCCGAAAAGGACAAAATTGACACAGTTCCCTTTTGATCTTTCAGTTTTGAATAGGCACCCACCAATGAACTTCCCAATGAATATTCATTGGATGCAAAAGAAGTACCCAGCATTTTTTTAAAATAGAGATTTTACTCTAAATATTTAATAAAAGAGATCACCCATGATATTTTATATAACAGAGATGTATTTTCAATTAACTTTAGAAATGGGAGTTAATTTCCTTGCAGGCATTTGCTGTATTATTCTCTTTCATTTTATATATATAGGTTTTTTTTCCTGTAGTTTCCCATGTTTCTACCCTGGTGGCAGGTTATTCCATACCTCTTATTTACACAGTTTCTTTTACTTTTCTTTAAAGAAACTGATAGTGTTGCCTTTGACATAAGTAGTTTATGCCATCAGTTTGATCCAATCTGTATCAAATATTGACTTCCTTTGAAATCTATAGAATTATTTAAGAATTTACATGAAATTATATGAAACTTCCTTTTTGCTACAAAAAGGTAATGGGCCAAAATAGAATTTATATGTGTCAAACATGGGAAACTACAGGAAAAAAGCTGGACGTTGCTGCAACACTTTACAAGTGGTTCTGATTTGTTACAAGCGACTAAAAAATAAAAATAAACTAATTGTAAGGTATGAGAACTCAGCAGAAGTGGGGTTTTTCACTCTGCATCAGGAAAGATGGATAATAGGATTTCATGTATGATGCACACAGTACATTATTATCAATGTTGTTTTTTCTATTAGACCTAATACGATAAAGGCTAAATAAGAGCCCTTAAAGGCAGAGTCTACCATCTTCACACAAAATATTTCATAGCTTCCAAAGGTGAAGATATATTAGTTAATATAATTAATTAACTAATTTTATATCTACTGTAACTTCATACGATATTTTGATGTCATGCTCTATGTTAAAGTATTCAAGTTTTCTCATACCACAGCCATTTAAAAGGACCATTCAAGAAAATCAGCATACTACACAGTTTTTAGTTGCTTCTCCACTGCATAAAAGGCCAGCCTTTGTCTTGAGATGTCAGCTTGCTACTTCAGATATCATAAATAAAGCAAATAGAAAGTTGTTGTGTCTTTGAAAATGTACAAAGCTTAGTCCCATGTACAAAGCTTAGTCCCAGAGCACGACTACACCAGGAACGGCTTTTAGGAACCTTACCAAAGCAAGGAGCTGCAGGTTGGAGTTGTCTGCAGAGAGAACCAGATGCTTTTGCATGTCTCTTCAACTCACATTGAAGCAGCAATTTACAGTGCAGCAGTTTACAACTGGTAAGATACAATGCTACGCAAGATTTCTGTTGATATGATACTAAGAAGTTTGGCAGTGAGATTTATAACATAGCAATCAAATTAATTACAAACCCTGGAAACAGATTAAAAAATTCAGGTTCAAAGCCACTGAGGGAGTTTTACTTTTTATGTTTTCCTTTTTAACTGTAAGTTCTTGCCATTCTGCCACATTTTGCCTAGAGTCATGCTTTTCCATTCACTGATTAGATTACCATGCTGCTTGCTAAACATATAATGTTCCTGAGAATCACTCAGAAGCTCCAGCTGGTGCAGATGCAGTGACCCGCTCCTTTAGGCAGACTGGGCAGAAGAAACACCCTGCACTGGTACATTAGTTACTGCTTCCCTTCACAGGGCAAATTACCATGCTTTTTGCACTTGGAGAGCCTTACATGAGCTGAGACGTAACTACCTGAGACACACTTTCTCTCATGCACTGCTGCAAGCCTTTTGAAAACAGCTGAAAAAAAGTGATTTAATTGTACTTTAACTGGAGATGAAAATATCAAATTTTCACCAGACTTCCCAGCTCTGGAAGAGCTGTTTTCATGCCCATATTACAACAGCAGTTGGAGTGCATCTTGTTCATGTGGAAAAGGTAGTACTTTGATTAATTAGATCTGCTTACTTTAATGATGCTGTCCTAGTGATGGGTACTCTTGCTCTCAAAACACCAAAAACAGGATTCATCTGAAATTATATATCTACAACATTAAATTTTCCAGCTGAGCAAATTACCTAGCCTTCCTTTTGAGTCAGAAATGAAAAATAGAAAGAAAATTATTTTTGTTACTTTAAGGATCAGATGTACAGGGATCGGTGGGAACCTGTGGTTAAATCTGTATTCTGTAAGCCAGAACTATAATAAGGACCAACCAATCAATTCTGAATGTGCAGATTTGTCCCCAGAGCACTGAACAGCAGTAGCTTAAAGCAGATGTTAAAGTCCAGAAGCACCAGAGCCACATTATCACAATTCTGTTTTTGACTTAATGTAACCATACCTGGGATTGCTCAGTGCCATCCAAACAAAGCTACAATTGTTGACTTCTCTAAGGCAGAGTTAGCTCAGATATCTCTGCAACAGAATCCAGTGCACACACGTCCCTTCACATTCATTCATCAGCAAGTTACACTTGCATTGAAATTGATCTAGAGCCTGATCTAATAAGACCAAGAACCTTCATACTGATAAGAGTGCTCAGTGTCAAGGGTTATATTTGTTTAAAATCGGTCCCCAAACTGACATAGTTATACTAGAAAGCTACACATGTAGGCCAAGTCCCCTCCATGGACCTTCAGGGCACAGTGCAAAGCCCATCTCTTTATTCAGGCTTTTCCCCAGTGTAAATAGCCTGTATTTTTTGCTTGCTCAGCCAGAGGGTTAAGGACATTACTCGTGTGTCTTTGTTGTATTATTATCATAGGTAATTGAAAACTTCAGTAGTTTAATCTTCAGGCAGGCAACAGTTGGCAACGTATCAAATTTTATTGAATGGTTTTAATGTGGAGTGTACTGCAAGGCCAAGGGCAAGGCAGAGAGTTTCACTTTTATTGAATCAAATTTGGACTGTATGTATTTGGTCTCCACATATACTCTATTCATGTGAAACATCAAGGAACTTTTAATCATCCAAGCCTTGGAATTTTATATCTTACTGCTCAGGTTGACTTGTACTGTTTACATGTTCCCTGGTGGATGTAAATTTTCCAAAAGCCTCTGGTAGGGCTATGGGAATTGCAGATTGTGGCTAATAGCAATGATGTCTCTGCTGAAATACTCCACTGAATCACATTTTGTTTCAGTAGCTACAGAAGCCCTCCCAAGGCAATGCTGTGCATGTGTAACTTGGAACCCCTAGTCGGTGTTCCAGTTTTGTTATTAACAGCAATAGGGGGGGTGGATTTTGCTGCAGTTTGGTTCAAGATCAGTGACAGAGTAGGTGCAGCTCAGACCACCCCAGTGTGAGCTACCCACTGTTACATACCTTGGCTGCCTCTTAGATACAACTGCACTGACAACTCCTCATCCAAGTTCTTATGTAACATCTGGATTATTTTTACTGCAACAAATACAGTTTTGTCTCATACATGTCAACACAAAAAGTTCCTGTTTGCCACACTGGTCACATTACACATCCCGTGACATCTCTCAGTTAGTTTCCATATCCCTAAATGATCCAAGATAGGTTCTTTACAAAGGCCTTCATGACATACTGCATCATTCGTATAATTTCTATGCAGTACCCAGAGGTCTCTTATCACTCTTATCATATAAACTGGTTTTTTACAAGTCCCAAACTAGCACTTCAATGATTTCTCCCTGGCTGGGGAGAAATTTTCTGTAAGCATGTTCAAATTTTTCTCCATCTTCTTTCAAGTCCAACCTGAGAGTCATCCTGCTAAGCTTCCCATCCAGACCACTTCCCAGACCACTTCTTACTCAGATAACAGGAAGGGGGATCTGATGTCAATGGCTGCTCATCCACAGCCCAGAGCGTCCCTTGGGCCACAAGTCACTACTTATGACTGTCATGCCCGCATTGAGGAGCAGGCAGCAGCCATAAAGGTTTTGAAAAGTCTGTGGCCAGAGTTTTGGATTGTTGAATGGTAAGCAAAGGTGCTCAAAAATACATCAACACTTCCCTTCCCTGCGGGAGGGGCACTGTAGCAGGCAATTCAGTAAGACTGTCCATGAGATAGCTTCTCAAGCAATCAAAAATTAAGAACCACAAGCTTTATGAGTCAAAACCATATAAACTTCACCCAGAAATTAGTGTTGAATATTGCTTTAAATACAATTTTCTGTACAAGTGACATGTATTGCCCTTTGAGAAGCCTTGTGCCCTCAAATACTTGGATTTCCAGTAAATAAAATATACTGTGTTGGAGCATAATGTTTGTAAGACTTAGCTGCCATAATTTAAAAAAGATTTAACACAAATGAACCCATTTATTTTTGGCTGTATTTTGTTATATAAACCCTCTTCAGAAATCTGCAGTAAATCTCAGTCTCTTCCATGGTATGAAGAAAGAAAAAGCCTGTGATGGATTTGTCAGACAATGAAACATAAAGGGAAGAATTTCTTTGTGTATTTACTTTTAAAATACCAGTAATATACTATGCAATAAATAAACAAATATTTTTTTTTAAAAAATCCTTTTACATTCTTCTGGCCAGCCACCCCCAGGATGTGCTATGACTCCCAAACTCCTGTTAGCTTCCATGGGAGCAGTTTGTACACACCTTCATGTAGAATGTTATAATTAATGGTCATAGAACACATCCCAGCAGCACTGAGCAGATACTGGTGTTGTGTAGATATTTTACAATTAACCAGCCTACATTAAGCCAGTCAGCTCTGTGCTGTCCATTTGTGTCTTGGTGAAGATAAAGCCATTGGCAGTATCCTCATAGTTTTTGGGGCAGGGATAATGGGTTTGGAAGAATTCAGGCACGCTAAAAAATTTGATGGTGTCATTTTGCTGCTGCCACTGTCTGCACTGGATATGGTTCAAAATAATACTTAAACAATGGCAGTTTAGCTGATACATGTCAAAAAGCTCTTTAATTACACTTTAATATATAAATTACACTGTATAGTTTGTTGGATTTTTTTTTATATTTAGAATTTAATTCCCAATAAACTCTATAAATAGAATGTTTACTCTCAATAAACATTATTACTGTAGTTGGGTTTTAAAATTTGTGTTAAATATGAAAGTACAGTAATATATTTATATGTTCACTACATAAATTTGAGAATTAGTCACAATTACTCAAATAACACAGCACAATGTAGAAATATTCTAGATATCATGTATCTATTGTGTTGTTTATTTATGCATTATAGACAATATATTTTCAGGCCCAAACTTCTCACTTCCCAGTTATTATTTCTTTTTTGACCAATTCCTCCCAGAATCGCTCCAGTATTTAAACATGACTGAAATTAGGTGAAATCACATGACAGGTGATGTTGGCATACAGATTTTTCAGAACATAAAACATACCAGATTGAGATTATCTTCATAATCCTGTAAAATTCATATAATGTAAGAAAATGTCTTAGTTGAAATATTATCAAATAAATCTTTCTGTAATTTAAGCATATCTTTTACTATGGTCTTTACAAATGACAGTGAAATAAGGTGTTGGTTTTAGACTTGTCCCCTAGCATATATGGCATCCTCTCACTTCAATAAGTGAATATTTTTAATCTCTGATTTATTTATCTTTGTTAAAAGTTTCTGTGGTAATGATAAATTAATTCCCATTCACAGGTGAGAACTGAGACACAAATGAAAGAATTATGATAAGTCTTACTCTCAACTTCTAATTTAAAATATGCACACATTAGCAAACCTACCATTTCTAACAAAAGTACATATGACAGGCTTGTAGCTCCATGTACCAATTATAGTTCAGTGTTTCTGATGAGATCTGTTAAATAAAAACTCACACATTCTCCCAGCTGAATGTTTAACAGCAGTGAACCACAGTACATATTTGCTTTTCCAAGCTTCATTTTGAAAATTGTCTCTTCTGGCTCTCCCTTTTTCTCACCCTTCCCCTTATCTTTCATGCTGTTTTCTTGGAGACAGAAACATCTGGATACAAGTCACTTTAATGTCATTCATGAAAGCATCATATTCTGGTATAGCTCCAGAATAATGTCATGACATTGTATTTTGGCAGACTTAGGCGAGCAAATAATCTTCAGACTTCTGATTACCAGAAATGGCTGTCACCATTACCTTATTAAAAAAAAGATTTAAAAAATTAAATACTTTTATATTTATTCCTCAGTGATTTTTACATCTCAATAACTGTTAAAGTCCTTTGGTGGTATCTCACAAATTCACCATCCATAAGGGTAGTTGAGCAGTGAGTGCCCTACCTCTGGTGTCTCAGCTGTACCACTTGACACTAAGCTTTACCTAAAGCAGCACAGAGGGAATGAAGTCAGTAGTGGTGGAGGAGAGGAAGAGAAATCCACTTCTGTGCCAAAGTTTCACCATTTGTCTCTGCTTGTTAGACAAAGTTTGTCTAAATTGTCACCAAATCATTTTTGTATGATTGGAATACCAAATACCACATTTTCCAGCATGTCTGAAGGATAAAGAAAGCTAAAATGTTAGCTGAGAAATCAGTTTTGCTCACTGTATAAAATAATACTCACCGTACATTACTGGAGTAGACAAGGCTTGGTAATTCATGACCATCAGATTGATGAGGAGAATTTTATTGAATTACTGAAGCTTCACAGCAATGACAATGAGACCCTGGGAAGCTAGTTGAAGAGAAAACAAGATTACACAAGTCCAACAATTCAGAATGAAATCATCAGTCTAATGAGCCGTGAAGTTATCCACACTATTGTAAAGGAAATTAATTGTGGTTCACAATACCATTCTGTCATAGCTGCTAGAACTCAGGATTATATAAATATAATGTGCAATAGAAAAGTGTCCATCTTCACCACATTGACCTTGGTAAGCAAATGAACAAAAACTTGGTTATAATTTCCTGTACACCAAACAATTCCCTGGACTTAATTGGAAAAATTGCTTACTGACACTGTGTACTTGTTTGTAATGCACAATAATCATTAATAAATGAAAAACATTCTCGGGAAAATGTCCATAAGTGCACATGCTTTCAAGTGAAGATGTATTTTGAAGTAGAGATAGGATTCATAGATCATCTAGTCCGCTTCTCCTCTGTAAAAAAACAGTTTCAAAAGAATCTACTCTCTGGCCATATGAGACATTCGGAGGAAATTAAGACTGGAGGTATAAAAACTGAGGCCAGCAATGTCTCAATGGGAGGATGAAACTGTAAATGTTCTTGCTTTAATGTCCCACACTCATAAAACCCCTGATGAGTCTGAAATAAAAGTTTATAAGAGGGGCAAAGCACAACACTAAGCAGAGTATGTCAAGTAAATTTTGTCAAAGGAAAGTTAATGAGGCAAAGAACTGATTCAACTGTTTCTACTATTAAATAAGCAGAAGAAATTGTCCAAACATTAAACTTGGTTCCAACAGCACCTCCATAGCCCAAAGCTTCCTCTGCTATTTAGCTGTTAGAGGAGACAGCAATTTTATGAAATCAAAGGAAAAGAATTTTTCAGATAGTAGTACTTCAAAGAAATTTAAGCGTGTTTTGTTCAGCTGAAGACCACGTTCCTGTATGCTGATCTGAATGAATATCCACAGTTGGAAGGAATGTTTCATGTTGATATGAATGAGGAATTTGCTGGCTGTGAACCTGAGGGGGGGAAAAATTATGATTAAGAAATATCCCCCACTCAGAATCTGAACATATGAAATACAACTAGAGACATTTTGCAGACCAGAACAACTCCTGTAGGGAGCCTGCAGTCTGGTAACTGTCTCAGCACAGCTGCAGTCCCTTCAGTGTGACAACTTCACCAAAATTGCCACAGAGAGGCTGAGACTGCAAAGCTCCACAGCTGAGCCACCTTCACACTGGTCTGAGGACAGATTAATTTATTTTCCTTTTCTACCAACTTTGCCTGCAGTGTTTGTTATTGTACTTACCAGCCCAAAGATTCACAGCACATGCTGTTTCCTCAAATGTCTGCTTTGTTCAGAACTGTCTGGCTCTGAATGCTCTGCAAGCATCATGTTATCATTTCAGGTCATACCAGGGGACAGCATGCTTTACCAGTGCCTTACCCTTCAGACAAAGTCGTGCATTTACCCAAAAGAACAACACATGTTTGGGCAAAATGCTTAACACAGAGAGCTTTGTAAAAGAAGCAAAAGGAGGATCTCAGGTGACCTTTGTTAAAATTCCCCTATTGTATTAAAAAAGTTGTTTGGTTGTTACAGCTTATGCCCACTCTCACTTCTAGTGAAGAATTCTTCTGGGTAACACTCCTTTAGCTCTTAAATACAGATCTAAAGAGAAATTGTAGTGACTTTGAAAACGTGCTGGACAGCAATTTAATTATTCCTTTTCACCCAAAAAGCTCAAGGCAAAGAGGGGATGAAATGTCAGGACCACAAGTTACCATGAGATCAAAGGAATTAATTCAGAAGTAGAAACGGCTAACAAGTACACAGAGAAGTTGCTGACAAAATCCATAGTTTTTTAAGCAGGTGTTTGATTTGATAGACTTCCTAAGTACAGCTATGAGTTGAAAACCTGAATTTTCAAAGTAGAAGTGGGTAGAATAGTATAAAAACCCATCAGTTTACCTGAAAACTAAAGTATTCCGGCCTACTACATGTCCTCAGTTTTTTGTTTCAGAGAGTCTTTATTAGGGGGAAAATATTTGAAACTGTGAGAATATTCTGACCTTCATGTATCAGCCAAAGGTTGTATTTGATGGGGGGAATAAAACAATTGCCAATTAGAGGTGCTTCTCTCCAAGTTACATTACAAAAATATACAAAAATATGGATGGACAAAGAACTTCAGAATAATTTTCTGAATAATTTGTGTATTATGATTTCTTTGGGTCTAAAAAGCATTACTTTAGAAACTTCTTTTATTCAGTGAAGAGTTTTTAGACTGTTTTTTCTCTAAGTCGTGTACAGAGATATCCATTCATCTCTCTGCATCACAGTTTATCCATTATGAAAGGAATCAGAACATTTGATTTTTAAAAATAATTTTAGAAAAATGATGCTGCAGAGTAGCAACTGTATTGAATCAGGTCCAGAATCCTGATTCTGACAGCAAAAGGTGATAAATGTTTCAGAGGAAAAGCTATAATAGCTATGATCATATACCACTGTAGAATTTAGAGCAAAATTCTAGCATCATGAGGCTGTTTCCTTTACCTACTTTTGTTCTACCGAACTAAAAGCCCAGTGCATGCATGACTAATTTCTACATTTCATTGCAATAACTTGACTGATTTTGAAGTTCCTCAGTGCAGTCCATTCACCTGTCCATTACTCATCTTTTTCATTTTCATGCCTGACCAGTTCCTTGCACATATTCATGCTGCCAATTTCATTACTAATGTCATCTTGCTATCTAAGGGAGCTCTTGGACAATCCTGGTCACCTCAGTGGGCCTCTGAAGGGCATCTGAGCTTGTGAAAGCCATTGCACGGCAGCAAGAGTGAGGGTGCACTTCTCAGCACTGTGCTCAGCCAAAGTTTGGAACAAGCCAGTGCAGAAAGCCAAACCAAACTGGTCATGAACATGAATTTCTTGCAGAGTACACACATATATATCCCACCACATCCACCACTTCTGAGGAGACAAGAGTTGTTCACATAGGCTGGTGCTTTCTGCTACCCAGTAACCAATACATTGGTTAAGTAAGATCATTTTAAAGTCAAGAGTTCCACAAAATAGCAAACTACCCAACTGTAGGTCAGTGCACAATCCTCTCTTGTCCTGTATCTCACAGTGAGCCAGAGCCATGGTCTGGCTTGCAACAGGCACTAGTAATATCTCATAGTTTGGAAATAGATATTCCTTATAATTCCAAAATTGTAGGGGCAATGGAAGAGCAGACCTGGGGACATTTTCAAGAACATCAGGTAATGGAAAGAGAGAATTCAAAAGGCACTGACTTAGAGAACAGCTCATCATTACAGTAGTTGTGTGGCGAGTAAATGTCAGCAGAGCTGCATCACTTTTAAAATAATCAAATTTTCCCACTCAAGAAAATCCAAAGACAGCAAAACACCCTTGAGTAAAATTTAGCTACAGTGGCTGGAGTTTACATTCCATAAAAGGACAAGAATTATTTCTGTTCTCTCCATTCATGCTTTACGAATAGCATCCTCTTCTTGGATTCTGTTACCTCTCCTACAGCCCATATATTCCCACTCACATCCTGGCCACAGCAGCCATAACTCCATCCATAAGTGAAACACACCAAAGCACTTTGGCAGGTTCCAATTCTGCAATTTCCTCATAAAAAAATACCAAATGTAGAAAAAAAATCACTTAAACATAGATCAACTATTGAGACATTTCTATGAATATTAGGGAAATACAACTTGCAGCTAACATTTTTCACTGTATCTCACTTTCTTCAACATCCCAACAGAAAACCACATGCAGAATTGCTTAAAGTGTAATTCATGAAAGCCACACCAACCCTAGGGTAATCGTTGTAACGTAGGAACTTATAAGCAATAAATGTTGTTTAAAGTACAAGGCTGTATGGTGGTGGCTCTGAAGTGAGGTGGGAGTGTGTGGCTTGTGGGTGACAGAAGGGAAGTAGTTGGGGTTGAGAAGAAAAATTGATCAATGTCTGTAAATGGGCTGCGGAGTGATTTAACTGCTAGTTTGATTTCATTTGTGGGCTGTGAAATTAGGAGCCTTGTCTCACAGTTCATGAAGATCTGGTGAATGTGTCTGTAACATGAGTGGGGGTGTGAACTAAAATATACATTGCCTCGTATCAGCTTTCGTGTAGAGGAAATTAATTAGTGTCAAATTAATTAGAGAAGCATAAATGGTGTCATTTAACTGAGAAGTTCTGAGATGACACTGGTAAGAACTCAGTGGAATGAGAGTCAAAAGCTGGGACTACATGACTCATGGCCGGTGTTTTTCACAGAGTTTATAGAGCAGCATTTAAAGAACAGACACAACATCATCTAAATGCCCCCTCTTGCGTTTGTTCTGAAAACGGCACATTTGTGCTCAGCAGTGGGAGAGAAGAAATCTGCTTTTTCGTTGACATGTCCCTTACAGCAATGTTTAATGACACTTTAAAAACATTGAATGTAAAGACAATGTCAAATGGCATGTAAAGATTTATGTAAAAAAATCAACTTTCATGTGCAAAAATGTTTTGTGATTATAAAATTACCTCGGTAGAAGGAACCCTGAGATTCCAAAATCTTTTTTCTTGCAGAGAAATCTCAGCTGTGCTTTGGAGATACAAGACACTTGATTTTAAAGTGTATTCTGTATTTTACAATAAAGTTATTGTAGAAGCCCAAAGCAGACAAATGTGAAAGGATATTTTGTTGGTCAGCAAGCATAGATTACAGGATTTTAAGGGTGGTGTTCATAGAAAATCATATATGCTAGTGAAGTTTCACTAAAGAAAAGTAGTATGTATAACAGGTTCTGTTGCTGTTTAAACCTCAGCCTAGAAATTTCACATGATTAGTGTCCATCTCACCTTTTGCCTGGAAATCTTACCACTCAGAAAGAGCAGTGTATTTTGTTAAAGGTTTACAGC
The DNA here is from genome assembly GCA_025920805.1 of Petroica traversi. Lineage (NCBI taxonomy): Eukaryota > Metazoa > Chordata > Aves > Passeriformes > Petroicidae > Petroica > Petroica traversi. The sequence continues at coordinate 21,696,799 of JAHLSL010000015.1, read as the reverse complement.
CTGTGGCTTGAAAGTATTAATATTAAAGTACGAGCATTTTAAAGCAAAAGCTGCTTTGGCACATGTTTTTATAGCTTGCATACTTGAGGTTTATTTAAAATCTTATCCACAAACTGCTCTGGTGCAAATTTGCTCATTTAGGTGCTGGTGGCACTATTGGTCATGCACTAGTCTCATTTGACAAAGTAAGTGGGTGCAATTGTTTTTTACAATAAACTATTACTTTAGCAACATTTTCTGTCACAGAAGTTACAAAATCCTTTGCTTCATCATGGAAGTACATGAGAGAAATAGGAGGTCAGTTGGAATGAATAGGAGACAGCCACATATTGGGAGGCTCATAACCACACAGACAAACCGAAAGTTAAAACAAAAAAGTGCCCCATGTTATCAGTTCCAAGATGTCATTTCATTGTTCAGCTCCTAACTATTTGAAGAATATCTGCTTGTGATGAAATTCTGAGAAAATGCATACAAGGGCAGATGTGTTTCTGACAATTTCATCAGGTCTTGGCAACGTTTTTATTAATTCTCCATTTATCTAAATGATTATTTCAACTAAGGACTAGTAAGATATATCTCCATCTTTTGTCAAGATTGTTATACCTGTCTTAGTTCTCAGAAATCCTGACTCATAGGAATTCCTCTGCAAATGTAGTCTGTCCCACTGTATTTAAACAAACAAACAAACTAGAAGCAAACAAACAAACAAACAAAAAAACCTCCACACTACTCCTAAAAATGGAGGTTTGGAGGACTTGTACCTGAGTTTTCCCTGTTGAAGCATATATGTTGAAGCATATGGTAACTCATGTGATTCTTCTTATCCAAAACTTTGGGGACAGTTATCATGCAATTTGAAACCTTGTGTATCCTTTTGTTATTTATGCTGTTGTAGAATGTTTCATGTTTGTCACAAAATGACCCCTTTGTGTCTCTACATGCAATTCCCTTCCTGCATCATTCCTAAGCACTCATGGAAGAGTTCAGCTCTGAATAGACAACCACCAGCCATCTTATTGCTATCTCCCTCAAAACTTTCTTTAAGAAAGTTCTTTTAGAAGTTCCAGCAAGAATGAAGGCAATCATTCCTCTGTGAATTCATTCCAAAGCCAAAGATGGGAAAAATCACATGAAATTTCCTAGAATCTGTGTGCTATTATCCCTCAGCTCTGTAGACCCAAAAATGTCTTTGGCAGATTTTCTTCTACCTCTTGTAGCCAAATGCATATTTTTCCCTTTGATGGTGATTCATATTACGGGCAATTAGGTCTTACTCAATATTATCTTTCCACGTTCTTCATTGGCCTGAGGATTGAAACTCCTAATGATGGCTGTCCAAAATAAGCCTTGCTGGTCTGTCTTCCATCATCCTAACCACACACTCTGCCCACTCCGATCACTGGGATTTCACTCCATTCACTACATTTGGCTCTTCATAGACCTCCCACAGTCCCTCGTTCAATAGTTCTCTCATCACATCTCTCTCTCTAACTGGTCCAAACATTTATCTCAGGGCTTTATTCTCAAAGATCTGTGACTGTGTTTTTTTCTGTTTTAGTAGATTGCCTTGTTTCCCGTCCACATCTCCCTGCAGTTCCATGCATTGGCAGCCTGGTGTTTCTCTGCAATTGCCTCGAGCTAAACGTTATCTTCAGAGAAAAGCAACAGCTGTTCAACCCTGTACTGACTGAATGTTTTCCATCACCAAAATGTTGCTGAGTATTTCTGGAATTCATAGGTGAAATGCTTGATTTGATAACTATCTTTTGAAATTACAAGTTTAGTGGTTTTGATTAAACTGCTATATTTATCAGATTTTACTAATATCTCATTAATATCTATCATAATGTTTTGATGACTGTTTTGTTTTTATCAGTCACCTAAACAATAAAGAATAAAAGCTAAAATGTAATTTCTGACTTTGTTCCAAGTATGTAGTATGAATTATGTTTGCATTATCATGTGTACTTATCTTCCCACAGCTATTGTTGTTGTTCCTGTTGCTGACCAAGTTACACAATTCCAATATTGCATATTTATTGCAGATTAGCATGGAGGTTTTCCATACAAACAATAGTTTTATTACATTTTACCCATATTTACATTTTTTTTAAATCAAATCCTCCAGCATTTGATTCCATGGCAGAGAGGGAACATAATATGCTATAAAATTAGCCTTAAATCATGTAAATATCCCCTAATTCCTTTAGCTCCAGGCAAAAGATGGTATCTCTGAGAGAAGAGATTTTTAAAGCTTAAGGACTCCTATTTTGCATCTAAGCAATAAAAGCCACTGAAGTATTGCTGTTACCTTTGTATCACTATTTGTAAAGAACAAAGGCCTTTTTAAGCAGTGAAAAGCATATTGGTGCAATTAAAGTCTGCTAATAACAACTGAAATTATTTTCATAAGTCAGTGCAAACTGGGGTTTTAATCTTCGGTGAAAAGTTTAAATCAGGAATTTCTATAACACTGTAATTACTGTAAAAACTGCCAACTGGTAAGGAGTTAGAAAGAGATTTTATCTTGTGTTCATCTGTCCATGTTTTTTCCATTTTATATTGCCTTGTAAGCTCACTCTTTATCCATAGCTTTAATTTCATTCTCATACTTTCTCATACTGCTTTTAGTCTTTGGCAGAACTCAGTATGATCACAATTTCTGTCAAGTTTTAAACTTAGTTGGTCTGTAAGGAAATGCTGTTTGGAAGTGCCCTGAATTTTAAATGAAAGCACAAAATAAAAGCATTAACCCAGAAAGAAACAAAATGAGATACAGAGAATAATGCAATGAGGACATGGGAAGGCTGGACATCACTTCTGTAGGGTTTTAGGGATTCAGCAGGGGAGGAAGTTCTGCTCTCTGCTGTACATTTTGCCAATGGAACAAACAGTCCATGACATTTGGGAAAGAGCCAGTAGCATGCAATAATGCCTACAGACTCAGTTAAAATTTATAAACACTGGTATTAAGGAACTGCTTTTTTTGCAGGTGTTTGGATGGCTGCAAAGCCCTCATATTGCAGCTTGCTGGGTAGGAATCAGGCAGGCTATTTTTTTTCTTTGCACAGGCAGGCAGAGGCTTGCCCTCAGAAAGCTTTGCCTTGCAGAAGGTGTTTCCTGTGCCATTTTGGCCTAGTTTAATGTTGCTAAACCAACAGGCATCTTAAATTCATAATTCATATGCCCTTAAGCCAAAGGACACAGGGGATGACTGGTGGCACAGGAATCCTGGAGGCAGCTTCCTTGCATGAAGTGTTGGTGGGAACCTCCCTTTACCCCACGTTTTTTCTGTTCTGTGTGGAAAGGATGACCTTTACACAAAGGAGTGTCTCTGCTCACAGGTCTAGAGTCCCTAAAGCAATCAGAGACACTTTGGTGATCCTCAACAGCACTGCATTCCCTGCCCATGTGCAATGGCACACCCAGGTCAGGACACCTTGATGCTATTTCACTATACAGAAGTTACCTGTCCCTCTGTCACAAAGGCTCCGTTACTGAGAACTCAAAGCAGAGAGTGGATTATCCAGTAAATCCACCCTGTACTTACAAAACCATTTTGGAGCACAGGGTCAGTCTTTTTAAGTCTTCTGGTGAATACATTTTGTTAATTTAGACATAATTTGTTTAAAACTAGTTGGTCCTACAAGAAATTCAGCATCGGTGTCAGTGTTTTCTTTGAATCTGGTTACATATAATGGCAATCCAAACAAATTAAGATTAGGGCAGTCTGGCACCTAAATTTAACTCTGCCATTCCCTGATACCACAAGTAGAGAAAACAGAATTGGAGAATCTCATGTTCTTTTAAAAATTAAATATAAATACAAAATGTTTAAATTTTATTTGTATAATTACCACAGTGTTAAAGATGTGTGAGAGACTTAATCTTTGTTGAGTACCTTAATGAGTGTACATCTTCTAAGTTTAATCATGTTTTACAGCTTTGAATTTGATGTAATTCAAACAAATCTGATTTAGGTTTACAAATTTAAAACAAATTTAATTTACGTTTTTATGAGGGCACGCCAAGTAATTGATTTCTAAAATTAGTAGCTATCAGCCTACATCAATGGAAAAACTCATTTTTCAAGAGATTTATACAGCATGTTAGAAAATACTTTGCTTCAATTGAATGTAATACACTATCAGTAGAATATGCAAGGAAATTTATGAACTTTATTGCTCAGTAGGTATATCTTCATGTATAATATGAATACTTGCTTTAAAAAAAACTCAACAGTTTTTCACATTATATAATTTTTGTACATGTTTCCCAGTATTGCAATAATATTGGAATTTGATAACAGGGTGTATTTCACTAGGCACAGTTCCTAAAGCAGCATACAAAAGTGTTCTAGCAGAATACAAAAAGTAAGTTCTAGCAGGCAACATTATAGTTTATATATGTCTTTATCTTGGAATTACCTTGTCTCTGGTCTAAATAGGTTAGTTTTCCATATGTTACTACAAATTGGTCTGTCAATAAATGCCTTTGATCAATATCTAGGGAGAAACATCACCCTTTGATTGTGATTTCTATTTCTTCAAGCCACTCAGTAGTAAAGGTTGATAAGAATAGAGATAAAAGGTTACAAACAGCCTGAGGTTTGGAATGTAGTTGAAAGCTAAAATACCCACAAATGAGTGGGGTGCTGTTTAAAGAGTGGGATCATCAACAAGAAGCACTAAGAATGTGTGTTTTGCATGTTATAATAATGAGTGCTGTCCTTGCTTGTTATTGGTGTTGAATGGCTAATGACCCAGCACCACCATTTGAAAAGGCAGAAATTAAAGGTGTAACTTTTAGGACAAATCATTGAAAGATTTATGCATAAAACTGTCGTAGATAAACTTCTCTTTTTGTACCAAAACCCAGCAATCTAGACACGTTGTGTAGTACAATACCTGTGTTTGCGGAGTCACAGTCAACTGCAGGGAAAAAAAAATGTAAGGTTTGACTCACCCAGTGCTGCCAGGTCCTGCTGCAGCCAAGAGGGGTGATTGCAGTCCTGCAGTCAGACCTGCCTGGTGAGCTGTGGCAGAAGTTCATACACAGAACACTGCCTCCCATTGAAGAAAATGAGGATGACGATGACTGCCATTAGCAAGAGCATTTATATAGATTTCCTTTTTTTCATAATCTTTTTCAATTCAGTTTGCAATTCAGTGCCTCTAAGTGATACTGGTACCTTACTCTCTGAGCTTCCATTACTTGGAAAGGGGAAATTCAACCTCAATCCACTGAAATTTAGGCAAATGGCACCATTTACATCCTGATATGGAGTTGATTGTGGTGCCTGCTTTAATGCTTTGCTGAATGAGGACCGAACAAAAAAGAAAGCAAAGCTGTATCTCAGCATTATAGGGAGAATGGGAAAAATCAGCAAGCTCTAAATACTGAAACACAATTCACTGCACTATATAGGAAATCTAATTTTGGTAGAAGCATTTTACAAGCAATTGCATAATATGAAGAGTAATGACTATATTGTTCTGTTCATGGTGCTCATTTTCTGTTCCCTTTATCACTTTTTGACAACTAAAAAATATTTGAAACCCTTCTTTTCTGATTATGTAAAAGAAACATAGTATGCTCTAAGCCAGGACATGATCTACACTTACAGTTTCTGCAAGAGTCTTCCATGTTGTGTTTATGGCTTCCTCTGGCAGGACACTGGGCATCAGTTTTTGGGATATTTTGTATTGAATGCTCACAGAGGCACACAGTATGGTTGAACAAGTGATTATACCCAAAACCTGAGCCTATTCTATACTCCATGCTGCAACAAAGCCCTGTCTGAGTCCAGGATTGACACTGCCTTCTGGCAGTTTCTAGTCCATTCAGGACAATTATTCAGGCATTCACAAAAGAGTATTAAAACTAATACTTTGTTTATAAATATGTGTTTTCCATGAAACTCACAATTATTTCTAGTCACTGGGAAAGCTCTCAGGGCGATAGTAAAGCTTAAAATATATCCCCAGAAGGCAAGAATACAAGTATTAAAATTAAGCTAAGAAGCAGACAGTAAAACGATAATTTTTCTGAAGTAGTGGCTGAACTGGTTTTACTTACTACATATATAGTAATTAGCTGTGTTACACATGTAACTATCATTTAGTGACTCGGCAGTAAAAACTGGAGTAGTCATCGAATAATGGTGTTTGTTTTGTTTAGCTGAAGCTCATGTACTTAGAAGATTTTCTTCTCTCACTTCAAAAGGGCTATGAGTTCACCCCCAGCTTAGCAGCCTCACTCAACTCCCTGGAGGAAGTGAGGACCTGCAGATGAGATTTATCTTACCTAAATATAGCTGCCTTAAGGTTAGGAGTCTGGTCTGCACCACTTACCCAGACTTCCTGAATGGCCAGTGAAAAAATACCATCATTTTATGCAATAAATTCCATCCACCTTGGATGCATTATTATTGTTGCAGCCACGAATCTCTACTATACTCCCCTAAAACATCCTGGACTATGTGCTGTTTCTTCCCGCTTCTCTCAGCCTGCAGAACACTTCACTCTGGGGTGCTCCTGCATTGCTGTGTCTGTGAGGTTAGCTCTGCACGGCCTTTCCTACCTAGCTTTAATTTTCAACAAATGCTCTGACTTCAAAGAAACCCTGTTGGTGTTCTTTGTTACCAGATACAGCCTATGAGATGATTAAGCTAGAGGAGCACACAGATTGCTGAGGGGGAAAAGGAGGGGCTGGAGTCAGAATGCTGATCTCATGAGGCTGTAGCAATTGCAATGGCACAGGAGCAGAGACACAGCCCAGGCATTTGGGAGCTGAGATTTTGTGTTGGATCAGGGGTGCAAGACCTGACTGCTGAGAGGCCATACACAAGGGTTTCCTACTCCATCTCTTCACTGTAGCTGTGACTGTATGGATAATTTATTCTATTTCAAAAAACAAATGGGTAAATTTATAGCTTCCTCTTAGAAGAGATTTCAACTAGCCTCTGGGTTTGATTTTGTCTTAAACAGTTTTGTAGACACCACAGAGCATGCTGAATTTCTCAGCTGAGAAGCTACTATCTGAAAATCAGCATCTCTTAAACCATTTCTCCTATGAAGATTGCATTTTCAATGCCAAGTCAAACCTGACAGATTAAATTACTTTTAGAACTTAAGGTAATACGAGGTTAAGTAAGTACTTTATGAAGCTGTTCCTTTCTGCTTTCAGTAGTGAATTATCACTTCTCAGCTCAAACTGGCCACCGATACATATGTATATTGGGACTTATTTGGTGAACACCAAATGGGAAAACCAATGTGACAGGTTAGCATAATCCACTTTGGGGATTAGAATATAGTAGATTTTTAAATACTAGTTAAAATCTTTCTCTTTATAAAGACATTCACCCTGGTAGACTGAAGTTCTTCTGCAGAAGAATTCTTCCACATAAAACTTCTTTTTGCCTTGTAGATTGGTAAATGCTTTTGTAGTCTCCCTGCCTTCCATAATGAAGATTCACAGATTTTACAAACACGTTGAAAGACTGCAGCCTTAAGGAACCATATAATCTGCTGTTTTATTCGATCTTATTTTCATGGTAAACCCAACAAACTGCCTCCTCATGCAGCATCTGGCTGTTTCCAGTTGCTGCTGTAAAGAAAAAAATCAGGAATTCTCAGTGTTAACAGCTCTCATATTTAAGAGCAATTACTGCAATATAAACCTAAGGATGGGTGGTAGAATCATCAGGGATTTATTTGAATGTGTTCTACTATTTCAAAATTATCTAGAAGAAATAATGTAAGTAAGATGTTTGTCTAAATTGGCAGGAAGAGACCACATAAGGCCGAAATCAAATGACATGTACTTATTCACTGTGAGTTGAAAGAGAGTTTGGTTATTGTAATGTAGTTTGAAGTTGCATCTAATGTCATGAAATTGCCTTGCAGCCCTCCAATAGGGTTGTTCTACCCTTGCAGTGGTTCTTTCATATGCTCTCTGCTGTGTCACTTGCTTGACCATAACATGCAAGTGACCTACCTGTGAGTTAGTAGAGTTTTAGTTAATTTGCTGTTCCAGTGGAAAAGTAATCCACCAAAAGTAAAAACATAATTTTCTCTTGTGTCAGTTCACTGAACCATCTTGTACGCTGCTAGAGCTGCCACAAAGAAGGCGGAAATAGCAAACATTCAGGAAGAGAATGTGACCAGTTATTCCAGAGGATGCAGAGCTTTGAGTATAACAAACCTTAGGTCCCAGTCTTACAAATGCTTTAATTTCATCTGAAAGGAGATGCTGCCAAAAGCCCCATAGCAATCTCTGTGCTGCTGATAAAACATTCTCACATCATCCCTTATGCTGACATTGCATCTAAGTGTACCTGGGCCAGGCACCTCATGTACAACAAAGTGCTTTGAAGCATCAGCAAATCCAATTACTGGATTAAAAAAAAACACAAAACCCTCAACAAAACAAAACAAACAAACAAAAAAAAAAAAACCCCAGCTTCATTTTTTTAAAATTCTTATTGGTGAATTGCAATTCAGGTATGTCAGTTCCATGATCTAGATCACCGGGTAATTATCTAATTGCTAAGCTGGTACAGGAGAAAATGTCAAGTTATGAGCAGAAAATGGTCCCTTTGATAGTTCAGTCCTAAATCGTCTCAAAGCAAACATGAGGTGTGAGACTTCACCCAGGCCTCAGTGGGTATCAGGTGTAGATCTGAAACACAAAGGATGAAATACCATCTGTATATGAAATACCATCTGTTGTAATTTTGTTACATCTTTTTGTGCAGATGATTTATTATTTTTTAAGATTTTAAGGTTCATGTTCTCTGCAGAAATAACTGCAAATGCTGGTGTGGATGCCCCATCCCTGGAAGTGTTCATAGTCAGGTTGGATGGAGGTCCGGGCAGCCTGCTCTAGTGGGAAGTCTCCCTGACCATGGCAGGAAGTTGGAACTATTTGACCTTACATTCTCTTCCAACCCAAACTGTCTTATGAATCTCAGATTCTGTTCTGCAGAGATAATTTCAGTGCTTTCTTTTCTATACTGCTATAGTCATTATTCTGAATATCTATAATATTACACAACATTCTGAATATTATCTCTGTTTGATCTGTTGATTCAGATAAAATGTGTCTTTAATTAACTTCTGAAAGGAAATAATAATAATATACGTTGGGTAAAAAAATGCCATGTTTTAGCAGCCTAGACAGATTATGCTCTGCTAAACGAAAATGCTGTGCATAAATACATAGTATAACATAAATACTCAAGGGACTCAACTGTACACAAAATGTGGATTAGAGGTGATCAGCTCCATGATATATTTTTGTGTTTATTTTGTATAATTGATTTTTACTCCATGTATTTCTTCCTTCTTTCCATTAAACATGAGCCATAGGTATGGGAGCCCCTTAGTGTAAAAGTTTTATTTCTTTTATTTTGCACCTTCTCAGGATCTTCCTGCTAATCATCTATGGCAAATCTTGCAACTTCAACCTCTTTGGGTGACAAAGAGACTTCACCTTCCACTCTGCTGCACCTTCTTCACTTCTGGTTGTTGCTTGCAGATAAAACAGTTCTCTAATTTTCAGCCAAATGTTTGCTTTTCATAACCTGAAAATTAAGACCATCTAGTAAATATAGATCACCACCAGGCATTTGAAACAGTGATCCCTGCATTCTCTTAATTCTTCCATTTTGCTTCCTATGACAATGTTGTGAAAAATAGGCATACCCCTGCATTTTAAAAAAAATATTAAAATGCTTTCCAAGGTGAAGATAGCATGTAGAGTAGTTGTTTCATTATATGATTATTCATAAAAGAGAGTAGGAAATCAGTAACTCTTGTGAACTGAAAAATAAGACATAGAAACATCTTAGTGGAAAAAAATGTCTAAGATGAAATCCTGACTCTTAAAGCATACATTTCCCATTGATTTCTACAAGGCAAGAATTTTATCATTAGCATATGTACTAATCATACTTACTATTAACTCCTTCATCCTCCCCATGAGACAGTAAACTCTGATTTTCTCTTTTTTTTGCCTTAGAGCAATGTGGGGATGCACAGCATTCAGCTCACAGGTTTCAGCAGACTCCAGGCCAGGGGTCAGCATCACATGAGTGATGTGGTCACATTTTTCAAAAATGCTTAATCCCAAATTATTCTGCCTATTTTCCACAGCAACTGGAGAGAGGAGTGAAATACAACACTTAGAGATTACCTGCAGATCCTCTACTGCACAAGCCATGGAAACTTGACACAATGAGTTACTTTTAGCTCCAAGTACCTGAGCTTCTTCCCATTTTCTACACATGAAAAAATAATGTTGTGGGGCCTTTAATTTTCATGAACTTTCATGGTGTTCATTCATGGTGAAACAGTTCTTGGGAAAACATGGAGCTTGAAAATGGTTAATGAGGTTGCCCTGCTGCCATTAATTTAACAGAGAAGCATAGAAGACAACTGTCCATAGTAACCACAGAAAAGATGCAAGACACTACCCAACCTCTTTCATCTTCTGAGAATACACAGCTAAAATAGCTCTAAAATATGAAAAGGGGAGAAAAATTAGGAGCAACTTGGGTATTCATAGCTCTTCATCTGCTGTGCAATGTAATACCCAGAGGCTTAACATTGTATTTCTTAATTTTTAAATAGTTAAATTACTATTCTCAGTTGACTCTGTTGAATCCTCAGAGTACAGAGGATTGACAAATATTTAAGTATCCATTCTTTTTACAATGAAAACTACAGAATTAAATCTGTGTTCATAAACCAAACACAAGCCCAGGCTGCAGATATATGTGATGAGATATCATGTCAAAATTTCAGCACAATCCATGGGACAATTTTAGTCTGTTTCCCTAATCTCCCAAACTGCATCTGGGGCAATGACCATTATCAACACAGAGCCTGGATTTGGCTTCCTGATACCAAGAGAATTCAACCATGAAGATGTGAGCTGTGTCACAGCACTTAACCATGGGGCCTGCTTTATTTATTGCTATAGATATAATCTAAGTGTGTCAAAGAAGAGGAACTAAATTTTCTGATGCAGCTTATGAAACCAAGAAGACTGATACTTCCACATTTTTACACATGGCAGCTACAATTGCACACAATTCCATAAACCTGAAGTTCTATACACTTTATGTATCTAAATGTCATGTTTATATTTTAAATTATTTTCATCATTAAAATCTTATCAAAATATCATTGCTTTGATAAAAATATATGTTGGATGTTGCTTTAAGAGCTAAAAAAATCTGTTTTCTGACTTGCATCAAAAATAGAATCTTGTCTAGTTTTTTCATCACACTCATCAAAAATTGAAATGTGGCATATTTAAAAATGTTTGTGATCAGAAAAGGTGAACTTTAAAACAGGCTATTTGTATCCACACATTTTTGATTGCATTAAATACCAGGCTAAAAAGAAAAACACAACAGAACTGAGTCAAAGGCAGCAAATTCTTGCCCTTGAATATTAGCAGCATCCTACCTCAGGGGAAAAAAGAAGTCTTCGTAGATGTTCAGAAGGAGAACAAACCAGAGGATTCTGGTAATCACATAATTTGTCATTTGGTATGACATAAAAGTTGCAGGTTATTCCAATACCGAAGTGGGGAGAAAAATCGAAAGTTATAAATTAACCAGGATTTAATAGCACTATAGAGAAATCAAAGCAGTTACCAGACACTGTGTGTTTTACATGAATTCCAACAAGTTAAAACTAATGTAATTTCCTTTTGTTAATAAAGAATAACATCCAAGCAAGCATGTTTATCTCTTTTGAAAAGATAAGTGTTCCATCTGCCAGTAGTCTCTGCCTACAGGGTTGGGGTTTATCTTGTATATTTTCCATATCTAATGATCGGCATTCTGATTGTTTTAATCTTATTTTCATTTAGCACTTTAACATATGACTCATAAAAAGTAAAATTTGGTTGCCAATGTCTGGGTCTTAACCATCATTTTTGTTATGTCTGCTTTTCTGTTCTTAGAGTTCATAAAAATTACTGGAATTTAATACCAGTAATCGCCTGAGTATTTCTCTCTTCTTACCCTTCAACTCTTATGATGGTGAGAATTATGCTGAATTCTTCATTGCAGAAGGTGAGAGAAATCTCAGTAAGTTTTCACACCTATAATGCTGCTCAAACTGGAAGCTCCAATGTATGATATGTATATGTGATAACTTTTCTGAGAAGAAATATGATCAGACAAATCATTATACAGGCTGTGGTTTCATTTAACCTTTTTAGTCCATGAACATATTGGATGTTTTCTTAGAGCAAATTTAATAAATTCAAACATCCCTAGACTTCCTGGCCACCACTGTCCTTTGCTGGCATGTTCAGAGATCTCTCTGAAACTTGAATAGTTTTAGGTAACTTACACAGTCTGTTCATGCTACCTTTGCTACTCACACTTTAATCCAGTATAAAGCAAATGAACTTTCATCTTCTAAGCACTTAAGCTAATTTCATTTAGCCAGAATCTCAAGCACTGGAATCAGTTTTACATACAGCCAATAAAAAGACAAACATCATAAAATCCAGATGCAAAAAAAAAAAAAAAGGCAACTTAGTCTAACAAATTTTCTTTGGCGTGAAATATAAACAAAACCATATCAACCACTGTGGCACTTCAGATGTCAAACTGTTAATCAATGTTTTCAAATAAAAATTTCTTTCCTATGATGGTTATACACATGTACATTATTACTAATATGTAGTTTGATTCAAATACCTGTGGATGTTAGTCTAACTTGAAGACTCTTTTAAAGTATTTTTGCAGAATGGTAATCATGAGTTATAGAATCAATTTCATTTTGATTTGGTACTGTCTATTATTTTTTCCATTTAAGGATTTTCTGTATTTTCATTTCTATGCCACAAGTATTGGGGAATTATTGGTTTTTCAAAATCTACTACTAGAGTTCATAATCTTAAAGTCTTTTTAAATCTATCCAAGTTTCAACACAAGTTAACCCTCCAAGCTTTGCACACTTGATCATTCTCTCATTGCTAGTGTGAAACTGGTCCATCTTCAGTGCTCTGATTCCCAAACTCACACCTTAATTCCTATTGTTGTTCATCACCTCAGGTTCATAGGGCTGTTCATGTAAAAGTAAGCCCCAATTATTCTATGGAATTTATAGGATCCATAGTGTACCATTTGAGATAACTTGAGAGTTTCATACCTTATAAATTCATAGCAATTTTTTAACATTGGGTTAATTTAGTAGGAGGCACACTGTGACTGAGCGTGAAGTCCAGCTCCTTTTATGTTACAAAAGTAAATAAAAACATTATCATCTGGCAACATCCTGAAGGCAGCCTATGAGCTAGTCTGCTTTTGGGTCATTATGAATCCTCAGTGAAATAAATGGGACAACTAGGGCTCATCAGGGATTTCCTGTCATGTCATTTTCAATCAATGTCAACCAAAATTAAAACTTTTCAGTGGAAAATTAGCACCAGTTCTAATGAAGGTGTGATTCTTGTCCACAATATAGAAGAGAGTAGCACACATTAGATTAGTCAGTACCAGGATATGAGAGAAAAAGTTCAGGAACTATATCTAGTAATTTAATTTTTTTTAAACAGCCCGTGTAAAAAGACAGACAAATGCACCTCAAAAGAAGCAGATGGAACCATTCCTGGGGGATTTAAGAGCCTGAGGCAGACACAGTTACCATAGGACACGCTGAAACTGTTGCTAGTCCTTTTTGGCTGCAGACCTCTGCCCCAGAGCTCTGCTGGAAGAAAGAACCATGTTCATGGTGCCTCAGAAAGGGTTGAGTTAAATTAAACTGTGCTTGTAGGTGTTTTGATATTGCTTGATATGGGCTAGAGAGTGCTTTTGTTACTCTTCCTCCATCCTGCTGCTGGCAAAGAGAGATGAGATAATGCACAGTAGGCGTTGCTTGAGCTGCATGGCACCATCTCCCCTGCCTTTGATTCCAGTCCTTTGCCTCTCAAGCAGAGCATGATGGAGGTTTCTCATAGCACAAGTATACTGTGTTGTCTCATCTTTTTCTGCTGTGACATAGGAAATGTCCTTTATTATCACTCTTATTGTGAACTATTATACCCCAAAAACTGACAGTAAAAGGCTTGAAGAGCAGAAAGGAAATATCAATTTAAGTGGACTTGAGTAAGGATAATGCCTTACCTATACCAGAAATTTACTAAATATATTTAAATTAATTACTATATTTATAAATTTATGCAGTTGCATTGCTTCAAAACTTTACTAAAATAAGCTTATTTATCATAAGTAATTTAGGAGAGCAGGTCTGACATTTCTCAGGTCAATACAGACTTTTGCACAGTGAGGGCCAGAAGTAGATAAGTATGTTAGCCACTCTCAGAGCAAACTTTTAATAACTGATGCCACCTTAGTGTAGGATTTAACTCTGTGGAATTTGGTTATAGGTGTAAAATAGAAGCAAAAGATCTTTAAAGATGGGTTTAGAGTATGGGAGTTTATTGTGAAAGAGCGTGGGTATAAGAGGCTTGCTGAGCTGCAAGACGCAGCTCAAAGCAGGCCAGAGAAAGAGAGAGAAAGAGGCAAAAAGAGAGAGCAAAAAAAGAGCAATTTGCCATTTACAATACAATAAATCATCTCTGTTGAATATTCTAATTCTCTTTAACCAATCTGAAACAAGCTACAAACTCCACAATATTTGCATGCAACCTATAAGAATCATCACATTACCATATGGGGTTATATTTTAAACCTTAAAAAAACTGCTTTTGGGAATCTCTTACCAGGCAGGTATGGTTTGTTCTGACCTTTGGGTCTGCCTAGGCAGAGGGTATTGTTCTATCAAGAAGGAGGATTACCTTCAGCCAGCTATACCATTGTTTCTTAGTTACTCTTTAACTCAAACCTTGTCTTCATCTCAATTTCGATTATACTTTCCATATTTTCAGCATCTTTTGCAAGGTATTCATATCTATAAGGCTTTCCTATTTCATCTTCCCCAACACCTTAGGTTTTCAAACGCATGGGTGGCTCTGGATTACTTCATTGCACCAAAAGCCAACAGCAGTTGGATGTCTGGTTTCCATGGTGTTCCCCTCACGGCAATTTATTTCTAATAACCATTGAATTTCTAATTTACAAATACATTTTAAAACAAAATAAAAGCCATTCTTCTTTCCCACACTGCTCATAAACTTACAACTTGATTTCCTCCATGAAGAAAGGTGGTCTACAGGAAAGATAAGGCCTGTGACTAGTGTGCAAGCACTGTAGAATTAAGCCTGTTTTAATCTAAGTATTTGATCTTATCTGAAGTATGATAAGCCATTCAGTGCTTTTATATAAAATGCTGTTGGAGCATATATAGCCGCTTAGGAGGTCTCTTCTAGACATACGTTTTATTTTTGGATCAATTTGATGTCTGTATACATTTGCCATAATGCTTCAGTAGAGTTAAAATTCAGAGGCCTTTTCTGCTCTGAAGTAGCAAGGTCACATCTCCTTTCTGGCTCTCTGTGCAAGAGGGACTGTCTGACTCAGGGCATTCAAGGACATTTATAATGGGTGTTCAGCCACTAAGGAGTACCAGGCTGAGTCACTCAGGCTGCAGTTCCCATGAGGCAGCGTGGTAGCTGAAGGATTCCTAGGGCAGCATGCCAAGGCTGGGCGTTTGGGCTTCTATCTGTAAAAATGCCTAAGCTTTCATTTTCTTGGCATTAGTGACGTTGCATTCCAAAGGGAGACCTATTTCTTCAGATGTCTGCCCAAATAAATGAGTTACTTGAAAATACATTTTCCAACACAAAGCTAAAGAGCAGAATCCTTAATGCACTCTTGAGCCAGCCATGTGCTTTGCTTCCTTAACCAGAGTGACAGAAAAAGTAACTGTCAGCATTTTCTTAGACACTCACAATTCAGCTTTTCCAAATGACATGGATATCCCATTGCAATATTTGAACTCTGTTAAGAACAGCAGTTTCTTCTAAGGGTGGGGGTGAACTTTCCTAACTACTTTCCCTTTTCTTTGTTTTTCCCCTAAAATACATAGTTTTAGTGAGGGTCCAGTGGGCCGTTAAGGACTGTCTTTATTTTGGCTTTCCTTTTGACTGAGCCCTTTATGAGAGATGTTGTGTGGTTTCCCTTTAGAAGAAGAGGAGTTTTGTGTGTAGTTAAGGGCAAAAAATTGAATTTGTTAGTGGTGCATTCCACACTTTTATGACTAAGCCCATAGCACATGTCTATGTAACTGGTACATAACATGATACCAAATCAGCCCGCATAACTAAATTGCAACATACCATTGATTCTAGTCACTAATAAAACACATACATGTGTTTCAAGTGGTTTTAATTATCTGTTTATTATTAAAGCATGTTTTCTTTGCTGTGTTTCTATAAAGTTTTGATGTAAGAAAGAATTTTTCTTGCAAATTTAAGCTCAACTGTATTTCTTGATACATTTTTGGACCATGAAAAGAGTGTCAATGGCCATTTACCAAACTATTGTTCTTTAACTTTCACCTCCTAAAGGTGGCACAGAAATCATGCCTGAGAGTTGGTGTTCAGGGAAAGATAATTAAACGTCTGATGGATTGCATTGATAGGACTTTGTCATTAGCCTCACAGAAATGAACCACTACTTGAGCTGAGGCCAGAACAATCTGTAAGCCTGACTGGCAAACTCACAGCTCTCTGCCTCACAGTCTGCTCCCTTCTCTCTCTGATCTGGTAACTCCTGCCTCTGTTATTCCCTGTCTTCCTCTCTTTGTCTTGTTTTTATCCCTTCCCTGACAGCAGAACTCTAACTCACTCCCACTGCTCCTTTACTCACCTCCTGATCTTGCACGGCACAGTGTGACTTGGGGGTTTGGAAGCCTCCCTGTATCATAGATGTGTTCTCTCTTCTAGTTTTGACATTTCCCTAAGTAACACTGTTCAGAGCAAATCCATTTAATTCCAGTAACTTTTTCTACATCTCTGACTTACTCTTTAAGTTCCCCATCTTCCACTTATCTTTCTACTCAGATGGCATCTCATTAAATCTTTGGTGAGGAAATCTTCTGTTTTTTCTTGCTTTCTCTTCTCCCAAACTTTCCTTTACCCTTGAGACATGCTGTAACAGCTCTCTTCTCAGAGCTCTGCTTTCTTCAGCAGTCCCATCCCTTCATCTCACTCTTCCATTTAATCCCTTACTCTTCCTATAGTTTTTGCCACTTTCCCCTTTGAGTACAATCCTACCTCAGTCTATCCCACAGTCACCTCCCAACCCTTGTGTCTCCAGCAAGTGCCCAATTTACCTCCTACTTTACAGCTTCACTGGATGAAAAATGGAGCTTCTTCCCTCTGATTCCAACCAAGACCAAATTCTACGAAAACACTGATTGGCAAGGTCTTTTTAACCTTTAGACTATGTACCCTTATCCTGCTTAATATCTCCCCATCAGTTTCCATTATTGGCTCACAGATATTAACAGAAACATAAGGGTGCTCTCAGCAGCTTATACTCTCTAATTCCAAAACAAGGATCTTCTTTCCTATTCCAGTTTTGTTCATTAAGCTTGGGAGGAACTTTTGGGAGGCACTATTGACAAACATTGACAGGACAAGCTTTCTTTACGATCAGAATCCTCTTTCTTTGATATCTGTGGGTAATTAGACAAATGCTGGATTACTGGCATGCAGAGAGCTTTATCACCACTTTTGATAAATTAATTTGTTATTGTCTAGTTTCATTGTACGCATTTGGCTGCACCTGTTCCTTTGTCTTATCTTTAGATGATTTTTGAGGCAGGACTGAGGAGTTTATCCAAACTTCATAGAACTCTTTCAACAGTGGAGTCTCAGTCCATAACTAAGGCACCACTTGATTTTGTTAGTAACAGCCATACCTTAAAGGCTTAACTGAATTTTAGCTGTACCTTAATGCACATAATTGTTAATAAACCAGCTCTTATTTTTATTGGAATTGTTTAAATTTAAGGCCTATTTCAATATTTTAGTCTTCTTTGTAATTAGCAATAGTGAGAAACACATGGTTACTCTTTTTGATCCGAGCAACTAACCATATTTTGAGATCTCATAGGTTGTTCCCACTGGATGGAGAAATTGATGGAGTAAATACTCTGATGTTTATTTTTATTTATTTCTGAAAAGGTTTCTTTCCAGGAAAGAAATTACTTTTTTCTTGAAAACATTAGGATTCAAGCTGCCAGAAATAATGCATGCCCAAGTCAGTACCCAAGCAATAATGCACTCGATGACTTTTCCTAAGCCATACATGAGCACTAGTTCGTTCTATGTCTTCAGTTATTACTGAGCTTTGCTCCACTTCTTAATTTGAAGTCTCTTCTACATACACATATTTCCATGATTGTGAAAGCTAAGCAAAACTGCTTCACTATTTTTTTTTATTTCTGTTTTGATTAGGGAAACCCCTACTTGCCTACATAGAGGGCTTGAATGGCATCTTATAAATATTATAAATAAGCAGCAAGTTCCTCTCTATGCAAATAATGCATCAATTAAATGGAGGTTTCTTCCAATAATTGTACACAGATGCATTTACTATGGATTTTGCTTCATGGTCTGTAAAATCCCAACAGATAATAAAACTGGTTTTGTGTTTTGGCTTTGTAAATCTCTGGAAAACTCTTTCACTCCAAAACATAAAGGATTTTTCACAGATGACTGGAAATGCAACATTTACATTGAGACATTGAGATATCTCCCTTTTAAAGCTGTAAGAAAAATACTTTTTATGCAGTGTGACACAAAAGTTGTCCTTTATTAACACTCACTGTGCCCCGTTTCAGAACCTGTCAGAAACCCAACCAGAACCTTTACATTTAGCTTTAGGCTAAATGTGTACATTTGGAAGTTGTGGTTGTATGGTTATGTCATGTGACTTTGTGGTGTCATGAATAAAAGGCACATCACAGTCCTTATTATAAACTGTAAATAATGTAGTACAGCCCTTGCTAAAACATATGTAAGAGTTCTGTTAGTTTTACACATTCCACAACTAGTATTTTGCTGTCACTTTTTATTAGCACATTTTAACTAAAAGCTATCTTTTAAAGTCTAATATATTGTGATATGTTAAGGAATTCATAGTATATTTCTGTCAGGAAAAATCATTTTCAATTGCCTTTGTTTCTCCTCTGCACTTTCAATTCTATATTTGTTTGTATAATCTTCTGTACATACCCTGTTTGCAATTACTGTCTCCCAGTAGCTGTGGGGTAAAAAAGCTAATTTGGGATTTGTATCAATACTTTGTGTCATTTCCTTGGATCTTAGTTCATGTTGAGACACCCTTTGCTGCGTCAGTAATCCTACTGGAGCATTATCATTTTGGCTTTTTTATTCATCTGTAAGTTTTACACCTCTGCTAGTTCTGACAAATAAGGGTCAGTTCTCCCAACACTGAGTTCGATTGGGTAAAGGAACACATGAATATGTCTTCACAGACCCAACAGGCAGGAGTGTGCCTGCCCTCCTCCTGGGATTGACTCCTCCAAGCCTGCTCTAGTCAGAGAGCTGGTTTGTGTCAGTGCAACGTGGTGTCTCAGCAGTCACTTTTGCTGAAAGTTGTACAGAGTTTTAGGAAAAGGGCTCCCTAATGCAATAGTGTGGCTCCTGGATTGTGCCCACCAACCTCATGACAGCTTGTCTAGGCAGGATCACAGTAAACATTTTGGGTTTATATATTGTGTTCTTCACTTGACAGCATTCAGATCACTGGGACATTGTCTTCATCCAGCCTTACACAGGGGCAAATACAGACAGTTGAGTGACACCTGCTACAGCTTTGGATATGAATCCACAAACGATATGTGCAAATTTCTGTAGCCCCATGAAAACAGTTCTTTTTCACCCTCATTTATAGTATAACAATAGTTATTTTAAACTGCAACCTTTCAACACTGATCTTGATGAATATGCAACAAAAAGATAAGGGTTTTGAGAAAAGCAACTGCAGTGCTCTAACTATAATAATACCTAGCTCTTGTACTGTCCTTTTCATCAACTGATTTCAGAGCACTTTAGAAAGGAGATCAGTATCATTATCCCCATTTTACTCATTGGCTTCATTTTCTTACAGTGCATTGTCCTGATTTGCAAAATGTATACAAAACTCTTTATATTCATCTTTCAGATCCAATGTGAAGTGGGAGTTATACTCACTCTGGCATGAGAGGGTGCTTTTTGCCTTTCACATCCTCCAACCCTGACGCACACAGACCCTTCTATTTTTTCCTGACTGAGTGGTTTTGCAGAGCAGAGATCAAAAGGAAATTTATCAGTATCTGTCTCCTTTCAGACCATTGAAGCCAGACTTCTGACAACTGTGTAGCAGCCTTAAAGCTGAAAGAAGCACCAAGAACAGGGAAAGAAAAGAAAGAAAAAGTCCCATGGCCACACTGTCATTGTCAGATTATGGGGAGGAAATTGCAGTGTGAGAGCACCACAGATGCATTGAAGGCAGGGAGGCAGGGGTGGGGACTCTGGCTTCACTAGATGGTTGGTTTGTCCAACCCCAAAAAAACGCCAGGGCTCCCAGTCCTCAAAGACTCTTGAGATCTGAAGCTGAAACAGCATCCATGTGTTAATTTGGTAACAGTTGTAGTTAAAGGTGACCTAAACTGCTTTAAACACATTTAAAAAGTACCCATTGTGTCATTTAAGCATAGTCCTTCCTTCACTTACCTACTGCATCTGGGAAAATAGTATTTCCTTTGCTAGAAAATCTCTTGTGTGAATGCTGAAACTTGGAGTCAAAATTTACTGGTCTGAACTTTTCCAGACTCCGAGGGATTCAGGCTAGGGATTGTCTGAAGCTCCTTGCCTAAATACTCAGCCAAGACTGCTGAGGTGATATTAGACAGCACAGACTGTTCAGCTAAACTAGAGGAAAAGCCAGTGGCTCCTTTTATGTCAGATGTGCTCAGTACCCCTTTAACAGTATCCTCTATCCACTGTATTCCAAGTGACTTCACTGAAGCACTGGGGAGAGTTCTGCTCCTGCATTGCTTGAAATAATCATGTTAGCTCTGTGATTCACTGATGAAAGAGGAGCAGATAAATCCCTGGGCTCTAAACTTGGAAAGCAGAAAGAAATGATGGATGAACCTTTTGCATTGGCAATTCAATTTGGTTTGGATAATGAATCAAATGTTTAGCTGCTTACCCAGACCATATCCCCCAAAACTCTCCAAACAGTTATATCTGACACTGGGACTTCATCCAGCTCCCTTTGAAATCAATTAACAGACTCTCATGACTTCAGCTGGGAGGCCACCAGGCCCTAGGGCTCAAACAGGTTTGCTCTCGCGTGACTTACAGATTGTTTGGCATTGTGGCTGAGATGGGGACAAGGTTGACAGAACACTAGTCAAAAGATAAATCTCCAGTCAGGGAGAAATGGGACAAGTGAAAATTCAAAAGGCTTTTAAAATCCTCTAAAAAAACCTCTGGTGGCACACCATTATCATGTATTTGTTTTCTTTAGAAAATAGTTGATTCAGTTTGGCTTTGTGGAAAAAAAACCAAACCCAGACATTCTTATTTGGAGTATTCCGGTTCACCCACATCAGTAAAATACATGACATTTTACTGTCAATAGATAATTATTTTGAACTTCATGACTGAGAGATGCAGTTTGGTAATGAGTAGGACCTGAAAGAACCTTTTCAAAAATATTCAGATTTACCTTTAAATTAAATAACAGGAGCATATCTAGCAAATTCTGCACCCGTGGTCAGGGAAGAGTTTAGAGGTTCCATATGGCAATTTGCACCAAACAAAGGGCAGCTGGCCAAAGAGGTAAATTAATTGGGACACATCGTCTCAAAGTTTTGCACAGTGTCATTACTGCCCCGAGATACTCAACAGGATGTGGTTACATTTCATCTTCTTGACATTTCAGAAATGTGTCTGAGCCTGCATTGTTGAACTCTTTTCAGATTTAAGAGCTGTCAGTCCCAATACTTTTGTATGAAAGCATAAATAAGAATAAGGATAAATGTTTATAGGGAGGTTGTCAACATAGTATTCATGTATTTACAGGGGGGAAAAATCTATACATTATTAGCAACTAGCAACAGAATTTTTTCCAGGAACTAACGTTGTGGTTTATTTTATTCCCCCAAAGATTCCTAAAGAAGATGTAAAACATTTCTAATTGAAATATAAAAAAACTTTAAATCAACCATTTTCTCATTAAAAAATACCAGACTGATCAACAAAATGACACTTTCTGATAAGAAGAAACTTTGTGGTAAGAAAATGAGCCAGTTCTATTAATAAATCCTTGTATCTTCATAACTACTTGACAGATATTTCTGGACTCCATGGTTTTCCTTCCAAATTAACCTTAATAATTTGAAGAGGAGAAAAGAACACAGATGTGTTTTGTCTCTGTGCAGCAGTTGGGTCACAGTCACAGATCCTTTCTATTAATCTCTTTGTCTGTAGACATCCAAAAAGGAGTTTGAAAGGCCTCAAAGAATTAAAGCTCCAGGTGTCAATGTGGTGGTACCATTTTAGGCCACCTCTGTGAGAACATCTGGCACAGCCAACAGGAGCTGCTGTAGGGATAACCATCCACTCAGTGTGGCCATGCACACTCATATGAAAAGATTCTAGTATAAAAAACTCTAATATAAAAAAAACTACATAGAGCTGAGACAAGACCATACAGGGCCTAAAGTGCATATTTCTGGCCCTAGTCTGCAGCCTGAGAATTGTTTCATGAGTGTCTGTAGGGTGACTGTGGTCTCAAGATTTTGGAGAAGGTACAATTTAGTATATGCCTATACAAGGAGCCCCAAATGCCAGACAGAGTTGAGTCCAAAACATTTTTTAATCCAATTTTCTTCATAGTACCTTCCACTTGAGTTAAAGGCAAATGGAAAACAGAGAGGTCCATGTTACTTGTTTTTATAGCTGTTTTCTGGCTGGTTCATAATCTGGTTCTCAGGCATTTAAAGAGGGTTAGCTGGACTCACAGCATTGAAAGAGAATGTTCAAATGCAAAACATTTCCTTTTATAATGAGCAGAGATCATGGCAATATTTCCATTCCTACTGTCTTTCAAAAACTCACTTCATGAAATGTAATTTGAGGCCTTAAACCACATGACATAGTCCTGCTAATGGTAAAAAATAATCTGAAAGAAAATGCTATTTTATTTATTAGTTAATATTTCTGAAAGTTATTACATATTTTTAATTTCCACTCAGTTGTGGATTATGTGAGAGCTCTTTCCTTGAGCAAAAAGGCAGACCTGTTATTGGTTCTGACAAGTTGGCTTCACTGCATTTGATGCAGGAAAAAAAATAAATCAGGACTTGAAATATGTTTCTTGTGACTCTTCCTCTGTCTTCACTGAAAGTAATTTAATATTGGTCTTATCGGTAGTAGGTTACCTCTCATGTCTGGATCTCTTACTTGTGGTACAATGTACACAGTGCTGCAGAAGGCAAAGAATGCCTGATGTGTCACATCAAAACCACAGGAATGTCATAAGGCTTTTTCCTTAGTCTACCTCTGTCTGAAGGAATTGGCCATGAATTCCAGAGAGTGCTCATCCAAATGTGATCACTGTGAGGTGCATTGGGCAGATACTGCATCACACTGGTGTCCAAAGGCTACTCTGGAAACACCTCCCAAAAGTGGGCATAAAGATTAAATTATTTCTTCAGGGACCTAAACAATGGGAACCTGAGGAAAAGGAATCCTAATTCACAGGAAAGGCTAAGAGAGTTGTTTGCACTTTCAATAATATAACAGTATAAGACTATCACCTGATAGTCAATTCAGAACAGTTTATTATGAATGTGCAGATTCTACAAAATCACCAAAAATTTCTTCATTCTCTTGTGGTGTTTGTCACAACATAATGAATATCTCTTTAAGACTATTTTCGGCAACAGATGCTTGTAGAAAATATCTTAGTGTTGTGGGTAAACTCACAAGAAAATGTATTCTTCCACTGAAATTATTATAAAAAGTAGCTTTAGATACACTTCATCATCCTGGAGATCAAACACAGCTCATGGAGGGAAAATCTTGTCTGTTTGTGCAGGTTATTTGTGAAGACTGTGTTGACATTGCAGTTTCAAGCCAATGTCACCAATTCTCAGAAATATTTACTCTATTTTGTCTAATATGTGCATATGAAGCAATGACTGCAATTTTGCTAAAGGAGGATACATTCTGAACTGCTCACATGTATTTCAGAAGAAATTCAAATATAGCACAGAAACTCCATATTCTTCAGTGTAATTAATTTATTTGTTATGGGAGATGTTGTTTTATAAGAGAGTAACTACAATCAGATATTTCTTTCTCATGAAATATCTCATGTGATATAGATCCTAATAGTCAGGTCAAATCACATGTGTCAGTCTAACTACTCCCTGGAAATGCCTCCTAGGGCACAACCATGACTGAACAGTAGTTAATTTGAAAACTGTAGAAGCAAAACTGAATAGAAGATCACAAAATTATTTCTTTTTTTTACTGATGTAGCACGCCATATCCTGAAGTCTTGACTCAATCCTTACTATCCTAGCTAAGCAAAAACATCATCCAAGTTAAAAAGTAATAGTTAAATGAAAAACCAACAAAGGAAATAGATTTGGGGATGGGGGGAATAAATAGTAAGATTGAAATTTTCACTATTGTATGTATTAGAACAGTCACACTTTTAGGGACATGATAAAGCAGAACAAATTTTTGAAAATGAGAATCCACACAGGAAATGGTCCTTTCTCAGTTGGAAAAATTCCTTTTTTCTTTCTTATTCTCTCCAGAACTCTCTTCTCTTTTCTTCTTTGGCGTTCTTTGCTTATTACTATATTCATCATGATTGTGGTGCATTTGAAGCAAGAGTATGTGTTCATAAACCTCCTCATTCATTATGGACCCAAAATACAATTACAGCAATTACATATAATTGTGGCAATATATTTTTTAAAAGCCTCGCTAAGACAGCTGCTTTGAAACAATAATGAACACCCATGGTTTAAATCACTTATGTCTGAGATTAGCTCTTTTGCCTTACTTATTTCCTAGAAACATTATGGAAAGTATTTAAAACCAAATAGCACAGAGTTGTCATTGAAGTTTTGTGGCAAAACTTGCAGAATGACCTAAAAACAGAGATGAGAGTCACCTACTGCATTGCTCTAATTTCTTAACTGCTTATTCCCATTTGCAGAACTGAGGCTCTTTTAGGAAGACGTGAATTCTTTCTGTGCCAAAATAAGTGGCTGATCTTCAAGAATTCAGCACCACTTGACAGAAGAAAATCCCTCCCCATAAGCTTTACTCTGGGATCTGCTGTGTGCCAAGAACATTGGAAATGTAAGTCTCACTTACCTGGTGGGTAAATTTTCTTGTCTGTGTGGGTGCTGAGTTCATCTGAAATGCTGGTTCTCTGATATTCCAGTGATGAACCCTAGAGAGATGAAAAAGTTACAAATATCTGTTTCCTGTGGTTTAGATTACAACATGCTTTCAGAAAAATATCCTAGTGTTTATCTCCTTAAAAACACATTTAACTCTTACTTCAGCTAAAGAACTATCTCCTGACTCCTTATTAATGTCTATCAATCAAATGCATTTTCATCTTCATTCTACATCAATCGATGGACATTTTATCAGACAGACTTTTCTGCAGAGGGAGCAGACAATCATAAAGCCACAGAGTCTTTGCATGTCTCTGGTCCCATATTGCCTGACTCACTATATTTTTCAGTTATCATCCTCTTATATATTTATAAATTTTATAATTAGCACTTTACAATGACTGGAAACTTCTAGAAAACTTGGCTGATACTAAACTATCACAATCTGACAAAGTTTGCACATCCTTTACTCTGCCCAACCTGATGTCATGTAGAAGTCATGTGCTTTAGATAAGTATTTATTTGTGCACAATGACTGCAGTATATGCTGAGGGTGAGGGTTTTCCCATAAATAGGGAATTTGACTCCTAAAGTGGCACTTCAGTAGAATTAGCAACTTTCTGTCTCACTCCTTCTTAACCTGTAATTGCCAGATCATAAGCTGCATCTTTCTTCCCATCTCATTGCAATTTTTCTTTTAAAACCTATTCAAAGTCATTTAACTTTTGCATTGCACTGGAAGCTTTGCAGAATTAAGTCCTCCAGGTTATTTCAGAAGACAGATGACAAAATGTTAGCTAGAGTACTATTCAGCATTATAACTACACATCTCACACAGCTCCTAAAGTATGGTAGGTGAAGCTTTCAGAGGAAGAGCAGGTAAAGATAAAAGAACGCAGTTAACTGTAATGTATAAATAGCAAATTTTAGTAATGAAAATACATTAACATGTAACAAGTGATTTATATTCCCATGCAGTTCAAATGTATTTGGACATGATGAAGAGAGCATTGGACATCAGGTGGGGATTAGTATCTTGCAAGATTAGACTCGTACAATGTTGTTCTTAGAATTAGTTTTTTGCTCACCACTAATCACTTCTACTGCCTTTTCTTTCCTAGTCACTTTATTTGTTTCAAGGGGACTGATAAGGCCCTTAAGGCAGTCCCATAATGATACTAATTAATTAATAATTGGTAGCAATTTGGGTGTGTTGAAGAGCTGACCTCAGATAATTCATGCATTGTGACATGATGTACTTGACAGTGCCAGCAGCAGAAACAGCAGGAGTGCCATCCTCCAGCTGCCAGAACTAATTATAAGCAGTTTGTCCTTTCCCTCAATGGCAGATTCTGTTTGTTTCACAACAGCCAATTTAAAAGTCACTTTTAATATCATCATCAACAAAAGAATACCTGGAAAAAAACGTGTTCACTTTTGACCGAGAAACTGCAGAATGAGTTGGATTTCCATGGTCACTTTTGCCAATTCAAACACCAAACAGAAGGTAAAAAGCAGATGGAAAGTTTCTCATAGGAAAACATAAAAAATGTTCTTGCTTTGACAGAATTGATGTGGTGCTGATGAGTTAGTTAATACAGCAACTTAAACAACATAAAGTGTCCTCCTGAAGCTCTTACATTATGTGATCAAGCTTATGACAAAGGACCATAGGCCACATTTTCCATGAAAATTAATTCATTGTCTTAGCAGGGATAAGGTGCGGAGAAAGTCATGTAGTTTTACAGAACTATCCCAGTGTCAGCTGAAGGTAATTCACTGTTATGAATTTTCATCCTTCCTATTACTTTGTATGCTCACACCATTAAAATCCTGTCTTAAAATTTCATCCTTCTTCTATAGTAAGGTGAAAAGGTTAATTCCCAAGGGACTAATCCTGTGAGGTGCTGGGCTCTCTCAGCTCCCACTGACTTCAAAGCTAAATATTTGCTTCACATGAAAGCCTCTTTAATTCCCCATTACTGTAAGGTATACTTGTATACAACAGTGGGAGCAGTTGTCATTATAAATCAGACAGTTTATCAGGGGAGCTATTCTCCAGGGCAGAGCAGATTCTAACACACCACGACATACTTTATTTGTTAGCCTCAATTCCACAGGAATTTTATTCAGGCAGACACCTCAAGGCATGCATCTTTTCAAAGTGTTTAGGCAGGAAGTGAAATTCAAATTAGATACACTTACGATGCAAATGCATTATTATTTAGCTCAAAACGACTGAGGCTCAGGGGTTGTAAATCCTGCCATAAAGAGATCTTTCAATTACCTTCTGTTCAGTGAATCAGAGAAGAGGAACCCTTTCCCTGGCTTTTTCATGCAGAACAAATTTGACTCCCAAACAAATATCAATCACCATAATACTCTATATTTTGGCCTCTATACAGACCTAACTCCAAGTTGTTTTATATGGGGTTTTCTTTTAAGATGGTGTCAAACCAAAACCTTGTATCTTTAGTATAACTGAATCTGAACCCAGTCTTAAATGACTCCTCCCTTTGTAAGCTCAGCAAAATTCCAGAGGGTGCATGAAACATGGAGTCACATCTAGATCAGATTTAGGAATTTTTTCTTTCCTTTGAAATTTCATTTCTTCATCAGCTCATCCCTGTCCTTTGTTCCAAACTTTCAAACTTCAAATAAAATATTTTACTGCTTTCCCTCTAATATTTCCACAGCACGACTTTTTCTGATGGCTCAAATTTCCCTTCACCTCCTCACTTGATATTTGACTTTTCTAATGTTCAGTTGATTCTCTTTCTCCTCCTTTCCTGCCCCTATCTGATACCACCTGCCTGTTTAAAACATGGCTGTTACAGCCTTTACCTTGCATAGAATCCTTTTCTTAGTTTCATTCACCTGCACCACATTCACACCTTATTCCCCTCAGAATACCTTGAACTTTTCCTTGCCTCTTTGTTTTTCTGTTATATTGATCAGTCACATCCATTTGCTCCCGAGCAGCCAAATTTCACATTTCCATCCTTGAGTTTTGTGGCACAAAACATTGGGAAAGTTTTACATCTGCTTCTGCTTTGATCTTCTGGAGAGGAAAAGAGCAGACAAGCACAACATCACTTTTCACAGATCTTTAAGAAGCGTGTGAACACCTGTGTCCACAGGCAGTGCCTTGGCTGGGATTGCTCCTTTGCAGCCAGCATAAGGCTTCAATCAGTATAGCTCTGGGCATCTATATCCACTCTCTAGATTGTCTATGGGAAAATTTGGCTTTCTCATTGTTCTGTGATAATTGTATAAGTGGTGGTTTAAAGCTTCTCTATGACACAAACTAAAGGAAAGACACAATTAATTCCTCAGATACACAAAGCTGTCCCAAGAAAATTTTATAAAAAGTCTATTTCTCCGACATGGAGAATGTGCAGGCTCAAGTTTTAAGTTGCTCATATTTAAAAACAAAAATCCTTAGATCCATATTTAAGTATAATTTGAGGACACAGTTATAACAAAACATATATCCCAGCAACATTTTGCGAATATATATTGTATGTATGTTAGAACAACATTCAAATATGTCTTCTAGCAAAATTAGCTAGTGAGGCTCATATTTGTCAAACAAAATATTTTTTTCATTCATCAAGTTAAATATTTGGTTGTATTCTAACTGCACACATGTGTTTTCTCACAGAATAAATTACTATTTACAGTTTTCAATGTATTTTAAATGAGACCACACTTTCCCAAAAATATCATGTACTGCAGTGCTACTGAAAAGTGCCAAACAAATGTCTTCGGAGACTGCAGTTTCCTATGGGTCCTATCTAGAGATGATAACTTTACATGGACAATTGTAGAAGGCACAGGTCCTGTGGTTAGGGAGCAGAGGCTGTGTCAGGAGGTCAGGGTTCCAGTCTCCACCCTGCAAGTCCTGCTACTTCACCTCAGGCCACTCACCTGAGCTCTCTGTAACTCAGTCTGCCCACTGTTATATTGATCAGTCACATCCATGAGGGGATCTTAATCTTTCCTTCCTACTCCACAGTCTATTTGGCTAATGTTCATTAAGTGCTTTGAAATATTTGACTGGAAAGCAAAGCTTTTTACCTATGTTATTGTACTTTTCCATAGAATTGGTACTACATTTATAGTCATGGTACCAGCTCTACAACACCACTAATAAAACTGAGTCCTAGTGAGAAGAGTGGCTTCCATACTGTAACTTTTTTTCATTTTCTGTTTCCACTTGTCCTGCCAGTTCAGGTGATGATTTTTTTTGGGGGGGGGGGGGAGGTGGGGGGAGGGGAAAGGGAGGTTAATTCTTTTGC
Source organism: Petroica traversi (assembly GCA_025920805.1). NCBI lineage: Eukaryota > Metazoa > Chordata > Aves > Passeriformes > Petroicidae > Petroica > Petroica traversi. The sequence continues at coordinate 21,667,107 of JAHLSL010000015.1, read as the reverse complement.
CTTGCTTTTTCCAGACTAAAGCCAGAAAGGCTCAAAAGCAAATAATAAATCTTTCATAAGACTTCTCTCAACCAAAAGGGGGGAAAAAAGTTTGGACTGTGTACATTTCCAATTATTTTTAAATTAACCTTCATGAGCATGTCTAGCAAGTAAATGCAACCACAGTGCCAAAGCTTCAAAGATAATATCACTGCTTCTTGAGTTTATGCAGGCCTGCTTAGGTCTTTATCTGTGATCCCACTATCTAAACAAAAGCTTAGCTTTCTTTTGCTGTCCTTATCTTGTTCGTCAGTTGATTGTTTGCTAAGTATCTCAGTGAACAAGACCCAAATGAAAATGACTGTTCATGTATAATTTGTTTGGATCAGATTAAATTGGAAATAAGGTAAAAGTGAGAGAGAAAGTAGAACGCACTTACAAGTGAGTAGTGAAGGTCAAAATGAATTACCAAACATCGTGCTTGAAGCTTTCTCTTCTTCTTTTCTGACTTTTCTGTGCACTTTGTGGACAAGGGTAGCTATAACAGCCTGTCCAAAGGAAATTCTTTGCATCATGTGAATTTGAAATGTCTCTGTATTGTAATAAGAAAATATCTTGTGAAGAATAAAACAATCTAACACAATTAAAGCTAACATAGTCAGTTCCATTGTCCCACTGTTGCCTGCTGACAATTTTTCCAGTGCCTATTATAATTTTCTGTTATACTCTACATTTCTCAGCTGATTAGTTTTCATTGCTGTATCAATGCAAGTCTTCAAAATTGATCCTAAATTTTTTTGCAAGAAGTCTCAGAAACCTGACTTGGATATGTTTTGGAAGTGAGACACTAACCATGTTAAAGTTCTCTCGTTTTGTTCTCTTTTTGTATTGAAATAAAATCTGTTTGTGAGAGTTCAACTGTTTTTTTCAGAAGCAGCACTCTTATGACTTCATTTCAAGTAGATAAGATAATCAAAGGATGCCTGGGGAATATAAATCCGTGCAAGACATCATGACTTGCCAAAGGCACAGCAGGCCAACAGCATCATGGCCAGGATTCCAGAGATCTGTTGTGCTTCAGCAGAATCTGCAAGCTGCTATATTTGCATATTTCCACTTCTCACTGTCTCCTCAGCTCCTCTTTACTTCATATATATATATGGGGGGAAAATACAGTTATCTAGTCAATGCCCCTTCATCCTACCAGCTGGATAATAAAACCAAAACGCAAGCCATATCACCCCTTTGTAACCTTGCACTCTTGTGTAACATCTTTCAATGGTATATTTTTTAAAATGTACGATTTCTTTTTTTTCTGGATTTGATACCTTCAGTTTCCAGATGTTGATTCTTGTTAAGCATTTGTATGAGATATCGCAACTAAATGGATGACTTTGAATCTTCTTAAGCTTCTTTTAGACAAATTAAATAATTAGGATCTTTAGTCATTCACACATCTTTATATCTGTTTTGTGTACTTCTGTCTTGCCAGTATTTTCCTTTGGCAAAATGAGTACTTGATACAATGTTCTCCTTCTCCAGCAGTTTCAGAAAGACCATGTTTTCCTTGTGTTTGCCGGGTCCTCTGCTGACTAGAAATTTTCCAGCCATGCAATATTCAGTTCATTTATTACCATGATGACAAAAAGTACATAACTTGTACATACCTGTTCACACAGATTTGCTGGTCTCCCACTGTCACAAATTCCTGATACTGCTTGAATATTTGACCATCCCATTTAACTCCATCCAGTTACCTTCCCTCCCATGCCTAACCTCACAGCTCCCTGTGTCATCCTAATTCTTTCCTTGCCTGGGCCTTCACTGAACCCCACTAACTGCACAGATAATTTTTCTTCCCTGCTGTGGCCATGTCCAACAAGATGTGATCAGTTCTATCTGTTGGGAAATTGTTTACATCAGAGACAGCTCAAATGAGAAGCCCTTGCCATCCCTGCTATGTGTCCCCAAAGCCTCATTCTGTAGAAAGGAAAAGGTCAATGGGAAGTCTACAGAAGACGAGAGGAAAGAAAAGCATATAGCAGTGTTCTTTCATCAAGCTACTCCATCTGCATTTATATGCTGCATATATGTACATAGGCATATACTTTTAAAAATTTGCAGGGCTGTCATGTTTTCCTTTTTTGCCCATCTCCTTGAGACATTCTCAGGCTTATTTAGTCTGACATGTATTTTGTGGTTCTCAGTTCACAAAAAACCATAAAGCATTACTTATGTATTGACAATTTATACAATATTAAAAGTCTCTGTACTCACAGGATGATGAAATCACAAGTGATATTAAATAGTCTTAAATTGCCTTCCTAAAGACTCAGAAAGGACCTACTCTGACTTTTCCAACACCCTGATCATCTCTTTAGGACTTCAATACCTGCCACAGGGCTCGTTTCAGTAACAGAACTCCCTCTTTGTGAACTTTAAGAGTCAGAAACTCTCTCCTTAACACCTCCAAGAGAAAAACGACAGAGTATATCGTTTTCTGAAATAATATGGGTCAAACTCGAACATTAGTTGGGCATTTTCTTCCTTGTTTACTGTGATCCTTATGAAGAAGATTCAAAAATGATGCCAGGTGGGCAACTCCTAGAGCATTGCAGCATGGGAGAGTTTATTCATGGAGAATAGTTTATCAAGTTGCAGCAGAGGAGCAGTGAGTGAGACCCTACATTGCCTCGGTGTTAATCAACAGAAGGCTTATTCTGACAGAATGTCAGAAAAAAAGTATAAACAGGAATGTTTATAACTGTGCTGGAAAAGTGAAGAGTTTATTAGTGGGACACCATTACAAGTGAGTGCCAGCCAGGTTGGATCAAGTTTTGCCAAAACATTTCTACACACAGCCTGGGCTGTGGCCCTTTGGTGCCAGTCTGACTTTCCTAGTGGAGGTTTCGTTAAGTTTATGTATGTCCCACAGCCCCGGCAGCACTGAGCCCAGCTCCAGTGCCAGTCCGAGCCCTTGTCTCAGCTCCAGTGCCAGTCCGAGCCCTTGTCTCAGCTCTAGCCCTTGTCCCAGCTCCAGTCCTAGCTCCAGCCCCAGTCCCAGCCCCAGTTCCAGTCCCAGTCCCAGTCCCAGTCCCAGTCCCAGTCCCAGTCCCAGTCCCAGTCCCAGTCCCAGTCCCAGTCCCAGTCCCAGACCCAGTCCCAGTCCCAGCCCCATCCCCGCGTACTGGCCCCGGCCCCAGCAATCTGGAGAACCGGCGCTCCAAACCGGCAAAGTTTCGTCTGACCCCTAAACCGATCATTATTCACTTGAAAGGCAGGCTTGCACAAACAAATATTTTGTGTAGCTGTTATGATTATTGTCAGTATCTGTCCCCATTGTTCAGGCGCAGGAATTCCTTTGGTCTCATAAATACTGAGCCCGGCCCTCCCCTCCCCCCTTTAACTGTCAGATAATTACACAGTTGGCTTTAGAGTTTAACTTGTCAAAGGAGTTTCATTACTTTGTTCCTTTTGGGCAGCTTCCACTATTGTGCTTTCTGAACACTAAACAGAACCTATATTAACTGTCAGTTAATTACACACCGTTTTTCTTCAGTATTTACCAGTCAAAGGGGCAGGTAGGCTGCAATCCTATCATCTCAATCACTGTCTCTGCTCACAAAAGAATCAATAAAGATGAGTCACTTAGTGTCACCCAGTGTCTGATACTCAAAGCCACCCATTCCTAATTGCCTTTAGAGATGGATGATAATACAAACTTTGAAGTGATAATCAGCCTAATGAGTGGCCTTGCTGAGAGGGTAGATCATGTGTCAGAACAGTTTGCAGATGCTTACAGGCAAACAAAGCCAGCTTTCCTTTTAGACCTGAGAGGACCATGGCGAGTCTGGTACCCAGAGCCGCGCACAATGGCAGAGACTGGAGCACAGCAGGACGCTGCAGCCTGCTGATCACAACTGACTCCATCCATCTTGCTCTTTGCCTTTAATCAGCGCAGTCAGAACAAGTCCTCCAGATCTCTGCATGTTTATGCTGGATGTTTAGGCAATAACTGTGTAAAAGATAAATTCTCGGATTCTGAGTCATTGGATTTAAATAATAGCGATCGGACTTGATAGGTAATGGCCGCGGATCCCGGCTAAAACTACTGAGTAAATGTAATTAAATACAATCGGGTGCAGTCAGCCAGGCAGAGCCAGAGACCATAAAAGGCTCATTCAGACAGCAATGAAAACAAACAACGTCAGCAACAAAAACAAAACCAGTGTTTGGTTTGCTAATAAGAGCATGATCTGAGGCCTGATCTACACTCTATTTTTGCACCCAACAATTTGAGCAAATCAATAATTTGTTAAAAGCCAGCAACAAACAAATAAACAAGCAAAAAGACAAATTAAATTGCTATAATCCCTTAGTCTGGATGCAGTTATATTATCACAAAGACATTTTCTTTTTAAAATAGTTAAGCTGTCATAAATTCAATCAAGTGTGAACAAATAGTTTATGACCATGTTTATGCTAATATGACTGTATCAATATAAAAGGGTTGCATTGATTTAACAATCCTTTACTAATTTAGCTAAATTTTGACAAGAGTTGACCATGAGCATTGCTTCAAAATCAACTCACAAACACTGGGAATCTGCAGGATTACACAAATTTGACTCCTAAGTATAAATGAAATACATGTGAAAACATATGTATGAATGGGTTAGCATGCTTAACATTTTGGATGTAACAATGGGCAAATCTGTATTCACTTTCTTGGGGAAAGGTGATGAAAAAGCTGGACAAGTAGGTTCAGGATTTACGCTGTTTTAATTAGAAGTTGTTGAGTTTTAATATTTTTTAGTCAACTACTTCACTTGTGCAACCTGCCATGGAAATAAGGAAGTAATACAATAAAACAAATGAGAAACATAAATTTTCATAAAAGTAAGCCTACCTTTGAAACTAAAAGCAAGATTATTGCTGCCTTTTCAAAAACTAAAGATGAGGCCTCTTTCAGATAAAACAAATCATATTTTCATATTTTTACTAGCTTTACATCTGCCTGGCTTCTTTTCTTCAAGTCAGTGAGAAAAGTGCAATCTTATGGATCTGAAAGCACAGAAAAAAAAGGCTTTTATTTTGTGTAGTTTGTGTATGAATATAACAGATGTTCCTGTGGAAAAGTTTTAGAGTTTTCTGATTTGAAGTTTTGTTTTGAGACAGCGTTCTCCAGCAGTGATATATGGTAATACTTGTTGCGTGCTGACATGAAAACCTGTGCCTTCAAGCTCTCTGCTATAACTAATATCAGCAATTACGCAAACATAGCACTATTTGAGACTGAATTCACCAGAAGTAGTTAGTTAATTTCTTTTGCTAGAGAGTATGAGAAAGAAAATGCTTCACTGAATCAGTAAGTGTGCTTTAGAGGCATGAGTCCACCAGTGCTCTGAAGCTGCCAGTGATCACACAGGTTATCCAAGGTTCCTGAATTCACAAAGCTGGAACACACATGACTGTCTGCCAGCAGCCTGCTCTCACTCTTGTGGCAGTCAAACAAACTCAGCTCTGCTGAGCTCCCTCAGTGGCAGCTGTGAATAACACAAGAGTTTTCCATGCGTGGAAGCTGTGGGGTTTTTTTCCCTACAGACCGACAGCCCCTTCATCTCTGCACACAAAGCACCCCAGAGAACCAGACTTCTCTAACAATGCTACCTTAGAACTTTTGAGAAGCGGTTTTGAGCTGCGGAGGAACCTCATGTTCCTTCCTACCTGGTGAGTCAGCTGGGAAAGACCACCCTGCACACACTAAAGCAATATTCTTCTCCAAGGCAAATCCTAATCCACAGTTAAATTTCTCCTATAGAAAATAATATTTTAAATTTATATTGGATATAAGTTAATTGTTAAGCAATAAAGTTGATAAATATTTTTTTTAAATCAGTGTATAACTCCATATGTATATGGATTGGACTATATGTACACCATATATGGTTTCATAGTAATTTAGTTCTACACAAATGCATTCACTAGCATGGAGTCTAAAAATACCCTTTCAAAGCACAAAATATTGTTATCATTACATATCTTATCACTAGTAATTACATTCAAAATCTTCATTTGAGCTCTAAAGTGTGTTGGACAAAGGAAAAATTTACCTGTAGTCAGACCTATAGAACTGAGGCTGATAATTTGTGATTAGTTAATGGAAATGCGTTGACATATGAATTACAGTTGCAAGTTTAAGCATGTATGTTGCAAGCGACTATGAATTGGAAAGGAGACAATGAATTGAATAAACGGGTTTGGTAATGCATGATGGCTGATACCAACTCAAGTAATTTCAATTCAAAGTTTGGATTATAGGCAGACATTAAAATTCACATGACATGATACATTGCAAGATGTATCTTTCTAACCTTTCTTTTCAACATTTCTTTAAAAACTTCTGTAACTTTTAGAAAAGTTTCTAACTTTTTTTTTAAGCAAAACAATTGTGACTTTTAATGTACCTTTGAAATCCACTCAGTTGATATTAACCTTAGAATATGAATATAGTGTTATTTTGTTATATCATATTTGTATCATAGCATCTCATAGTCATAAAGAAGGGGATTTTGATGCTCATCTCCGTACAGGTAACAACCAAATAATCCATGTCTCAAAGATTTCAAGCCCTAAGAAATTGTAGCCAAGATTTTCAGAAATTATTTTTTGTATGTGAGCTAAATTTGAGGACCTGTATCTGATTATCAGAGGATCTTTAACAAAATATCTTAAATTAGATACTCAGAAATAAGCCATAATCAGTAGTCATCTCTAAAATCCACAGGTATGGTTTCTCAGTTCATGTCACCCATGCATGGGGTCACTGCCGGAAAACCTCCCGGTCGCCCCTGGCTATGCACTCTCAGCACATTAAATATGCTGGCACTCGTGCCCCGAGCAGGGCAATGTGATGGAAACACAAGCCTGCAGAAAAGGCAAGGCGATCTGCCTGGCTGGGCAGCCACACAGGCGGCAGTGGCAGCGCAGGGGCACAGGCTGGCAGGGCTGGCCGCGGGCAGCTCGGCTCTGTCAGCACCGCCCCGCCTGCATTACCTTGAGAGAGGTGTAACTGCATCCCGAGCCTGCGAGCTGCCGGGTAAGCAGTCTGCTGGTGCTCTGCCAGTCAGCAGCCAAGGAAAGGGAAACAGCACCATAAATACTAATCATTAATAAAACAGATACTTTAACTTCCCATTAGAGTGAGAAAAAAAAAAGTGAAAAAAAAAAAAACAACACAATATTCTTGCTTAAATGTTTTGGTTTACATCTTGAGATTTCCAGTGATTATAAATTCAAGCTAGCATCTCCAAGGTCTTTTTCAAACAAGTAGCTATAAGTGTTTCACAGATACCTACAAAATTCCAGCAAAACATACCAGGAGCCAGTCACCTGTTAGTGGAAGGCAAGTACAACTTGAGGAAAATGCAGTAGGGGTAGTAAAATCGAGCACCACTATAAATAATGGAAACCACAGGAAGAAATGAAGGTAGTTAAATAGCTACTGGAGATGAAATTTAGCCAAGACATGATGGTGTACGATCCTTTTCCCAGTCTCAATCCTGTTAAAAAGAGCTATGAAAGTGGTAATGACAAAAAGGAATGGGAAACTCCTTTTGTCTCATCTGAGATGCATAGCTGGAGTAAGAATATTGTTTTTAAAATTATTAGCTTTGTATTTATTCCCTCTGAGCCAGTGCAAACTTTACCCATTATTTTAATTGGACCAGATCCTTAGTATGTCACCAAATAAATTACCAAACCCACTTCCTACTTTTCTTGGAAATGTCTCCATACCCCATATTCATTCTGTTCAGCTCTTCCCTGAGCTGCAGCTCTGCCCAATCTTACAAATTACTAGGACAGGAAAGAACTGGAACTCTGGAACTCTGCAACACATTTTGAACATTTTTTAACACATGCTGTATGGCAGTAGGATTTTGAGCAGATAAACTCTACAGCAAAAGTCACGCACAGAAAACCAAATGCAGCTTTGGCAAAGTATTTTCTTATTTTTTTTTTTAAAACCCCACTGTATGATCCCTGTTATGTTAAAATGCAGCCTGATTCAGCACTGGGCTGTATTGCCTTCCCTCCCATTGACTTCAAAATGAATAAGCTCAGCCTGGGTATTTGAGAATTCATTGCTGTGAAGACATATTCTGGCAAGTCAACACAAGCATTATTCATAGGCCTCAATTCAGTCTGTCATCTGAAATGAAAGAGAGCCTTTCTTTAAAAAGCTAAAATCCATCTTTAATTTGTTTTCCTAGTAACTGTATCAAAAACTGTTATAAAACAAATATTAAAAATGAGAGCAAGCTGATGAGCAATTGAAACACAGTAAAATAGATCTGGAAGTGCTGCAGAGCCACCAAATCCTTGCACCAGCTAGTGCAGACAACCAGTTTATATAACCTTTTTCATAAATACATCAAGATCTCTCTTAAAGGCAGCTAGTTTTATTTCTTCATTCACTGCTATTGTACAGTTATTTGTATTTCCTCCAGTTTGAGTTACAGACTCATAGATTATATGGCAGAGTGGACCATTGTGAACATCAAATTTGACCTCCATAATCTGCAGGATTACCCTGAATTCATTTAAGAAGCCAGTGATTTTGCAGCCAGGAGTTTATTGGGGAAAGGGCACAGAGCCATGGTATCAGTGTTGACTGATGGGATTAATCAGCTCATGTTAACACACTGATTATCATATAGTAAAGGGAAATGTTTCAAAAGAATACTCCAGTCTGAAACATAAAGCAAAATAATTTGGACTTCCAGAGAGGTCACGGTTGAAATATCACAAAACTCTCTTTACTCAAAGCAGATGTTTATTAAGATTAATTTAGTGTGAAAAATGAACCAGAATGCATATAAAAGACAATGCCTCCTCAATTATGTAATAGGACACCTCCTCATTATATTGTGTTCACTGAAGATGATGGTATTTTCCTAGGGGATGTATAACTACAGTTTGCCAAAGTCCCTCTCCCTCATTTTAGATTAAATATCATACTGTAGAGCATGAAGCCAAGTGAACAGAAACAAGAGAACTCAAATAAACATAATTTAAATGAAAAAGAAAAGGCCTGTTAAGCATGTTTTCTAAGTAAATGCATTCAAAATAGAAAGTTACAAAGATGCCAGCATACAAATACAGAGAAAAATCACCAGGATTTAATATAAGCAAAAAATACCTCTTTCCTACACTTGTACATGTAGGTCTTAAAATGAAATGCAATCTGTTAGTGTAAATATTCACAGAACTTTTCACAGAACTGAAACAACTTCTCTTTCTTGCCACCTTTTCTCTTTTTTTCTGTGAGCTCCCTCCAGTGTTCTCAAGGAAGTATTGAATCATTTCATTTTTGTATATTCAATTTTTATCACAGCAAGCATCATGATAAGAAAGATTATATTAATCTTCAAGGATGCCCAGTCTGGGCTAAAGGTCTGATCTAAACCTGATTATGAAAACAGGCACTGCAAGAAGAAGATGCCACTCACCCACCACAGACGTCCCTTGGAATGAACAGCACGTGTGTCCAAAGGGCTACTGGCTGCAGAAGTGACTAGAGAATGAGTTGAGACTGTGAAGCAACTTTGAGATTATTTGGAGTTAAGGAGTATCAGTTATTTCCCTATCTACCCCGAGGGACTAACAAGAAAGATTTCTGCTCTAAACTGCAGGTTCATCAGCTGGAAAAAACAAAATTACCAGGAAAACCAGGTCGCTGACTTTCAGTCATCAACATGAAAAAAACTAGTTGGCTCCAAGAGCCTGTCAGGTAAGGTACATTCCATATTGCAATAATAATGCCTTTGTACAAGTCTAAGCTGAAAAGGGATATGATTACACTTTGGCAGAAACCATCTAGGGCACTGAATTAACTACGCTGTGGACATGCCAGTCTGCTTGGAGCCAGCTCAGGGATCTCTATACAGTGCTGCCATCCAGGCTACAAACCTGCCAAAAGTGCTCTAACGCCTATTTACATCTAGTCAACTCCTGCTTCTACCAAGATAAACAAAAATAGAGTCAAACACTTTATTTCTATGCCTCTTCTACAGGATTTGTGGAGTTACTTTACAAACGAGAATAAAGTTATTCCCTATAAAGCTATTGTGACTGGTTTATTTCTGCTGGTTTGTTTTTTAGTGTTTTTTTACTGACAGAATAAAACAATCTGAGCTGGGGCTGTTGTAGTAACTTCCTACCCTTCCTTCCACAAGATATTTGTTCCCATCCCTTCCCTTGTACTCACAGCAGTGCTTTGGGCAACTGAGCCAAGAAAAGGGTCATGGAGCTTAGTTGTAATAAAACCAGGCAAATATTGTGAGAACATCCAGACACTTAGTCATAAGTAATAGAACTAAAGATAACTTAATTTTGAGTAGTGCAATGTCAATTAATTGGTGTCTTTCCTGGTGTTTTAGTTACTGTAAAGGTGTCTGTGACAAGTCCCTCTCCTGCTAATCTGTGTGATATCCAGTAGATAGTGAGCCATTGCCTAACCTCAGAAATGTCCAAATGGAGCTATGGAATTACTCCAGCCCTCTGTGGGTTTGGCAAAGACTTTGTAGGATTTCTAGTGACGTACACTGGGCCTGACTCAAATCCCAGCAATGGAAATTTCTTTGATTTGACTTATTGTTATTTCTGACCCTGTAAATGTGGGAAGTGCTCAGGCATTAAGAAAGACATTGTTTCCCTGACATATCAGTTGGTCACTGCTGTTTACATCAATTGAAACAGAATTAAAATTCCAATTTGATTTTTCATCTTTTACTTTCAAAGCACTTAGAATAACATCAATTCAATGCCCGTCCAACCATCATGTTGGATGGTTTGTTATGTACATAGTAGGATTTGAGTCTCTTATGAGAAAATTGAAAAAAAATGGTCCAGATTTCACTACTCCCTTTCTCCTATAATTGTCTTTAAATAACTTCAGGGAAGCACTTTCCATTTTCTCTCCTCTTCTCCTTTACATTATTTCTTTCTACATTTTAATTTTTCTACCCTTTTTGCATTTTTGTTTTGCCCATCCTCTTATAAGGGCCACCCTACCATCACTTCTGCTTGTTGCTAACATGGACTCAATGGAAGATCACTTCTTAATAGAGTTCCTTTTTATACATTTGCATGCTCTGTGCTGTGTTCCTGACTGAAGTTCATCTTAATATTTCAAAAGAGACTTTTTTTAATCAACTTTTATTGAAGCATTGGAATTTTAGACAGTAGCTAGTTTGTTTTCCCTCTGAAACCCCTGAATCTGGAGAATGATTTTCCAGTTATAATTTTCTCTAAAAATGTGTACTGTTAGACATGTTTTAAGGCAAAAATATATTTTACAAGGAGGGCTTCTGTTTTTTAACTTTTATTGGTATAAATGCTGTTGTGATGGTCTAGTTCCAAGAAGAATAACAGAATCTTGATATTCCTGCCAATTGAACTGGTTTCTAGCAGTGAATATTTGTCACCACAGACCATACAAGTTGCAGTTCATATCCACTCTTTCCACACAACTTTGTTTCAATTAAGTGGCCATACTTCCTTTGTACAGGTTGTACTGCCTTCCAGCTCTACTTTTAAACACTAAAGAAGATTTCTGTACACATCCAGAAAGTTGTGTTTACTTTAAGTGGAAGCCAATAAGCATGCAGGTTATTGGCTTAAAAGTTCAAACTGTCATCAAATGGAGTTTTTCCCTTTCTGATTGGTCTTGGTTACAAATGTGTAATGTGAGCAAATTGCCTTCCTCTTGATATTCTGTTCAGTTTGCAACCCTGTCATGACATAAAGAAAATTACTGGGTTTATGTAAAAAACAAACAAAAAAAAGCATAAAATGGAACACATGTTGTTTTCTATTGCCTGTGCCAAGTTAGGACCTCTGTAACATTGGGAGGAAGTTCAGGAGCGTTATCCCTTTTGTTTATCTTCAACACTAAAGGAAATTACAATTTGAGGAGTTACCTGTCTCTGAGACAACCCCATCAGCCCCTCTTTAATGGGCACATTGATTGCTAATCACAGGGAAACACAAACACGTTTTCACTGGCAGATATTCTACTGGAAGTGCCTGTTAACCTGTACATACACTAAGACCTGATGATCAGCTTGCTGTCCTCACACTGCACACAAAACTGTTGTAGTTTGTAATGTCCTAATTTCTTCTCTTCCAGACATGCTCCTGCTGGGGCACAACAGAGTGCAGAGTGTATGTGGTCTTACCAATTTACCTGCATCGCTTGTGGTGGGACTGTAGTGCTTTGTGTGCGTTTTTGGAATTTCACTCCAACCTTAAAATATTAAATTTCAAGCTGAGTGTTTTTAGCAATTACAAGAACGTCCAGCATGTATTATTGAAACCTATCTGCTCCAAGGTAACCTCGAAGCTTTTAAAAGAAGGTGGCTGTGGAAGTGCAAATGACTACTGAGGAGATGCAGTTACTGTGTACAGGAAGCTCAGATCAAGTTCAAATGAAAGCTCTGGGCATCAGTTCTCAGCAACTGATTTTAAAGCAGTTGTAATCTTCAAAGCTATCTATCTCTACAGCAGAGGCCCTGGGTATTATATACCTAATGATTAGACCATTTGAGCAACCTTCTTTCACATTAAAAAGGTACTTCAACATTTTCTCTTGCCAGATTAACTGTTCAGTCTATTTCTGACAGATGAGATCAGCTATATGGTATTTTAATACTCTATTTCTTCTAAAATGTGTCTGTATTTATTTCCTTGGGCTGGAATGGAAGTTTTAAGACTGTTGAGGTTCAAAATTGGTTGTGTAATATTACTATTACTGTTTTGGGGTGTTTTTCATTAACTATTGGTCACATGCATAAAGCACAAATAAATAAGCAAAAGTAGAAATAAAGACATGACCTTGTTCCCGAAGAATTTCCAGCTAAGGTCCTGATCTAGTAAAAGAGTTATGTGCTTAACTGTGTGTGCCTTGTGAGGTTCCACTGACCTCGGTGGGAGTATTCAACGTAGTTTAATATGTGTATAAATCTTTGCAAAATTAGGAGGTATACTATAGTATGTCTATGAAAATTTACTACTTTAATGAACTGTAGATTCCTTTTCTTGGATCAAAATATGTATAGAGTATTATTTTAAAGAATCTAAACCTAATTAAAAAATAATTAAACTACTACTTTACATAGGCACCAACACATTGTTTTTTTTTCTAAAAGCAGAAAGGGAAGCTGAAGTTCAAAATCTCAAAACAGCTCTCATATTCTACAGTTTAAAAAAAGCAGGACTCTAATAGGAAAAAAACTCTGTAGATTCTTATCCAATGGTCACTAAAATGAGAGTACTTCAAGGGAGTGTAAATACTCACTTCATTAAATATTACAAACAAAGTTGAACAAATCATATAGTTGAACGTGCACAAAATCACAGGTTAATGATATCAGGAGCTTACTGCCACAGGCCAAGATGTGGACTTCTTATTTATACTGACAAAAACTAACCTGTGCAAGAGCCTGTGAAAGAATGTGTATGTGGAATGAATTATTAGTTATGATAAGGATGTCAGAACCACAGCATATGAAAATTACCTTAACAGGTAGCATTCATGAACGTGTCTCAGAAGGTTCTTCAAGGAGTTTAAGACTGAGGATATCAGCATGATCAAGTCATTCCTGAAAGTTTATTAAATGTGACTGCTTGGGTTTTGGTAATGAAAGGAAAAGAAAATCCATCAATATTAGGAAACATACCTGAAAGGATCTGATTTACTATGTGTGTGTTTCATATAGCTTATTAAACATGTCCTTTGCTGAAGTATCATTATGCTGAATTTCTTAATCTTGAAAGAGAAAGCATTTGGCTTAGGGTACTGCTGGCATTCCTGGAGTGACAACTTTAATCTCCTTCATTGCCCACTTATTTAATACTTTGAACAGATTCTCATGGTAAATCCAGCACCGAGGACAGAGACTTAAAACAGTTTATTCCTTTAATTAGAGATACATATCCGTACCATAACAAAATCACAATTTAAAATAGAAAAATAATAACAAAGTATGAATGAATGCTAATTACAATATAACTCTGAGGGAACCACTAATATATAACTAAGCCTGAATTGATGGGAATTGAACTAAAAGCAGAGTAGTAATCAACATGAGAAGAAAGCCTGATACCCTTGAGTAGAAAGGAAAAATAGCTCTGGTTAACAAAGTTTCAGTCCATTGCGGTGAGGTAGGATTTTGAAATTGTATTCTTGGAGACTGTCAGGGAATGTGCTTCTGGTTGGTGAAAGGACAGTTAAAAACTACATGGTGTCTGCTGGATCCCAGAGCATTGGATGGCACATATGTATGCATATCTATATTAACACCACCACTAGTTATTTGGTAAAAAGCTTTCCCCTCTGTGCTGCGCAATCTCACGTACCTAGGCTATTCCACAGAACAGGATAATAAAGTTGCCTCGACAACAAAGGTTATTTCAGAAAGCTTATTTTGGAGTCAGATTACAAACACTGTGATACATCTTGCAAGTACTGATGTGACACTGTCCCAGTGCAGGACAGCAGCAGATCTGGGCACCTGGCAGGTCAGCTTTCTCTTCGAGAGAAGAAACCATCGCTGCACACTCCAGGTTTTACAAGGATGCTCTGCCTAATCAGCTCAGGGATATGTGGTCATGGGACATTCACAGAACCACAGAATCACAGAATATTCTGTGTTGGAAGGGACTCACAAGACTCATTGAGTCCAGCTTCTGGCCCTGCACAAGACACCCCCAAGAAGCACACCCTGTGCCCAACAGCATTGTCCAAACTCTTCTTGAGCTCTGTCAGGCTGGTGCTGTGACCCCTTCCCTGGGGAGCTGTTCCAGTGCCCAACCACTCTCTAGGGGAAGAACCTTTTTCTAAAGTCCAGCTTAAACCTTCCCAACACAGCTTAAGGCCATTTCCTCGGGTCCTGTCCCCATCACCACGGAGATCAGTGCTTGATCACGTGTGAACATTTCCTAGGGGAGTCTCACACCAGCGCCTGCCTCTGATCGCAGTGCAGGTCTGCTTAATCTGTATTAATCAACACTAATTGACGGCCTTGCAACAGCACCGCTTGGCGACACCAGGCAGGACACCCCAGCGGGGGTCCCCACACCGCACATGTTCTATTTTCCGTACAGCACTGGCCACACTGCGGGCCGTGCCGGGACATGGCTGCCATCCCTGCCCTCGCAGGCCGCTGTTATCCCGGGTGACACGGCTGCCTTCGCTGCCTTGCAGGCCACTGTTATCCCGGGTGACACGGCTGCCATCCCTGCCCTCGCAGGCCGCTGCTGTCCCGGGCCGGCCCCA
>JAHLSL010000015.1:21628571-21651388 GCA_025920805.1 Petroica traversi | reverse complement strand
CCTGCCCGGGCTGGGGCTGTGGCTGTGTCCGTGCGGATCCGCCGCCCCTCCGGCCGCCCCTGCGTGCGCACGGCTGTTTCCTCCTGCCGGCTGCCACGTAACAGAGCGCTGCCGTAGCGCATGCCTTCATCAGCGTTTGTAGCGCTGCTCCCTACATGCTGCCTTTGGCTTGGTTGCTTCCCCTGTCACACGGTGCGGCAGTAAAGCGCCAGTCCTGTGCAGATTACATGTACAGAAGTAATCGGAACATTTTAAGACTTGAAAAGACAAGCACTGAAAAGTTAAGGAATTACAGAGATGAAAGCTCAGTCCACAGTCGTTCAGTAACTCAATTTTGTTGCAGGTTGTTTTCTCCATACTGAGTCAAAGGCAGGGTTTGAATAACGTATCTTTGATAAAACACTGGCTGTATTTTGTAAAACTAAGAGGACCTCAGAGGAGTCTGACTTACAGAAAGGATATGCAAGTTTGGGACTAAATGAGGACTGCACAAGTGGTTTGTAGTAGCAGAGGAAGCACAAGGAAATGTTAGATTTCTGTATTCCATTCTAGATACTCTTATATTTTGTTCCCTCTGAACAAGCCTTTGCCCCATTGCCACTAGTACTATCTCTGTCTGCACTTTAATTCCTCCTTCTGTGTCTGTATTTCAAATAATTTACAATCTCAGACTAGGTTCACGTCAACCTCTTTCTCCCTCCTATTTTGCTTCCTCTTACCTTCCTACTGCCAGGGCTCCTTTTGCTTTTGCTTCCTCCCAAGTTTGGTTTTCCTTTTTAAAGTTCTGTTGATACTTAAGCCTACCCTCACCTCCACTGTTCATACTCAAGCCTACCCTCACCTCCACCTTCTTGCCCTGCTGCAGTCCTGTGCTGGGATGACAAGCATCATGTCCTTCTCTTCCTGTCCTAGTTCTTTGGCTTTCTCCTGCTCACAGCTGCTATTTTCTGAAGATCCTACTTTTCTCTCTGAACTCCTCACCCTTTCTGAGTTTCCTCAGTGCACTGTCCAGACAACAGAAAGAGGGACAAAGGCGTGGAGAAAAGTGTTGTTTATTTTGTGAGAGGATCAGGTGAAGTAAACAGCTAATGCCAGTGGGATGAGATGAACCGTCTGAGAGGGACAATGGTTTTAATTAATGGTACTTATATAAACAATGACTTTGGAGAAGAAGCAAAAGTGTTACTGTGTGAACACACAGTGCCTGTTGACAGCTGGTCTGTGAGAAGGCGTGAGACGGACTGGCCTTCCTCTGTAACTCGTGCACCTTTGTGACAGTGAACCGGCAGCCCACCAGTCTACAGCACAGCATTTTAATGTGTGAATAAAACATTGAAACTACAGCTGGAAGAACAAGCTTTATAGTAAAATAAGTGATGATTTTAACTGTTTGTTTCAGCCAAAACAGTTCAGTTTGATTATGTCTATGTCAAATCCTCTTTCAAGTACTTTATTGTAGCCTTTTGATTAAAAGTTTAATTACTTCAGCCAAGACTATGCACCTTGGCTTGGAAATGTAATCTTTGGCAGATGCATTAATTCTTTAATGTATTTATTTTTTTAAAAGCTCTCCAAAAGCTTGTGAATTCTTGTCACTGTACAGGTTTTTTGGTTTATTTTTTTATCTGAGGAAGATATCAAATGGTTAACTAGTGTTGTCTGTAAAACTTTTGATGAAAGGCTCTGGTCAGAATCTATATAGGGTAATAGTGAAGACCCTGAATAAGCTGCACTTAGTCACCACTTTCTTAATGCCTTACTTGATTGAAGAATAGAATATTTCAGCTGGAAGGTACCTCCAGCCATCATCTGCTCCAACTGCCTGTCCTCTTCAGGGCTGAGCTGAAGTTCAAGCAAGTTATTAAGGGCATCGTCTAAACACTTCTTGAGCATTGGCAGCTTGGGGCACCAAGTTGCTTGGGGCAACTTTCCTCACTGGGAAGCCTCTTCTGGTGTTTGACCACCTGTACATTATATGCTCATTATATACTGTGTTGCTGCAGTCTCTGGGGAGCTGATGAAGGTTTTTGTACTTGAGACTAAGTTCTTAACACAAGGATATTACGAGCTCATTTATAACCATGGTGATGTTAGTTGCAGAGACTGATGTTGTTGATGATGTTATTAAACTGTGATAAAATTGTTCATGTAAATCAAAGATGAGTGTTGTGGCTCTGAACTGTTGAAAGGATTTTCTTTGCCCTGACATTGACCGATCACTGGTTTGGGATTTTTTTGATCGGTCAGATGCATTGTCCAACCATTGGGCTGTCTGATATGTAATGTGACATGCTTTTATATGGTGAATATTTTTAGCACCTTTCAATCTCTTTACCAGCTGCATATTGACTAGGACCAGGTAAAAATGATTGTTGAGGGATTCCATACAGGAAAGCTACAGTAACAGTGACAGATTTCCCAATATTTGCAATTTATAAAAGTCTTAGAATTCTGTGTATGTTAGTGCTTTTTAGTGAATGTTTAGAAAAACATTTTCCTTCTCTTAGACTTGCAGTAACATGGCTATTTAAAATGCATTATACAGGAATATTAAAGTTTGCATTTCTGCATATTTTTATGTAGACTTGTGTAGCTGTAGCAGTTTGATCCTGACTGGATGCTAGGTGCCCACCAAAGGTGCTCTGTCACTGTCCTCCTCGTCTGGGCAGGGGAGACAAAATAGAATGAAAGGTTCATGGGCCAAGGTAAGGACAGGGAGAGATCTCTCAGCAATCGGGCAAAACCAATTTGAATTGGAGAAAATGAGTTTAATTTGTTACCAATCAAATCATAGGAGGATAGTGAGAAATAAACCAAAATCTTAAAAACATTTTTCCCCACTCCTCCCATCTTCCCAGGCTGAAGTTCACTTCCAGTTCTCTACCTCCTTCCCACCGGTGGCACGTTGTCTCTGCTGCTCCTTCTCCTCACAGTTCCCCTGATCCAGAGTGGGGTCCCTTCCACAGGAGACAGCCCTCCATGAACTGTTCCAGTGTGGGTCCCGTGGGGTCCTGCTGGCAAAACTGCTCCAGTGTGGACTTCTCTGTCCACAGGTCCTGCCAGGAGACTGTGCCAACTTCCCATGGGCTCACAGCTGCCTATGGGCACCCACCTGCTCCACTGTGGAACCTCCATGGGCTGCAGGGGCACAGCTGCCTCACCATGGTTTGCAACAGGGGCTGCAGGGGAGCCTCTGCTCTGGCCTTGGTGTCTGCAGGGCTGTTCCTCTCACACAGTCTCCCTCCTCTCTCCTGCAGTTATTGCTGTGCAGTAACACTTTGTCACCCCTTTCTTAACTCTGTTATCCCAGAGGCACAGCCACTGTTGCTGCTGGGCTCATCCTTTGCCATTGGCGGATCCATCCTGGAGCCAGCTGCCAATGGATCTGTTGGGCACGGAGGAAGCTTCTGGCAGCTTCTCACAGAAACTGCCTCTGTAGCCCCCACTACTAAAACCTTGCCACACAAATCCAATACATTTGTTCCCTTGGTGTGGTGGCAGGTTTGGGATAAAGCTAAATGATTGAAGAATTTTAAGGATTAGAGCAAAAGTATTTAGGTAAAAAAAATGGGCTGGCAGTAAGAGCTCTGTGACAAAAATAAGCAGTTCAGAGCCCAAGTTTATATGACACTGGTTCATAGCTTTACAATGCCTAACTCAGTTGTTTTGGATGTTTTAAAAGATTGTTGGTTTTGCAAAGTATTTGGCATTTGAGCTTCTGTTTTAGGACAGTATTAGGAAATCTGACTTTTCAAGCCTTCCCTTTTACTTTTTATGGCAAGTATGAGCAATTGGGAATATCATCCTTCTTAGATACTTGAACATATCAAAGGAACAAGAACTTTTTATGATTGCTGACTGTTCAATATGTGTTGGAGAAATGGAATCAAGGCTGATGCAGCCTATTAACAGAAATATAAATAAATTAATGGTCAAGCAAAATTTCGTGATGGATTTAATTGCAGTCATGAATAAAATCTTTTGCTTTTGGAGATTCTCTTCTCTAAGGTTTTGCAAAAAGCCAAGAAATGAAGAGTTGGAGCATGAATTATTAAAAAACAATATCAGGTGTTTCTGAAGAAATATCATTGAGAATGGAAAATTTGAAAGGTTAAATGTTTCTAAGCCTTTAAATGTGAAATTTCAGAATGATCAAATGGCCATGTTTGAAGCTGTTGAACACATAAGGATGCCAGATTCCTGAGGCTGCAACATCTGTTATTCATATAAGTTCTGCGTATGGATTCTGTAGGATGATTAACTGATTCTTCAAAAAAAACCCCTGGTACAATAGGCCAATATTCACACAAAAAATATGTTCAGCTGCTCTGTACAAATGTGTAATGAGGAGGAAAAATCCCCACATAAAACTTGTCTCCAAAACTAGTTCTAGTGAAAGCCAAAACAAATGACATTGAATATAAATTTTAAGCAAACCTTTTTATTACAAGACCACCTGACTTTTGTAATACATTGCTTTGGCTACCCATAGGGGAGTAGTGACTTTATAATTTTATTTTATTTTCTAATTTTACATATTCTATGTAAAATAGCTTTTCATGTATACCTGTGAACATCCAACTTATTTAATTTTTTTGGAATGCAACTTAAGGGATAATTTAAAATAACTTTTAGTAAAGATGGAAAGCTGTTGTTTTGTCCTTGGTGCCATATTTGAGATATTCCAGCACATCTTTGTACAGTTTGGTATTTAGAGCATTCCCCTAGGAGAGGAAAAGGGTAGGAGTGTTAGTATATGGCGTTACAGTTTATTCATTGCCACTGTCACTGCATTAAATAAAGCCTAAATCAGGCACGGGGAGTGCCCAAAGCAGGAGATGGTCCCCCAAACTGACTCTAGAGGACCACCTTGAATAGCACGATGTAATTGTTGACATAGCACAACTAAAAGGCTGTGTTTTTAAACATTCTGATCCCTTTCAGTGTGTTCAGGATTGTTTGAAGAGGTACCAAGAATAAAATTCAGCCACTGAAATTCTGTAATGAACACAGTGCTAATAGAGAAAGACAAGACTCTCACTGAAAAATTTCTAGGTGTTTACAAATAAAAAATTTAGAAAATATTAGTAGATGAAATCTAGAGATGTAGATTTCAAACAGAATATTCCTCATGCTTAATACAATTCTAATGTGATAAGAAAAAAGTTGACTTGCAGACTAGAAGGTCCACAGGCTTTTCCGCTGGTTTCAGATATAACTTCAATAACTGGCAGGTACCAATGTGCTGATGCAGGGGGTAACAGCATCCCTATTCAAAACGTGAAAGGTACAGAGCAATAAAAATGCCAAATGGTAAATGTTTCATTGGCATACACAATAATTATTATGATGTTGATTCTGAGTAAAGTTCAGGTTGGTGACTCTAGAACAAGTCAGATTATATGTTAACTTTTCAAAACACTGAGAAATATCCAAAATAATGAAATAGTCAGTTTTTTCTATTAACTTTTATGAGATGGGAACTGAAAGGGACTGAATCCTTAAAACTTCCATATCCAAGAGTGGTACCATAAGTGTCTGTGGCAGAACACAGGCAGAGCATCAAAGACTGTATGGTCATGTAGTGAACTGCTTCTGTTGTAATTGAATACCTGATACTTACCAGTGCTATGAAGGAAATGGCCAAAACTAGTTAAAATTGCATGCTTTAATGCTTTTGGTTTTATACTCCAACTAAAAAATTATAACCTGATTTAATAAGGTTATTTAATACAATTTTTTGACTCTACTGATTACATAGGAATAACTCCCATGAGAGAATATTTGAATGCAGGGGAAATATATACTGTTTGTGGTGTAGCCAATTAGAGTCTTTATTAGAAATGAATGACTGTGCCAAATTTTGGACAGTGAGTGATATTTCAGTTCACTTAACTTTTAATGAGAGGTAAGTTCTATTAAATTGGGCCCATTGCTGAGGTCATTAGGACTAATTTCAACTTCTCCCATGAACAGTTATGAACAGTCACTTTTTCCCCCCAAAGTTCACTGATGTTGCATTTTGTACTCATTTACATGAACATGGGTTTCCCTCCCCCATGTTGTAGGCAGAAAATTTAATTTTGAATTGTACTTTTTCAAATAGGGAGTTACAGTGTACTGCTGTCTAATATCTCATATTTATCTTTTCCCCTGTGCAAATTACAGTTAATGTTAGGCTTTTATTATGAGCATTTATTGGTTTTACTTCTCATTTCCTTCATCCTTGTTAGAGAACATCCTTGTTAGAGAAGTTTAGTCTGAGAGATGGAAGGGAAAGACGATAATTTTAATTAGTAGATGAGAAACATGTAAAAAGCTGGTTAAGAAAATAGCAGAGTGAAGATTGGAAAAGCAAAAAGAAAAACAACTTGGAGAAGAACGAAATGCTGACCTTGTTCGGTACATTAGGACTAAATGCCAAATCAGTAACATTCCCCATGTGATGCTTCTGGTTTTAGCAAAAGCACTGCAGAAACAGTGAGGAGGGTATTGATTGGCCTTGGGGAAAAGTTATGAACTCCTGCATTTTGGGAAATGTCTGTGCAAAAGTCTGTCATTGTTTCCTCTTGCTTTGTTTGTTTGTTTTGAAGTACACTCTCAACTCCATGGGAATTATTTTCTGAATTTAACAGGACAGCAGGATTGAAAGTTGGCTTGGGAGACAACTTTCCTTAGTTGTCTGTTAATTTTGTTTTGACTAACTGGACCACATGTGGTGCTAAGGAGTCCAAAAGTATCTAACACTGCAGGTCCCATTTTCGGGATGTTGTCTTCGTTCTCACGTCACCTCATTCCAGGCTGGTTGTGAGAGGTTCTTTCCTGGCTTGGAGTTGGAGGAATTGTTATATCCTGCAGCTGGTAACTATGAGCTCTTTCCTGACTGTGGTGTTCCATTAAGCTGACACCTTTTGCAAGTTCTTGCTTTGTCATCCTGCCACAAATAAGTATAACATTTGTCGAAGTTTGTAGAGCATGCAGCAGTGAAAGAAGGCTGAGGTTTATCATAGGCAGCCTCCTTCTTTTCTTAAACATAGTTTACTTTAGCATAACCTCTGAAGGAGAAAGATGGGCTAGGGGCAAGGTGGTGGGCCTTGAGGTGTCTGAAAAGCTGGAGAGGTACAGTGGAAAAGATAGACAGTAGAAAGTGAGCAGGCATAGCTGAAAGAAAATTGAATGATAGAGGTTGTAAAAGATACAGACTAACATTAGAGGTAGAAATATTAGTAAAAAAAGAAAATTAATGTCAGAAAATTATATGAGGTTGTGATATAGTTCATCTAAATAGGGAAGAAGGGAGAACAAAGCTGGAACTTAATATTTTCAGGTTAGTGAATTTAACTGATACATTTCTACTTTTTGCTGTTTGTCTGAGTTGTTTATCAAAGATTTTGAAGCAAGAACAGCTCAGTATGTAGAGTACTTTGATACACTGCCATTACTACAAGCTTTGGGCTCTATGTGTTTTGAAATATAATCTTGTTTGGGACAGAAATGAACATAAAAATAAGCAAACTCAAAAGAATATCAGTGTGATTTGTTAAGAGATGTAACTGTTGGGGTTTATTTTTCCAGCTGTTAATGCTGAGGCCAAAATAAAGCTGATTTCCCTGGAAGCTGGTACTTCAAGGTATCTGATTATTCTCCTTCTCTGCTTTTTTTTGAAAATAGAATGAGTTTGAAGGACAGCAGCCAAGAGAAGCCCTTAGCTGTGGCTCTTGTCAGCATCCTGCAGTTTTCTTTCTGTGTGCATGGTATCCTGCTTCTTCAGTTCGGTAGAGAGGGATGCTTTTGGACATTGGAAAAGTAACTTTTTTGGTTATCTTCTGCTAAATTGAGACTGGGCTAAGGAGTTTTCTCCTCTGTGACAATTATCAAACATAATTTCTGAATCATCTCACATGTTTGTGTGGTTTGATCTCTGAAGTGTATTGAAATAGTAATAAAATGAGGAGATACTGTTATTTGGGATGCAAGTTATGCTTCACAAAGAAAAAGAAGTATAATTCTAATCTCAGGGAACAGCTATTTCAAAACATAAGGGTGTTTCAACTCACAAAAATTGGTTACATATTGTGGCTTTCAATGAGTAGTACTCACACTTGTGTTTTTGCTAATTGAGACTCATTTTGGTCATCAGGTTTAGTTATTGCCGTAATGTTGAGCTGATAGCTTGTGATTTTTTGGTAATGAGTCGATTAAGTTTTTCTGTTTTTTTACCATTGACAAAAGGATACAATTTTTCAGTGAAAGATTATGTAATTATATGCTCTGTCTTTGAAACTTCAGTCCACTATACTTGAAAATATTTTTCAGACTGGCGAATACTAAAACCTGTCATGATAGCTTCAGCAGTGAAAGCAATTATAGAGTGAAAATTGGAGGTATGAATAATTTCCAGTAATTCGAGGAAAATGTTCTTTAGTGTTGAAAATATTACACTGTGGTAATTGTACAGAATGTTAAAGGGTGGATACTTTCTTGAAAATGCAAATTTCCTGGCTTCAGGGTGGTGTATCAAAACTTTCTGTCTGGCAAGAAATTACATTCTATAGTGATCAGGTGTTTGTTGTCCCTTTTTACTCTTTCATTCTGACTCTGCCTTCTCTTTTGTTGGAGACAGGTGAGACCTGTAGAAAAGTGCATGTGCGGCATCGACTCTAATTTGCATCTATTCCATTTCTGCAGGTATTGTCCAGCATTTGAAAAGCAAACAAAATGAAGTCCAGATACAATTAAATGTAATCCAACTTCCTTTCGCTCTTTGATTTTCCAGTATTAATGGATTGCTTGTCATTTCACATTGGATATTTCCTTTTTTTTGGTGGACTTTTAAACAGTATTGAATATGGATGTAATCTCACCCATTCTAAATTGAATATTTAATTTATGTAGAGAAATTTCTGTAGATGCCACTGACTGGTGTTTCCCACCTCGCCAGTTTTTCAACTGGATAGGGAGAGTGAAGTGGGTTTCAAGTGAATGTTGGTGGAGGTTTTGGGGGGATATCCATAAGCTCTCAAATGTTATGTTGGTTAATGGCTGAAAATAAGAGAAGGGGTCTTGGTTTTATTCCTAAATTTATTTGACCTCTAATATGAAGTATTATTCTAATATTCTAACTAGAATAACTGTAAGTGTAATAAGGTGAATATTTTAGATTTTTCTTATGGTAAAAAAAACCTAAGGCCTCCTTTCTTTAGTCGAGGTGAAAGTAAAATCCAACTATATTTAGAAGACCAGAAATAATCTTGCTGCAGGACTTGTGGGGATTCCTGGAATAAAATTCTCACCTGAGGCATGTCAGTGGAAGAGGAGGTTGTATAGGAGGCCACCTTGAGTATACTGGGGACTCCTCACTGGCTGCCTGTGACTGCAGGGCAGCCAGAGTCACCAGCCTCAAGAAAAGTTGATTAAAAGGGTAGGAAAATAGCACCAAGGTGTTTGGTGTTTTGGGGAGGAAAACAGACTCTTGGAGTTCTGGGTTGCTATAAAAGTGCTGTGTCATCTGCTGGTTTTCAGACTGACAGGTAAAATCTGGATGTAATTGCATGATGGATTTTTTTTCCTTGACTATTTTCAGGTGATTTGGATGTTTTTAAAAACAAATTAGAATTCCCAGGACTTCCAAGGTTTCTCTCTCTTAAAAATTTCTAGCCTTTCTTTGAGGGTTTTTGGCTGAGCTTGTGATCTCACTTTTCCCCTATCTCCAATTTAACAAGTTTTGGTTTTTTTCCCTGCTTTTACTCTAGTTCTTTCCTGGAAAAGAAGGAATACATTATGTGAGCTGTAGAAGAACATAGTGCTTACTCTGAGGACACTTTGTGTGCAACATAGAGCGTGTTATATTGTATCTGCCTTTTTTATGACTAGTTCACTTATATTAAAATAAACACTGATAGCAAGCAGGCGTGAAAGACAAACATCTAGTGGTGATGAAAACCATTTAATGATTAGTAGAGAAACATACTTATTGAAAATAAAAACCATGTCTAAAGGCTCTAATGGTGACTCCTCGAAATACTACGATGTTGTGGTATTTGCAGTGCTGTATGTCCTGTACAGTAGATATTGTTTAAAATTGCTTGGGAACTGGAGCTTGCAATTGTGAGCTTGGAATGTCCTGCAGATAATTAAGTTGTGGTCAGGCCTTACAAAAATACAAAGTTCTCGAACTATGATTTTATAAACATGCTACAATAACATTTCTTTATATTTAACAGTTTCTTATAGAAAGCTGATACTCTCACAAGGCATTGACTAAAGGTAAAACATCAAGAAAGAAAAAATATTAAATTAAAACTTCACTTAGGATGTTGACAGTTGGCTTGTAATATTAAACAGATGTGTGTGTTCTTGGGATATTCTTCTTTCAGAACCTTGTTGCATGCTAGTTTTCAAGTGACAGTTACAAATTTTTTATTAATTTAAAATTCTGCTTTCTGCAGTTGTTATATGCTATTTTCTTGGGATCTGTGGACAGTGTGATGCCAGCTGCACTTTCTGCTGTGATAGTCAAGGGGAGCGTTCCTTTGGGTAGACTTAAATTGAGGCATTCCTCATTCACCTCTATAGAAAAATTGTTACCTATATGCAAGTGTACATATATAAAATACATATATGTGGGTTTTGGGCATGATATTACCTTTGCATGTGTAAGGGCACATTTACTGATCTAGTTGTGGGTGTGGTAGGGCATAATTTGGCTTTTGTGGCTCCTAGTAAATATTGCACATAGAAGCCAATACCAAAATAATGGAACTTAAGTTTTTATAAGATGTACATTTAATGAAGCGTAGAGGAAATTATCAATTAAAGGGAAAGTGTATACCACTATTAAAATAATAAAATGTTGTATCTAGTTCTGATGTCAACCTTTTTCAAAAGTGTCATAGTGGTGGGATGTTGCTTTGTTTGGTTTAGGTTTGATTTTTTTTATAGAAAGAGCTAAAAAAATGATCTAAAGTCTGAAAAATCTATCTTGTAGTGAGATATCCTTTAACCTTATTTTGTTACAGCACATGATCACAAGAAAAAAGTCTCCATGATTTGTTCATGGATCCTATGAAGAAACAAAATAAGGTATAGTTGCAGCAAGCATTAGGCATTATTTGAGGTGTGCTTCAGCTGATCCTTGATTTGGTAGATTCTGCAACTCTTGAAATCTCTTATGTCAAGTGCATGTATTTCAAAATACATACAGTACTCAACAAGTAATGCAGCACTTAATGTGTAGAGATGGCTCTGGAATTCACTGCTTCAATACAAGAAAGGAATTGGATTCTGGTTTTCCAGATCCCAGACTACTGCTCCAGTGACTTGTGACTCTGCTCAGTCTGACCTTGGATTGTGCAAATGTATGAGTGTGCTCTCTTCATTTTTAATAATAAATGAACTTCTAGGAAACAAATCATGCTGGGGTATTTCTAAAATAAATTAGCTGTATTAGACTTCACATGGTGCTTAACGTACCACAGAGCTTTGTTGCTGTGAAGTAAGCAACCACTTTTTAATGTTTTTCTTATTGTCATATTTCTTCCTCAGATTTTATTGTCAGATTTCAGGGGATGAGTGATGTACAAAGATGGTTAAATTATATATTTTTTTTTAATTTTTGGGGGGGAGATTAAAGGAATCAGTATGAGGTGATTGTTGATTAAAGAGTGCCACATCGCCATAGTGCGCATACTGACTGAGTTTGATATGCATGAATTTGGTATCTTTCTTTTTTTTTAAAGATTGTGTAAAGACAATGATTCAACATAATATGAGTGAGACTAGCTTGTAAGAATACGCTTTTTTTCTCTTGATGGTGTTGTCAGTTCCCAGATGTACTATTGCAGAAACCCACAGTCTGGTTGCAGGCATTTTATGTATTGAACTGTTTTGAATAAACTGATTTGTATCAATCAGTTCTTAAAATGAAGCAGAAGAAGTTTCTTCTTTTGATGAGACTTGTAAGTTGTGGTGGGAATTTTGTGCAGCATGATGATGATGGGCAGAATCTTCTGTCTGAGCAGGTATACAAATAATTCTGTTATTAGAATGTGTCTTTCTGCTGGGGCTTTGTGGTGGTTGGTTCTGCCATCAGGTTTTGTCCCTCTTGTAGAGGACTTTGAAATAATATGAATAAAATATTAATCATGGAAATTACATGAGAGAACATGCTTTTTCATTAGCCCACTTGGAGACAGAGGGAGATTATATTAGTGTAGTTCCAATTATCCTTACTACCGGTGCTTAAATACTAAGGCTCTGGCAGAACAACTCTATAGATGTCTAGATATAGATCCTACAAAGATAACATGTTTAACTGAGACTGTTGCCAGTGACATATTGTTGTTGATTAAACACAAATGTATATTTTACCAAAAAATACTTTCCTATTGGAATTTTATAAGGAAGAGGATTGTTGTAATACAAAGAAACTGAAACTCTTGAATAGTAAGTTGTTTGGAATTAAGTTTCCTACCTCTTTTAAACTATGAACTGAACTATTATATTGCCTTCTGATTGCATGGTGTATTTTCTGCTTTAAATTGCTATTACGGTAGCTCTGAGAGTCCCTAACTGAGAGCAGAGCTAGATTCCCTTTGCAGAGTGTTTGAACTGTTAACTAAGTAAGACATTGAATGAAGCAAGATGAAATACTGGTTGTAGTGAAATAGGCTGCTGAGTTATGGTTGACTTAATAGAAGAAAATACTGTGCAAAGAATCCTTAGCGGAGTGAAAGTTTAATGCTTGTTCATTGTTCCACATTTTATATTGAGTGAGAGTGAGGGTGAAGGCTCAAATGATGGAAAAATAAGCCTTCACAAGTGTTCTTTAGGATTTTTTTATGAAGATGTATTTCTAATTTTTTTGTTTTGCAAGAAATGAACTGATTTAGTTGAGATTATTCAAATATTCACTTGGGTCCTAAGAGAGCATTCCACAAATGGGAAGGCATTATGAGTAAGGAGATTTCTAATTTGTGTTACTTATTTGTATTTCCAAAGATATGCTGTATCCTAAACCAAAATAATTCTGAAAATATTTGTGCATAACAGTTGTTGGGTAAAACTAGCAATTTTCAGAAAAAATGTAGTTTTGAAACTCTCTCTGAGTTGTAGCAATTAACCTACATGCACATTTATAATTCTAGAAAATAGACAGCATATTACATTCAAAGACTGGATCTGATAGACTCAAATTGCTTAAAACATCAGTTATTGAAGATCTCCCCCTGGGACTTTGAGAAACTATTTAACAGATGAAAGTACATTTTGAAAAGTCTGACCTTACAGGCAATCATAAAATGAATCAAAACAGTTCTTTCCTCCCCTGAAATGTACAGAGCCCATCTGTATCTAATCCAGTAATTATAGACTGAGTTCAATTACCTTTTCAAACTTGGAGCAGACTGGAGACTAGGCAGTGAACAAACATAGGGTTTTGTCTAGACCTCAATTGACCACAGTCTAAAACTTGAATTTATATCTAATTTTATTTTTAGCGTAGTTTGATAGTTTTTAAAGGATTTATTTTGCTGCCTAGTTCCTAGATCATGAAGGTTTTTATTTGTTGAATTAGTGTTTATGGTGGCATTTTTTATTCCAGTGAACTTAATAAAATGGTACCAAGTCTTAAGAGTTTACTGTAAAAATAATTTTAAATTTTTAAAAAGTGGATTAAACAGCTCTTTTGAATCTTTGATATTGCCGCAATGAAATTATTAAATACTCTGAACAAAATTATGTAATTAATGTCTGTGCTCATACCCATTTAATACTCAGATTAGAACACCCACCTTTGATGGTTTTGGCTCTTGCAGAAAAATGAGCCCCGACTGCTTGACTGCAATATTACCAGTAGTTGACACAGATTAGAAACTGTTTTGAAAATAGATTTTCAACTATTTTATTAATTTATTTCAGTTAAAGCAAATAAACTATCCATTCAGCCACACAGGCAGTGTTATAGAATGCATACACAGCTACAAGTCATAGCAGTTAGTGTAAGTTATCACTTTGAGCACCGAGTGGAACTCAGGCATCTTTTGATATTATCCCACAAACAGAACAAACCACATAATATACATCTTGCTGAGAGGAATCCTGTGCTGCCTTCACTGTCTGACACAACGTTTCCAATGGTGTTGTTACTCCTTGTGGGACAGCTCTGAGCAGCCTTCTCTGGACAGGAGTTCTTTGCAGCAAAACTGTGCAATTCTCAGAACCCAGCACAGTGTGCAGGACTGGGATTGTTACAGCAGGGCATTTCCTATCTCTTGGGTAGCAGTGGAGGAGCAATGATTAAGGACAGAATAAATGCTTTATTTTTGACTTTTAATTGTGCAGTGTGCTTTTAATAGATAGAATGGCATTTCTTGGCAAGTGAAGCCTATGATAATTTGTGTGTTTAGTTTAACTTACTTATTCTTAATAATAATCAGTATTTTGTAGCAGTTGCTGTAATTAGATAAGAATGTGGTTCATGATGACTTCCAAGTCAACACGTATTTGATGAATAAGGCACACTGTTCCAGTAAGTAGTAAATTTGACATGACAAGCAGGAGTCTTTTGATGTTTAATTGGCTTTCCTTGTAACACTTTAGGAAAAAAATGATCTAATGAATGTTGCGTTGACTGTAAAGCTGAAGCCCAAGAGATTGCATGGAATGTATTTTGTCTCCATATTTTGTAAGCATGGGAAAAGCTCTCTAATATTTCTCTTTGGGTGTTTTTTTTTTGGGGTGGGAAGTGTTTGTTTGGTTGGTTTGTTGGTTTGGTTTGGTTTTTTAGTGTATAATAGTTTTCTGGATGAATGATACAGTTCTGAAGAGGTAATATGGAAATGTGTAAAATTATATTCATGATCATTATTTTAAAGCAAAATCTGTACTAGTGTAATATCAGGAAATGTAGTAGTTTATAACATCAGTCTGGTTTGTTGTTTTGGTTTTTTTCCCTCTCAAAAAGGAAGGACCGTCATGCACTTAGAAGTCAGGAAGTCCAATTTAAAATTTCAGTCCTTCATCAAAATCCTATTTACAAAAGCATTGGGAATTTCTTTATTTCTCCCTGCCTTGACTCCACATCAGGAGCCAAGAAAACCTTTCAGCTGTTGCTAATACAAATGTCGTCATCTGTGCAATCGTATTTGTATTAGTAGATTTATCTTAGAAGGTCTAACCATACTCTGCTTCCAGTAAGCCCCCTAGCACTTTTTTTTTTTCTTCCTCCTTACTGTAATGATGATAAGAAATAAAATTCACCTAGAAATTCTCTTAAAGTTTATGCTGCCATAGAATTTACCACCAGACTGCTATGGAAAGTAGAGATGGTTGATGCAAGTTTCTTAACTTTTAATAATTCTATGTTACTGTTTCAAAGGAAAAATCTTCTATGACCAGGATGTGGAATCTATTTCCTGTGTTTTATTTTATTTTACACTTCTTCAGTATTGCACAGAACTTCAGAAATGAAAGCGTTTTAAGACCAACAGCTGAAATGAGTAATGTTCTGAGAGTAAACTAAGGCAGTACCTGTAGTCTCCAGGTTACCTGAAATGAGAAGTCTAGATTGAGCACTGTGTTTATTCTGATCTGCATAGTTTTAATTCTAAGGGGTAGTGACACTACTGACCCCAAATTCTAAGGCTACTAACAGTAACCTAAGAATAATGCTGGCTGTGATATACAGAAGTTGTGTTACAGGAAAAAAGACTCTTCCGTAGTCTCAAGATTTTTTATGACCACATCAAGTGTTTTTCCCTAGTGAAGGTTGATTGGTTCAGTTCCATCTCTTTGCTCATTAGAAAAAGGACTTTGTTTTGTGATTGTTGCAAGAAACTGCTGTTAATTTTCAGTTGCATTCTGATACTGCCTAATAGATTTTCTGCTGCGTACATTGCGTACACTGTATTTGCAGTGTAAGATAAAAACAGACTATTAAAAATCAACTGTGTTTTCAGTTTAATGGAAAGAAAAATTTTAAAAGTGAAAGCATTTGTCCTTTGTGCTTCAGTGGATATCTGTGTATTGGCTGTTTTCACTTGAGTAGCTCCTATAATTGTACGTGTCCACTGCCTCAGAGCTGGCGCTCCAAACCCGGCAGAGAGCATGCATCTTTTAGCTGCCTCTATTCAAGGAAATGCATTTAATTCCCCTTGTAAGATCATTTTTAAATCTAAATGAAATATTAACTATATTAAAATCCCTGGTATTGACTTTGGAAAAAAATTGAGGTTCTTCAGAAGTCACCCCATTTCCTCCTGTTTCACTTATTTAAAAGAAGCAACTTTCTTTTGCCTTAATTTGTTTCTTCAAACTCTTACATTTTTGGTGTGTGCTTTTCTTTCTGGTTCTGCATATTGTAGTTTGTCATAGGTTTCTGTTGAAATCTGTCACAATTTTAGTGTCACTTATTTCTTATTGGTGGTATTTTCTTCTTCATTTGCACTCTGATTCCTTTGTTACTGTACTTATTTTCTGATTCTTGACTGATTTTCTCTGCATTACAGACTTAGTAGACACTTGTTTATTTAAGTGGTGAGAAACTATTAGCTACAAGAAGGATATTTTGGTTGCCCACAAATACCTAGTCAGTTGCTTTACTTTCTGCAGGAGAAAGGAGGCTTTTTCCTCTTGTTGCTATCTGATTTTTGTATAAGACAAAGGAATTCAAAGTGTAGTCTGTGTGAAGCTTAATCTTTATAAATAATTTTTCCTTTGTCTTATTTTTCCTGTCTTGTCCAGCTATTGCTTCTTGGACTCCATTTATGACATTAATTAGTATTAATAATGGCTACTGATTAAGCAATAAAAAGATACTTGCAGTCATTAAAGCTATGCTTTTTAAAAACTTTCTTAAGTGCAAATTCCTCAAATAACTTTAAATAAAAGAAAAATCATGTTGAGTTAATTAAGCTATATAAGAAGTCACAGTACAGCTAATTTGATACATTGCAAGGAGATAGAACTAAACAATATTATGTGAGTAAATCTTTCTCTTTAGACACTGGGGTTTATTTTCCTTCTCTTTATTTTTCTATCCTTATGCATTTTTGTCTTTTCCCTGCTTGTTGTTGCTGCAGTCAGACAGACACTTGAGTTCCTTATGCAGGAACAGCATTTGAATTGCTCTATAGGGGACTGAAGAGCATTCAGGACAAAAAATATATCTTCAAACTGGTTTAGATATCCTGACTTTAAGGATACACCACTGGTATACACTGGGTTCAACAATCTGCTTTTCCATTTGTATGACGTTAGAGTTACAGGCATTTGAAATTGTTGTGTGTTTCTGTGGGGAAAAATCGTAATTTTGGAATGCTCTGGTTCTAATGATGATGTGCCAAGGAGTAAAACATGTTATTAAAACATGAGGTGAGGTTAACCCTCTTCTTGCAAGCATATATATATATATATACACACATAAAGTGTTTTGTTTAAGCTATTTTGAACACCTTCAAGGAGAATATTTTACATTCTAAGAGATTTAAGAATTGGTTTGAGTTTGTTTCTTTCCCCTGTAAGTGTGGGGTTTGAGTTTTTTTGGTTTTGTTTTGGTTTATTACCCTAAATAAGGGTCCTATTCTTCCAGTACATGCTAAACTCTTGTGTTTCTGATATCCGTCTCTCATTTGCACTGTAATTAAAATTACTGTTTTAGCTTGAGTGTACCTTACTTTTCCTGTTTTTTCACTCTTTACCTCAGACCATGTCCTTCTACTTCTGTTTCTATTCCCCCTTCCATCTGCAATTCTTCACTTCCTTCAGTTTTAAATGTTTCTCTTATTTTTCCACCCTTGTGCCACAGTGAGCTTTACCAGCTCCTGCTCCATTTATTCATGCAGTCAGACAGATATCTGCTTGACATTTACCACTTAATCTTGAGCAGTCTCTCTATGGTAAATTCTCTTGCTACTATTAAGTTTCCATGTTCTTACTGTAATTGATAGCCTTAATATTTTCATCTTAAAGTTGCTAGTGAGATAGCTCCTCAGCAGGGACATACTTCATGTTTACCTTTCTCTCTTCCTAAGCTCATGCCAGTGCATGAGCAGAATGCTGAAATACTGATGAAATGTATTTCAGTAATACTGACTCATCTGTAATGCAGAGTAGAGCTGTGAAGCAGTGGCGTAGACATTTGTTTGATCAGGTGTTTGTAACCCAAATAGAAACTGGAAAATGTAGTATCACTTCTGTTCTTGACAAGGGAGACTGTTCACTAATTTTGTAAGAGCTGTGAAATATTGTGGCAAATTGCAGGAGCATTTTACTCTAACCTTGAGTGAAAATTGTACACAAACCAGTATCCATATTACAAGAGATTCTCTAATTTCTCCATTTGTTTGTCTGCTGAAACACAAGTATTTTTCATCCAGTTGTTTTGTTATTTCCCCACACAATGCGTTGGCATGTAGCTACTGCAACCCAGCCTAGGCAATCTAGTTATTATGGCAAAAGACAGAGGTAACATTGTTTTTTTTTCACTGTGTGTGATTAGTGAGATACAGTGAAACTGTTTGGTAGACACTGAGTATTACAACAAAGCATCTTAGTAAGTTTTACAGTTTACTAAGTTTGGATAGTTTGCTCATGTTGTTAGTTCCTTCTTGCCCTACATGCTACAGCAATCACCGTATGTTTACCAGCAGAAAATTGTGAAAGGAAGGTCTCTATGAAAATGCTAGCATGTCTGAAATGTGTGTGCCACAAACTGTTGAAAAACTGTGATGTTGAAAAACTGTTAATGTTGCCTATAAAATAAAAAGTCGGATGAAGGAAAGTAGTCCCTGTTTTATTCTCTCCAACAGAGTGTTTCACAGAGTATTTTACTCTAAGAAGTAAAATAAGAACTCAAAATCATTTTGCTAAGTAAGTATTTTAATAGATTTTTGTCTTCTGAAGCTTTGATTCTTCAGAGTTTATAGAGTAAGCACAATCCTTTTCTTTGCGTTGGTTTATTTGATCTTAGGTGCTGGATGTCTGATGCAGCTCTTACTGCAAAGTCCTTGTGAACAGGAGTCAGTCAATAAATCCATGTCAGTGTCTGTTCCACCATCTTGTTTGCTAGGATTGTCTCACAGCTGGCTGGGCACTTGGTCATTTCAGAATGGAGACCGTGTTCCTTTCCTGAGCAGCCATGAGGATAATGCTGTGGTTTACAGACCTCTTTTCTTGGAGGCCCTTTGGAGCTGACTGGAACCTCAGATGTAATGCAGCAGTATACAGTGGTGGTATGTCTCAATGCAGATGCAGTTTCAATTTATTTCAGCCAACCCTTTTGTTTCCTTTTCTTGAGTATCTTGGTTTTGCCTTAGTTTTTGTTTGTTTCTGTTTCTCTCCCTGTGTTTTCTTTTCTGTGGATGTGTACCATCAAAAAGCCACCTACTATGTGAAGTTGTGGGTTCCTGTGAATTTGAGACGTTCTAGAAATAGATAAAATGCTTTTATAAATCAGTAATATGTTGTAGGGAGTGGTAACCTGTTACAGGATACAGGTCAGTTAACTAGGAAACAAGAACAGACTTGTATTTTGAGGTGTCTTGCATGGTCTTGCAAAGTTCACTTCAATGAGTCTCTTTTCGCATTCTTACTACAAGCCAAGCTTTGTTATGTTCTTGTGAGCCTTGGTTTGACTGTCTCCTAGATCTTTCTCTTCTACGTGCTGAGTTAAGAGGAGGAGATTAGAGCCTCATATCTCCTGAGGTTTTCACAGTTTGTACTCTGGCTTATGAACAGTTACTGTCTTACTAGAAATGTTTCGCTTTCAAGCAGCTTAGTATTTTTTTCTTTCTCTTATTTGTAATGTGTTTGTCATTGTATAATAGATAGAATAATTGAGTTCACACTTTAGTTGTAAATAAGGCTGAACTTTATTTTTATGATTTTCCTGATATGGTTTTATTATTTCCCACTGATATGGTCAAGGAAGGCTTACATGGTGACATATATAGGTAATGTAACCACCAAAAGTGTCACAAAATAGTTTATTATAAACATACAGGAATTGGAGAAATTATCTGTTAAACTGCATTTTTATTATAAAGTTTTCTTCTACTGTATACTTCAGTATTTCTTACAACTTCTGTAAAATTTACGTAGCTATGACAGATGTTTCCACAGGAAGCTATTTCAGTCTATAGTGATGTGAAATTTCCTCTAGGTTTTGGGCTATGTTTTTGTTTTGATGTTACATTGTAAAGCACATCAGAGTTTCCTCATGTGAACTTCAAGTTCTTTTCCTTGCTTTTTGAAAGTACAACAAATGCTGTTGCTCTTTTAACTCTTACTTAACTGACCTATAAATACTTAATTAGTTTACCCTTGAATTTCTTTATGTAGCACAATTGTTCTTGAGGGTCAGCATGCTGGAATGTTTCAGGCAAACTTGTAAATACTTAATCTATAGGAATCACTATTTCTGAACCTTTTTTTTAGCTATGCTGACATATAAAATGCTTTCCAGTTTGTGTATTTTTATTCTTCTCTACTATTCCCAAACTTTTTATATGAGAAATTCATAATAAGTTTTGTGCTGTGTTCCTGTTGCCCTTGCAATGTCAATGCACTTTTTCATGATTGTTTATATTGTTAAAAATGTTTAATATAAATATATGAATATATAAATAAAATATATAAAATACATATTTTAGCTTTTTAAATCTGAAAGTCCTTAACTTTTTTTAAGTGATTGGCATCTCTAGCAAGTAAAATTAAAACTCAGAAATCTGAATGCTTTGTTCAAATTGGTTAAAGGAGTATGATTAAGTTGTAAGAAGTAGCCCATCAAGTAAAATCTCACAATTGCATACAAAGCTGTCTGTTGAATTAAAAAAACAGAAACCCAACTTTCATTTGCAATAGCACCGTTCTGATTTTCATTAAATAAATTATGTTTTACTCTATTTTGTTTAAACTCTAGATTAATTTCTATGGTTACAGCGGATATAAATCTCTAGATTGCCTTTAAAAGATTGTTTATTCAAAACAGGACTGACAGTCTCTCCTCAAGAGAAGCTATTACTTAATTTTATTTTTCTAAGTTTAAATGCTTAAAAAATATTTGTAATGGTACCCCAAAGGCATCATAAAAATGTAAAAATAATTATACTCTAAAATTACTGAAATTACAGGAAGTGGACATTCAAAAAATCTTGCTGAGATTCATGGCTGAGAAAAAGTGAGAAAGGAAAAGTACCTTACTTCACAACTTGAAGTCTTGTAAGGGATTTCTGCTTTCATTGATTAAAAATATACATTTGAATCGTCAGTATTACTCAGATCTGAGAGAATAGCATTAATTTCCCTTTTAATTACAACTAAATCTTTCTCCTCACACAGTCTGCAAGCACTTTCTAGAGAGAAGTTTTTATGTTATTATTTTTTTTCAGGTAGAAATTATTCTCTCTATGGTGGGGGCATCTTTTTCTTAGGCCAAACAGCTGGCAAATATGCCTAGGTAGATGAAAACCAGCATGAAAAGCATTTTGTGATGAACAAATCCTGGGTTCAGCAATACTGTTTTTGGACACTTAATATGTTACTTTAGGAACGTAATGGTCATTTGGTTGTTAATGGAAACATGGAAGGGCAGTGTGCTCTAAAGGAGGAGACTCTTCTCTTGGACTTTGATTATGTCAGAAGATTCTTGAGTGGAGACAAGATAAAGAGTCTTTGTTCTGTGATGTTTTTAGTCCACTTGTGCGCTGATAAATGTCTAGCCTTTGCTGCAGAGTTGGGCACCTCTCATGGTTTGCCTGATAATAATACACTCATATTTCTCAGAAAAGGACAGGATGAAGAGAAATGGATAATATTTGAATTTCAGACTGACTGATAGTGTTCATCTCTGGTCCAAGAGTTACTGAAAAGATTTTTTTTTTTCTGCTATACTTTTCCTCACCTCAGTTTGCTATTATAAGGACTAGTGGAGAAGAGTTATTTTCCCTAGGGATGGAGGACGTATATTTTTGTATGTTTCTGTGTCCTCGATGCTCTAACAAAGGAGTAGTGGCTTGCTCAGAAAAGGCAGTGAAGCAGAGCATTTGAAGTGGGGCAGAGGAGGAGATGTGCATGCCTGATGCAGAACCTCTGTCCGGGTTTCCTGACAATGTGAATATCAGCCTCTCTCAGTGCGTCACTGCATAAGCCATGGAAGGACTTACCAGGGCCGAGGAAGTTCCTACCATTTAGGACAGAGGGTCCTGCTCTTTGGGTTTCATGTTAAAAGAGGGGGCAGAAAAGGCCCTTTGTCTTCATTTGTACACTGATCCATAAAGCACTTGGATTAAAATCTTAATGTGTACTGAATTGGCTTATTTCGAGTATATTTAGTTATTGCTTTTGTGCCTGATCTATGCATGTTGTTTATGTAAGGATTCATAAACTTCTCATTTCTGACTGGGTGTTTTTCTTGGTGCATTAGTGGGGGAGAAACTGATTTGGTAAAAATGCTAGAGCAACCACTAAAGTAAAGTTCAGTCTCTATGGTACAAATTAAGGTGTTGAAAGATAGTAGAAGTATTTTTGCACTAGGCACATGATTGTACCAATGATGAAAATCAGGAAAATACTTGCCCCTCTGAATAGTATTTGACAAGAGTTGTAGAATCTCGAGACAGAGTAGGTGTCGTGTCAGTTTGTGCTCTGTATCAGTGCATGGGTGTATGAATGTAAACACACCGAAAATGTAGAGAGAGCTCTGAGTGGGAAGGGCCTGGCAGAGGGACTGCGGAGCCTGAGCGAGGCGAGGCTCTGGCTGCGGCTTCAGGGAGCGCGGCCGCGGCAGCAGCGCAGCTCCTGCCCCGGGCTCGGCTCCTGCC
>JAHLSL010000015.1:21571859-21628171 GCA_025920805.1 Petroica traversi | reverse complement strand
GCCCCGGCCTCAGCCCCGGCCCCGGGCTCGGCTCCTGCGGTGCCTTGCGGTGGCTTATGCTGAAGCAGTTTCAGCTTGGTCCCAAAGGCAAGCACGAGCACATGGAACTCTCTGAATTGCACTGCAAAAACTTCTCAGAAAATCAGAAGATTTCGTAATAATGGTCAGAAGGAGTAACCATTTATTACTGAGCTTATGTTAAATGAGAAATCTCTATTGTAGAACGTCTTTGAGTCACAAAACGTAGTACTAAAATGAGCTCAGACTGTGAGAACAGGGACAAGGAAAATATCTCTCACAGAAAGACACAAGCAACGTTGAATGCAGTTACTGAAAGGTTGTAAATGGAGCATTTTCAATAGCAGTGGTAAAGGCCAATTATTGCAAATACGTATTTTGACCAATTTCCTTGTATCTCCCAACCAAAACATTCCCCACAATTGTTGTGGGGTATACATTTTAGTCAATGAGGTTTTGGATGATTCTGTAAAAATATAAATGTTAAAGAAAGTTATGATTAGAGTTTGACAGTAAACAAGAAAAAGATAAATAGTAAGTTTTATTAAAATCAGGCGTTGTGCTCTTTCTTTTTTTTTAATTGAAAGTATTTGTTGCCACTGAGAATAAATGAAAACTAGTTACTGAAACCATTTAGCGTGATATTACATTGTAGGAAGCTTACTGTTAGTTTTTTCAGGTAGTCTCATTTTGCTATTGACTGTCTACAGACCATTTTCAGAATATCTGGATGTGCTTCTGTATGTGATGGTATGAAACAGGTGTGTACCCACAAGAACTAAGGAAACAGTGACAAAATTAATGCAGACCTCTATCCTGAAGTCTATGTGTGTTGCATTTTTCTGGTTCAGAGTTGAAAGTCAGTATTTGTAAGTAATTATCTTAAAAAACAAGACTTTTTTTTCCTCCTGTTTACAAATGCTTGAAGTACAGAGCATTAAAACCCATTTTAAGGATTTATAATGTATTTGAGGATAATTTCCTGGGGAAAAAAAATCTGTGACTTCAAAGTAATTTTTCTATACAGGTGGAGTTTGTTGTCAGTGCCATACTCATTTTTAAAATATTCATCAGCCTTAACCCCAAATAACACTCTGGTTAAACCTTCATCCAGTGGTGATACTGGGTACTTTTGGTCTTTATTGGGGTCAGTGGGGAAGTGGAGTTTTCAAGCTCTTGGATCTTAATTTTGTATGATTCTTATAAGAAGACTCTTGAACAAAAAATGTTTGCAGTTGTGTCACAAAATTGCAAGAATAATTTTTTCTTGATATTTGACTGAATCTTACACTAACTCTGCATTATTTTTATGGAAGGCATATTAAGATGAAATGTGAGGCTTTTAGGCTGATAGTGAGTTATTTACTACCAAATTCTCCATGATGTATAATTAAGTATGAATAAAAAAAAAACCCAAAAACAAATGTAGATCTAAAGTGCACTTTACAGGCAAAGTATTTCTATGTAAACTGACAGTAGCACGTATAATTAAACAATTTTTGAACCATATGCAATATAAATAAAAATGTTAGGCAAGAACTAAAAAAAATTAATTAAAAATGGTTTACAGCCAACTGTGGGGTTTTTTGTTGTTTTAATGTACAAGACAGTGCTTAATATCAAACTATCATAAATTTTTTCTTTATGATAGTTTGATATTAAGCAAAATGAAATGTTTTTTACTCCAGACCAGGTGTCAGGAAATTGGCTTTGCTTCTTACTGCAGTCTAAAGTTTTCTTAATCGCTTTGTTAATGTGCACCAAATACTGTCTGTGGTATTCTACAGACAGGTTTTAACTTCCAGTATTCCACAATGACTAATGAAATTGCCTGTGATGATTCCTTAAAATTTTGCTTTAATTTTATATTAAAAATTGTGTTGATTAAATTAGAAAAATACTGATGTTAAGTATTTTTAAGATATTTTTTAAATTTTGTACCGTCTTTACCTTGACGTTTCAAGCAGCCTCACTCTTCCTTTTCATGGTATTTAATTCAATTAATTCAGTTTTGATTGTTCTTATCCCATATACCACCCCCTCCCCCCATTCTTGGTTAATTCCTTTGCTTCAATTGCAAGGCTACTAATAAAATGCAATAAAAAAATGTTTCTCTGCCCGTTTCTGCTGCTGTAACATATATGGTGATGTAAAGCAGAAACTGAACAAAGTCACAATTTTCCTGAGATTAGAGGTAGCCAGGCTGGCTGTCTCCTCGCCTGTTCCCGCTTCCCGCTCCAGGCCACCCCCACGCCGCAGTTTAGATATTATTTGCTCTTTTGGGTCTCAGATTACGAGAGCAATTGATCTGCGTGACCTATTTTAGAAACTTTCACGTTTGCTGGGGAAACCTAAACCAAATGTATCCCCTCAAGAGACAAATCAGCTGCAAACTGGCCGGTTGACGGGTGGGGGCAGCCCGTGTGTCCCTGCCGTCAATCCTGGGGACACAGCTCCACCTCATGGCGTGCTGGGAACTCAGCATTAAATCCTTCAAAGAATAGTCTTCACACCCATAAATTCAGAGTTTCGGCTCCCGATTTAAACTTTGGTTTAATTCACTTGGTTTTATCTCTGTTGCATGCCACTGTACCAGAAAATTATATAATTTCATCTTTTGAAGGTTCCAGTTCTGAAATGTAGAATCCAAGTAACAGTACTTTATAATCGAAAGGCTTGTCAGTTCTTAGTAACATCCAGCAAGAGCCCTTGTTGATTCAATGGGCTGGCAGTGCTTAAAATATAACCAGTGTGATACCTGGCCTTTCCTGTGTTGTATTTTTTAAAAGTTCATATATCTAATCAAAGGTAGTTTGTACTGGAAAAGTTCTCTGTAGGAGTCATCAGATAATTTTTAACTAGTTTTCATTTGTAATAGTTGAGGTGAGAGCCAAAGCTCTTACTTTAAAATTTATTTAATATAAATTGTGCTTCCATTTATAGTGTCTATTCTGCTTGGGTTTTACTCTGAAAACACTTGGGTTTTAGTTCTGAAAACACTTAACTTTGTTACGTGCACTAACCATGGAAAAATACCTTTTTTGTTTTTGTAGTAATTTTTTGTCACTATGATTTAGACATTGGAAAAACAAGTTTTTGTTCTTACACTAATTACTGTATCTTCTCCTAGTACTGAGACTACTTTTTTTGGTCAGAAACGTGCAGTTCCTGTTCTTTAGCTGATGTCTTACTAAAATTCAGAATTTCTCTTGAAATGTCAAAGGGTACATTCAGCTTTGACTGTATGTTTGGAATTGAAAACATGATAGGTGTCTAGATATTAATATTATAATAGTCTTAAATTTTCTGCTTTTTGCAAAGAGACTTGTAGAATATAGTCACCTTTTCATGAATCTATAGATGGAATCTGTTTAGGCAAGACATTGGAGATAATGTTTTTCAAACATATTGGAAAATTAAATGTAAAATTTTGTTTGGGTTTTTTTTCCCACCCTGTTTTTAGAGTTAGTATGGCACTGTAGTCAGCAGTGCTTGTTAGTGCTGCTGAATCAACAGTAAATACCGTGTCTCTCACAACTTTTACAAAAGCCTTTCTATTATGTTTTGGTTTTAAGAAATTTTTAAAGTTTCTTTTAACAAAGTACACCTTTTAAAACATTCAAAGTGGCAATACAGTGGGAAGTGTAACCGTCAATTTTATATGGTAGGAAATAGTTGCGATTGTTCTGATGGAAGAGTAAATTTGATAAAGCGCTATATTTGTTCAATGAAAATGACTATTCAGCACGGTTGAATTCTCTCTACAATATGTCACGGGAACCTACTCCAATCATTTTAATCGTAAACAATGCTGCTGCTTCTTGCAGTGGGTTAAACGCATGCAAATTGGAACCTACTGTTTCATGAGTGATCAATTCTTTGTTAAGAGTGGAAAGAAATGCTGTATGTATTGCTAAGAGACTGAAGCAAGCGTAGTCAGCGTCTTCCTTCTAAAGTCTGTGCATCTCATCAAGATGCTGCTTTGGAGGCAAGGCTTTCCTGTTTCTCATCTTTTAAATGACTTAGCCTGCTCTGAAATCATTAGAAAAAATCTCTGAACAGAGGAACATCTACCATTTCTAGTGCAGGCCCCAAGTATAAATAGAGCTATGCATGCCACCTGTGGTAGCAGATGGCAGCCATTCACAGCTTCCTTTTGTGTCGGACCTGCATTAGATGCAATAATTGCTTTTATGTTTTAATAAGAGTTGTTTAAAAAATATATAGTGGCAACAAAACACAGATATATGTATTAAAGAAAGTTTCTAGTGAGGCTCAAGTGCAAACTGGTACCTTTCAAAACTAGCTTTAAAGAATTTACATTACAGGCTATAATGTGAATTTATAGTGTTTTTCACTTGCATGATGTTGATGCTTTTGTTGGCCGCCCAGTGGCAAACTGCTGCTGCTCCACTGTAGAGAATCAGTTGGGTTTTCATAATCAGAACTACACTTGGGAGTTTTTAAATAAAACCTGGAATCTCCAGATTCATTCTTGAGCTTAGGAGGTTATCGTATGGAATTTCTTAGGTTGTTATTAAATATACCTTATCCATTCATGTCAGATGCACCTTGTAAGAAGCTCCCTACTGGTGTTATTCAGCTTCTGCCCTCCCTTGTACTGATACAGATATTTTTGGAGCTGAAATGAAAGAAACCAATTCTTTCCAGAAGAGTAATTACTAAAAAAAGTAATTTCAGTCTTTTGGGCTGTGATATTGACCCTCAAGGGAGTGTCAGTAGGAATTGGAAGAGAATAGGAATAGCCTGGAGTTTCCTAGGTGGTCTTCATTGTTAGAAGGAACATAACCCACTGTATTCTGGTTGTGAACAGAAGCTCAAGAAGATGCTGTTGCTGTAATGTTGCTGGTGCTCACAATATTGTGAGGAAGGGTATTTTTCCCCCTATT
Source organism: Petroica traversi (assembly GCA_025920805.1). Taxonomy (NCBI): domain Eukaryota; kingdom Metazoa; phylum Chordata; class Aves; order Passeriformes; family Petroicidae; genus Petroica; species Petroica traversi. The sequence continues at coordinate 21,623,243 of JAHLSL010000015.1, read as the reverse complement.
CTCCTAGAAATGTCATTTATGTGGAAATTCAGCAGTGATCTTCCCTGTAAGATAACCTGGGGGGGGGGGCGAGGGAAGAGGGGGAAAAGGAAATAATTTCTTTATTTCAGGGCTGAAGGAAAGGCATATTTCTCTGCTCCAGACTTTTGGAGAAAAAGAAAGCAAATTTGCAGATGCAAAGAATAGGAACCATGACAAGAGGCCAATACTCAGATGTGCTTGCCCTTCTTCAAATTACTTTCATCTATCCTTTTGACACTTGTGTCAACTGGTGGTATAAATGTTTTGAAAACAGGCATGTAGAGCAAATTGGAAGTTGCAGTTATGATGGATGAGTAAATGGAGTGGAAAAATGGATGTGCTGAAATGCAAGTGGGATTTAGAATTCTACTAGATCTACTTGAAAGATTAATTAGAGAAGTTACAAAAATTTATACCAGAAGCAGTGGAAAGCAGGGTGAGAAAGACAGACTGGCCAAGAAAACTGTTGCAGAAGGGAACATTTTTTTTTTACAGAGATAAAGTTAGGTTTGGCCAAATTCACAATGAGTTGCTAATGGTATTAAAACCCTCTTAAAGTAAAGTATTCTTTAGCTATTTTAATAAAAAGAAAATTAGCTAAAAGTGTGGCTTTTTCATGCAACTGGAGTATAGATGAGAATAGTTTAGTCATGGACTCTAGAGTAAATTAATAAGGAAAAAGCCATGGAGCAGTGGGGTAAAAGCAAGATACATACTGGGAACTGGAAAAAATAATAATAAAAAAAAGGTGTTTCCTGCAGAAATAGTTAAAAAACAACCAACAGCAGTGAATGCCTTTCTAGTCATTTGTATTGGAAATGGGTGGATACAAACTGGAACAAATGCAGAGGGAAGCTATGGGTTCCACTACTGCAGAACTGTTTCGTGAGAAGGAAATGAAAGCTTGGGGTCATTTGTCTGGGCTACAAAAGTTAGAGATAGATAGATAGATAGATAGACAGACAGACAGATAGATAGATAGATGCATGATAGATAGAATTACTGACATGCAGGGAACCATAGCTTTAAGAGAAAGGACCATTCTGAAGCAAGAAGAGAAGCTGGTAATCAGTAAACCTGGAATTTAGACAATAATTTGACAGCAATAAGAGCAATAGAATTCTAATAAAACCACTTAGTTGTAATAGGGAGAAGCTTTATTACCTTTAGGCTGAAGCTTGATAACTTTGTAAAGAGTGCACACTGGGCCTCTGATAACACGAGAAAAAGTACAAGTGGATGACCTTGGAGATATCTTCAAGAATTATATTTGTATAATCAGGGATATTTTGTGTCTACAAAAAAAATCAAGCAGTATAGAAAAAACCAATTTTTAAAAATAAAATTTACATTCCCTCCCTTTAATGCTAGTGAGATCCTATTTTTAATAAAAAAAGTTAACTTTGTTCATATGGTTATGACAAATTGAATTCAAAGCTGTGCCAGTAGTACTGGTAACAAAAGGTGAAAGAAATATCGGCAGTGCAGGATTGCAGAAGATACTGTTAGAATTTGAGGGAAACTAGAACAAGAAGTCTCACTTCTGATGCAAATCTTGGGAACTAAGAGCTTGATGTGAGTATGGGCATAATGGTGTCATTCTAAATTCATGAAAATAGCTTTACAAATGAAGGAGAGGCAAAGTGGGGTCAGTGCAATTCAAACACATGATGACAATTTTAGCCTAAATAGAATGCTCTTTGTGACTAGATGAATTAATTACTGTAAGACAGTGCTCTTGCTTGTCATTCTGATTCTTTCTGCTTGTTAATCACTCCTAAATTGTAGCTATTGCAGTAATATTAAGATTTATTGCTTACAAAATTTTGCTTATCTATATTCTAGTTTAGTGTTTTCTTATGTATTAATGTAAATGTTTTGAAGTGTTTCTTATTTTACATTTGCTTTGTCCTCTGTAGTACTTTCTTTCTGCCTGTTAAGTATTTTTGTTCCACTGGAACACTGTATAACTGTTTTCAATGTTTTGCTTTCATAGTCAGGCTTGATTTATCTATTCAGCAAATTCGATGACATACCAAGTCTAAGCTGAGAAAGAGATTACTGTACGAATAATAAGTTCAAGTGGCAATAGAAGGAATATCTATAAAATGGTTTCACTTACTCTTTGTGCCTCATTGGTCTTGTAGCAATTGCAGTGTTTCCCTCCTTACTGTGCATAATGGTGCTAACACACGTAAGGAAACTCCTGAAGGTACTGACAGAACTCAGTTTGCTATGAATGGGATGAAATTTCCTGTGCTAATCACACAGAAAACTTGAAACATGAAAACTGGGAAAATCCTTATCCAGTATGATTAATTATAGTAGAACTGAAACAGAGCAAATATTAATAGGGAAATGGAGGTGTATTTATTTGCACAAGGAAACACTTGAGTTGTACAAATTATTGTGGTCTTATTAAGTACATTTTTTTCTTCACAATTTTTTTAAAAGAGCTAAGTTTAAAAAAAAAATAATTGGGGGAATTAATCTACTGTTTATCCAAACTATTTTGTGTTCTTTCTCTGTGGTTTTTTTTTTTGTTTAATTGCAAAGATCATTTGCATGAAAATGGGTTTTTAAGACTTGAGCACTTTCTGATACTTTTTCCCAGATGCAGGGTGTAAACTGTATTTATTGTAAACTAAAACAAGTATTGTTTGTAAAATTCCATACACACTTTTTTTACACTGAATTTTTAATTAATATTTGAGAATATAGTTTTAGAAGTTTCTTCTGCATACCTCAGAAAATATATACTGCTAATGTATAGAAATCTCTTCCCTTTTCCCCCTCCCCATCATGACTTCTCATTTCTCTGGTGAATTAAGCTGCACTTCCGTAGTTCTTCCATTCTCTTAAAATAAGCAGCATCTTATGCTACACCAAATCTTTGAAATCAGACTGAAGTTTGCAAAAATTTTTTCAGATATTTTTTTTTGCTTTCCAAAAGACTTTTGTAAGGATTTCTTTAAAAAGAAAATAAAGTGATTTATAGTAAGCGTTATCCAGAGTGAGGTGGAAATTCAGAAATGGAAATTTGATTGGAATGTATGATCTGGCAAAGCTTACTAATGATTATCAGATGGTGGAGATACTGCTTTAGTTTGGGCACAAACTGGTCACTCTGTTATGGCAAAAGTAGAAGGGAGAGGGTCAGTACCTTGCCATACAAGTTTTGATAGCTGAACTTGGGGATGTATATCTTATCAGGAAAGAGTTGAAAAATTTTTCATGTGGTCTTCCAAAACGAATTTATTTCCAAAGTGTGCGTTAAATTCTGGATTAGCAATTTAGGTAATGTTTTGGGTTATCATATTTAATATTTTTTATATTAATTCATGTTTGAAGTGCAGAATACTGAACTTAAAATCTAAAATAATCAGTTATCTAAATTTTGATTATGATTTCTATTAATTTAGATTTCTCATATTGGAAAGCTGAAAGACTTTCTTCTACAACACAGAAAGGATTACATTAATGCTTACAGGTAAGTGTGTACTGTGTTTAAATGGATTGATTTATTTATTTATCCTAATTCTTATAAAGTGAACAGCTTAAAAACCTGTAGGCATAATGACTAAAACCAAAACAGAGATTGTTATTAAGTGGCTTGTTGTAAATACTGTAAGATGAAGAATAGTGCTGTCACAGGAAAACAGCACCCCTGAATAAAATGAGACTCAGAACTTGAAGGCGATTTCTGGCTCTTAGGAGTGAGTTCTCAAAGAAAACAACCTGGCAGTCAGAGTCCCACGCCTGTTAAGGACCTGCAGTCAGTTTCTGAAGGGGTTCCTGGGACAGCAGGGTGATCCAGGCTTTCCATTTTACTCTGTGGTACTAAACTGACTGTCAGGCCAAATTATGCAGTCAGTAGTACCAGCAGGTCCTGGAGGACAATGATGCAAACTCTTCAGGCTCTGGAACGTGAATTCCAGATGCAGACACCAGTGAGAAGATGGTGTCAGGGGACAGCAGCCCTAGGTTTGTTTTTTGTGACAAGTACTGTAGGCTTCAGCTCTGATAGTTACTATTGTGTGAAGAAAGTTTTGATTCTCTTCAGCTACTAGGAAGCATTCAAAGCTGCTATATCTGCTTACTTTGTGGTAACTTTGGTAGTAGTATTTTTAGAAGATTAAAATACGAGTTTACAAGTTAGTATGTGTAAAAAAAAAGTACTATCTTCTGGTCTGAAGATACTAAATCAAGTTATCCTAAGATCTAATGTTACTGCAGCTTGTATTTTGGTGAAGTGAGTACAAATAATTTAAGCATTTGAGAAATGTAAAGTTGTCTTTTAAGTGAAACTTTGTTACAAGCAAACTGAGGGAATCTGCCGTGGCTGCATTCCAATTCAGACACAGCCCTGACTAAAGCTCAACTGTTGCTTCAATCAATCTAGATAAAATGCAGCCTAAAATCATTTTGGGTTTAAAGCTCATAGATACCAAATAGAAATGCTATTCAGACAGATATCCTTTCCCCAGGAAAAGACAATAAGAATAGGTGAGCTATGTGCTATTCCTTAGGCTCAGTCCATACTGGAGGAACAGTTTTTCTGAGAAACAACTTCTAGCCCTGAAAGGGTCTGTCACAGAACAGCAATACTACCTCATCAATGGCATCAAAGCGTGTTCTGAATAAGTTACCAGAAGACTTCTGCCACCCCTTTTTGTCTCCTCAACATTTTAAAAGTTGTATTTTGTTATTTTGAAAGCAAAACAAGAAAAGGAAGATGGTTTCTTTTATAAGTGAGAGGCTGTGGGAGCTCTTCAGTCAGTGCTGGTGAAAATGCTGCTCAGGGTGTGCATGGTTCTGTGGGTGAGGTGGATAAGGGATGCTTTTCCAAAGAGCCAGCAGTAGTAGTGCACAGCTCTCTGCTTTTCAGTGCCTCTTGGAATAGGGCAAGAACAACACTAGGTGGAGCCAGCAATTTAATACAGACAGAACTGAGCGTACTGTATGAAAACTTGGTGTGCATGCAGAGGCTGAGAAACTGTAAAGAATTGCAGTAAGAGCAGTCAGTGGCAGTTAAATTTTGAGAAGCATTTGTATTTTATCAACAGGAGTGTGCGTAAAATGGAAGTAGTTAGAGTAAAAATGTGTCAAGGTTATTTTTATTTCCAGAAGTTTTTAATGTCCTTTTTGTAAATTCTGTTGCAACAAGTTATCAAGTGCTTTTCACCTTCCTCTTCCCTCACCCAGGTCTTCATTAAGGAGAGGAAAGAAGTGTACTTCCTTTATTAAACTGTAAAATAGTCCTGCAGATTGCAGTTGGTTCTGTCCTTAATGATCAAACTTAAATTGTTTGATTCAACATAAAAATATCATATTCCACACTAGATTACTTGTGCTGTTCTCTTTCATGAATGTAAAGAGCATCTTTATCCTCTCCTGTTTATTAGGATTTATTTCTTTCTCTTACATGTAGCGCTTTTGCCTTCTGTGATAAGGTATTTTTTTGTCATGGTTCAACCCCAGCTGGCAGCTCAGCCCTACAGAGCCTCTCACTCACTGTCCCATAATGGGATGGAGTAGAGAATCAAAAGAGTAGAAGTGAGAAAACTCATTGGTTGAGATGAAGGGAGTTTAATAGGGAAAGAAAAAGCCACATGCACAAGCAAAGCAAAGCAAGGAATTTATTTACCATAGGTGGGCAGGTGTTCAGCCATTTGGAGGAAAGCAGGGCTCCATCATATGTAAAAGTGGCTTGGGGAGACAAATGCCGTCACTCCAAATGTCCCACCCCTTCCTCTTTTCTTTCCCCAGCTGTATGTGCTGAGCATGATGCCAGATGATCTGGAATATCCCTGTGGTCAGTTGGGGTCAACTATCCTGGATGTGTCCCCTCCCAATTCCTCATTGGTGGGGTGGGATGATGGACAGAAAAGGCCTTGGCTCTGTGTAAGCACTGCCCAGCAATAACAAAGCCTGAGTTACCAGCACTGTTTCCAGCAGTAATCCAAAACACAGTCCCATATTGCTGCTGGGAAGAAAATTAACTCTGTCCCAAGCAAAGCCAGTGCACACAGACTGATCACTCTTTCTGGCAAGGAGAAGACAGGGGCTCTTGAGTCCTGAAGTTGTTAACAAGATGTGGGTGCTTTTTCATTTTTACTTATTAAGTAATAACTTCTTTCAGATGAGGATTGCCACTTACCGTCCCATTTTTAGTATATCGACTGCTGTACATTCTGTACTCTTCCTCTCAGTCCATTTGCTGTAATGCATTCCTACACTGCATTTTACACTGTACTGGAGATTCTGTCTTCAGGCTTTGGTAACTTGTCTGATGTCTCTTCTGTGAACAACTTGTGCCTTTGCTTTTCATGACCTGCTCCTCCATGTTTTTGATCACTGAACCACCAAGGCAGTTTGTATCTTTGTGTTAAATATAGTTCAAGGAATTAGCTGTAGTGCCCTAACACTTGGGAATTTGAAATGATCCTCTTGGGATTCCTTCACAGCCTTCTGTTTCTCTGAAGGATCTTTCAAGGTTTAGACTACGTAAAGACCAGTCATTATTCCTACTGTTTTAATGAGACATTGGAAAGGAATTGAGAGAATTCTAGATTTTGTTCACAGAACACCTCATACTTAAAAATATTTGAGATAAGAGCTTTCCATATGGGATTATTAGACATCTAATTAATTGTGTTTTGCAACTGCAGAGATAATTATGTAGTTGATCAGTGTAGTGTAGATGACTTCTGAATAGAAATGTCACTTTTTCCACAGGAGAGGCTGCATGGGTGGCTTTTGATGAACCTTCATTATATGCTTCTGTGGTCCTTCCGTGCAATTGAGTGTTTGAACATTTGTTGTTAATTGAAAATAATATACCTTGAAAAAATTAGTAACAAATTATCTTTCTGTCTTAAAAATAATGTTGGTGCCCAGTAATTATGCCTCCTGCCATAGCATTTATCTGTCTTAAGTATTTCTCTATCTCAAGGCAATAAATCAGTTACATCATTTTCCACATAATGGAAAATCACTGAATGCTTACACAGTGTTTTGTGAAGAGTGTTTTCCTGCATTTAACAATAAAAGAAGTAGCCATTAAAGAACTCTAAAAATAGTGTTTTCCTGACTCCTGTACAGTGACAGGCTGCATTCTTGTCTTGACTTAATCACATTTTTAAAAGAAGTAAGGCTTGCTTTGTTTTTTTGAGGTAGTAAAACATGTAGATGATCTGTAAAGACTTTCTTCCTGGAGGACTATACTGTTCTGTTCTCCAGGGAATTATTTTCAAATTATTTTATTTTTTAAAATTACACTAATTTTTCATAGTAGCACTCTGGAGTATCTCAGCAATGTTTTGCAAAACAGAAAATGCTAATTCAGGCATGCCTGTATTGCCTGTTCTGCTAGCTGAGGCTTCCATACAGAATTTTCAAAGAATATGTAAAAGTTGTTCTGGAATGTTTTGTAATTTGAGTTGAGGACCTTTTAGTTGAGGACCTTTTAGCTGAGGACCTTTTAGCTTGAATTTATGTGACACTGCATTTGGATGGAAAAAGGCAGTAAATGAAAATGCATAAAACTTCACTAAGTAAGAAATCAAACAATTTAAAATATACTAGATGCCAAAGGGAAGAATGTGACAGCTGTGTTTGCAGCTAAGGTTGTACACACACATGTACACTTAACACACAAGGAGCATTTCTGTATGGATTTGCAAGGCAGTATCTGCAGGTGGTAAGTTCAGCAAATCTCTGCAATTTTACAACTGATCTATATCTGCTTATTGCTTCTCTTTCTTTTGTAATACGCTGTTGGAGGAGAATCAGATTTTTCTTCTTGATTTGTTGTCTTTATTGGATTAGTAAGCAGAAGACATTTTATGTACCAGCAGAATTACTAATTCCAAAAGCTGATGTAACATCGGCTTCGTTTCCTTGTGCTTTACCAGAAAAATAGGATCATAGAAATATTAGTCTGGAAGGACCATGGCTGAAACATCCAAAAAGAGAATGGCTAGTATCTTGCTTGCTTTTAAATATTTGTTTCAGTGAAGATTTCATATTTTCACTCTGCTTTTACTAGTTTTCCTATCCATGTTACTAGACTAATGTATCCCATTGTAATGATGACTTTTTATGCTACAGCATGTTGTCGTTGTGTTTGGATTATAATTCAATACGGTCCCAGATGATTTTCTGAAGAACTGTTCCCTGAACAGTTGTTTTCCATTCTCTATGGGTTCAAATAATTGTTCTTGCTGCAGCAAAGAGCTTCTGACCATTCCTTATTCAAATTCTTTGTGTCATTTCTCCAGGCAGTATTGTTTTGAACTGAAGTCTTCTTGATACAATTTTAATTTGCTTAACTTTATGTCTCTGAAAGTTTAGTAAGTAACTGCTGAGTTGTTAATGAAAGTGTTAAATGGCATCAGATTCAGGACAAAATCCTGTGGAACACAACTTAGTGTTTTCTTCTGTTTTGGCATAGGACTAAGTTTCACATTCATATGGTGCTTATTTCTTCTAACTCATTTATTCAGCTTGTGAGAATGTTATGAGAGATGATAACAAGAGCCACACTAAAATATAGCTGTGGTTGCCTTTCATCCATCCATAAGACCTGTTACTGCATCCTAGCAGTAAATTACACTGCCTATGACATACTACTGATACATCCTGTATAATTTTTTTGTTCTTTCCTAAGTGCTTGATTACTTACTTATTCCTATAGGCTGACTGGTCTACAAGTTCTCTGCTTTTTTTTTTTTTGTTTGTTCCTTTAGCCCTATTTTCAAAGCTAGTCACTAACCTTCATCTTTTTATCAATCTGTCATTTGCTTATTCTCTCCCAGTTCTTGGCAGTGAGGATGCATCCTGTCATTTGATACATTTCCCATTTTATTCCAGGGCTCAGTCTGCTGTCCCTGCACACTGTATGAATGTGCACACACCTTGGGCTTTTTGGGAAGTTGGTTAGTTCCGTTCAAGAGCACAGCTTTGTCACACAGATAGGAGCAATATTTACTTCACCAGGTTTACTTCAGCGTTGTCCCAGGAGCCACTGCACCTTCAGGTACACTTGTGCTATGATTTGGTTCACACAACTCTCTCTCATTCACTATTCACTCGGCAGCCTGTTGACTAATACATTATCTGACACTTGTTATTACTGATGATAATATCAACAAAGATTTATCATCTTTTTGAAACGACAGAGGTATTCAATTTGGCCCAGCTGATTTATAAGCAGTAAGCTAAAAGGAATAGTAACTGTAGCTTTTAAGTGACATTAATGATGAAAGTTAGTGCAAAAAAAACCAAAAATAAAGCAGTAAGCATCTATTATTAATTCATACTCTGCATATAATTTTACTTCTCTGTTGAGTAACAAGCCAATACCACATCATTAAGTGTTTCTTGTAGTAATGTTTGCCAAGCAATCTCTTGTTATCGCTGGCATTCCTTCCTAGTTGTGTCTCATCCTGTACTTGGTAATTTTCAGAGTATGTCCCTGCATGCTGTATTCCTTTATACTTGTCAATAGAAATCAGAACTAATTTGCACTTTGTATTCTGATCTTTCTGTTTGAGCTCAACAAAGCTCAGTTGATCTCTCACTATATTGCCCACTCTTCCTTTTCATCAAGGGCAGAATTGCAAATTATCGTAATGTAATTTCTATATAAAAACTACTAATTCATCCAAATTCCTTTCTCTTCTTCTTAGGTTTGCATTTTCTCTGCAATTTAACCTACTCATTTTTCTAGACTGATGAAGTCTGCCTACTGATGGTCACTGTCTTCATTGCTCTTCACCCCTGTTAAAAATCTCAAATAAACCAAGTTGTCTTCTAGCCCAAGTTTCTTATGAAGTTTTCTCATATTGACAAGGATGGAAATCCAGAGGACTTTCTTTTCCTCCTTTCTTCATTCTTTATCTGTGCATGTCTTGGCTAATTATTCTGATTGCTTCTGAAAAACATGATTTGCTTGGCCATTCTTGATTTAGTGATGGAACTATCACTGCTGTGATACTGCCACAGCACTTCTGAGCATGCATTTGTATTTCTGGCACAGCTGGATTTCTTTTCTGTCTGTTTGGTTTTGTTTGATGTTTTTTTGTGGTTTTGGTTTTCTTTAGCCTGTTTTATTTTAATGTTCGGTTCCTCTTCCGGTAGAGGATGGTGATTAAATGGATTTTCAGTATAATCTCCTTGTGCAGATTTACAGGGAAGTGCTGTGGGACTTCAGTGCCCTGTTAGTACTAGTGGATGCCATATGTGTTCTGACATAATGGGATGTGATTGTATGACTCCATTCTTGCCTTCCCAAGGAGGCTGGGTTTCAGGTATCCTTCCCTGAGTGGCTTGACCAGCTCATGTTCAAAGGCACTGGTACCAGATACTGTGTAAGCTGTAAGCAGTTACAAAAGGAAAAGTATTCTGTTTCTTGTTTACTGGATTAAGCTGCATTTTACTAGCTTTGAAGCTGTGAAGCTCCTATTTAAGAATTTGATCTACCCAGTTTTTCTATAAGAAACTAGAAAAGTAACAACTAGTTTTCCAATGTTAAAATGCTGTTGCAGTTATCCTCAGTGTATCACTACACTACCATTAGTTAGATTGTTAGTAAAAAAATTAGTGTGCCTGAGGCAAGCTTTTTCATATTTATTTCTGATTTAAAAGAAAATTCCAGTTTGCATTTTGTAATCTTTATTTTACCCTCTTGTGTTAAAAAGTGCATGGAAAGTGTAGAACTCTGCAAATATCACAAAGCTGAGAAGGGTACAAGAACGTAGGCATGTAAATACAAGAATTTGATATCCTGTTCAGTAGCAGACCAGCCAGAATTTATTATTGTAATCTGAAGTGGAAGAGTGGAGTTTTTGAATCATCAAGGAGCCATCATGCAGCTCGTACTCCATTCTTATTTCCCACCTAAATCTGTGTGCCCCAAAATTCTCAAGTAACTCTCTAGGCTGAGCTCACTGTAGGATATAAGGCATTATGCCATAATGCAGGTGTATGGTCTCCCTTCTGTGTGGAGATGGATGTAGGAAGGGATTTCCTGGTTTTACGCATGCTTAGAACTTGCTTATCCAACAAACTAGCAACAAAAATACATATAAGCTGTGCAGAGGGAGTGTCTCTCATATTAACAATATGAGTTATCTTATGTTGCATTTGTAATTGCCAGTACGTCACCTTAGCCAGGTTGGGGAAATCCTCTCTTACCAGGTATGTCTAAAATCAGGCAATTTCAAATCTTTCATCATTCAGAAGCTGCTTTCTCAGAAAGTGTGATTTAGAGTAACAGCTTAGAACACTGATTATAGCTCTGATAGGGATTGTGCCACAAATTTATGAAACCCGTCTGTCCTGAACAAAGGAGAGCAATGCAGCTACTAAAAGATAAATGGAAACACTATATATGGCTGGCTTTCTCTGAGGAATAAAAAATAGTTTTATGACATTTAATAGTTTTAACAAGAGGCAGACAAAAGCCCTGATATTTAGATGTCAATACATGGCATTTTTGGAAACTAACATGTAAAACATAGACCATAATTGCTTCTAATTAGTTTGTCTTACTGTTTGCTTGCTAATATGTGCTTGTGTTCTAGCTGACCAATAAGCAGAAACTATTTTTCAAGTCAAATTAACCATATGCTGATATTTTGTGTAGAACCAGTAATATGGGATGTGAATTAAGACATTTTGGGATACTACTCAAGGAGTTTAGAGTATATTTAAAGCTTTGTGGAGGAGATCTGGACCTGTGCTTGCAGTACATTGATGATGTAGGAAGGAGTTGGTGGCTTTGTATACGATGAGTTATGAGATGGGCTTGTGTCAAGTGGTTGTGGCAGACAAAGAGGAGCTTTGGCATTATTGCAGTCAAGTGTGTGAGAGATCTCTAAGGGTATCAGGCAAAATATTGAAGATCTGTTCTTTTTATATATTACTGCATTAATGTAGTTGCATTGCACATGAGGAAATTTTCACATATAAAAATAATAATTTCAAATGCAGCTATGAGTAAAGATTTTCTTCCCTTTTTTAAAAAGTAGATATAATAGGCTGTGATCACTGCATCATCAGGACACCCAAGATGAACTTTTTTTTTGCTCTAGCAGAGTTTTATCATCCTATCACCTAAGGCTGTGGAAACCTTTATAACCCAAGTGGCTGTTAATTACCTTTATACAGTATGCCTAACTACAGTGAGTTAATATTTTAAAGACAGGCCTCTGTTTTTATTAATTTAGCAACAGAAAGATATGTTAATAGCATTAGAAAACACAAAATGTATAATCTCAAATAGGAATAAACAATGGTAACAGATTTTACTAAATATTGCAATTAAATTGATATTAAAATTGTGCATTATTTTCCGGTATTCTTCCTCTAGTTTGAATTCATGGTTTCATAGTACAGCTACTTTACAAATGAAGCACTGTATTTAGGATAATGAAAGCATATTTAAATAAAATAAGTATTCTTGTACTCCTTTCATTATTTGAGCTTTCCTTTATCTTAACTGGTTTTGTGTTTTTAGGACACTTTATTGGAAAAAGTACTGAGAGCAATGACATATTTTCTACCTGTATTTTCTTGTTATCTTCTCTGTATTTGGTAATGTCCAAGATGATAGGAGATACTGTTTTTTCTACATACTTTACTAGTAAAAGTGTTCTAAAAAAATGCCTTCCAACTTCAGAGGAGTGGCATTTTTATCAGTGGTAGTTACCATACTTTTTTTTTCTGTGAAAAATCAGTGTTGCTGGAAAGTTTTTGCAAAGATGGTGAGTTGGAGGAAAGTATAAGATGTGTACTTGTGCTTTTCATGTTGGGGATTTTTTAAGTGACAAGTTTGTCTTGTTTCTCAGCCATGTTATGTCTGAGTATGTGAGGATGACAGACACAGAGCGTGACCAGATAGATCAAGATGCCCAGGTGTTCATGAGAACATGTGCTGATGCCATTCATCAGCTCAGAACAGAAGGTAAACTAAGCAGCTCTTACATGGTTTTTTTTCAGTTCTTGATAAAGACTAAGGTAATGCTGAATATTACCTGGTGAATCTGAAATGATTTAGGAAAGAGATTGGTGAAGCCTTTTTGTCTGCATCTGTCTGATCCTGTTGGCTGATTAGTATTGCAATTCCATTTTCTTTAATGATAGTGGAAAAAGAAGCCAAAGTATAGAATTTTGTTTATGTGTTCAAATACACCAGTTAACAAGTGTAAAAAAGAGTCTTAAATATTTGCTACTCAAGTAGTAATTCAGAACACTGGCACAGAAGCCTAAACCAAAGTTCTCTAAATGTGATGGTGGTCTTTTACTGGTTTGTCTTCCTGTAAGGTATTATACTTCCAAGTTTGAGATAATTAAATAACTTTAAAGATTCCTGGTAAATTAAAAGCATTTTTGACAACTTGAATTTGGGATCATCCCTTTACTACGCTATCTTGTGAAAGTCATAGAGAGAACTTCTGTGTTGCCATTTTCAAGTTGACTTGCTGCATCTCTGATTTTATTGATACACAGAAGATTTTCATCAACTTTAAAATGCCATCTAATCATAATTGTAGCATTATTCAGAGTCATTGAACATCAGCCATGCATAGGAACTACATAGTATAAAAATGAGAAATATCAATATATGTGAATTAAAGGGATGTTTGACACAATAAATCCCAAATAGTTCCACACAGTCTGTACACTAGAGAATTTGAACACATTCAATAATTTAAACAGGTTAAATCTCTTCATCTGTTTTGCTGTGTTAAGCTAGGTGACACCTATTCCTGTTTAAAGTTAAATTGATGTAATAAAACACTGTGGCATATAAAAAATATATAGGACACTAGTTATCCTAAGTTTCTGGTTTGTTGCAATGACTTGCTGTTTTAGAGAATCTGTATTTAAATATAGCTATGTTTAAAAGACATACTAATATATAGCATATCTAAATGTGACTAGGCTTTTGAATATAACTTGCATGTCAACTGAAAGTGCAAACCGTTGTAGAATTCAGTAAAAAGTTAAAAGATTGTTTTATATCTTTCTTATGTATTTCAGCACACAAGGGTGTCCAGTCTGCTCAGGTGAAGGAGCACAGAACAGCTGTCTTGGACTTCATTGAAGATTACTTAAAAAGTACTTAGTATTTACTGAATAGTTACAAATGGATGATTGCATTTTCCAAGAAAGGAATCTTGGTCTTTTAACCTGAAATTTTGTTTACTGCTGTCTTGAACAGGAGTGTGCAAGCTTTATTCTGAACAAAGAGCCATCCGAGTTAAGCGAGTGATAGATAAGAAGAGACTGTGAGTAGTGTAAAAAATAGTTTAACTGTGCCTTTCTCTTGTAGGACATTCAACAAAACCTTTGTTCATGTTTAGATTCTAAGGAGATAGTTGTAATGGAAGCTTGTGGTTGGATGAGCAACTTTTACTCTCAATAGGTGCATTCCAGGGCTCTTTTACACTTTAGGCACGGAAAGTAAGTCTGAAAATGTCAGTGTGCCATTTTAGTGTTGTAGTTCTCATTTAGGTAAAGGGTAAAAGCACCAAATCATTAAAATGTGGATTAATAAACCTATTTGATTTCTATAAAGTCACCAAAGTATTTTCTTTTGCTTTTTTTTAAAGGTCCTGTCTTTCTGCTATACAAATGACTGTGTTGTTAATAAATACTACTTGAGATGGCAGGTGTTTATGGCAAGCAGAATCATGCTGAAGATAAAAAACTAGAATGTAGCTTCTGAACTGAAACAAGAGTTTCCATTTCCTATAGTGACACTTGTAAGGATGCTAATGCAGAGCTGAAAATATCTAGGAGATGTTAAAGGTGATGTGCTTGCTGCCATTTTGGTCTGGTGGGATTTTTTTTTTCCAGTGAAGTTTCAATTCCTGTACTTCTTCAGTTTCTTTTTCTGCATGTTCCCAATTTTGAGAATGATAGGGAAAATGAGCAGGGCTGTAATTTATTTAACACTTAAGAGGCTTTCCATGTCTTCTCACTGCATTATTTTAATAGTAACCTCAAGGTCCGTTATCTCTATTTTAATTTTTAAAAATATTTAGTTCTAGAACATGCACATTCATGAATTTTTCCAAGACTTGATATTGGTTTATCAGTTTGGTGTTTGGGTTGATCAGCTACAGTTACATTGCACCCAGAGAGATGTTTTCAAAAGTTCATATATATATTTTATTCAGAATGAGTCAGCCTGATCAAGCACAATTAGGTTCACTCAAATATACCCTCATGAAATATAAATAGTAGTACAAACCAAAACCAAGAAAAAAAAATATCCCAAACTACTTCTTCTGAAATTTGGTTAGAAGTAATGAGAGAAAAGCAAGGCATTGGTGTTTTTGTAGCTCCCATAACTTTTCAGGAAAAAAAGTCCCTACGGAAAAAAACTGTGTGATATTTTTTATGTGTATAAATACAGAATCTTATCAGTATTCTTCCTGTGAAAGAGCTTCAAAGAAAGATAGCACAGTTCCTGCAGTCGTAGAGGTGGCTAATGAATACCAGTTATTCTGTTAGTACTCTTATGTTACTGTTTCTGTGTCAAATCCCAGGTTCAGGATTTCTCAGATGAATAAACCAAGAAAAAACCTCAATTTGATGCGTTATTTCAGAAGTTAAATTACCACTTAACTAAAGACCAAAAAGGCATTAAGGATTAACCCAGAAGATACATTCTCTTTATGAAGTATTGGAGGGTCCCTCTATGCCTCTCTTTATGGATGGAAGAACTAGGAAACAGATGTTGACCAGGTGGAGTCTGTATGCATTGCAGATGTGATGTAATGGCTAAATTGTCATTTGAATTAAAATTCAATTTAAAGAAATCACAGGGCATAACCCAATCTCTATTATGACTTAAAGAAAAATAGTGTAGTTGATTTGTAATTTCCCTGAGGACTTCAGCAGATGCTTTATGTGATAAGAATGTGTACCCTCTCTTAAAAGAACTAGCCATTCTTTAAATAGCGCATCCCAGACACTTTGTTCATTTTAAGTGGAAAGTTTCCTGTATTCCCATAATGTGCAAAGTAAGGACAACAAACAATAAAGGAATATGTTTCTTTAGAAATAAATTAATCCTAGTGCAGCTCTTCTTTCCTCCAGTTTAGTCAATTTAAAATATGTGCATATCAGACAATACTGAAAAGTTTGCCATAGAAATATCTTTCATTATGTTTCCTTTTATACTGATAACTATCCAAAGCTCTTCAACAAATTGCCCGAGTGTTACAATTTTCTTACAGAAGCTGCCTTTATGTATTCACTCATATTTTTTGATGAAAAAGTTCTGCTGGTTAGGACTAGTTTTGCAGAAAGAAAAGCTGAGAAATAGAAACACAAGCATTTTTTTCTGTAAAAGTACTTGGTTGTGATTTTCAATTGTAATGTTTACTGGTATTCAAGTTTATATTTAATTTCAATTTTAAACTTCTTTTTCCATTAGAAGTTGTTGTGAATTATGTAGCCATTATTCAAATCAAGCTGATATTTTTGTTACCTGGGGAATTGGTATTTTATTAGTATTAGAACTATTATTTGAACTGCACAGATATCTAGATAAGTATTTATTATTGTTGCTGTTGTTGTTGTTGTTGTTATTATTATTATTATTATTATTATTATTATTACTACTATTATTATTATTATGCGAATTTGAGAGGGAGGAGATGAGAGAAGAGTTCTTGCCTGTAAAATTACCAGAAGCCCAGCTCCCTGCTACTGTTTTTTCTTGTTAAATACCCATCACCCTGTGATGACAATTGCATTATATTCTGTTTTTCACAGAAGTGTCTAATTATGGAATAGAATTTAGACCAAATGGAAAGAAGAACACAAAAAGCAACACCTTTTGTTAGGCACAGGCAAGAATTGCAAATCATAATGAGATTAACTGCTGATTATATTTGAGTGGGCAGGAAGTGATAAAGGTGGCACAGCAGGTGATTCCACCCATTGCTTTTTGGTTTTTTGGTTCTTTACCTTCTCCGACAGCATTGCTAAACATTTAACTGCTTGCTATGTAGCAGTTACAGAATTCATTGTAGAGAACAATAAACCACAGAAGTTTACTGGAAAAAAATATATTGCCATTAATTTTCAACATTTTGTGATGCCACACTGAAAGATACTTGACAAGTACTTAATATATAATCACTGAATAAGCTTCTCATGTTTTGCATTGTCTTTGTATTAAAATTACTTAATAGGGACTTAAAAGTAGTATTTAAAAACTAATTATATTGTATTTCCTTTAAGATAATTGAAAATATAAAGTAAAATTATCATTACTATTTGGAAAAATATAAAGAAGTATTGACCATTGGTACTAAAAATTTTTCAGTATGATGAAAATGTTGGCTTTTTAAAAATAAATAAATTAATACACTGGATTTTTGAAAAGAAGTTTAATAAAGTGTCAGTATTTTATGCTGTATCCTTCAATATTCTCCTGTACTCTGAGTATGTGGTGCATTTTGCCCAGGAATACTATTCATGCTTTCTTTGCCTTTGTAACAATATTTCAGTGACAATTGCTAAGTATATTTTGTATCTTGACTTGAAAATCTTTAATGTGATGTTTGCAAGAGTTAAAATATTGAATTTAGTAATATGTGCTTGTTCTCATTTTAGAGAAATATATCTCTGTAATATCAGTTAAATCATAGGCTCTTGTACTTCTAGGTCCAAACTCGAACCTGAGCAGAGCAATGTGTCCAAATCACCTCTTTCCACTGAAAAATCTACACAGAGTCCTGTAGAGGATTCTGAAGAAAAACTTGCTGCTGAGGAAAGCAAAGGTAAGAATAAAATGTAGTTATGTTTTACTTCTTGTGGCAAGACCTGTCTGGTTGATAGTACTTCCTTCACTTTAGAAGGGCCAATTGCTGCGACTGGCAAGTTTTCCATTTTCATCTGTCTTGAGCTAATCAGGCTTCTGAGAAGCATATTGTGAGACTGAGGAAGCAAAATCTTAAACTTTTTGACATGTCAGCTAAACAAGTCTTATGCTTTGCTGAATTCTTCATCCTCTTAATATCTCTTTATGAACTCTTTCCTTTTTATTTATTTTATCAATATCTTCTGAAATTTGCCTAATTTTTCCCCATTCCTTTCACTGAATGCAAGGAATTAGAAAGTGGGTCAGCGACTCTCTGGGAACATTGTGTAGTTTTTAAGCACAGGACCTAGAGTTGGACACGTCTGCAGTAGGAATTCGAAGGTAGAACATGCTCACAGAAAGGAAGTTATTGGCTGGCCAGATCGAGTAATTTTGGGGCTTTCTTCTTGACAGCATTGAGTTGCCCTGCAGGGAGGATTGCATCTTATCTTTCAGTGGGCAGCCAGAAGTCCAAAGCAGTATCTCTGACCTTGGGGTCATTTCAGATGGTGCAGATCTTGACGGAAATTGTGAGCATTGGTTCCAATTCCTTGGTTGCCTGCTTCTCAGGCTGAGAGATAAGAAGCCATTGCAATTCTCTCAGCTGTTTCAGCCTGTCCTGGGATGTGTATGCTGGCAGAGCTTTGGAGCAGAGTGTCTTTCGGGGTAGCACCAGGATGCAGATATTTGCAGGTTTCATGCCTTAAAGAGAAATCTTGTTTGTGATTCTGGACTTGCTTCCCCTGGGCTTGAGGTCTCCTATTTATGCTGTCTAAAGGAGGCCAAGGTACCCTGTGATTTACAGCAGGAATTGTTTTCCTTCTAATTACATTACACTGGTATAATACTTCATCAGGATAGAACAAATGCAATGGTTGGCCATATTACTCTGATAAACAGTTCATTCTTTAGTGATTTCTATTAAAAGAGTGAAGTTCCCCTGTTAGGTGACTCCAGGGCTGTATCAAGGGTGGATTCATGTGAAGTAGGTGCTCCACTTCTGGATGAAGTCTCTAATACTGAATTACCTCACAGTGTGTGAATAGCTTCATTTTCTGATAATGGCTTTGCTTATCTTCCTAACCAGTTTGTACTTCTGCAGCCCTATCAGTGTGCCTTTTTTTTCCCCTCAACGCTGAATTTATTGTAAGAAGTACAGGTTTTGATGATGTGCCTTTTCTAGTGCTTACTACCTTTTTATAGTGTGTCATAAGTGTTGCAGCACACAGGCACATAGATGAGTTTCACCTTAACCCCTTATCAGTGTTTTGCAGCTGTGAGCTGGTGCCACTGGAAGCAGCAGCATAGTAGCATCTTCATTGCACTGTGCTCTTTCCTTGTTACCAGATGTCCCTGCAGTCTCTGGAAGTGTGCACTCCCACCACACAGTGTCATTAGAATTTTTAGCTCCAAAAATCTGTGCCACACCATGGAAAATTCTGTTCCTTGGTTGCCTTGGATACAGCAAACCACTGCAGTAAATAGAAATGCAGCTATTTTATTGCACGTTAATTTTGATTACTCCAGTTCTCACTGTTATGAGTTTTTGCTTTAATTTTTATGAGGAAATAGGGGTCCATCCACACAAGTGGTGCTGCTGCAGTACTTATGAGGGGTTGCTGACTAGACTTTGAGAAAATTATGGAACTTGCATATGAAAATAAATCTGTCTGGAACAGTATGCAAATGTACACAGCCTGTGATTCCTCATGTAAGAGTAAGTGCTGGTTGCTGCTGCTTATAGGAATCAGCCTTGTGACTGTGCTGGTAGGTGGTTGTCGAAGTGTGAAAATAACATGAACAAGATGACTAGGGAACAAGCTCAGTTTAAATCTTACAACTTTTGTTTTCCAAGTTACTTTTCAAATTTTTAGGAAGCTGGAGAAATGTTTGCATTTTGAAATAAGCTGTTTCATCCTCAGGATGTTGGTGGTTTAAAGAATGTTGATAATTTATTTTTATGTATTAGCCATCAGCGGGTCCCTTGGGTTAAATCTCATCTGTTAAGATACTTTTGAGAGCAGCTTGTGGTCCTGTCCTTAATTTGAACACTGTGATGAACAGCTGAATGTGCTACTTGATATCCTGAAGCACAACTTGGGTTTTGTCTGGCTTTTTGGCCGAAACCAAAGCAAAATGTGATTACTTTTGTTTTGAGGCAAAGCACCTGTTAGCATTTGAATTATAGTGGACATGCCTCGTGATAGGAATATAGTCTCTCTGGAGAGTGCTTTTATATACTGGCAGTATTTATTTGCATATTACAAATTTGACATTTAGTTTATGGAAATAGATGTAAATAATGAGCAGCTTTTGAACTGATCCACAAGCTTAACAGCTGTCTCCTTTCAGTGTGGAAAAAGATTCAGAGGATTTGATCATTATTTTATATCTCTGTCACAAGTTAACTACTTCTCTTTCTGAAATAGAAATGTAGTTTGGCTTTTGCTGGCTGAGTTGCAGAAAAGCATTAATGTCAGCTCTATGAAAGCTGCAGAAAGCCTGAAACATACCACAGTGACAGGAGAAACCCTGGGGAGATACATGTTTCTTGCTTACCTCTTTCCATAAGTATATTTGTTTATTAGCCATCCCATTTGATACAGGTGCTGTTTTTTAACAGTGCTGGTAGAGCCTGAAACTAATTGGTTCCACTGGGACTTTTTTCTCCTTTATTTTCCTCCATAAACTAATTATCTTATTTGAATACAGTAAATAATTTATTGTAATTTTGATATAATGTAAATACATTGATTACCTAAACAAGTTAAGTTTTGTTTTTCTGTGAAATGGGTTTGAAATACTGATAATACCCCATAGTAGTTGGATGTTTTCTAAACAATCTTTAAAGAGATTCTTGGGTTTATATTTTACTAATAAGAAAGAACTGATGGTTTTGGGTTTGGGTTGGTTTTTTTTTTAATATTTATTATATTAATTTGTAGCATTGTCATTGTTTGTGCATCCTGGTAAGGTTGTTAGGAGGCCAAAAAAGAAGTTTATAAAGGAGACATACACAATACTCTTTTACAATAATAATGTTTTCAATAGTTTGCACAAGTATTATCAGGAAGGATAAAAGGGAAAACTTCTCCTTATTTCTCTTTTCATATATGTGTTTGTAAATAGGACTACTCCTTTCAGAGGCTTCTCAAGACAAGTCAGTCTCTGAATGATGATGCATCAGTACTGCTTAAACAATTGAAAAAAATTATGTCTAGCCACTTGAATTAAAATACACATAAATGCTTAAAAATTGACTGGGATAACTAGGAAGCCTGAAATGTATGAAAAAGTAAAAACTAAATATTTATGTGTTTTCATTTGCAATCTGCATCTGATAGATCAAAGCAGGTTGAGTGTTGATCCATTGTGAGGTATAAATCTCTCTTGGGTTTTGTAGGATTGTTACAGCCAGTGGGGAGAAGAGAGGCTCTCTCAAGGCTGCAATCTTAAAAGGTTTTTAAACACTGGTGCTAGAACAGCTTCAGAAACAGTAGATTCCTAGCACAGTTTCTTTTCTCTCCCATTCTAACTTCTTCCTGTAAAATCAGAAGTATATAATTAAGCCTAAAATTAAATCTTCCAGAAGAGAATATCACAGAAATAGCCCTTCAAGATTTTTTATGCCAAATTCATGCAAAGATTTATGCAGATGAGTAGCTTTAATCAAAGGGGAAATACTACAGAAATGAATGAAGCAGCTTTGATGTGTTATGGTTAATTTGTGGGGTTGGAGCTGATTCCTGTTATATGCAGGAAGACCCCTTGCACAGTGTGGTGTGGGATTTGCACTGTAATAGAAAGTTTGAACAGCATGACAAAATCGAGTTTCTCTGTGAGCTTTGCTCAAAACACCTCTGAGATTCCGTGTTTAGTTTCTGAAAGAAGGAGCTGGTGGTTCTGTCAAGTCTCAGTGTAAGATAATACTTTGCATATAGACTGTAATTTTGAAAATTGTATGGTTTTATGTGTTAAAAGACAACCGCTAAAGTACTTTGTGTCCTAAAAACTCTGAGTGCATTATGAGTTGTTTTACATCCTTCTCTGTCAGTATGGTGATGCAACTCCCTTTAGTTCACAAAATTAAACCTGCACATAGACTTTTGACCTAGTTCAGAAATTCAAGGTGTAATTTTGTGCTGTAAATACAGGGTGAATCTCAGTAATTGACAAAGGAGATACAACAATTTCATCATCAGTCTAATGTGGGTGAAAAATTACTTTGACTTTACTATTCAGTGTCTCAAGTGTTTGGTGGTTCTTTCACAGACAGGAATCTGCCTGATGCACAAAGTAACCTTGGATTATGGGGGGATGGCAAAGGTGAAGATGAGCTGTCACCTGAAGAAATACAAATGGTATGTTTATCTTGTGTCTAATTGTCCATTTTATTGTATTTTCTGCTGTATTCATATGTGGTTAAAAAAAAAGTACAGATTCACCTAAATGAATTTTTAATGTTTTATGTAGAATAATGCCTTAAGAAGATACACCTTTTGCTTGTGACTTCCTGATTCTTCTGGTAGCAACTAATATTTAAAAATGCTACAAAATATTTACAGGGAGACATGAAATTAATAAAAACTGTCTTTCAGCAATTGAAATTAAAATTGTTTTCTACCATTACCATTACTAATTGCTTTGTTTAGTCAGGAAACAGCAGAAATCCCGGTAACATCAGAAGAGTCATTATGAAACTTCTGAAAGAATAAATTGTTCGCCCTTTTTTCTTGGGTAGTTTCTAGAACACAAATTGTTGTACTATTTAACTATTACAATGAACTTATACTTCATTTCATTTATTTTTATTTTTTTTAATCGAAATCAGATCAGTTTCCTAAAAGGAATAGCTACAAGGTGTCTGTCACAACAGAATTTCATTACTTTTATAATTTTTGTATTTCTCTGCTATCAGCATGTTTATAGATTGTTTGATCAATTCTGCTTACAGTTGAACAGATATAATAGAAAATTTCTGACATAGGCATGATTGCTGACAGCCTGTCAGATTTTTTGATATTCCTAAACTTTATCATTTTAAACATAGCTCAGAATTCTTAGAAAACCTCTCTACATTAGCACACACTGCCATGGGTTTATATAAAGAAAAACTGATTTCAATCAGTAGCTGTGCAGGTAACAGAACAGTGAGCTTTATATGGCAAAGGACTGCAGCAGTGTGACTTTGTCTTCCTTGGCAGTGATTCGAGGTGTTCCCAAACACCGTGCACATCATTCTTCCAGTCAGAGATGAGTAAGTTGCACGTAATTATGGTATGGCTTGCTAAAATGTTCTTCAGAGGCTGCTCTGTACGCTCTTATATTGTTCTTGAGCGCCAGTCTAAAATCTAGAGGCTTGCTCCTGCTTTCTCTTTTCTTTTAAAGAAGACTTCTTTATATATTTTCATTTTCCTGTCTTTAGACACAATACTGTTAGGCCCCTTGCTGTCGGCTTCTAGAGAAAGAGGGGGAAACAAGAGTCAGAGATAGGTGATGGCTCTGACAGGGCCTTCTGACTGAAAGCTAAATGCAGGTTGTGTTTTGTAGGCCAAGGACCATAGCAAAAAGGTTGTCAGGCTTTGGAACTGCCCAGGGAAGCAGTGGAGTCACCATCTGTGGCAGTATTTTAAAAACTTGTACACATGGCACTTAGGGACATGGTTTAGTGGTGGCCTTGTGTTAATGGTTACCTTGATCTGTAAGGTCTTTTCCATCCTAAACAATTCTATGAAAAGGGTAGCTTGCAGTCTGTAAACTGCTGTGTTGGTTTTAAATTGAGGTGGTTTGAGTCAAATCATATTTAACAAATCTCAATCATGGTTCTGTGATCCTTCGTGTAGATAAAATAATGAATTAAAGTCCTATTATTGCTACAACACCTATTCCTGTCAGTATTTTACTCTCAGGAGAGAGCTTGACATTGTTCAAAATGTTTGCAGGCTTCTGCATTATTTACACAACAAATTTCAGTTTATAACTCTGAATACAGGTATATTAATGGGTTTTACAGTTACTGTGAGCAGATGTCTTGTGATTGCATTGAGTGGGAAAAATCTGTCTCTGCAGTTTGGAGTCGTGAAAATATCAACTCTATTTTTTGATTGGTTTGTCTTAAATTCAGGAACAGCATATCTAATGACTTGTCTTATGGGATAACAAAAAGGAGTGGTGATTATTTATTTTATGTGTTGGATTCTTAGCTATGTATTAAGCAGTTTGTCACTTTATGCCATACTTGGGTAACAGAATATTTCACTGTCATAAAAGGCTACTTCAGTAAGCCATAAATCACTGAGCTATACTGATCACTAGAGCTTGGTTTTATGTTCCCATCATGTAAATCCCTTTGTGGCACACTGGTACATGATGTGTTCAGTGCTCAAACCCTTTGTTTAATTGACTGTTTTAGCGTATCTTAACTGCTGTCTGTACAAGCGCTCCCTCAGCCATGATTTCAAGTTGCAAAGATCATTTAGCAGTTTAAGAAGCAATCTGTGCCAGTGGAAGGTTTTAAATAGTAAATGGACTTTTTAAAGAATACTTTCTCTAGTGGATTTTTGCAATTTGTAAAGGATAAAAGTCACTCACTGTTTCTTTACTGACAATTTATCTTCTCAATTAGTTACCATCTCAGTTTTTCTAAGGCAGCAAAACAGGGAATTTCTAATGTTGAATATTTGTACAGATATCCTTACAGAAGTCAGAAAAAACAATTGCAGCTTGGAGGCCCCACTTAGTCACTGAAGGACCAACCAGTGATCACAGCACTAAATCTCATGGCTCTGTTTCATTGCTCTGTGCCTTGGCTTTGTTGCAAGGTGACTGCACCAGAACCAGACATACAATGGTCATGAATGTAAAGCAGTGTAGTGATGAAGCACCTTTAGTCATCTGCTACTTTGAAGGAAATATCACTGTATTTTAGGCAATTATATTTTCAAAAATGCTTTGCTCTGTAGGTGGTGTCACTACAGACAGCAGTGACAATGACACTTGAATGTATTGAATGTATTATTTTATTTGACAAACCATTGGATCTTTAGAGTGGAAATCAATGGGACTTCATGGAACTGTGCAATGTGTTGGTCTCTGTTCCCCTTCAATTCATAGGGCTGGGCACCTTCCCTGACACCTCTACCCCACAGTGAAGGTGGCAGCACCCAGTAACCCTCCTCCTATACTCTGTGGAATCCTATAACCCAGGAAAGAAGGCTGTTCTTACCAATGAGGCAGACAGTGAGCCTCTAGTAAAAAAAGAAATCTGGATGTTAAAAGAAATAAAAAAATTTTTCTTCATTCTTTAAATAGAAATTGCCCATGTCAGAAAAACGTTTCTCTGTGAGATTTACTGTTACCCTTCTTCATACACATTCCTGTCATTTCAGACTCACTTCTGTGAAATAAAACTTAAAAATTTTGTATGTAATTTCCTTCTCCCTTTTTTCCAGTTTGAACAGGAGAACCAGAGACTTGTTGGTGAAATGAACAATCTCTTCGATGAAGTCAGGTACATTTTTGTTACTTGACAGACGTGCTGGTGCCATGGTCAGCACCTGTGTGCAGGTCACTGGCTGCAGGACAGCTGCCTGCACCTGCTGGAGGGGTGTGGGTGCAGCTGGGACAAGCCACCAGTGCCCAGAAAACGAACCGTGTGCTGTCCCACAGTGAAAAGAATGGTTCTGAGGGACACACAAACCACAGAATAGCACTGGTTATCTTTGGAACGTCTACATTCTCCCTTATCCAACTTTTAAAATACTTAATTTTCTATTTCTGTCCTGTTGTCTGCTGGATATCCAGATGGCAGCAGGGGAGGTGCCATTGCTGACCCCATGCAGAGACAGGCAATGTGCCATTCACTCTCCCTTGGTGTGCAGAACACCCGAATGGCTGCTCAAGCTAAAAATTGACTTTTGGATTATCAGTCTTTGGCAAGGTGAATTGCACACACCAGAGCAGCATGTGAAAGGAGTGTGTCAAAATCAAGTGCTTAAGGTCCAGCATGGATGTTGTTACATGAAATGAAAGAAGGGAGACAGGTGAAACCCTGGTAGTGAAAGCTGCTCACTGAGCACTTCTGGGGGTCCTTTCCCAGGGCTTCACTCTGGGCTGGTTGTCTTCCAGCCAGGCACTGTCTGAACCCTGCCCCCAGGCTACTGCTGCCCCACAGACAACTGACAAAACAGGGGCTCCTGAGCAGCCACTCTCTGGGCTGGAGAGTATGAATCTGCAGCAGCAAGACACGTCTGTACTAGTTTCTAATAGAGTATTTCTCTTCTTTGCCAAGACAAATTGAAGGAAAAGTGGTGGAAATCTCCAGATTACAAGAGATATTCACTGAGAAGGTCTTGCAACAGGTTAGTATAATTTAAAACTACAGCAGAAAATATAACTTGAAGATTTTCTTGGAGGTATTTTGGTCTTGACTGCCAACTTATGGGCATAAGGTTAATGAATCTTCAACACAAATGTGAAGAAAAATATTTTTGTTTGTTTTTCAATATCAAGATGTTGTTACTTACTAGTATGTACCAGGAATGGAAACTGAGACATATGTGTTAGAATGATCCTTCTGCCTCAGAACTGGTGTCCTGTTAAATGTGTTATTCAACAGCAGCCTTTCTGAAAATGGTGGCACCTCTTCCAAAAGAACTGGGAAAAATCAGGCAGGTTAGATTTGACTCTAGATAAATGGGAGACTTCCACTGATCTTGGTGGTTTCCATTCAGGTTTGTAAAATCACAGATAAAGAAATTACAACTTAGTTGTATTACTCTCTGGCTTTGCATCAAGGAAACAAAGATGTTAGTAGTACCAGATTTTATTTTACTTTTGAGTTCTTCTTGTACCCCAAATCCTTGGAATTTTTATTTTTTTTTTTTTTGGTAACATTCATTACTGTTTCTCAATTTTATTCCTTTTTTAAACAGGAGACTGATATTGACAATATCCATCAATTAGTTGTGGGTGCAACAGAGAATATAAAAGAAGGCAATGAAGACATAAGAGAGGTAATATCTTTGTGTTTTAAACTCTCTTATTTTTCTTAACTTTCAGTTTTTTCCAGGTGTTGCTTTAAAACAGCACGTGCGAGCTCGCCCACAGGACCAGTGCAGTGGGTGTTGGGTGTCAGGACAGGGGTTTGGGAAATCTCTTCAGGGTAGCTGAGCTTCTCAATAGTTCACACTTGCTAACCATGATCTGAATAGCTGTACAGGGCTGCAGAATCTGCTTGGCCTCAGCAATTTTTTAAACATGAAAGTCACCTGGTTTGCATTTAAGCACCTGTGAAGTTTTTTTTTAAAAAAAGAAGAGGCGGGGGCAGAAATTGCAGGCTACTACTACAAGACAGTGCTGAAATGGTTGAAACTGGAATGCTGAGTGTTAGCAGAAGAGACTCTTTACCACCCTGAACACTTCTTGCATACCCCTAGTAAAAAATCTCTTCCACTCTTTTACTAATTAGAAGGAAAGGATGTTTTCTTTTGGGAACTGAGATGCTAACTTAGGCTATTGAGTAAATGGCTCACTTCTTTCTCTCTCCTGAGAGCACACAGAAAAGGTATCTCAAGGATGAGTTATCCACTGCTCTGCTCTGCTTTCCTGAAAAGTGCACCAAACATGGCAAGAACTGAGCTGTATTTTGCTTCACTTTTCACATTTTTAGGTAGAACTAAGTTTCCTAAGCCATCCTGAGAAACAGTAGCGAAAAGTGCTAAAATAAAGAACTTTGTTACACAAGCATTTGTATCACATAAAAAGAAAATCTTCCATATGTAAATCTAAAAAATGAGAGCAAAAACCAGATCCCCTGCTGGTCTCAATTTTGGAAAAGAGAAGCGAAGAAAAATACTTGCTCTGAGACTGAAAAAAAGTGACTGAGTTATCTCCAGAGGTGTCAGGGATTTTATTTTGTGTGTTTGTTTTTTCTTTTTTTATTTGTTTCAACTCGGATCTTTATTAGAAAGACAAAGGTCGGATTTCACTTTTGGAACATAAAACTAACTTTGAAGCATGTACTTTCTGGTACAGTTCCTAGTGTTTGGTTGCATGAGATCTTAGGATTTTCATGGGTTTTGTTTTCTTCCAAATATTCAGTTTTAAGATTTTGAGTGACTTCAGTGTGATAAATCTAAAGAGGCACAGCCAACCTGATCTGTATACCTGAAATTAAGGTCAAATGTTGTCATTTCTCTTGTGGGAGGAAAGGGTGATGCCACTGCCAGGCATTTTGGGTTGCCTTTGCTGAAATTGTGTTTACTGATGATGGTAACAGGGATAACCTTTCCCTTACAGGCCATCAAAAACAATGCTGGATTTAGAGTATGGATCCTGTTCTTCCTTGTGATGTGTTCATTCTCCTTGCTTTTCCTGGACTGGTATGATAATTAATTAAACACACAATTGGCTCCATGTTCTCCTTGTAAATGTTTTGACATTTTTTTCAGTGGAGGGAGGTATGCAGCATACCTACCTATTTTATATATTTTTTCATACCTCTATGATGGAAATATTTTCCAGTAACTAAGTGTGAGCACATATCCATTAGTACCTTCATTTTAAATCCCTTTATCAAACCTAAAAGCACACTTAATCCTCTGGAGAACATAAAACTCCTGGAAAGAACTGTGAAGATAGCTACAAGCTGGAGCAGAGTTAACAGAAGAAAAAACAACAATACTGGTTTTGTCACAGCCAGCACCTGCAATGTGGAAAGTCCAGCTCCCATCTCAGATCAAGAGAAAACTGTTACTGTGCAAAAGCATCTACACTGTCTCAGGCGTTTATTTCATCACACCACTTCAGTACACAGTGCTCACTTTGCACATCAATGCCCTCTACTCCTATTCCTTTGAAACTACTTGACTTAGAAATCAGCTTGATCTAATGGTAATAATAATGAGAAGGAGTCACCTAAAGAGCTTTACTTGTAAGTGAAAAGAGGGACTCTAACACAAACAGATTGTGCAATGAAACAGATGTTCTGAGATGCTGGAACAAAGCCAAAGGATAGACAATTAAAGTCAAACTCTTCAAAGTACTAAAACTGAGAGCAATTTGTTAACTAAAAAAATGTCTCAAAACCAAGTGTAGATAAGACTCATTAAACTCCCTCCTGTTAAATCAGAGGAAAAATGGTTTTGACTTCAAGAAGCATAAACAATCTGTTTCTCCTAGATCGTACGGCTTACTAATTTTTATTGTTTATTGTTACGAAGAGAAAAAGAAATTGTTTCTCATCAGTATTTACTTATGCATTGAAGTTTTTATTGTCCTAAATTTAAGGGGAGGAGATGGTATTGTGAATAATTTCTATTTAGGACAGTCTTGAGAAACAGATCTTTCCATCCTGTAAAATCTGAATATCCTCTACAAGTACGTTGATATGAAATGTGTGTGTTTTCCTATCTCTCTTCTGAAATGGATATTTCTATACATTTTATGCAGTAAGCGGTATCATTCTTACTCTTTGCACAGAGTGAAAATGTCAAAAGTTACATGTTAATTAATTATACTCAATAAAGCAAAGGCCTGTTAGAAAATGCAGACATGGTATGTTTTAAAGATTTTAACATAAGCTTGATATTTTTCAATGCAAAGAAAAATTTGGCACACAGTTTATTGCTTCTTAGGCATTCCACATACCATGATGACTTAATAAAAAGCCTTTTACAGCTGCACTGTGTAATGCACATTTCCTGTCGAATTTAGAGCATTGAGTCATAATGGTTATTTTTACTGTACCAAGATGACAGGCTCTGCTGGAGAAAAACAGAAGTAGAGCTGAGCATTTTTATTCTACTACAGATCTTGATAAACAGCCTATACTGATGTTTTCCCTTTGTACAGACTCTACCAAAAAGAAAGGAACTTTTGACATGTCCACTCTCCCTGTCCCAATCAAGTTACATGAATAAAAAGGCAATTTGCTTGTCCAGATGCTTCACACACTTATTTTGTATGTTAAATTAATAAGATGTCTTTTATAATGTATATTTAAGATTTATAATAAAAATGAAAACATGATTTCACACAAAGAATAGGTAAGCTTGTAATTACAATGGAACTTTAACGTGCATCCACAATACTATGCTCTTCTACGTCTTTTCCCCTCCCAAGCCATACACAAACAGTTCTACTCTTCACTCTGTTTCACATGAGCTTTAACAGCCAGTTGTGGTTTCTAATACGCTACTGTTTCACTTGTGATGCTCCGTGTTTTAAAAAGTATCAAACTGCAAAGCATACATAAACAGAAAGCTCTTTCTAACTAATAAAAATGGAAAATATGAATGTAATACAAGAGAAAATTTAGACATTTTACTGCTTCAGCTGTATCCAACAAATGACATAGTGGACTACATGTACTGTGAACAGGCTTTCTACCACTTAAGTATGATCAAAAGATGTTATTTCTCATTAGAACATCCTGAACTGTTTATTTTTTACACTATCCTCAACACCCACCACTAAAATTGCCTGTGTTTTTTCCATTATGTCTATCTAGTTTGTGTTTCAGTGCACATCCTTACCAAGATGCTAAAGCCACAGTGGAAATGCAGTTAAATCCTGTTGACAGCAATAAGAAAACATTGAGCATGCCTTGTTGCAGAGAACTTCATTATCACTTGCAAAAAACAGTAAAGGAAATGTAAGGAAAAATGCGACCTGACAGTTTCTCTCTCCATACAAGTCATTACATTATGCCCCGATGTCAGTGCTGACTGTCATTCTTGCTTGAGCCCCAACTAAAAATTACTTACAGCTTTCAGCTAAACAAGAGATCACTCTAGTTATGGCTGGGGTGTTTCAGTTTGCAAAATGACAAAGAATTCAAAAACTTGATAAATTAAGTATCTGTTCGGACAACAGAACACATGATTTATCTAAGGTCCAAGCCCTGAAAATCCAGTGACAAATCTATCAGTATCCAATAAACTGCAAGAACATATCTAACATTGGATTTTTTTTAACATTGAAAATGGTGTCAAAGCTCTACAGCAATGCTGATATGCACCTGGGGTTATGCCCATGAATGTTCTGCAGCAAGTTTTTGTTTCATTTTTTTCTTTTTTTTTTGCAAAGCAGTATCAGCAAACAGAAGCAATTGCACCATAAACATGAGTAACCTCTAAATTATCCATAATTATATTTAATGAAAAGTTCCTTGAAGTCCCTTAGTTACCTTCAAATGACATAGTTTTAATAATTAGCTTATCATACTAAGCTGATTTCTCAGCAGCTTCAGTCTCCTGTTCAGACAGTTTCTCTTCTGACAGTACTGTCATCCACGGGGACACGGAGCGCGTGATGGTTTGTTTGGCCAGGTTGTAGTGGTTTATGACTGTGTAAAATTTCCCTCGAGCACTGGAATCTTGTTCAGAGTAGTAGTTTTCCAACCCAGCTGGAATGCACTGATTATTCTGAAAAGAAAATCCATTAATTAGATTTCAGATACAGCCCCACACATACGAAACAAGTTAGGGGGCTTTTTTTCTCCTTTTCCTTTTAGTCTAAGCCACCAGTCGCTTTCTGTCAGTCAAGATGCAACATACAGCAGTTAACTACAGACTTGTCCTACTGTGTTCAAAATGTTCTTCCCTGCAATCCTTAAACTACTCGTGCATTTGCCAGTAAGACCAACTTGGGTTTATATAGTTAACATACAAGAAATGTGCTTGCCTAAAATTTTTTTTGAAAGTATTCAATCTCCAGTTCCAGCCACATTTTGCTGTTTATTCCTGCCCACTAAATTCCAACTGTTTGGTTTATAACTACAGCTGTCCGTATCCTACTGTTAGATTAACTTTAGGCAATTTACCCTGGTGTTTGCAGTTCAAAGGACAGAAATTAATACAGATATATTGGTGCCAAGGTATGAACAGTTTTACAGCCCAGTAGCTCACACATAAAGGGAAAACACTGTGGGTGGCCAAGCATATGTGCAAATGTGTACACACACACAAAATACGTCGCTCGTGATTGTCAGAAAGATGTAGCCAACAGCAGGCTTTTAAAAAGCTCTCTGGAGCTGTGAGACTACATTATTTCATTTCACTAGACTGTGAGAGCAGTAAATAGAACCTGCTAGATGCTCAGAGCTTTGGAAAGTGAAATAGATAATTTAGAGAGCAAAATACAAAGTTGAATCCATTTTGCTATCACTGTAAAAGCCAAAGTGAATGTGCCTGTGCAGGGCGTTTGTCTCAAGTATCATCCAGCAACTCTTCCAGTCATGGTGCAGGAAGAGCAGTTTGTTGCACTGAAGAAAAAAATTATTTGGACATATACTGTGACGCCCTCCAGGTTTTGCCCCAGAAGGTCTTGGGGTCTCTGCAGGTTCTCTTGCCATTCTGGCCAGTCCAGGCAGTCTTGCCTTGCATTCAACATGTTGGGACAGTCACCTGAGCAATTAAGTTGACTCTTTGAAAGCTAGAAGTAGCTGCAGTTTGAGGAAAAATTTATTTAGTTATTTGTACTCTAGCTGTTTTAAAAACAACCAGGATATTCAATCTTCTTGCTTCCAGCACCAGATGACTAAAATATAATACTACAGCACAGCAGTTTTGAACTGCTACTGTTCTACTCAGCAAACAAAATTTTTATTGGGAATTTCTCAGCAGAAAAACACGGGCAAAAATTCCATGGGTTTTAGGACCAGATGCTACCTTAAAAGTGTCCACATTTACTGAGCTGACTTTTGTCCATATTAAAAAAAAAAAAAAAGCATAAATGAGCACCAGTAACAACAATTTCAAATGGTTTTAAGTCATAAAGCAAAAGATGGGTGAAGACCTAGCAGACAGTCTTGGCTTCATACAAATTTTCCTTCCAAAAAAGGCTAGCATGAAAAAAAATCATCAAAAGGTATGAAAGAAGAAAGGAATACTTGCAAAACACAGGTAGTCTTAGAAACTGCCTGCCCCTGATGAATTCAATCTTGTGGCACATGAGATGGCTCAAAGATGCCTCTGTCACAAAACCAGCAGCCCTCCCACAGTCAGCACCTCACTGGCTCCAACCCACGAGTGTGACAGAAGCCTCAAAGTGTGTCAGACTCACAGGAGTGCCCAGAGTTTCCACAGCCACCCTGGTTCCTTTTATCTGTTCTCTTTTATCAAGGCAGCAGCCAGGGCAAGTCTCCCTCACAGTTTTGTTGAAGTAGCACCACAAAGCAGATGGGATTTAACCCTGGCTAAACAGCACCTCTGTCCATTCAGCACTCTTAAGTCATCAGAGTCAATGTATTTGCCAGCTGCAAGACTGGGACCTAGATTTATAAAAACATAATCCAGGAATATGGAATAGAGCTATCTGATAGATATTCATATACATCAACCATGCCATCCTCTGGAAGTGTTATTCATGTTTTATCTGGGATAATTGACACTACTTCTGATGTGATAAAATGACTAAGCGGTACATAGACACAGACATATTTGTAGTGATTATTTCACTCAGTCATGGGATGTAATCACAATTCTAAATATTTAAAGTGGGGAAAGGAACACAATCCATTGAACTAGTGAAATCTGCCAAGGAAATTCAAGCAAATATAATTATTAGAGCCGAAGACAAGCCAAGATTACTGACAGTCTGAAAAAAGAAACCTACAGAATCTTGTTCTGCCTTCAGAAGCAATTTGTTTTGTAGCAGGCAAAAATGAGCCAGAAATTAGTTTGATTTTTTTTGGGGGGGCGGGGGGTTGTAGTCAGAAACATGCAAAACATCTGACAGAAGAGCCTAAAGAAACACACATCAGCTTCCCTCTTGACTGCATTTTTGCTCCCAGGATTTCTTGCTTCTAGAAGAGATGGGAAGATCTCTCCTTTTACTCATTGCCCCTTGTGTAGTGCCCAAGGACAGCCCCTTGGCTTAGTTCGCAGTCAAGGCAAGCCATGCAGTACTCAGTGACTGAGTGATAGGAACTGCTGCTCATTCTCACCCTGCCACTTGCCTGAGACTTTCAGCTATGTAGAACATTCATTTCCATCCTTTTTGTTTCCATGGTTCTCAGGTAAGAAAAATAAGAAAGAAGGCCATGAGGAGAAACTAGGATGCTCCAGAGTGACTTGCCAGTCTTCTCTTTTTTTTTTCACAATGCTTCTGTTTTGGAAATTAGTTACAGGTTATGGCCTTTGATGCCAGAGAAAACCCTGGTCGCCAGTCTATATCTGGCTGAATTAAGATTATTCCTTTTGTTCCTCTGACATGAAGAACACAGTGGCATTCACTTATAAATAGTATCTTCTGTCACGTTAATTTTGCTGGGTCAGTAATTCCCAATTTAACAGATGATGCTGTGGTCTTAATGCATTGAAATGACTTCGTTGTACTGTCCACAAGTCTGTCAGAACACAGGTGCTTTGGCAACAAAAGCTAAAGGGTAACAGACAAAGTACAGAACATACTGAAACCCTGGGAAAATTCCTCAGGATGTAAGAGCACTGAGGTTTTTGCAGTGAGTCTCTCCAGTAGGTTCTGATGAGTGCTCCAGAGAAGCAATCTGCACAGCAGCAGTACTAAGGCTGTCTCAGAAAGCTTAAGCAAGCACAGAAATAAGACTGCTGTACAAAAGAAAATAAGCACCTTTTTAAGCACACCTTCATGCCCTGGAGGCGTAGTACAGCAGAAACCTTTGGAACTGCTCCATGTATGAGAGCATCAAAGCAGAGAAGAGTGAGTCTGACTCAGAGCTGTGGTTAGCTCAGCCTTTATGCAGAGATTCTGCAGTACCAGGCTTCCCAAGGCAGGGACACCTTTGCCCTTACCAGGAAATCAAATCGGCATCTAAAACCTGGGAACAACCAGGCCACAGAATGTTGAGTCCACCTGAAACATCAAGCCAGTCCACAGAGACACTGGTCCCAAGGTGATGGACTTCATGTTTCCTAGGACATCTGTGCCAAGCTATGCCATCACATAACATGGATTCTCCAAAAAAAAAAAAAAAGCAGATAAATACGAAGTCACCTTAACAGTGGTAATTTTCAGACCTTTGTCATTTGCCGACATCCTTATCCTGAAGAATTTTTTAAGAGTTACATTACCAAAGATTCTGTGTCTCCTGGCATTATGCCATCAAGAAGCTGGAAACAAAACACCAGCTCTGAGAAAACCACCAGGAGAGTGACAGAGTGACCAAGATGCAGCCCTGTGTATGTGCTGCACCTTATAAACAGAGCGTGAGCTATGGGACGTTCTGCCTAACTTCTGTCCCAAACACAGGACCTGAAAGAGAGAAACACTGGTTTCTGAGCTCTGGTCACAGGGCAACTGAAATATAGCTGAGAAAGTGTTCTTTCCTTAAGTATTTGTGACACTGGCAAAAAAAAAGCCACAAGAAGCCAGAAAGCTGCAACTTAAAGGAGAGGACAACTTGGTGTGAAAGGAGGCAGAAGCAGGAGACTGTTGCTAGACTTACACAGGAACACGTAACTGGCTGTTCCTGTCAAGTCAGGATCACATCAAGACAGGCTTGAAAGGAACACACAGTCCATATTCCAAACTGTTCAATGCCAAGGGAAAGCTTAGGGGAAAAAAGGACTATTGTCCCCTGAGACATGAACACAGAGGGATTTCAGTGCCTGGCTGAGACAACACAAGAAGCCAACAGCAGAACCAAAAGCTGGATCTCCTGAGTTATAGCCGAGTATTCTAACCACAGTATCTTTTGCCCTTGAACAAAGGGGAAGCAGTAACCAGCTGAATGCTTGAACCTAAATTAATCCAGAAGGGCATCACTGATTATAATTTTGGACTAGATTCTTGTAAGATATTTATGTGCTGAAAGTGACAGATAAAATCCTAAACAGGATTGTTGAGGAGTGCTGAGGCAGCCATCCCCTCTTAAATCCTTTTGAAGTTCATACTGGGTACCCACTTACCCATTTGATTTATTACATGACTAAATATTACGAAAAAATTAAAGGGAAGAATGCCATTATCACTGCTACATTTTTTACCTAATTACAGCCAAATTCAACTCTGCTAAATTTACAACTGGGAAATCAATGTTTCTTTTCTGACTTTCAGCCCAGGTCACAGCAAAGGAGCCAGCACTACCATCTCACACAAATAAAGTGAGTCCAGCCTCCCTTTTGGGTAGAACCAGTATTTTTTACAATAAATATGTTTTCCCTTTTTTGGCATCACTGGCAGTAGGGCTCAGAGGTCACTGTTCTAGAACAAGAAGTTCTTCCTACAAAAATAACCATGAAGTAACTCTACTACTCTTAATGAGAACATCACTCTACCTTTTCTTTGACACATATTCCAGATTTCTTTTTCTACGCATTTTATCATTTTCTTATTTCCTAAGACAAAGTAATTTGGAGGAGCATGCAACATTAAACCATATGACCCATAAATGAGGGCTTTGTCCAGGCAACTTCAGGTGAAGTAAGTCTGAAAGACACCAGTGTTTAGACTTTTGCTATGTTTTCAATGTTTAAAGCATTAGCAAAATAACACTCTTAATACTGTGCAATAGTACAACTTCAATTATACATTACAAAGCAAAGGCATAGCAGGAAGCACATGAACCTATGTAAAGAAACACCAAATCTGTGCAATACAGCATGCCTTAATCAAGGTTATGGCTAAAACAACACAGAATAATTACATACTCTACTGTTTTTCTAGAATGGGAATGTGATTTACCTTGAAAACAAATCCTTCTGGACAGGTATGGTCATACTTGTAAACCTTGTAGACTACCAGAAATACAACACACGTTAAGAATGCAAGGGCAAAAAGGACCAGCACAGTTACCTGTAAAGAAAAATAAAACAAGCTTATGTTAGTAATGCACTGCTTACTCTATTGCTGCTTGTTATTGCAGGCAGCAGGAGTCAGCTGTGAATGCACTTTACAGTAAAATCAAGCAAAGGATAAAACCAGCTGCTTAATTATTGAGGGAGAACAGAGAAACAGCTTCCACCCTGCCCTTCTCAGAGAAGAAAGAGAATCATCTGCTCAGTGGCCTGTGTACTGCAAAACTTTTTTTGATGGCATTTCTGTTCAAGGCACATGAGACCAGGACACATCGAAGTAGCTTGTGTCTGCTGTTTTTTCAGTATGTGGATGATGTAAGTCTAAGTCTAGTTTATGTCAGCTGATAAGCATGTTTGTTTTCCCTGTTCCTGTCCAAGAGTGGAGTCAGGTGATAATATGGCAGCACAGGTATCATCCAGAGGTGACTTGCAGGGCATGGAGAAAGCAATGTCTGCCCTCTCTTGTTGGCATCGGAGTTTGTTGCACCTGCTCTGAACATAGGGATAGTTATACCAGGAGTCTGCATTCTTGGTTGCTCAATGCTCCTTAATTTATAGGTTGAAACAGTATTACTTGAGCACGCAGAGCCTGTACATGGGTAGTTCACTGCCAGATCTAAGGGAATACACCATGTTTGACACTGGGCTGGCCTCCAGCAATTGTGTGGCACCTCTTCCCACACAGTGCTCAGAGAGTCAGACAGCCTTGCATGGCTTTCTACCATGTCCCTCAGGACCTCTCTGCCCGAACTTGGGCTGCAGACACAGCTTAAGAGAAACCTGAAATCAGTGTCAGTATCAAGCTAACCTTTCCCAGGTACAAACTGAGCAGCTGGAAACCAGCAGCCTCCTGGTGTGGCACAAGACAGAATTACCTTTAGAATTACGTCAGCCATTGACAAAAGAAAGCACAAAATTTTGTCTAGCAATTACAGTGCAAAGCTCCCTAATTCAGACCCATTTTTGTGGAAGGTGTGAGTTGAGCAAATAGCATTAATTACCTGGGACAGTATCCCAGGTATGTGTTTTTATTATTCTAAAACTTGTATTGATAGACAAATAAGTAGGTCATGGAGATTACACAGTAAGAGTGATTGAGATGAATTTTCTTTTTGGCAAGTTAGAAAGAAGCAGGCATGTGCTACTGCATAAGAAACAGTAATAAAGAGAAACAAGATAATATGATTCATTTTTCAAAACAAAGCATAATATGATCTGAATTTTAAAGTAAGATGAGTAAACCAGCTATATACACCTCCTGAAAAGAGAACTTAGGCATATGAGGGATAATTAATTGAAACAAGAATAATCTGGTATTTGAAAAAGCAAAAACAACAAGCTTTGCCTCTTGGTAAACAACCATAACACATCCCCCTTCTGATAAACCTCTGAACTAGCAGAGTTTGCAACACTGCAAACTGTGGGTGGCAGTGGTATTAGGACACTTCAGAACTACAATAAACTTAAGGCACTTCTCATCCTCTGAAAGCAGATTTCACCATGGGCAGACAACAGCAAGTGCTATATTTCCTGGCTGAAACAAGGTTGAGTATTGTGTGTTGCTGAAGCCAAGGATTTAGTAAGGATTTTTGATAGAAAATAAGCAAAAATAGGGACAGCTAGAGGCATGGAGAACTGCAGATCAAAAAGTAATTTAGCAGGAGAAATGTAGATATTAATGTAACAATGCCAGTTGAAATGAGACACGGAGCAAAGGACCTTTCATGTTTAGTTTCTCAACAGTCACTGGATTACAAAAAAGAAAAAAGAAGTATTCTTAATTACCCTCTGAAAACTTCACACTGACAAGCATTTTCATATCTAATTAGTCTTATTACTTGTTTGCATACACAAAATTTAACATGGATAGCTCACTCTATCTTTCCAACCTCATATGTTGTGCTTACATCTCCCATGCCTCAGCATGTCCTGCATGAATCCAAGGGACAAAGCACATTTTCACCTTCCTTTCTGGTCATTTCTGTGGCCCAGTTTAATAACAACCAACATAACACACACACACAGAGGTCCCCATTCCTGGCCCCAACTGGCTCAGCCTTTCTGATAGGTTTTTCATCAGGGTTCTGAATGCACACAGCCTTCAGCAAAGGCTGCTCCCTTTAGGAGCACAGGCCTGGGACATGGAACACAGACATCAGGCAGAACTGCTGTGGCACAGATCAACTCAACTCATATGTGTCTCCACCACAGATAGAGGCTAAGAGTTTAAATGTCTTGAAAAATATTCTCAGGTCTCAAAGTATCTTTACCATATTTGCTGGCCCTTCTACTAGCAGTCAGTAGTAGAACTGTAACATTTCCCAGCTGTAACCATTCTGACATGCAGATGAGGTCTCAGGAACACACTGAGACAACATACTAACACGGTGCTTGGGAATTAGGACTAAATATTAAGACTGTAAGAAAAAACTGTATTTCTACAATCACTGCAGGATCACTTTTCAAAGCTCCAAAACTGCTCTGAGAAGTAACCATTTCTAAAAGAAGATAAAAGCCCAGTGTTGTGTTGATTGCTGGAGCCTGGCAAGTTGTAGGCCATGGCCTCAGGGGTGATTTGCTGAGACCTGTTTTCAGTGCCAGTGTGGAGCTGTGAGTTCTCACTGCTTGAGCAGGTTCTTCCACTGCTACACAGTAAGCCACAGGAAGAGTTCTCAGGGGCCTGCTTCAAAATCTCAGAGATTTTTTCTCTCTTACTTACTGTATTTCCTAATGTTACTAATTTTGGAATGAACATGTAAATTTTTACTCTCATTATCTCTAATGATTTGCAATCACACTCCATTTGCAAATCCCTAATCAAGTAAGCTCTTGTCTCCTTCCTATTAGGAGAGAAGCTCCCTTCTCTTACCATCTTTCAGGATACAAGTAACTTCTATTTAAAGACAGTTGCAAATGAAAATGGCACAGATGGAATCTAGTGATGGATTTCTTTCCAAAGTGATTGCCGTCACCTATTAATCCAATCGACTTCTCCCTTTTAAGCTGAAAATCCTGTCTTCTGATAGCCATTTTTCTTCATTGTCATAATAACCCACCACTGATGGCCCACAATGGCCAGGTCCCCATGTTCACCTCTGAACCTGAGGCAGTCAGCTTCTCTCCCAGGTCACTAACACAGTGCAGCCGCACGTCTGTGCCTCACCTTCTGAGCCCTCTCCTCCCAGATGCCTTTCAGAAATAAAAGCACAAAAAAAAGAGAAGGCAACAAGCAGCTCTTCAGACCACAAAGCTGCCATTTTATTGCTTTCTTCCACAGCAACTCTGCACACTCGCTATAAACTAAAGTTCTTCTCTTCTTCCTTCCAACACACTACTCACAACTTGCCCTCTTCCTCAGGCAGGAGCAGCTGCAGTGCCTGCATGAGCACCCCTTCTAATGGAAGGAAATCTTAAATCTCCTTTTTTGTGGTATCCAGCTGGCAATCCAGGACCCCACACAGTACAAACAGAAATCTTGTGAATCACTGTGACCATTTACTGCCACATCTATCCTGCAGAACTCCCAGGTGACACCCCAAGAATAATGGGCTTTTAAAATACTTCTCTTGAAATACTACAAGATAGGACAAACAACCATTTCTTTTAACTAGGAATTTGAAGTATGATTTTGGTTTCATCTTGAGTGTGACATTTAAAGTTAGTTTTAAGGGGATCTGGCAGCAAAATGAAGTGAACAGAGAAGATGACAAGATATTATGTATGTGGCAGATTTTTGAATAGATTGTAAGTGAAGAGCAGAAGGACAATGTCTAGCCAGAAGCCATTAGAGTAATCGAAATGAGAGATGACTAATGAATGAACTAAGCATACCCACAGCAAAAAAACTGTCTTCAGACTCTGTAAGCAGTTATGGTGAATTTCATTTGTTCAGCTAACTGACAACTATACTAGCATGTAAACAGCTTGTGGTAAGGCCTTTACCATACAATCTAGATCTTTCCCCACCAGTCCATGCTACCTTGCCTCAGCTGCAAAAGACTGCAAGCTGTATTATCTCTGCCTGGCTACTGCAGTCTCCTCTTTCCTCATTCCACTAATGTTTATTTGGACTCCTTTTTGAATCAAGCTGGAATATTACAGGAAAATTCATGAACTGCACCCACAGTGCCTGTTCTTCTTTTCACAGCCTTTCCTGGTCATATTTCAAGGCATGCACAGTCTATCCTTTTTGTCCCTCTCAGCTCTGTCCATTTTGCTGTTTATTTGAACCCACTGTCCCACTAAAGCCTGAGAACCATCCATTGCTCCTCTGCCTTCACCTCTACTTGTCTAATACCTCCTCTTGCTTGAGATTCTTTCATCAAGCCACTCCTATTGTGCTGCTCTGCACCATGCCTTCCTTCATCCTTTTCCTTCCATCAGCACACAAACCCATGTAGAAGCACTCCTGTTATTAGAGGTGGAACTAAAGTGGAACTAACAAGATATGCAATGATTTTCACTGCTCAGTCACTGGCTCTTGGTCACATCTCATCTCTGCTCTACATCTGTGCATTATCTATTTCAACTGCAGACTCCCAGGAACACAACTTTCATTTCTGATTTGTTTGTAAAGTACGAGGCACAGACTTGCTGCCAGCACTGAACAAGAAGAGTGAAAACATATGCTCATAGAGCACCTTTCATAGGAAAGGTGATTTATAGCTAATTAATGCTTTGCTCACCAGTAAAATGCAGAGACCACTGGGGTGAAATACAGCAACTCTGTAAAACCACTTAGGACAGGAAATTAAGATTATTACTATCCAATTTAAACTACAAGAGAATTTTAGGCAGACGGCCTGTAATTACAATAGATTGTGTCTGGCAACATCCAACAGACAAAAATTTGTAAAACATTGTATTGACTTTCCTGCTAATGGCCGTGACCTCCATTTCACCTCTCTCCACTAAAATCCTGCATCTCCCAGCTACACAATGCCCTCTACCAGCACATTACAGAACACAAAATTCAGCTTTCCTCTTATCACTGCTTTTGCAAAATTATGTCCTTGTTTGCTATTACCTCAGCCTGTCCCTAAAAGTTTCAATCAAAAACATGACTGAAACAACACAATCAAGGATTAAGAAATGTTCACCTAGTGGGAAATGGCGATGTGAAAGAAAAAAGGAACATTTACATCTACACATGCAACATTTGATGTGTATTCATTGACAGAGCAATGCAAATTACACAGAACACCCTGGAACAGTGCCCTGTACTTGCTATGGTAATATACAGGATGACCAGTGACTCCAAAAGACAACCAGGTGCCTTGTTTCAGAAGAGTATTTCTAACATTACATGTCATGTTTAGCTATATGACTGGTATCCATCTATTAAACTCAACTTCATCACCTCAAAATTCCCATCAAAACTTTGTGCTCAAAGAAAATGATGGGGCAGGTTGTACAGAAAAAGGAGGAGAAATCAAAACACTGTCCTTCTCAAATAGAAGTGACAAAGAGGAGAAAAGATGCTTACCTGGAGGTGACTGGGAATAGCAGAAAAAAAGGCAAAAAAGGCAGGAAGATTCATGAGGACAGTAACAGAAAAGGAGCTACAGGACCAGAGCTTATTAACAGCGACAGTGCAAGACAACAGGGCCAGTCTGCAAGGGAACTGATTAATGAAACCTGAGGGACCCACTGCCACACAAAAACAGGCTAACAAGGCACTGGCCTTGATATCCTAGAACTGGAGCTTAACTCAGCTGTTCCTGTCATCTTCCATCACAAGGCACCATATATTGTATATTTAACAGGGATCTGAGGAAGCAGTTCAAGAAACCCTGTGGCACCAAGATAAGAACCTTTCTACCTTCCCATACAAACCCAGAAGATATCACTGAGGCCAGGAAAAAGGCTGCCTAATGTTATTAGAGAAAAGGAAAGGCTATTTAAGTGATACATCTGGAGAGATCCAAAACATCCTGTGTCACCCATGTGCCTGGTTCTGTTCCAGCAAAAGGATTTCTCAGTGGCAGAGGCACCTGATTTATAGTAGGGGAGCTGTGTTAAGCATCCACTTTATTTAAATCTTCAGCTCTGACTATAAAATTCCTTTCAACCAAAAATTTAGCAGGAGGATTGTCACTGTCTTATCAGAGAATATCAAGCATTAAAAAAAGGAAAAGTGACAGTTGCCATGCAGTGCCTTTACTTACATCAATTATTTTAAAATAATAGTTACACTGAAAGAACTACCTCCTTTATTTTTCTTATTTGAAATAGTAATGAAAAAAATTTAAAGCCTGCCAAAAACTTAAGCTTGTGAGCAACTTTAATCCTGTTCCACTGGAGAAAAGTTCCACTGGAGAAAAAGAACTACTAATGATGGTAAGTACCTGTCACTCTTCCAGAACTGACAGACACAAAATATATTTA
Organism: Petroica traversi; assembly: GCA_025920805.1. Taxonomy (NCBI): domain Eukaryota; kingdom Metazoa; phylum Chordata; class Aves; order Passeriformes; family Petroicidae; genus Petroica; species Petroica traversi. Next base: position 21,580,166 of record JAHLSL010000015.1, on the reverse strand, counting down.
AGGAAGTTACACCTGTAGAAGAATCAGTTGATATCTCATGGACTTAATAGAGTTTTTAAGCGTGAGCAAAGAGCTACTCAACACACCAAGTAATCACACAGCAAAGAGAAAACTGTTTTCCTTGTTTCTGATTATTTTTGCAGCAATAGTAGTCACTGGCATTAGTAATAAGAGGTACAAAAGTGTTGAGGCAGAAACACATTTGAAGCATGACCCTTTTAAGATAGAAAAATCCCTGAACAGTTAGACATATATTGCATGCATTTCTGCAGTCTTAAAGTGACCAGGTAAAACTGCAAGAATTGATCTGGAAGTTTCAATTCCTATTCCATAACCTCATGCAGACATTTCAACAGCTGCTTGCTACTTGCTAGTACATGATTTTCATGATCTTAGCACAGAGATAAGCTTGAGGCTTTGTCTCTGCAGTCAGATATATGTAGAGATGCCAAGGATAAAGTCAGAACGGAACTGCCTTTGAACAGAAACACTTCACAGCTTGGGCTGATTTAAGGGCTTGAAATTTATTATGAAAAATCAGTGTTTGCTTTCAAAATACCTCTAAATGTTCTTTATTGAGGTTTTCTCAAAGACAGCTTTGCTACAACAAATTTTGTTTAAATAGGTGTGTTTGTACATCCAGCTGTAGCCCAATAAGTGGATGCCAGAGTAGATATCCTACTACAAAATCCAACTGGATGCTCTAAAAACAGTGCTTTGTCAATGGGGAAGGCAAATGTTTGGCCTTGGTTAACTCAGACCATCAATTTTCTTCTGCCCTAAATTCCTCCTCTGTCCTGATTCACAAGGCTCCTTTGTTACTCTGTAGAGTGGACAATTTACAAGAAAGAAAAATCTGCCATGTTCGAAGTTGCTTTCCAGATGTCAAGAACTAACTCCCCACATCAGCCCACACTGTTCAAAGAACAAAAGCAAGACTTCTGTTTCTCAATGGGAAGTAATCTTCAGTGAAAAAATCACATCTTCCTTGGTGTGGCTAGTGCCATAAAATTAAATTAAGACAACAGGGTTCTCAGAATCAGGAATCTTCACATTCTTCTGAGAGATTCTGATTTGAATTCAGAATGTGGCTTCATATAGGAAAATTATGCTTTCAGTTTTCTTTGTAAACATTCTCAGAACTGTGTTAATGTGAACTGAATGCAGAAAAATCCATTTTAAAATTCATTATTCACCAGGTTCTAAAATACCAAATGATCTACATGACATATGCACATGCTGGAGGTGACTTCATTTGTTATAATGTGTAACTTCTCAAGAAGAACAGCTTTAGATGATCTGCACTGCTGAATTCCAAAAATACAATCTGCTTTGTCATTATTTAAGAAGTATATCCTAGAATACACATGTGAATTATTTGTAAATATGACTGACTGACTTGCTTTATTTTTAGCACAACATTTGGGCTGTGTCTTGTGGCAAGCTTGTGCATTGCTGATGTACCACACTGAAGTCATTAAAACAGCATCTGAAAATTTTTTCATGAACACAAGCCAAAGTCAATATCTCACCAGCTAAATAATGCATTTCATAATTATAGCAAATATTTAATTTTTCAAACAAATATCATTTTGCTCTCTCAGAATCAACAGCCGAAGTTAACATGATGGTTCACAATTAATAAGGACCCAGGAGAAAACCTCACACAATGAGTACTTTTCATCTACATATTTATGAAATGTTATCAATTATTCATGTAGTATTTACTACTGGGAGTGGTGAATACGACAATCATCCCCACTGGAGAACTAGTCAGTTTTCTTTAAAATGTTGCAAGCAGCATAATTCAATTCTAAAACTGTTATCTAGAGATTAATGGACATTTTTAGGACCTGAATGTCCTGTGTGAACATTGTTTTCAATTAACTGAACCACAATTTTCCTAACTGATCAATCCCCACACTCTTCTTTGGAAACCTAGACTTACAGCCACAATGTGAATCACCCTACAATTCCCAAGAGATACCAAATCTTACAGAAACCTCTCTCTGATGCAGTAGTTACCTAGCAGCAAAACCTAGCAACCCTGTAGTATGAGATTAATCCCAGAGCGATCATCACAAAGTAATATCTAAGGGATATTTTTTTAAGTATGCCATCCACAGGTATATAAAAATGCAATGCAAAAATCCTCAGGCTTTTAACTGTTCAACTATACAAATTAGAAAAGACTACCCAACAGCACAACAAGCTATTTATTTGTTTTCAGCTAGGTCTCATTTGCTCAGCTCAACAAAGACAGATAAAACCCCCAGATTTACAAAAGGATGCACAAGCCTTTTAGATGTGACTAAGATGTTCAAAATCCTTCCTTAGCTACAATTCAATGTTCCAGCAATGAAATCCCTTAGGCCCTGCTGCTAAACCATATGTACAAATTCTTCAGGTATAGGCTCTGCTCAGCTGCTTGAAACCAAAGTCCTAGAAGGGCACTCAGTCTAAAAACTGCCTCTCCTTTTTCTTCTACAACATAGTAAGCACTTTACAATCACCTTAGTGTGACCAGGGCATGCACAAAGACAGCCAGACATAAGCTCTTCTTGTTCTGAGCTGCCCATCTGCTTTTACCCAAGCCTCACCTGAGAGGAAGGGGATTACTCTCAAGGACTGGTCCTGAGGTGCCAGGAGGATAAAGAGAGAATGTTGGTCAGAATGTAGCATTTTCCCTGAGGGATGGAATGTCCTTGCTCCAAACCAGGGATCAGGAAAAACTGGGGCTAGGTTTCTTACCTCCTTAGTAAAACCCTCCCACACCCCAAAACATCTGTTCTTGGCTGTCTGGGATGGTTCCCCACAGAGCTGACAGGAGCCCACCTGCTTCACTGTATGGCTGAAGACTCCACCAGGTGAGTGGCACTTAAAACATTTGTCGCAGCAACGCTCTGCAAAGTTCTTTTCCAAATATAGTCTAATCCCTTCTTGAGCCTTCACTTTGTTTGTTTAGCATGCTCTGATTCCACTGAGAGCTGCATATATACTTCTGAAGGTCAGCTTGGGCCTGGGCAGCTTTTAGAGCACTGCTCAGGCACAACAGTACCAAAATCTCTACTTGTGCCCTAAAACTCCTGTCATGCAGATAAAGTTTAGAACTGTGCAATAGAAAGAGAATCCACACCTTTACTGAAACTCTGTTTTCCCCTCATACTAAATGTAAGGCTTTCCAAAGGTATTATTACTTATGCTTTGAAGAGTGTGGTTGCCTACAGCTTACAAATGCTTTGCTATCCTTGGGTAAGATGCCAAATTAAAAGCATGGAAAACCTGCAGTCTTCCTTTGTTAAAAGAACAGGACAGCATGAGCTGAAGTGCCAACTTTCCTGCTTTGGTTTAATTACACAGAACAAGAAAAACTATCCTCCAGTGGGAAGGGGGAAAGGAAATTCAAGCCTTGCATCAGGTAAGCTCTCAAGTTTCCTGTGGGACTAATGGGGTAGTAAGGGTGTGGGCACTAAAGAATAAATCTGAGTTGCTGAACTGCCATGTGACAGTACCAATCGTCACCAAACTGTAAGATAAAATTGGATCAGGAAAACTGATAGGAAAGAGCTCTGGTATATATCCCTGGGCTGCCAAGTCATATATTTAACTGTAAAAAATACATAATGGACTATGACAGTGCTTTTAAGAGAATGGTTTGGCCACAGTGAAAAATAAGAAGCCAAAAAGAAAATAAATGTTCTGGTGGTTCTTGTCCTTCAACATAAACAGGAGCTTTATCCATGCCATGAGCACTCCCCTTGTGCAGCCCACATACACCCTGGCAAGACACATTCTGAAACCCACACACTGATAGAAACACCTTCAGAATTCATCTGCCAGTGAGGGATTACAACCAATAATGCTGCAAGATTTGGTTTTGCTTCTAACTGTTAAGTACTGAACTATTAAAACACTGAATTTATTTTTCTCATGTCCAGCTATACCCACAAGAGGCACTCTGTTATAGCCAGTTCTGAGTACACTCAGCAATTGATTTTAAGCACTTCTGTGAACAAAACTGAGTCATTAACATCTTCAGAGAGCACTGCTTACCTTAAATCTTTCTGAAACCCCTTCAGTGATGCTGATTGTGAATTCAGCTATTTTAGGAGTACGGAACTTTCCCTTCTTGCGATCTGGTTCATATTCTGTTTTTGTTTTGACCACAACCTTCAAGAAAAAGAATCAATCACAAAACTGTCAACTAAAGCTGGCCACAAAAACCTTAATTATTCTTTAACTCTTCATTCATCTGCTTACAAGCACATCTAGTATTGTATTTTCCCTCTCCCCACGTTGTGTAATTCTTCTCTGAAAGCATTGAACTATTCATTATTTTTTCCATTATAGCAATCATCAACTAACTTACCTCTTACAGTAGTTTTGAAGGACCTACAGGAAGACTTGTTATGCAACAGCTTCACAGAAGTTCAATCTTTTCATCTGTAGTGATACTGTGCTCTTATACTAGGCAAGTATAGGCCAAATCCAAATCATGAACCTTCCCACTTGTATAGTTTGAAAATAGCCACCTCCACTTGCTTCAGGAAATTTCATTAATGGGATTTCAAACTGGACACCAACAGAAAATTACTGACAAGTACCCATAACAATTTTGCAGATGATGATGATGCCATGTTCTTTGATGGCAGGATTTTGAGTTTAAAAAAAAAAGTGAAATAACCCATGTAGTCTAGTTGCTAGACTATATATGATAGACTATGGCCCTTGGCACTCTTATTTTTAACATGTAATTTCTGAATTATCAACTGCAAGCAGCAAGATGCACATGAACCCTTGTGTTAATGAGGTTTCTTCAAACACCCAAGGCTCTTCAGTTTATTCCTTGCCATGAACTACTGCCCCAAGCTTCACAATTTAGCACCTTACCTTTATTCCCAAAATACTCATTACATCAGTCGTATCTCTAGTGTTCTCCTAGGCATTCTAATCATACAAAATTTTCCCATACCTAACCTATTTGCCTCATTTTCATCTGCATTTTTCAGGATCTTTTTCCAAATTGTTCTCAGGCCAGGGTACAGTTTATTGTACTGACAGCGCTGTTACAATTTGCTCAATTTCCTGTTTTTCCAAGGAAGAAATATCTACTCTTTTAGAATCAAATTCTATCTTTAGCACAGCCCACGGTATTAATAGCAAATACATTAATCACAGAAAGGCCTGGGTTGGAAGGGCCTTAAAGATCCTCTTGTTCCAACCCTGTGCCATGGGTAGGGACCCCTTCCTAGACCAGGTTGCTCAGGGCTTCATCCAGCCTGGCCTTAATCACCTCCAGGGATGGGGCATCCTCAGCCTGAGCCAGGGCCTCACCACCCCCCCCACTAAACCTACTGTCAGTTCAAAGCCATTCCCCTTGTCCTGTCACTGCATCCCCATGTAAATTGTCTCTCTCCATCTTTCTGAAATTAAGACTGTGACACTTCAGGTAGCCAGACACTGAAATGACAAGCTTTGGATTCCCTTCTCTCTGAACGGTACCTAGAATGTGTAACTGTACCTAGGCTCAGTACCATAAAGTTTATTAGACACTTTCACTGTATTACACATATTGGTTCAGGACATAGGTTTAAAAACTACTTACCTATTTTCCACTATAATTAGTAAGCTAGTAGTTATTATCTATTTAACTTTATAGCTGCCCAACAGCATCATGGAAGTTAACTGCCTGGTGGTTTCTGGAATTCTTTTTAACATTTTAGCTCCCTTCCTCCCCCCTTTATGTTGCATAATCTCAGGCAACTCAAATCACATTCAGCTGACACTGAATGTACAGTTCTAACTGCTTGGTTATGTAATGTCTTCTTTTGTTTAACATATCTAAATATGAATTTAAATCACTTCATCCCTTTAATTTAGAAACTGTCAAAATCATCAAATCCTCAGTACTGTAGTCACTACTGTTCAAGAAGTTATGCTTCACTGCCATGCTGGAGCCTTGCAAGTGAATAATAAGCATAGATATATGAAGTATGTACTCCTATTCATTATACATGAGTGTCTGCATACTTCAGAATTTGATTCTGTGACAATCTTTTCTTAATCCTGTTTCTTTTTTTCCACATGAGTTGCTCTGCTCTTGCCTTGGAGTCTGTAGCAACCAGTAAAGAGCCACTGATGTGACTAACCAGTTACAGAAGGACACCAGCAGGACCAATAAATTTCATCTTCTCCCTCTATGTTTGCAAAAGGAAAAGAAAGCTAATATACAATTGGACAGGAGAAAGTAGAAGAACCAATCAAATATTCCTTTATTTAAGTTTCTAGCTTAGCTGGGCATTTGCTTTCATTCAAGGCAATGCCCCATTCTCACGGGAGCAGTGGGGCTGCACAGATCCCCTGGGGTCACTACAGAGGCTCTGCTCAGGTTAAAGCTATTGCCATGCAGGTCCCTCATTCAGATTTCTGCTCAGCAGTGCAGGAACAGAACAAACTCCTTTGGTCACTGGCCCTTGGTAATCAGTCATATCCAGTCACCAGTTGGCAGATGTATCAGACACAGTAAGACTTCACTTGTTCTAAAGCCTTAGGGTGTGATTTTGTCCTCAGTTACAAGATTTACACCTATGTAACTGAGGGCATAAAATGGACCCTCAGGCTCCTGAACAGCTGTTATGGCTTATTGCATTTATGCCTGCCAACTGGTCACCACACACAACACAGAATGGTGTTGATAGCAATTAAAATCGAGGTCACACATTTATTTCTATTGCCTACAAGCAACACTCTACCAAGGAAAATTTTACAAGCTAAAAGTCTTTACCCTAAGTTAAGATTATGTGAATATTTTTGAGGTTTGAGGAATGTATAGCTGTCTGTTTAACTAGAAGTAGAATTCAGCTTGTGGAAGACACAAGGCCAAAAATAAAAACTACGTGAAGACTGCAAAGCTTTTAATTACCAGATGCATGTGGGAAAGGGACAAGTAAGGATCCTATTAAAACAGGATGCTGAAAACCCTGAAAAAATCCTACTCCTGTGTACCTCACATGTAGTAGCACTTACTGAATTATTTATTGTGAGGAGAGTAAACATATTTACATGCTATCACATCACCTTCCTAAATCTTTAAAATTAAATCCCTAATAATCAAGGCATTTAATGAGGAATGCATGAAGCACATTGCCCTTCCAACCTGTAAGCAGCTTGTTGGACCTCCCCCTTCCAGATACAGAAGATATTTGAATCACCTGTTTGCAGGTTTTCAAACAAAATAAGTTGTCAAGGAGAAAACTCAATGGCCTGTTCTTATCTCATTATTTTAGCGTGTCTGGGGTGAGCATTAGTTTCTTACTGAAGCACAGAAGGAAAATGGAAATGCTCTCTGTTGCCAGCATACCCATGCCCATCTTGCAGAGAAATAAGGCAGGGTTCTATTCCCCCATCAGGGAGGCATTTTCTGGACAGAAAAAATTTGTATTATTCACAGAGAATACACAGTACCGTCCATATAAAAGAAAGAAAAATACAGAACAGGACTATGACAATACAGCATACGGAAGCCTATATAAATTTGTAAAGTATATGTTTCATATAGCAGCACTGAAATCTCTATATGCTTATTGCTAACATTTCACACTGATTTTAATGCAAATCACCATTACTGGATTTTCATGAGCTTAGCTGTTTGGGCTTTTTCCCAGAGGGAACTAGCATGCCTTGAAACATCCCTGATTTCTTGCCGTTTCAAGATGCTCGTTAACCATAACCAATTCTTTTGTTGTTTGCCTGAGATTTGGGTGTGATTCTCCAGGGTGGAAACTAAAGCCTACTGTACCTTATCAGGAGGTGGGAACTGGAGCTGATTGACATCCAGGGGTGTGATCAGGGGGATGGTGTCAAATCCATCCTCCAAAAGGGGCTGCTTTGTGCTCTTCTCGCTGAAATTATTCCCCAGTTTCACCATTCTTCCAGGATAGAGGGATTTTCTGCTGGCACACACAGGCAGACACGCACAGAAATGCAAAATATCAGAAACCAGATCTTTTCCCAGCCCTCGGGGGACCCGAAATACCTTCTAGAAAAAAAAAATTAATAATAATAAAAATTAAAAAATGCGTTGGTTGCTATGACTCATTTAGGTATTGTTCTGGGAAGTACAAACGATGACCGGAGCTTCTACTATCAAAGTTAAAAAAACCCCAAACCAGCAGGCACACAAAGCAGCACCCCAAATCCCCGACACTCAGGCTGGTGCGAGCGATGCCCGCGGAGCGGCCCGGTGCGGCACGGCCCGCGGGATGCGGGATGCGGGATGCGGGATGCGGGATGCGGGATGCGGGATGC
>JAHLSL010000015.1:21561301-21571459 GCA_025920805.1 Petroica traversi | reverse complement strand
AAAAAAACGCCCACAGCGCTTTCCCCTCCACTGGCTGGGGAAAGCGCTGTGGGCAAGAAAAAAAGAAAGGCAAGCAGACGGCAGCGCAGACACGAAGCAGAAAGGCGCCCAACCCAGAGCAAGGGACACCCCTCAAAGCCAACCAACAACTGACCACAATGATAGGGCAGCTCAGAGACGAGGCAGACAGGTGCTCAGCCTAAAAAAAAAAAAGCCCGCCCGTCCCTTTCCTGCAGGAAGGCCGGGCGGGCGGGCAGCACGGGCAGAGCCCGGCCCGGGCCCGCTGTGCCGAGCGGGGATGCGAACATCGCCTCACTCCGGGCAGAGGCGTATTGCGGAGCCTTGCAGCCGAGAGAGCGAGAGAGAGAGAGGACATCTTACAGCTCGGCTGGCTCGGGGCGGAAAAACCCAGAGTGATTCATATTCACAGCACCGTCTCCTATAACCCAAGGCAGCCGGCATGCCTGTCTTGTAGTCTTGCAGGTGCATTGCTGCCCAGCCAGTGGAGGGGAAAGCGCTGTGGGCGATGCAACAAGTGACTGGGATGATAGGGCAGCTCAGAGACGAGGCAGACAGGTGCTCAGCCTAGAGCCAGTTTCACGCTTCAAAACCAACCAACCTCTTCTCACAGATGCCAGCATGAACAGCCTCTCTGCGTTGTTTGTTCCAGGTGCCCAATCCAACGTGTGTCCCGTTTTCCTGAGGTCAATGGTCTGTAATGCTCGAGGCCCTTTCTGGCTGTGGCACAAAGCAAGTCGTGTCTCCAGCTGTGGATCATCCTGTCTGTCTCATTTATTTCTCCCATCAGTGTTCTGTCCTGAGTAAATAAAGTGTAAAATAAGCTTGTCTTACCTGAGTAACATTTCATAAATCATACTTGCGTGTGTTAAGTAGAAGAAAGAGGGTTTCATTTTATATAGAAAATTGCACCCGTGGCTGGAAATGAAGGGGATTCTCAGAAAACAAGAAACACTTGAATTATTTAATTTTGGTGAAGCCCTTGTCTTACAAGTGTTCTTGAGCAGAACAGATGAATAACCCTCAGATGGATGAGTGTAATCCATTCATTTGTATGTGAAGCCAAAGTCATACAGAATCCAAATGACATCAAAAGTCCAAGTGATGATCAGAAGTGTATTTGACAGTATACTACAGGGAGCCCAAATAACACAGCAAGTGGTTTAACAAATTGGCTGACTAGGTCCTTTCATCTCCAGCTTCTGTGATTTTATATTTGAGCCCTTTTGGCTGAAGATGGTCAAAAGATTTGGGCACTTGTGTATTGTGTGTGCCTGAGGAACTATCTGTATTGGATTAAGATGAATGGATCTAAATTCCCCCATTGGCTGGTGAGGTCTTTTTTAGTTATGTGGGCATGTGCACAGGTTACTCTGTTTTAGTGTCTGTTGTAGAGGAAGGAGAAATTTGCATTCTGTTTACAGAATGAGTTATTCTCTTTCGACTGGGCATTTCTTTAATTGTATCTGCCTTTTGGAACTTATACTAACTAGTCTTACCTTGTTCTCTAGTCTTACAGAAAAAATCTTTTTGTTAAGCAACTGGACACTTCACTGTTCCTCTCACTACTTACACCCAGTGGCTTACATCCTTTTAATTTTAAGTGCATGTCACCCCATGTACTGTGATGTATAAAAAAAAAGGCTCTTTGTTTTTGTGTACATGTACATCCACACACAAATATCTGTGACTAATGTGTCTTTATTTTCCAGCTGTCTAAAATGAACAGTCATTTTAGTCATTCTTATATCAAATAGACATCTATAGTTTGCTACTGATTATTTTAGAAAAAAAAAATAAGTAACTTAGTTACAAAAGTGATATGCTTCCTAGTCAGAAATTGCTGCCTTAACAAGGCAGAAAGGTGTATATTAGCGTAGACATTATTTGAAAATAAATTGATTCGTTGAAACTAGCACAACTCTTTTCTCCAGGGCTCCTGCTGTAGGTCATTTTGCTATGGTTATTCAGGGGGTTTTAAATTTGGGGAAGGAACTGTCCTCTATCTTCTACAAAGTAACTCGAGTTCCAGGCCCTTAACAAATAACCCACATCCTTGCTGAGCCACTGAAATATCATGGCCAGCAATCTTTATCCCATGTTAGTTATCTCTGAGGAAATGTGATAGCTCCTTGTGGGTATGTGGGCAACAGAAAAAGCAGCCAATTCACAGAATTGATGACCTAGTGGCTACTCCTATTCAGTCAGATTGTACCCTGATTTACTTACTCTGAAACCTTAATGGTCTCAGTGAGGTTAGGATTCACTGTGTGTACCATCAGCCTGACTAAGAAAGCAGGAAATTTGCACTTCACCATCAGGCAGGTACTTCCCAATGAAATAACTACTGGAGAGAGGAAAAAAAAAAAAAAAAAAAGTAGTAATGTGAAGCTTGTGTTTTCTGGCACTTGGCCTAAGAAAGGATAGCTAAGTTTTTTAAATAGGAGTAGGCCCAGGTCTCTCAAAAGCTGGAGAAAGATAATTTGCATGGGGCAGCCTATATTTTCACCAAAACCAAGAACACTTGCCAACCCCTCATTTTGAAGCAGAAAAATGAAGAATAAATTCACACAGTCTCTATATATCAAAATAAAGGAAATATTATAAACTTCTAAGTTCCATAGGGTTGGACTTTTGATTCATCACAGATAAAACATCTAGAAATTACAGGATTTTTTTCCCACAGAATAGTTTTTTCTAAAAATGAAAATGTGACAATTAATCTATTATTTGTGATTTGATGATGCTTTATTCAGGTTGGCCACATTCTTTGTGGGTTGTAGTTTACTGATACAATCAATTGAAATGGCTCTTCTGGAGCCATTACAATTTGTTGTGTGAGTGCAGCTGAAAACACTTCAACGTGCCACGTGTCACGCTTTGTCAAGCTAACAGTTGATGTTTCCAAATCAGGATTAGGAACAGTGCTGATGCAGTGTACTGCTGCAATTTCTACTGCAACATAAGCATTCATGAAAGGGAACAAGCTCTGCTGAAGGAAAGCAGCACTACCTATTGTTGTTTGTCAGGTGTCCCAGCAATTTGTTTTCCCTAAAACACCCAGTCCCTTTGTGTCTCAGGTTAATTACAAATACCAAAGAAGAAGACCATTCTCACCAATCTATTTCAGGAATCCAATAATCTTCAGAAATTGTTTTAAACTCTTAGTCAGCAATAGGGAGACTTGGATTAAGTGATGTACAAAGAGGTGCAGGAAATGCATGGTGAAGGCAGCCAGGTAGAGGCAGCTGCGTGGCTACTAGCACATGGTACAACCAGGAGGTCACCTCACCAGACTGTGCTAAATTTATACAGCCCTTTAGTCCCTCCCTCTGCCCAGCAAATCCAGACTGGGAGAGCAGGGAAACTAAAACTTAACTTTTTCTTTAGGATTTTATTCTTGGATTTCTCTGTGTGAGAGGCTTATGTGTGAACAGCTCTAGAATTGTGGCATTTGTACTGAGATGGGTAATAGATAAATGAATAGTGAACCTGTGCATGAACAAAAGTGATACCTTGATGACAGAAAATAGCAGTACGAAAAAATAGTGATTTTCACTTACTGTCAGATTTGTAGAACTGTCAAATGAAAATAAAAGTATTGATACTGAAGAATGCACATCTGTTATTTCCAAAATTACTAAAAAGGATGAGGTTGAATTCTTTGGGGAAAATTGAGTAATGATCCCTGGAAAGCCGTGAAATTCTTTAAAACGTTGAACCATATTTCAAGTCTGACATCCTTAGGTTAACCATCCTGCATTCATACATAGACATCTAAATAACATTTTTCAGAAAGAATGTAGTCCACACATTGGAATAACACTGAGACAGAGCAAATTCTAAGCACTCTTATTCTCAAGAGCAGCATTTCTCAAACGGTGACAAAACCATCAGTGATACACCCACATAAAATACAGGGCAGTAAAAGCCAGGAGGATTGCTCTGAGAATCAATGCTCTGAGCTTGCAGGTGCAGCAGAAGGGATAAATTGTGCTGCAAGGCAGATTGTGTCCTGTGCCTCCTCACACCATCTGTAGGCCTGCAGGTTCATCTCCTGGTGGAGAGAAGGGGCCAAAGTACAGCAGGGAGAGGATGCTCTGGGTCTGGGGAGAAAGGGAGGGGAGAATGGGTACAGACAGATGAATTGCTCTCCAGGCATCCTGTTATTCCCAAATATCAGACCCACCACTTTGCTGAGCTGGGGCAGAAAAGTGACAGTCGTGTGATAGGAGGCAAAGCTCTGTCTGGCAGAGGGATTTGGGCAGACAGCAGTGATGGGATATACTTAAAGGCAAGGAAGCACAGCTTTAGGGGTAAAGTGAGGTTGATCTTTTACTGATCTCTTCCCAGGTTAATCCTGATTATGAGTTAAACAGTCATTTAAATGGCTAAAGTTACCTGATTTAGAGAAGCACAATAATGTTTTGGCTATTATAGAAATGGATTTCAAGCAGCATCTAAGTATCACAAGGTCATGTAGTCCAAAATGATCCTCTATTAATTTAGAGTATTACATGAATTTAAAGGATAAGATCAATTCCAGCAGAAGCTGGACTTAACCACTAAACCTTTTTTTTTTTTTTTTAAGTGCATAAACAAACCTTTCCCCTGGAATGCTAGAATGTGATCCTAGACTTCTCTTTGGCCTTGAACCACTTCAAACTAATTGGTTTGCAGCCAAAGAAGGTGCATAATATAACATCACAATTTATATTTAGGAAACCTCATTAGAAATGAAAAAGTTATGTAACTCCTCAGAGAAAGCAAAAGAAATATAGGACAAATTATACTCCAACACTGCAGTTAAATTATTTTAACAGCAGGGTAGCTTTTAAAAAAAAACCTGTTAGGACAAAATCCTACATAGCATGAGGAAAAAAGCTCTTATATCTTACTGTAATTAGAAACTCATCAGGTTAATGGGACAATTTTTCAAAAGCTGCCATTTAAGTTTTTGTACATGGCATTGATCTTGCTTTATTTCAGCTTGCAAATAGAACTTGGACAGAGGAAAATAAAAGCAACCAGACATTTTCTAATGTACATGTAAATTCAAAGCTCTGTATTCTTTGTGTCTGGGCTCTTTCATTCAATTTGTTCTTGTGATGGAGTTCTAAGAAGATGCCCCTTTCACTTCAGTATTCACTGACTGAAATTGCCAAAGCACCAAGTGATTTTGGGATATCTCAGTCTTTAGCAGGGAATCTCACAGGCTTCAAGGGAAGGAAGCTAGCTCATCAGATTCACTCCTTATTTAGGCACTTAAAATCTGAGGTGTAGGAAATTAAAGATCACTTTCGATAATTAAGGTCAGCACTTTAAAAAGACATTTGATATTTAAAGATATGACAAGAAGAAATGCTGAAAAGAATGGAAAGGAGTGTAGCATTATGGGAAAGGTTTCTAAAACAGCCAAATGACAGAGGAGCCTAAATCTGTAGGCAATTCTGTTATTGAGACTCCTGAACAGGCTTATTTACACAGATACCTAAATGTCAAAAGGCAAAAGAGGGGGATGTACAAAACACCTGCTCACTCCAGATGACAAACAAGTCTGCAAAGCAACTCATGAATGAACCAGCCACCTTTACTGTAAGGATGAATTTTTCTGTTTAGAAATAATGAATCATTAGAATTAGGTACCTAGACTGCAGCAGGTGTCCACTGAAGTTTTTCTTTTTAGAAACCTTTCAATAAGGACATTGAAAAATAAAACTGTTAACAGAGATGTTACTAAAAAACAGTGTACTGTGCTTACTATTATATTCATATTTTTCAGGGTAGGTGGAGCAAGGTAATTATGGAATAGAATAATGGTACAGAATAGTATAGAATAGACTGTTCCAGCTGGAATGGACCTAAACTGATCTTCTAGTTCAACTGCCTGACCTATTCAGGGCTGAGCAAAAGTTAAAGCAAGCTGTTAAGGGCAGTGTCCAATTGCGTCTTAAACACTGACAGGCTTGGGGCGCCAACCACTTCTTTGGGAAGCCTCTTCTGGCGTTTTACCCCCTGCACATTATAAAATGCTTCCTAGTGTCCAGTTAGGACCTCTCCTGGTGCAGCTTTGAACTATTCTCATGTGAAATAAAGTCGCTCCATGAATGAAGTAGAGCTGTGTAGCCAAGGTACCCTTGGATTAAAAATGTATTGATATTTACAAATAATATTGTTAGTTTTATATTCTGGATGGAAAGGGGTTATTAACACTTGCCTGTTATTAAGAACGGTAAAAGTGAAAAGCTGTGATGTGCTGTACAGCTGATTTGCACTGCATATCACTCTCCTGTGTAAGATTAGAGCTTTAAAAGAGTAGGGTTTTTCCTATCCTGGTAACCCATTTTGCATTCCTTTAAACTGACAATCCATGCAACAGGAGATACTTCAAAAAATGATGACAAAAGGAGGCAGCATGCAATTTCGGTAGTAATTTCAAAGAAATGGCATTAACCCTGCAGGATCTGGTTACCACCGAATAATTCTTTCCCTGCTAGCTGAAAAAAATTAAACCCAAGACCAACTACATCCAGACAGCACAGATGTTGACTACCACAGGACTACTGGTGCTTCACAGCAAGAGATCTAAGAACTTAAACCCCCTATCTGTAGTCTGTAAAATGCACAGTATTGTCACCGCTGTATTTTAATTACTTATGTTACTTTAGGAAACTGCAACTGAGGGCACTAAGCACCCTTCATGCTAAGAAATCTAAATCCAGTACTTAGGAACTTTAAATCAATCAAATCTCTAAACATGGCTGGGAACAGAAGGGAGGAGAGAGCTTGACTACTCCACTAAGGGCTGTGGAAAGCAAATGTTATATTAGTTTCCCTGAGGAGAATTTGGGCAATTGTACCAAGCAGCTTCCAAAAATATTTTAGATCTTCAAAGCACTGGAAAAAGATGAAATAACAATTCCAAGTTCCATTTTCCGTTACAGACAAAGATGAATTCCAAAAGAAAAGCAAATCAGGCCTCAGGCTTGAAAGTTGGAAAAGGACAATTCTTCGAGAGTATTGGGACAGCCAAGAGCATTAATAGTAGTAGTTTAGTGAGAATCTCCAGGTCATAATTCCTACAGGAAAGTCCAAAGTGGTATATTCTAATAAACTCCCAGCTGACCAAATGCATTTTGCTCAACTGAACTCAATCCAACTGGCTCATCCCATGACAAGAATTTGCAGATAGTCAAAGGATCATAAAGTGACAATTCAATGGACATAGAGAAGAGCAGGTGATATTTTTGTTGTTTCCCAGTAGTCTGTTCTTGTTTCCATCTGTCTCCAATCATCATATGTAAATGTTGACTCCTAGAAAATAAAAAAGGAGTGTAAGTATTTGGCAGTGATAAGGAAGGATCCATCACTTCTCCTAAAGGAGAACATCAGCCAGTCAGGAGCTGTCCTGTCTGTTCTGCCAGTCTGGTCCTGCTGGGCAGCTCGGGATATTAGAGAACACTCTAAAAGGAGCAGCAGCAAGGGCTCGTTGCCTTCTCCCCACTTCAAGGGTAGAACTTTTCATCTACACAGACATTTTTTCTTAAATAAGATTCTGTTGACCTTGAGTAAATCTAAGTCTAATATTTTCTTTTGGGGAAAACTTGTGATCCTAATGCATAGATGCTTTTAATTACTTTCTTACTCAAGACATTTTTCTAGAGAATAAGCATTTCAACTAATGGAATTTCAGTGAAATTTAAGCTCATTCAAAACTTGATTTTTCCTTAGGCTCAACTATGTGAGTTTGGGACGTGGTTTAGTTTTAAAAAAACAGAGTGTCATCGTGGTCACAGAACACAACACACAATGGTAACTCCATTTCTGTAAAGACATTTCATCTTCATTAAGCTTATTCTTCCTCTCTTTTGGAAAAAATAACATTTATGTCAAGCATGTATAGTGATAGTGGCTACAAACAGACAGAAAATATGGGCCATACATTCCTTCAGCAGTGTAACTAACCCAGCATGCATTGTAAACAAAAACTCTAAAGAAAACCAGTGACCAGCCCTGCTGGAAACTCAAAGCAAACTTATTAGAGACGTTTTTACATATTTTTATAGTTATCGGTAGGTACAGGAGGGTGTATTTTTGAGATACCTCAGTGCTTTCACAAGTCTTACAAAGAGCCTGAATATCCTTTATATCTAATGTACATAACTAATTTGGATTATGTAAAGAAAATGCAGTTAACAAGAAACTTCTATTACCAAAATACTAAAAATATTTGGAAAGTAATTGTTTCCTAGAAAATAATCGGTTCAAGTTGTTTTAGAATGGTTTTGTGGAACAGTATTTGAACAGATTTGTATTACAAAACTGCCTACTAATAAACCAATTAATAGTTCTGGTAGAGCTGAGTACTTGAAATATGATAAATAAGTGTAGTACTTGTGGTTATCAGCTGCTATGCACTCTGAAAACTTTTGGAAATTGCTTCTTTGTGAAAGGACAGTGCTTTCAAAGAGTAATAATGTGCAAATAAACACAGTGACATTTTCTAAAGATTCCCTTGAAAAAAATACAGCTGAACAGAGCTGAAAATGTTACATCAGTCAAATCCCTGTTGGAGCACGAAGGAGGGACACATCCTGTGTCACTCCTGGCAGTCTGCTGTTCTGCTGTGGCAAAGGTACAAACAACAGGGCAGTTCCAGTTACTCACTGCACTCACCAGAGTGGTACAGCAATGTACAGAAATGTAGCTGGGCTGTAAAGCTTTAGCATTGACCAAGTCATTCTGTTTGACTCATATCACCTTACAGATGCCTTTATTGTTGCCAGATATGGAAGCAGATTTAAAACTAATGATAGTGTTTGATCTGTATCTATTACCAAACTGCACAGCCAAAATTACAAAGCCAAATATTGAAACTCGATATCAAGACATCCTTGGATATGTAGGGACCAAAATCCATACTTTTCACTTTACTATTAGAGTTTAGTTTTTGTAAATTTTTAAAGAGAATATCTGCTTGCTCTTACAGGAAATACTTTCAGGTTTTTAAAAAATTATTTTTGACCTATTCTCCTCCTGTTCTGGAGAAGGCACTGCTGAACAATTTCAAACTTGCATTTCCTGCCCATACTCTAATTATTCCAAAAACAACTTCTCACTGTTTATGCTTTGTCAGGTTTCTTCAACCCCTGCCCTTTCAGCCTGAACACATGCAGCTGTGCAATACTTTCAGATCCTTGCCAGAAGTAGAAGCCAAAACACTTGTTCTGTAGGGAGAGTTAGTGGGGAATGACTTCCTAAGTTGGCAGGTGAGCATCATGCACTCGAAGAACGGCAGAAAGTGGCTGACAGTAAGATCAGAATAGAGCAGTGTTGTGTGCTGAGCACTTTCATTTCATGTGAAGGAAATGGTTAAGGAATTGTGTAAAAAATGGTACTGGGAAATATAAGAGGTCCCGAGAGCCCGCAGAGCTCTGCCAGGGGGTCAGAGTGTTTCCAAGGGACCTCTGCAGGAGAGACAGAGAACTGGTTTGTGTGACAGCCTGCGGGAGGAGAAACGGCTGGGAAGTGCTGAGACACGGGGCAGGAGCCCACGGCCACAAAACACAGAGGTAAAACACATCACAAACTAACGGTGTTTGTGTCACCTATCACAAACTAACAGGGTTTGTGTCACCCATCACAAATTATCAGTGTTTGTGTCACCCATCACAAACTATCGGTGTTTGTGTCATCCATCACAGACTAACGGTGTTTGTGTCACCCATCATAAACTGACGGCGTTTGTGTCACCCATCACAAACTGACGGTGTTTGTGTCACACATCACAGAACAGCATCCAGGAGCCGAAGCACAGCCGCGTTCTGGCTCTCGCTGGCAGTGCAATCTCTGGTTCTGCTCGGCTGCCGTGCCCAAGGGCAAGGCATTATGTCATTGCAGTTTGTTAAAGCCGCGGATTACAAACCAATTAACGCCTTATCGCTTCCTAACAGAACGGAATGAGGTTTATCACTGCTGATAACGCCGCAGCCTGACTGCCGGGGATGGGCGGGAGAAAGCACCACTCCGCGGGGCCGCAGCAGAGCGGAGCAGCTCAGCCCGGCCCAGCCCAGCCCGGCCCAGCCCGGCCCAGCCCATCCCATCCCATCCCATCCCATCCCATCCCATCCCATCCCATCC
>JAHLSL010000015.1:21536062-21561291 GCA_025920805.1 Petroica traversi | reverse complement strand
TCCCGTCCCGTCCCGTCCCGTCCCGTCCCGTCCCGTCCCGTCCCGTCACGTCCATCCCGTTTGTATCTCGGGCTTTCACTGCCACCCGGCGGGCAAACGGGAGCTGAACGCTCTGACCGGGAATGCTGCATCCCGGGCATCGGCTCGGGGAATTCACGGGAGAAAATAAACTGCTCGGTTTACACTCGTGGAGGAATAAGGGACAGGTAAAGAATCTATTATCTGATACGAACCACACGTTCGAAAATCATGAAGGTATATCCTAAAGCATCATGAATGTGACTTACAGATGGCCACAGATATTTATAAGTGCTTTTTTTCTTCTGATTTCCAGGCACTTACAATAGATCAGGCTTTCCTTGCAATGACAAGGGCTAACCCCTTTTAGGAGTCAGTTTTATTTAATACTCTTTTCAGAGGGAAGGATTTTGGAGAACAGCACAAATCATATAATTAAGCTTCTGAATAGAGGTGATATGATTTTTGGTGGCTGACAAGTCTTCATTGTTTAAAACAAAGCTTTCCAACATGATAAAGCTTTGATGATTCCACTACAGCCAGGTTACTCAGAAAGATGAAATGACATAGCCAGGACAGTCAGAATGCTCGAGGTCATCCATATTACAGATCACACATGATAGCACTCCTTATCAGAAGTGCATGACATAGTTTCCAGACTTCGAGAATTTAGTGTTTCATCACAGAAGGGTTCTTCTAAGCACTTAAAACCACAAAAAGATGTGACATCAAAGCAACAAGAAAGAAAAGTTTCAGATGCAAACATGAAGTGGAAATATGGGCTCATTTTTTGTATAACACTTTCATTAGGACTTCAGAGTAAAGTGTCTGTAGGGTTGTTTCTAGTCCTTTGCAAAAATAAAAAAATAACTTGGATATTTTAAAGCCACATTTTACTTGGAAAATTCTTTCAGCTGGGCACAGTCAGGAGTCCTGTTTCACCCATGTGCCAATATAATAATTTTGATCCGGAGCTGGAGCTCAAAAACTTCTATTCCTGACAAATATTCAAATTATCAGAAGAGTCACTTACTAGCCAGAGGCAGAAGAATCAAATACACTTTTCTTCCTCTTTGACTTATTACTGGGTGGTTCCAAAGGCCTTCCAGGCACTTAGCAAATATCTTTGGTGCCCTAAGGCCCTGGCAGGCAACTCTCTGACAAAGAATAGATGAGAAAAACAGAGAAGCTTTTAAGATCAAAGCCTTTTTGGTCAATGTAATTTTTCTGGTAGCTCTAAAAATCCTGATTACAAGGAAAATAATTTATCAGCTCCATGATTATGTTCTCCATTTCAGGCTGCTCCATGAGGAAAACATGGCATAATCTAATCTACTTTACCGTAACAGCAGCTGAACTAAGCTTTGACAGTGATTTTCTTTTTGTCTGCTCAGTTCCTAAACTCAAAGTGAAGTTTGAGCTTGAGAGGGTGCAGAATACAATGGGTGAAACCAAAGGCAACATTTATATGAATCTTAATGAAGTTGAATTCTCAACCTTCGGGCAACTTCAAGTCTTCTGCAAGTCAGAAAATATCTGCATTACATGAGAACTTGATGTAACATTATGATACTCTCACAAGTACAAAAGGTTGTATTTTCCAGTACCTGATTCCCCTGTGACCCAGCTTTTAAAGTCATGATTATGAAAGGTTTTGGGAAGTGAGGGGAGTGTATGGAAAAACAGTGCAAATTGTTTGCCTAACAGCATTTGCTTTTAGAGCACGTCCAGAAGTGTTAAAAATATGCTTCAGATGATTGGAGTGATTCATGGCTAGACAGCTGCTGAGAGAGACATCACTGACAGGAGAGAGAGGGGGAGAGCGTGTGTGAGAGAGAGGGAGAGAGATTTGACATGCAAATTACGTGGAGAAAAAGAAAGTAAATACCATTTCTTCTGAGCTTTAGAAATGAGGAATTATTTTAATGACTTTTGAATTGAAATGAAGTTATGTCTCCTGGAGCAGTTGGAATTTCAGTGCCTCTCTGATCTGCTCCACAGGCTGCAGTTGTTATCCAGCTGAGGCTATGACTGCATCACTTTCTGGGAGGAAAAGGTAATATCCTTTTGTCCATTTGGCATTTTGCAATATTAAGAGACTGGCTGCTGTATTTCCTGACAAATCCTAACTTCATAAATAATCCAATTCTGACATTTGTGTCAATCTTTAGTCAAAAGGTTTAATAGAAGTGGCTGAAAGCAAGTCCCTGCTCAATAAATAGAAGGCATACTTTCCCAGTCTGCATCCACAGAACAAATCCAGAAAGTGATCAACTGAAATGCAAATCCAAAAGCAATGACTGAATAATTTAACACTCGAGTTTGAACTTTGATGTTCTAGTGATCTACAGCATTCTCCATCTAAAAAATATAATGACAAAAGTTCCCACCTCTGGTGTGTACCCGCAGTCCCCCTGTTTTTCCCCATCCATTGAGCATGGATCTGGTAGCACAGCCCTCAGCCCCTGTGGGCACAGGACTTTACTGCAGCACCCAACCAACAAAGAGCAATTCTCATTGATTTGCTGCTTTGGTATTGCTAATTTCATATATGTTTACTGTGGCATGATGGTTCCTGAAGGCTCAAGCTTATATTTCGGATATTTGTCAAAACCAGTCAGCCCTAATCTTGGCCTTTTCTCAACTCCACATCTACATGCCTTCTGGATGATTTAATATTTATGGTTGTTCTGTTGGGTTTTTTTTTTTCCCTGAAATACTAGATCTTACTTTTTGTACATGGCAAGTGAATTTGTGGAGGGCATTTATTCTGAAGTGGAAGTAAAACACAGTAAAATCAGCTAGAGCTCTCTGCACCTAAATTTTAGAAATTTTCAATCACTTCTAAAGTAAGCATGTTAAACATTCATATATTTGCACTGAAAAAACTAAGCTGATTTTAGAAAACCAAATGATTAAATCATAGGCAATTTGTGCTGACCACCCCCTTTTTAGAAAGGGCTTTTTTTCCACTTCCTTTGTTTCACCAGAATACAGATTATCTATTTGAAATACATGAACTGAATGGACTTCCCATTGAGGTTAGTGTATTCTAGCATTGTAATAAAGGTTATGAAAAGATGTCCGAGCACCAGCTGGCCTTCCTTTGATCCTCTCCATTCTTGTGATGATACATTTTCACACTTAAGATGATTCCCTTCTACCTCAAAGGCTGAGAGCTGCTTTGGTCCTTACAAATATTAACTGCAATCACAATGACCTATCTTTCTGGTTCCAGTCATCTGTTTAATATAGAGTGGAAGGTCAGAACTACATTAAAAGGGTCTGAGAGGCTTTATTTCAGTATACTGCCCCATGCAGAGCTTCACAAAAAGCTGGCAGACTTGTAGTTCATGCATGCACGCTCCTCAGCACTGCATTGTGTGCTTCTGTTAATGGGCTTTTGTAACCTTCCAGGAAAAATTCCCTCACCAAGTGAACAAAACTGTTGTCAGATCTGAACACACATGTGAATATCAACTACAAAAAAGAAAAACAAAATTATATTTAAACAGTAGAGGTACTGTCTTCAGGAAAAAAGGATGTCTGAGTCACTAGGATGTGTCTTCACTAGGCTGTGTTTTAAAGGTAGTTTTCATCTGTTTTCTAGGATGGAGATTTAATGGCAGAGGTGGAAACCAACTGTTTAGAGAAGGCAAATTCAATAATAGATGTCAGTAAGGATTAATGAATAAGGCTATGGACCAGAAAGCACAAGTCTGTGTGTACCAATACAAAGAAATCTATTTGCAGCACAGTGGAGCACAGGTCACTTTGAAGTCATTAGCATACTGAATTACCAAATAGCTGCATCTAAGGCACTTCAGTTGTCCTTAGAACACATTTCCCAAGAGATCACATTTTTCCCTTTGAATCTGTCCATAAAGCACACATTTATTTACTTTCTATTAGGTCTTCTTCTCCAGCAGGACCATCTACGTGTCTTGCTATGTTTATCTAACATACTGCTTTCCAAACAAGCTCTTTAGCAAGAAAGCTAAATATCCAAAATCCCAGCAGTCACTCCAAAACACAGAGCCTGGAGAATTTATAAAGTTTTACAACTCTGTTTATCTATATATCTCTACACTTTTCCTTTCTGAGCTTGAATATGTTAACCTCTGGTCTGGATTATGAGTGGGTAAAGTGGCATGAAGTGAGCAGCAAGAATTGAATGCAGCTGTCCACGTATGAATGGAGCTACCCACAGTGGGGAAGACAATGCAAGGAAAGAAAAAAGTGGATTCCAGAAGCAAATGGCCTATAGGGCCAGTTCCACTTGCTTCACACTGATTTTGTCTTAGATTTGGCGTGCTCTTGTATATGCCACTTAGATGTTTTGGGAATACTTCATGTGTAGCAATTACTTCCCTGTAAAATTATCAACAGGAGTTTAAGCATATTTGAATTTGCTGAAGAAGCCATGGAAACAAAGCACAAGTCCTCTATTCTAAAACCCAACCTCTGAATTCAAGAAACATCTGGTAGGCCAGGTTTAAAAAGAGTGTGAGAGAATGCAGATTAAGTGTTAGACCACAAAAACACTCTGTACTCAGTGGGAACAGGTAATAAAAGAACAGTAAGTCCTTCCTAGTGAAGTTCTTCCTTATACAACTTCTTCGGTTCTAATTAAATAGATAAAAAGTCTCAAGCAGAGGATTTTTTTGGGGGGGGGAGTTATTTGAACTTAGATGAAAATATTTGATGTCTCCTTTTCCTATGTACACTATAAACATCCTCACATAAAAATGGCAGGTTACCTTTTGTATAGATTTAATGCTCTTAAATAAAAATAAATAAAAAACCAAACAAAATAAATCAATAAAATAAATCAAAATATGTAATGCCTTCCAAAGTCAAAACACTGATTTGATTTTTTTAAAATACTGTTCAGGAGTCAAATGACAGATATGTCTGCACTGAACAAACCCAAATGAAGCCCTGAGTGGTCACCTGCACATTCTGTAAAAAAAAAAAGTGAATCAAGTTTGCAAGATGAAGAGCAGCTCTGAGCTGCAGGATGATTATTCCAAGAAATAACAATTAGTAGTCTTCTAATTTTACCAGACTAGGTTGGTCAACATTCTCTTCCTAAAAGTCTTTTATTTTTTAATAGCTTGTCATTTATATCAACTATAACAGCATTACTGCAGTGTCAGGTACTGGCCAAAGGACTTGGCTATGGAGCACCCTGGCTATGGATATTTGTGAGCAACAGCTCTGGAGGGGTGTCTGCTGCTTGTAAAATACCATTGGCTCAGCACTGGTTTCCATCTGCTCTTCAAAGCCACGGGGTCGCTGCTCCCCTCCAGCTGTGCCTGGTTTGTACCAGCATTAGGACTATCAAACCATATTTGCTATTCCCACTCAAACATCCTCTTCATTACAGACCTACAGGTTGGGATAGGAAATTATTAGGATACAGGAAAGATCCTCTTTCAAGGGAATTTTCTACTGAGGTGTCCCTGAGAAAAGCTCAGGCAATACTAAATTGGCATGAGAGACTGTATTTGATTTTTGGAAACACAGCACAAAATACATTTTCTTGCAGTCAGGCAGTGATATTCTCACTGCCAAGTGCCTGCAGGGATGGGGCTGCTTAATCCAAAACTTCTTACTCCATACGTAAAGAAGCATCCTCTTCCACCTGACTCCATCCACCTACTAATCTTTTGAATTTTCTCTCTTGCTCAGCTTTTCCTTCAAGCCAGTTAGAGACAACAGTTTAGTGCTCCTTTCCAGTGCTGCAACTCCTTTTTCTCTGGTTCCAGCTGCACAAACTCAGATGGAATAACTTCTTCCTACCACTATTTGCTCTACTTCCTTCTCAAAGATGCCACATTGCAATGAGGTGTTTTAACAAACTCTCCAAACTGCAAACAGCATTCACAGTCTGGTAGCAGTTTTGAGAACTTTCATGTTTCTGGTGTGAAACAACTCTCACAGAAATACTGCCAAGCAAGGGGAATTATCTTTAAAGTGACAGAACTGTGCTCTTGGAACAAAGCACCTGATACTAATCTATGATCTGATCTAATCTAGGTGTTTAAAAGTTGCCACTTTCATTTAAGGAGAGTCTTACATATACCTTGAAACCTCCAACACACTGTTAGAGCACAAAGGTTGTAACATGGTTTGTTTTAAACTTATCCTGTAGTGACTCCTCAAAAATACAACAGAGAAAGCAGAACTACTGTGCAGAGACACCTAAAAAGTTAGGAGGTTCTTAAATTGCACATTTGCCCTGTCCAAGCAACAGAATCCTTGTGGGAGCAGAGTCACATTTCTATTTTCTCTTGGAGTAAGTAAATTTAAAAATAGTTCCTGACAAGAGGAAACTGGCAGATCCCCACATTATGCCTTAGGCAGCAGTGCAAGGAAAGCAGAGTGAGAGAGAACATGAGCACACGTGGTCAGGCACAGAACTGCAATACCTGGGCTGTAGAATGGCATGTGGGCAATTCCCACAGGGAACTGCAGTGTTCCAAAGCAAATAATGCAAAAGGCAAAGAATGAGGGAAGAGCTAAGGGTTCACCTATAAGTGCTATTTTTAACACACACACCCTGCAAAAGCTTTCGTTTTTTGACTTCATTGGCTGGAAAAATAGTTTCTAAGATTCCTACTTAAAGAAAAGACAGGAGAAAAAAACCCAACCCAATTTGCTCTCCAGTGCAGCTGATTTTTTTTAACTGGTCTGTTAATGTAGTAAAAAGGTTTTTCATAACATTGAATTACTATTGAGTGAAATGTGTCTCTTTTGAGACTCACAGACAGTGTAATGATAAACCTTTTGTTTGAAGGTGGGCTGTACTCTGGCCAGAAACACACACCCATTTTAACTCAGGTTGAAAGGAGTTAAAAACAGGGAGGTCCAAGGACCAAGTAATGGAAGTAAGGAAGTGAAGCCCCAAATTGTAGTGTATGGTGGTTAACACAACAAGAGGTGGAACAACTGGTTTTGAATTCTTGAGGGGAAAAAACTGGGGAGAAATTTGCCTCTAAGCAATGCTTCTATCCTGTAACAATCTATTTATTCCATTAATCAGCCAATGTTTTATACTCATTTAAATACAAGACAACCTATTGGTGCACTGACGGAACTTATTTTATAGTGCAGCTCTTCTTGTGATGGCATGCCCTTTATCACTGTAAAGATACCTGGAATAGATGAAACTTGCTGAAAATCCTTCATAGAAAGATGAAATACATCAAGCACTGTAAAACAACTTCCCTTTATTCACAACTTGATCTTGGCCTTCATTGTACAAATAATCTGCTGTGCAAAATAGTTTATAAAATACTAGAAAAAAAGCTTTTATTGTAAAAAAATAAAGTTTCTAGATATACAGTTACTTTGCACTATCACAAATATTGTCCAGTGTTTAACATTTAAATTTAATGTCACAATACTCAGGTCCTGTAAACTGATGACCCTACTGGTAAGAAAGCCACTACTGAAACTCAGGTTCACTCGGGATTGGTTAAGCATTTTCCTCCTGTCATATCTACACCCTTACACAGCTCTGATGACCCGTACTTGGAATTGTACTCAGATTGAACTTAGACACTGGCCATCCTTTCCTCCATTAGCAGGTAAAAAAACTCCAAGTAAAGTTGTAAATTTAGTGGGCAGCAAATTTCAGTAAATCATGTAATACAGCAGTTACACAGTGCAGTCACAGAACAACAAAGGTCCCCAACAGTGCATTTAAACTTTGCTGAGAAGAAGTGTAAATAAAGGCAGCCTACACGTGGTTCTGGGAACGAGCACTTTGATTCCTGTCAAATGTCCAAGCTACCTGGCTTAAAAACCCTCTGTGATCTCTCCGTGCTGCAGTGCAATTGCAACCACGTTAGCATGAAATGCCTCTAAGAAGGTTCAGTACAGTCAGCTGAGCCCTCACTGTTCCAATTCGCTTTCATTCTGCAAAGTCTTCATGGCTAAGCCCCAGAGGGTCATGCTGGAGAAGAAGGGGCCCTCGTTACCCTTGTAGGGGGCAGATGGGGCCCGGCTGCCCAGGGGCTCATTGCAGTGGCCGTCCAGGCCAGCCCCAGAGGAGCGGATCATGGGGATGCCATCGGACTGCAAGGGCTCCTCTGCCGAAGCCACATCTACGTCAGCATAAGCATAGGGTGCTGGGGCTGGAGGAGTTTGCTGTGCTTGGCCTTTCAGCAGTTTAGCAGAATCCACGCTGAGTTTCTCTGGGTTTGCAGAGTCGTGGTGCTGGATCAGTGACCGCAGCTTACAGTAGGAATCCGTGGAGCTGTCAAACTCAGCCGAGTTTCCAGAGGGACGAACGGGAAATTTGACAGACACTGGTAACAGAGTGACAGACATTTCCTGGCCAAAAGAGTCAGAACTCTGGGACTTGTCCAGGTCGGAGGTTTCGATGCCTTGAGGGAATTCCTCGAGGGCACTGGGCCCCTCCTCAGAGGCCTTGCAGTGCATCTTCCTGTGGCGCCGCAGCACGGCCGAGCGCGTGAAGCACTTGTTGCACGTCTCACACGTGTAGGGCTTCTCCCCTGTGTGAGTCCTCACGTGCCTGCGCAGGTCACCCGAGCCTGCAAAACACTTCCCTGCAAGACATGGATGATACATTCAGGTATTGCTCCCAACTCAAGTCAATAAACATGTTTTAATTACAGAAACTATCAAGCAATAAGGTATCATATGCCCCATCATTTATCCAGAACAGGTTCAAACAAGTTCTATCTATTTTTACAATTCCATTAACTTGTTTCTTCTTCTTGATTTGATTTTCTGATTTGTGTTTCCCAATGAGTGGGTTTTGCTTTTGTCTCCAGATTATTGTCTCCATTAGTATTTGAAAGCTGTGAGTGCTCTCAGTTTGTCTCCATCTTCACAGGAAAAAAATATAATTTTAAACTGTCAGTTTAATTTGCCTGTCTGGAACAACAGTATGCTGATAAGTTTATAAATATATTCTTCCAGTGACAGCTGCATCATAGAAAGAATTTGGTCATTACCAAGAACTATCTCAAACTGCTGACAAAGCTTTTTTGTTAACTTTTGGCTAACATAATGCATCAGTCCTTTGCTACATTCCAGACTGAGAATGTGTGAGAACTGCAGTTTTTTACTGCTGTAAATATTAGAATACATAAAAATATTCAACTGTTTGTCTATCTTCAAAGCTACAGACTCAAATAAGTTCAATCAACACACTGCTAAGAAAGTATCTGAGGCTAAACCAAGGCAAAAGTGTAGAAGAACAAGCAGAAAAAGAGTGAATTAATTTCCAGAATTGCCACATAATTCAGACACCTCACATTCTTTAATGTGTAGAAGTAAGCTTGTGATTTTTATGAAATTTATTTTCAAGGACAAATACCAACTAAAATGAACTGGATTAAATGACTGCCCAATAAAACTGCAGTCTCTGTTTTCAGCGGCATACTTTTTATTTTGCTGCATAGATTTCTCTTCAGAACAGCCATTAAACAGTAATTATAAGATTAGAAATTACTGAAGTAATACACCTGGATTTTTTTTGCATAATGGCAATGATTTCTTAATGCTTCATTAGATCCTCTGTGCACAATTTTTGCCTTTTCAGAATAAGATGACTTGGCTAAAATCAAAAATATTCAAAAGACCACAAGACCAAATGAAAACAAGTCTGTTTAATGACAGCAACACAACTATTGATTGTACATTTGTATCCTGTGTACCTATCTCCTCATTCTGATTCAAGAACTCCTGATAATATTGGCTTTTTCCTTTGTCTTAACACACTGCAAATAAAACTACTGCAGTTGGATTTCAACATAGGAAGTTACCCTCCTCCAAAGCTGATTCCTAAGAACATGAACTAAATTCTCTCAAAATAGCACATAATGGCAAAAAAATAAATACTATGCAGGCTGCTAACTAATTTATGAGATCAGGATGAGCGTGATCAACAGCCATTTTCAGACCACCTGGCAGAATTGCCTATCTAACAGATTTTGAAAAGAGATGTTCTGAAATATTGATCAAGTTTTGATTTTATTCCAGAGACTGAAGCAAAGTAACAAAAATTTATTATTACCAAACTCTGTGGGTGAATGGAGTTAAACTCAAATGGTATGCAATTGGAAAAAAAAGAAAAGGCCCCATCAATAGCCAAGTGATGTCAAAGCTAACTTTCCATCAGAAAGGACTATTCTTTAGAAAATAAATCTATTTTTGAAGCAGCTACTATGAGCAGCTCTTTAGCAAATGTGTACACACAGAACGTTAATTCCTCTTACTTATCTTTGATTTTCATCTGAAATTCTCTTTTAAACTTATGAGAAATAAAGGAGTTTATTACACCAAATGCAAGGCTACGAAGCATGCAAGACAGAAGATTTTGTGACTAACTTTCACAACATGGCACTTCAAATTAGAACAGTTTTGGTTAATTGTTACTTTGCTGACAAAGGAATTTTTACTCATTTGAAAAGCAAAGACACAATCAAGCACAGTGAACCTTACCACAAGCTGAACAGCAGTACGGTCTCTCTCCAGTGTGCCTTATCCTGTGCTTTACCAATTTTCGTTGCATATTAAATGACTTCCCACATTCATCACAGGTGAATACTTTATCTGCTGTATGGGTCTTTTTGTGCTCCTTTAAATTACTAAAATTACTGAAACCTAGAAAAACATGACAGACTCTGAGATTAAAATGACTCCTCACTTTTCAGCCAAAAAACCTGAGGCAGAAACTTTGGTTCTTACCCACCTCTGCCACAGATATCACACAGGTGAGGTTTTTCTCCAGAATGAATAATTATATGACGCTGAACATCACCAGAAGCAGCAAATCTGTAACACAGAAACCCAATTAGTGTCTTTATAAGGCCCTTATTTCCCTAACCTGAGTATCATACAGAAATTAGCTTGAAGGTATGCCTGATGTTATGAACAAAGGCTAAGACCTAAAACACAGATAAATGGATGCAGTTAAGAAAACATTTTTAAACTGACAATGTCCAATTAAATTTATGCTAGGAAAAAACCTCCAAACCAGTAATGTTACTAATTCATTCTTCATTTTACACTATTCCTGCATTAGTGTATTTTCTGCCACCTGTTAGCTAGCAGAATTATTTAATGCTTTGCTTAAATTTGTCAAAGTTTCTATATTTCGGGTTTCCATGAAATGTAAAAAAAAAAAAGTGCATCACAATTTAATGAAAAAGATGTGAAAGAAAGGTACAAACCTGGATGATTTACTGTGTTAAAAATACACACAAAAATATAAAGCACAATACATATATCACAACAGAATACACTCAATGCTATTTTTATCTACATACCAATATGCAAAAAATTTAGACCACAAGCTCTGGTGACAATTGCAAACATTTGCGTATTTTAACCCCATAAACACACATTTACACCCAGCATCTTCTAAATAAAACTGAGCAGCATTCTGCCTTAGCTCTGGGCCTTTAGTTTATCATGAAGATTAGAAAACATGAACAAATTTCTCATGCTAACTTTACTAGGATGAACAATCTACCAATTCCACTCACCTTTTCCCACAGATTTCACAAATGTATGGCTTCTCACCAGAATGTCGACGTAAATGTGTCTGGAGATTGCCTGCCTGAAGGGAGAGCAATTTAGGCATTTAAATTCAGCTCGCCTGTTTTTGCATAGAGATTAAAAAAAAACAATGATGGGAACTATGAGACTGGCTTTTTATTCCTACTTCTAAGGCAGTGAAGACTACCAAGCATGAACTCAAGCATTCTTACCTAGTAAAGACAGAGTAACATACTTCAAGGTCAAAGTGTTTATGTATGCAATTATACATTGACAAGAACAGAAACAGGAAAAAAAATAAAACCAAAAAGCCTGAAATCAAATGCTAAGGGGAAAAAAAGACCCATTTAAAAGCAGATCAAATTATAAATGAAAATTACACTATCTAGAATACAAAAAGAGAATTTACTAACTTACTAGCAATATGGTTCATGTTAGTCTCATTTTCCCTGTCCTACAAATAAAATATTGTTACACAAGGATGTCTGAATTCACCTACCAGAAGGTTAAAAAGAAAAAAATAGGGCAAGCATTTTTCTATCCACAAAATACTCAGATGCTCCAAACCTGAAATTATATACTCATACCAAAATAAAACAGATCAGGAAGTACAGAAAAGAACAAATGGGACTACTGGTAACTATTTTATTATGTATCTTTCCTCTCTCAATCCTCTAAAAGTCATGCTAATCTAGCAGGAAAACCAGACAATGACTAGACAAAACCTTCTTACTGAATCAAACTTTTTTAAAAAAAAGAATTTAAGCCACGGGTCCTTGTGAATGGCTACTCCACTGAGTCCAGTTCTCAAAGCACAAGACACATCTCGTAGAAGAGCTGCAGGTGTTCCATACACTGTGCATACTTCCATGGCCAGTTTTTAACCTCTCCATTCCTTTCAGTTGATAATTGCCTGGTTTTGTTTAAGTGCACTAACGAAACATTAAGTCCTTTACCCCAGTAAAGAAAATTTGGGATGCAAATATTATCATGTCCTCATCAGTCACAGTAAGACAACAAAAATAAGACCCAGAGCAATTTCTTCTGACTCATTTAGATAATAATTACCTGTCATGATCAATCACTGTAATCAGACCTTATAAGACACCAGAACTCAAGTACTGCAGACACAGAGGACAGTATCGAATGGATCAATGTTTGAACCCTGAAAAAGCTTTCTTTAACCCCTGTAAATTTTTTCAGACAACAATGTGACTGAGTAACTGTTTTCTAAGGCCAAAATTTCTAATACTGAAATCCACTCAAAGAGAGGCATTAGGTACTTATTTTTGGGGAAGAAAGATGAATCATGGAATAATTTTTGCTTTTCAAAGACAAGGGATTTTATGCTGCAGAGCATTTTAGAAAAACATATAGAAAAAAAGACAGAACCTTTATTTCTATCATGCCACAAACAAACACTATCATGGGCATTTGAAAGTTATTCCAGATAAAGACAGAGGGTGAATTTGAAGTGCAAGAACTATTTTGAAATAGTACCCACAAAGGCATTTTAAGTAAGAATAAAAACATTTTACAGAAAGCAGCAAGTAGATCTGTTTGTTTATTAAAAATGAGGGCAAAGCTTGTTACTAACTGTGCTAAGACAAGAAACATCATTACTTTGTACTCTTTCTTAAGCTTTAAAGCTGGCACACAACTTTGGTTAAAGCATCACATGCCATCCAATGAAAAAAAACTACGGGGACTTCTGCTTGCATTGCAAGAAAAGAAAATGCTCAGAAGAATCCTCAAAATGGTTGCATAGAACTCCTCACAAATTCGGAGACCAGACAGATGCACCAGACTTAGTCCTTTTGTAAAAGGCAAGCTTTCAAAGTGAAGCAACTTATGCACATGAGCCCCCAAAGGAATCTCTGCAGAAGGAGGTAAAACACAATATCCTGGATCACCAGCCAGGGGTTCACATCACAACAAGCTGTGTACAAGCACTAAGAGAAGATGCAGGCTTGGAAGTAAAAAAGGAACCTTTTTCTCAAAAAAAACAAAGACATTTATGACTGTTTGTCCCAGCTCTGAGTTCCCACATCAATTTCCCCTACTTCCTTCATTTTCTGCTCCACATTCCAACACACAGCACATCAGCTATGTGCAGCAGGAGCAGACATCCCACCAGGCCCAACAGCTGCACTGTCTCAAAAGCACAGAACATGAAGGCTTAAATAAGAAAAGTGTTTCTATTTCTGTGCCTGCAGACAGAGAAGATAAAGGACAAGATCGGAGATGGTATTTTAAGCAAAACGTAGATAGTAATTATCCCTGCATCTTACTTTCTGGTAAGTGGAATCTTACTCATTTGCAGGATTCAAAAGAAAGTTCAGTAATATGCCAGACTCCTTTATGAGCAGAGGAAGAACTGCAGCACAGAGGCTGAATGCTCTGGCTCGTATGCAAGACATGTGGGGATTGTCCATCAATCTGCACCTACCTACACCTTCAGGCAAGTGAGGTGAAACAGAGGGAAGGGAAGCTGTTTGGGAGCACTTAATTAAAAGCATAAATTTCCAGCTTTGTCAGGGGTTTTGTTTGTTTCTGTAATTAAAGAGGAGCACAGCATGCTGCATGAGGAGACTGCCATGCCTGTCATACACTCTGTGTGACACTTCCCCCTCTTCCCCCACTACAGTATTACAGAATACCACTCTATTTGCCAAAAGTCCTTTTAAAGGAATTAAATTGAAATGTCCATGTTTTTAATAACTAGAAGTTCAGCCATCAAAATAAATGAAAATGTTCCTGCCCAAAAAGCAGGCCCAGTTTTGCTACAAATTGCCCAATAAGCATGATGAAACAGTATTGCTCACTGGATGCAGTCTTATATTCATATTTAGCAACAAGGTGGAGGATGCAAAGGATCAGATTCATGGGTCAAACAACTCCCACTGGTGGGCTGTGAAACTGAAGCAAGAGAAGCACAACCATTGCTGGGAGGGCAGGCACAGAGCAAGTAGCTCTAATTCTTAAAGCAGCACCCATAAGAAATGCCAAAGCTATTTGACAATAATTATGTAATCTTAGTATAAAAATATGCACCTGTTTATTGTCTGCTGTGCTTACACATGCGCATCTCATCCACTAAATCAGAAAAGAAATAAACATTTTGGAAATGTGAGACAACTAGGCACCAAATTTGTAGAAATACAAATTAACTGTTATACCCAGAACAGGAAGCAAACACCAAAGGGAAAATTTAGCAGCTAAAGCTTAGGCCCTGTATGTAAGTATGGAATTTCACAAGAATATAGCTGAGTTTTGGCACTTCAGACAGGCAGTGGTGTTCTCACTGAAAGAAATGAGCCCAATTATATGGATACAAATTCTTATCTGACTCAAATCTACTTAAAGATTTATGCCATTTAGGAAGATGAAACTGTGTTGTGAATACAACATTATATAAAACTTGAACCTGCACTTTTTTCAGACACTGTAAAAATGCTATTCACAACATATCTCTAAGCATAAAGCAAAAGAACAGTTTGGAAATGAATGTTCTTTGTATTTCAAATACAGTTGTGGCTCTGTATAGTTAAACATTCCTTTGAACATAAAATACATAACTCATCTACTGAGAGAAGACAGAATCAAAGATACAGAATGCATCAAAGAAATGTAAAACATTCAACATGTCATTTTCAAATAAAACATTTTAATAATTTATCCCTAAAGTGAATTCTGTCTTTGAACAAAACCAAAAAATCTAATCTTAAACCCAAGATTTTTAGAATCAACACAAAGATGCATTTCAAGTGTAAGTACCATAATATATAAAATATTCCCACCTGTGAGAAGTGTTTCCCACAAATGTTACATTCAAAAGGTTTCTCACCTAAAAGAAGAAACAGAACATAGAACTTCTAATAGTTGCAGTAGAACAGAAATGTTTACATTTGGTACACTTCCTTTTAAAACACAAAATAAAAGAGTAAAAAAATCCTCAAAAGTACACTTACCCACGTATTTTGGGGGAAATTCAAGAAGGAAATACAGCTTTTACCACTAAGTTTGTAAGGCAGTTTTGCTCAGAAACAGAATCTATCTTTCAAAACAGTAAAGGAGTTTTTATATGAATGGGTGCAGGTTTTAATAATTCTAAAATACTTCTGATTCAAAATGAAAGGAGTATAATATCACCAGGAAGAGCAGAATAGATGACAAGCCCAACAACACCAGTGACGGGACGTGCACCTGTTTTTTCATTTGCACAAAGACACACTCTTAAAAAGAAGGAGGAATAAAGGAGAGTTAACTTGGAAGAATTGTGTTTTCTGATTTTAATGCCTACCAAACATCTCTGCTCAGCACATAGCCTTTCACTTCCAGAAAATATATTTGCCTTCAAATTCTTGTCCTATATAGAAGTACCTGAAGATTAACCCAAGTACTTTGCTCCAAAATTCTGAATGAATACATATAGAACTGTTGTTCTTGAATCTCCAAAAGCAGATTAGCAGCTTTAGTAAAAACTAGTGCAGTCCACTAGAGCTTTTCAAAATAATTTGACTCTCAATCTAGAATGTGACTGCACATTTAATTCTCTCACAGTTGAGGCAAATATTATTTTGTAGTAATGTTTTCTCCTCTACAGTATTTCATAAAAGTGGTTTTTTATACCCCCTACTTGGTTCTCGTTCTCCCAGATAAAATTTGATGTGCATCTTTCAGAATTTTGAAAACAAAAATGATGTTCAAATACCATTCAATGGCAGTCACACTTATCATCATCTTTCATGAGTTTAACTGTGTATTTAAAGGACATTTATAATCTGTCCCATATGTGCAGGACAACAAAACTAGTGTAAATCCATGTGATTTTGAAAACAGAGTATTTCCAAAGAGAAAAAGAGATCTTACACTGTGTTTCATCTTGGTCATGATTAAAAAAATCTGTCTAAAGATTTTCATCTACTTCTTTAATTACAATTATCCTGACTTTACAGAATACCTCTTGCCTTCTCTTCCATTAAGTATTTTCTACATCAATATTCTTTCTTCATCCTTGGAAATGTTACAAGCAACATCTACCATATTCAGGTGTGAGAATTCCATTTTCCTTTCCTCCTGCCAAATATAGGTGAAGTTCTT
Source organism: Petroica traversi (assembly GCA_025920805.1). Taxonomy (NCBI): domain Eukaryota; kingdom Metazoa; phylum Chordata; class Aves; order Passeriformes; family Petroicidae; genus Petroica; species Petroica traversi. The sequence continues at coordinate 21,544,629 of JAHLSL010000015.1, read as the reverse complement.
CCAAAATATTTTACAATCAAGGACTAAATGAAATTCTCTTTCGATTTAAAAACACAGAATAAACAAAGTTATGATACTTCACAGACTGCAATGCTGCAGTGAGTCTGACAGCTTATCTACTTTTTCTGCTTAATGAAGAATGGAAATCTGGCAGTGTTTTAAAAGGTCTTTTTCACTTAAAGATAAAAATTATGAAATCAGTAAATCAGTTACAAAGTAACTCAATTATAAAAGAGCACTCAATTATAAAAGAGGCTTGATTTCATGATGGATTTAAACTTGCAAAACACGAAAAATTCTGATTCTGACAAAGCAAATATAAATGAAACCATCAGGGAGCCCGATCTGTAGCAATGGGGAAGGATTCTGAAAACCATAAAAGCATCATAATAATATGAAATGGAGGATAAAAAACACTAGTAAGCAATTTTTGCAGAAATTACCTATACACAAAAGTTACTGGAGACCTAAAGAATAGTATCTGAACAGAAATCTACTCTGAAAGGATTTGGAAGGAATTGGAGGCTCAAATTTTTCGAAAGCATTATTGTAGGCTGCATGCAGCCTCATTCTAACCATAATGATGTACAAAGAATTGGAGGGTTTTCCCCCAGGATAAAGGGAAAATAAATGTTTGGTTTTTTAAAAAAAAAGAAACATCAAATTAGTTTTTGGAGAACAATTTTGCACTTGCATAGAATTGCAAATCACTGGGCTTATCAAGTAACCTACTGCTCAGAAGTAATTAGCCTCACTGTACCTGAGGGTGTATTAGTAAGAGTGCAGCAGCTAATGAGCTGAAGATTATTCTTCTCTGCCTATTTCTGGTGTGACCATATCTGGAGCCTTAAGGAAAGAAGGCCAACAGGAAATCTTACTGATGTCCACAGGCTTGGGAAGGCAGATGCATGCAGGTTGCTCCTGGTACACAGTCTTAGAACAAGAAGTGACAGACATAAATTCGATCATGACAAGTTCAAAATTCCAATTAGAAATAAAATCTTTTATCCTGTGAGGGTAGTCAGACACTGGGAGTGATTGTCTGGAGAGGTTGCAGAAATTCTGTCCCTGGAGATGCCCAAAATTTTCACTACACAAGGTCACAAGCAAAACAATCCGATCTAATTCAATGTGCCATGAACAGGAGACTGGAGAGATTACCTCAGGAGATCCACTCCAATCTAAATTATTCTATGATTCTACAACTGTCAATAAATTCTAAACCAAAAACCTCTCTGAGGACACCAGGATTGCGTCCTTCTTGTTCAACGCTCTAAAAGAAAAGGTAAAGTACTCAGTAGTGGGATCCATGGCTAGATCAACATCAATAGAGAAAAACTGGGGAAAAGTAACAACTGATACCATTCAGACAGTGCTTAAACAAACATCCAGGGAGCTTTAATTTTGAACCCTTGGGCTGCCTTGTGTTTTTATCTTCTATTTCAGCCTTCTTGTTCAACATTCTGCAAGAAGAGGTGAAGATAAAGGGCACAATAGTGATCAGTGTTGTCAGCTCCAGAGAAGAAAGTCATGAAGGCAGAAGTGGGATTCCTGATGAGCTCACAGAGGTGAGGAGCTGTACTCACTCACTAAGGCATGGAATGCTGAAAGCTGCTCAAGCAAAGCTCAGAATGAAAAGGTTGAGGATCAACAATGTGTTACATGGCAGTGCTACTCTGTTCCTGTTGCATTCCATTCTGCCAAAAGTTCTTTCCTTTGGCCTGGGTTTGTTTTGGTTTATGCTTTGAGATGTTCCCTGAAAACTCATAAAATATCCCAACAGAACAGGTATGGACTATATAAAGGATACATACTTGCTTCCTTTTTTCAGACAGGTCAACATAATAAAGAACAAATTATAACATTCAGTCAAAATCAATCAAAGTCAATGCAGTAAGCTGTGTTTAGAGACTCCTTTGAATGTCCATGAGCAATACAATTGAAACAGCCAGCACACTGTACCAGCACAATGACTGTTGAACACAGTTTGGCTGCCTTCACATAGAAAACTCATCAACGCATGTATGCTAACCTGTACATTCTTTAGTAGTTCCTAGTGTTCAGGGACAAGAATTTCACATGTGCTTTTTCTTGACAACTGGGCCACCACAGCACTTATGTTGAGAAAATTGTCATTTTTGGGTTAAAACAGATTTGCCAGTCTGACAATGTCCATTTCAGTTTCCTCCATCTCTTCAGCAAAGCCACATTGGGAGGGCTTTCGGCGAGCACTGTAATACTTAAATGCCTGCTAAACTTTTTGCTTAGGTCTAGAAACTGAATGTTTTTAAATAAAATTGATTAGCTAGCAATCTGCTCTGCTTTCTGAAGAGGCAGATGAATTCAAATGGCTTTTAGCACAGTTATATTACTTAACTACTAGTGTATCTAACAGTAACAATAAAGTTGCGCACTGTACCTTCGGCTACAGATCTTTCCAATATCAACATCCTACTCACTAGCCACTGCAATTTTCCAAACACTCTTTTTGCACTAGTTGGGTATTTAAAAATAAATTAGCATGAATAACAAGGAAATAACAGGGAATGATTCCCAAAAATAACAGGGAAGCAAATAGTCACATCTTTGCCTCAGTTTTCCCATCATTTGGTTTGCTTATTATTTGTTAAATTTAGGCTCTTACACTTTTGTCATCCTAGCACATCCATAGAAGAATGCTAATACCACATTAACTGGCATTCAAGTCTGGAATTTTTGAAAACTATTGGAAGAAGATGGTGTGTGAAAAGAAGCACAGAATTCCTGAATCCTAGGGTCTCTAGCACAAACATGTTACTGCAGTCTCTCCCTTAGCTGGGACCTTTCTAGATGGTCTTGTCTTCTACCTGATCATCTATTTTCCTGAAAGTCTAGAATATTAAAATATACCTGATGATACCAGCTCAGTAAGATTCAAAAAAAATACAAGGCAAAAAGAGGATCTAGGTAAGAGACATATGCAACTCTTTCACAGGAGAACAAATTGTAAAATATGAATAGAAACATGAACATACAGAAACAGTTAAAGCAAACAATTGAAAACTGCAGGAAGCTAATACAAAACATTCATATTTTCAGATTCTGGGAAGATTTTTCTATTAATAAAATGGAAAAATAAACTTTAAATTCTAAGGATCAGTTAACAAAATAAATTAATGTCTGCTAAGAGTGTTTCATATTTAGTGTCAAAGTACCAATACATGTATGATCATTTCAAAAGTTATGTTTATTTGCAAGATTGATAGAGATGCATTTGTATATTTAATACAGGGAAAAGCAAAAATATTCAACAGCTTAACCAGGAGTAAGACCATCTCAAGGACTTTGAATCAATGCTGTTACCTGCCTAGCCAAGGTAATTCTTACAAACTCTTCTAAAGAAGCATATCTAACAACAGGAGATGCTTGTTAAATTGAACAGAAAAAATAATTAATTTGAAGTTAAATTAGGTCTCTTTTTTCACTAGAGTAAAAAGATACTTAGAAATAAGTCTATGTTAGGTTTAAGAATATGACCTGTGAGTTTTTAAAACAAAGTACATTAATTCAAATTTCCATTTACTCTGCAGACTGCAAGAGCCTTACTCTCTATTTAAACACAATTAAAGTTGTTATAAAGCATATTTCTACAGGTTAAAAAAATTACCACCAAGCCCCAGTCGTGTATCTTAGAATGAATATATGACTAAAGAGAACAGAGGTGTTCTAGTATGCTTATAGTACCATTTATTAATTTACACTTGTTATATGGCTCAAACATCTGGGCCACCTGACAAACTGACTAGAAATGAATAATCTAAATGCAGGACCAAAACAAAAATTTTCACTGAAATTTCATTTTCATTGAATTCAGACAATGTTCTTTGAAAAAGCACCCAAAACCTCAAATACATAAGAGAAATCTTTTCTACAACTCCCAGCAAAACTCAGTATTACATTTCTTTATTCCCGCAGGATTATCCATTTAAAAAACAAAAAACAAAAAACCACAGCCTTTTGAAAGTAGACCCTTAACCAGAATCTCTGAGTCAAGAGACACTGCAAGATATTCTCTGTAACTGAAATATTTGGCCTGCAGACCAAGTAACTGATAACTGTACCTGTATGAGACCTTTTATGTAGCTCCAAATTGCTTGGATGTTTGAAAGCCTTCCCACATAATTCACAAGTATATTGTTTCTGTGACTGAAGAGTCTGTGATTGGCCTTCTTGTTCTAAAGGACCTTGAGATCTTTCCATTTCAACAGTTTCTTCAAAATTCTCTGAATTCACTAAATCTTCAGCTTCTTTTTCATCAGTAACTCTAACATCTGTCGTGTCTGTGGTACTTTCATTTACAGATTCAATTACTTCTGTTATTCTACTGTTGTCTCTTTGGGGCTCAGGCGGCTGCTCTGCCGATTTCTGAGACCTTAGAAAATTTAACTTTTTGAGGTGTATTGCCTTTTTCAGCCGCATCTGCCTGGTGGGCTGCATAACTGTACTCTCTGCATTTTGGTCTGGAGCAGCTTCACTTGTGGACTGAACCAGAAAGTTTGATGGTAAATGATCAGAGGCTTCCAGTATACACTCAGAGTGATTGACAGTGCAAGAATTATTCTCCACTGCGTTTATTTCCGTGGATGTGTTGAAGGAAAAGGATGGTTCTGCTCCTCTCTCGTGATCAGAGCAAGCGTTTTGTTTATAGAACTGTTTGCTGTAAAAGTTGCGTAGCTTGTAGTAGTAATTTGGTTGTTTAAATGGAAGCTCTGTGCAGTTGCCATCTAAGGAATCTTGAGGCTGTTTCTGTCCATCACCTGAGGGGGTGTGCAGGTTAACAGACTGTGATGCATGGGAGTGGTGCTCAGGTAGGACTTTGTTGGTTTGTGTGTCACCTGAACACTCAGGCAAAAGGTTTGTGCCATAGCCGTCACTGGCACAGCTGGTATCTGTACCCAAAGTACTCTGCAGTGAAAACACACTATTACATGGCATGCTGGCTGCCTGCTCCACAGCTGTGGAAGATTTTAAGAATGTGTGGCAAATGTTCAGCACATTTTGCACTTGGAGGCACTGTGCAATGTCCAGCATAGCTTGCACATTGTCCTGACTAAGATCCAGGTGAGAGGTGTACATGAAGTCCAAGATCTGGCCTATGCCCCCCACATTTTTAATGTCCAAGTGAAACACATCATTCTTCTGGCCTGAAGAATTCTGGAAAAGGGTCCTGATAAAATAAGGCAAATATTCAAATACGATCACAAATAATTCATAAACACTTCAATAATTAAATATACACACACCTCAACTAGACTGTCCAGCATGAAACAACAGTTTGTACTCTAAAGCCTTATACAGACTATTATGTTTTGAAGATGATTTCTCAAAACTGCTCAATTACTTGTCTTATATATTAGTCCTACACTAGTGCACTTGAAATACAAATCAAAGCAAATGGTCCTTTATCTTACTTTAATTCTGTTTTTTAAATGTTTTCAAATAACACCCTATCCTTGTGGTTTCTTATCCACAGTTCTTTACATATTAGGTGCAGTGGTGTATTTATGGACAATTTACAGAATTGGTTGACTCAGAATGCTTCTTCTCCTTTCATCACGGCAAATCAAACTGGACATTAGAAATTTTCTAGCCAAATGGAGAAGACAGACCTCAAAGTCAGCTATACTAAGCCTGTCCATCAAACTCCACCAGTAAACCCACTGAAGCTCTTAGCATTAGCTCTTTCCCCACAAATACACAAGAGGATGGCAATATTAAACAAGAAGATGGCATTATTTTCAATTTATTCTCTCATATCAAGAAAAGGTACCTTTTTACTGGTACTGGATGAGTACCAAGTAACAGAATAAAGAAGAGTACAGGTACATAATCCTAAAATAGCAGAGCAACCAAAACCCACTGAATTGTCACTAAATCTTTATAGTGAATTCACAGAACTTCCCACTATTTTATATATTCTCAGCATCAGAGATGTAGTTCTTCATATGCACAACCAGTCCTATATTAAGTGGGTTCATACTCCCTCTCAGTCAAGAACTTTATACCCTCCCATTAAAATCCTGATACTCCCACAGTAAGCAGTGACATATAAGGTCACTCATATACAGTTATTTTCCCCCACCAAAAAAATGCCACAAACTTGATGGTTCTCCTTTGTGGGCTAAATCTCAAATTAGGTTTTGTTTAAAGGTGGGCATAACATCAATGAGCTCTATATCTTAAGTAAATGTGAGTCTATTCTGAAACTTTAGAAATGCAGGAGATACTCTGAAGCCATTGCCCACATCCAAATTCTTTCAAAAATCTAGACCATCCTATCTACCAGAACTAAAATGAACAGATCTGGGTTGAGAGTCTAAATTAATTAGCCACTTATATCCTATTGAATTTCAATTGGAGTTGAGCACTCAGCTCCTCTGAACTGCTTTAAAAATTTGGTCTTTGAACATAATTGCACTTCATCAGCAGCACACCACTAGAGAAGAAAAAGGAAAAAGGAAGCTCTTCTCTTTTTACCCTGGTCATAAGATAAAAATAGGTTTCTTTCTAATAAATTAGCAGTCAATTTTTAGAGATGTTTCAAAAAAACAATGTCTAAAAACTGCCGGATCTAACAGCTCAAGCATAACTAATATAAAACACTAAGATGGGAGATCCAGCACCCTCCAAAATTTGGAGGCACAACTGAGGGCAGTACAGAAGGGGAAGAAACCAGTGATGTGGTATAATGGGCCACCTGTATACCTTAAAACACAGTTGTCTCTCAGAATCTGAATAAGCGCTAATAACCTATATAATCAAATTTTATTCAGAATATGATTGGTGACACAAGTCCCATTAACCAAGAAAATGTCAAAATCAAAGAGCATACTATGAATACTTGACACAGTTTTATCTCTGGACAAACAATTTTCCTTTCTCCTTATAGGGCCAAGAGTTACTTAAGTCTGTGACCAAGAGAAAAATTACCCTTCTCAGAGAAAATCCCTAGCCAACAGCATTTAGTTAACTTTTTAAAGAGAAGAATTTTCTGTCACATACCTGAAATATTGACTGAAAGCAGCTAACACATTTTTGTGTGCTTTGAAGCAGACACCCTTCACCACCAGCATGCAGTCACAGAGAAGCCCCTGGATGCGCTGTTCATGTAGCTGCTGGAGAAGATGACAGCTGTGGCTGGCAACAGTGTCCATGCTAGAAAATCACTTCAATTACCTGCAATAAAATAAAATGCCAAGGTGAATATTAAACTGCAAAATTATTTTAAAATATTAAGAACACTTTTACAATTTGTTTCAGCTTTCAAAGGAAACAGACTTCAGTTTATACCTGCAATGTGAGCTCTAATAATGTTTTTCTGGTTAAAGATGAGTCACAGTATTGCTCACCAAAAAATACACACCAATACACACATGAAACACTGATTTTAACAGAGCTTTGCTAACAAAGAGCTTCTGCAAAAATCTAATGGTGCTGCCAATAAAGTGAACTCCATAACCACAAAAAAATGCACCCCAACTTAGACAACTTCCACAATAATTAGATTCTAATCCAAAAATATATTGCATGCACAAAATTAGTAGCATTTGTAGAGGAAAGCCTCTGTTTCTTATCCCTCTAAACTCAAAAGGGAGAATATAGTACTAGGATTATTTAAGACATTTGTTGCTGCTCTAGTTACGTACATTACCACTGTGGATCTGATTAATTAGACACATTAGCATAGTATTGTATTTAACACAATGTAGTATCTAAACGAAAAAATCCTCACTAAACTTGAAAAGGCAAGTCACATTCCCACACAACACATTTACATAATTTACATTCAAATCTATACTTTCTACTTCCTTTTTTTTTTCCCTAACAAAGATGTAATGCTTCGCCTGCACACTTCTAAACCTGACAATTCCAACTATTAGGAAAATCAGAACTTCTATAGTTCTAACTAGGAATGAAGGAAGAATACCTTCCTAGTCTAAGCAATGAAGCAGGGAAACCACCTTCTGTTAAGCATAACCAGACAGCGGCCGCCCCATTCTCAAATCTCATGAACGATAAAGGTTCCTCATTTCAATTTATCCTGTTTTACTCTGTGATTCACTGCCTCCTGCTGTATTACATGGGGAGCTATTGCGCTTTTTCTCTATTAATGCTTATCATGTTTTGACCAGACCTGAAAATAAACAAAGCACATCAATTTGCCAGGTAACTGCTTTCTCTGTGACCGGCTCCCACCAGGCATCCTGCAACGACTTGGACAGCAGTGAATTGCCTCTCGTCCATCAAGTGAGGGTGTCCCCACGGGCCGGCGGGCTCGGGGAGCCGCTCCCGAGCAGGGGGAACCCCTCCGGCACAGCCGCTATTTATGGCTCAGTTCCCCCCAGCCGAGCCCAAGTGGAGCCAGACTCGAAGAGTCGCATGGAGAAGGGGACAGAGGGAGCCTCATTGCGGGCCGGCTCTGCCGGGGACGGGGCGGGCGAGCGGCCGGAGGCGGGGTCGGGGGCCGGGAGGAGCACAGGGGGAGGGGTTCCCCCTGCTCGGGAGCGGCTCCCCGAGCCCGCCGGCCC
>JAHLSL010000015.1:21519437-21535662 GCA_025920805.1 Petroica traversi | reverse complement strand
GGGACGAAGCCACGGGGGTCCCGCGGGGGAAAGGAGGGGGACGGGGAGCGCCGCCTGCGAGGCGCATCAGCGTGGGGGGCGGTGCGGGGGTCTCCGGTTCCGGGGTTGGGGGTCACTGGTTTCTCGCTTCGGGTGATGGGCATGGGGGTCACCGGGGTTGGAATGGCGGGTGCGGGCATTACTGGTTCCTTAGCTGGCGTGGCGGGTACAGGGGTTACTGGTTCTCCAGTTTGGGTGATGCGTACGGGGGTTACTGGTTCTCCAGTTTGGGTGGTGCGTACGGGGGTTACTGGTTCTCCAGTTTGGCTGGTGCGTACGGGGGTTACTGGTTCCTGGGTTGGGGTTACTGGTTCCCTGTTGGGGTTGCTGGTACAGGGATGGCTGGTTCCCGGGTACTGATCTCCCCTGCACTCGGTAAGGGCATCAGGCAAACGAGCTCTTGGGTCATGCTGCTCACCGTGTCTGTCCGCAGGTGCACAGGTACGTTTTTCTTTGGCCCTCCAGGTGTTTCTTTCAAGCTGTAAATTAGGATCTCCTTGTATTCCTGCAGTTGTGATTCTGTGGGAAGCAAGAGGCTCCTGACCTCTCACCAACATGGTAGTTTTCACATGCAACGCATGTGGAGAAGCTGTGAAGAAAGCACAGGTTGAGAAGCACGTGAACATCTGCAGAAACTGTCAGTGTCTGTCTTGCATGGATTGTGGCAAGGATTTCTGGTATGTAAAGGATGGGAAATAGCCTTGCTCACTCTGCAGGCGTTGTCACAAATACCAGACTTTGCAGTCTTACAAGCATGTACTTTAAACACGTTAGATTTTACTAATTTAAGCATTTACAGTAATAAGGTTATATGTTCTTTTTGTTTAAATAATCTATTACTTCAGTTTGTTTGTTAGCTAAGTGTTGCAGAGTGTGAAGACTGAAGCATTTCAGTGACCTGTGGTTAAAAATCTCTTATGCTCAGGGGTGATGACTATAAGGAACACGTGAAGTGCATAAGTGAAGACCAGAAATATGGTGGGAAAGGCTTTGAAGCCAAAACCAGCAAAGGAGATGCTAAACAGCAGGAGTGGATTCAGGTACAGTTTGTACTGCGTGTACCTACAGCAACTATTGCCTATAATCATCAGAGACAGAAAAGAGCCTATACAGGCTCAAGAGATCTATTTTTACCAATATCCCCATTTTAGATGTGAAATTTAAGATTTCTTTTTCTTTTCTTCTTGCTTTACATGAATTTGTGTTAAATGTATTTCACTTTTTCATTACCTAGTCACTTATTTTCTGAAGATTTTTTCTGGCATCCTTGTAGTCCTCCTTCTGCCCAGCTTCATGTCATCAGGAAATTTTTTTGTCCTCTTGTCAGATATTTTGTAAATATATTGAACCAGAGAAGCTCCAGCATGGATAGAAGTATTTCCTATCCTTTCTGTCTTACACAAGAACCTACCCTCTTATGATTGTCCTTCAAAGACTTTTGAAGGACATCAAACACGTCTTTAAAACCCCATATGTCGGTGACATTTATACATGGATTTGATTATTTCTATTGTATGTAGAACATCCTAACAAGGTGCTAAGCTACACACATACTTGAAGCATATGATGAATACCATTAAAGCCAGAGATGAGGGCTGTTGTTGAGACTGAGCACTGTTTGAGGACATTGGTAAAGGCAGCATGATGTGAATGCTGTGCTTATGAACATTGGTGGACTGCCTCAATAGTATGTAATTCCTACCTAGAAAGGTGAGGGATTGTTACGAGACATCTTTTTCTGATGGTCTTAACAAATTCACAAAACCTTTCAGTCAGCAGGTTTTCAGAAGCATAAGAAGTTTTTCCAGTGGCTGCTCTCTCTAAATACTGGGAAGCTCAGAGCATTTTCCCCCCTCAAGCAGCAGTGCTGTTCGAGAGACTGCCATGAAGCCCTGGTCTAATCTCTCTTCTCTTGAACTGACACCCATAGCACAGGAATGTGTGGAGCTGTCTTACAGAGATTAATACTTTTTGAAGCTGACACTGCTGCCAGAAGAAATGCATGTCAGCTGTGGCATCAAAATAAGCCTGATTTTTCATAATTAACTCCAGAAATTTTCCAAAAACAATCAGTTGCTTTTCTTAACACAGGCCTTTTTCATGCTGCAAGAATCCCTTCTGTGATACAGTTACTTTGGTTTGAAATGTTTTATTACAGTTTGTAACTTGTTCTTCAGAAAGCATTGATGAGCAGTCCTGCTTGCCTTTGCTTACTGCATGGGTATAAATGTTTATATAGATAACTTTGACATACGTAATGAGCTATGTAGAACCAAAGGTCAGTGTTTTTCACACGTTTTTTGAGCACTTTCTATGAGCAGACTATACCAGCTGTGGGTGCTAGGTGATTTCTGCCCAGTGTGTTTCAGGCTTGCACACCTTTCCATTTGATCCTTTTGCTGCTTTTCTGATTTAATTGTTTTTCATCATTCAGAAAATCCACGAAGTAATGAAGAAGCCCAACATAAGCTCTAAAGTACGGAACATCCTGGAGCAAATGCGTGCCTTTGATAACATTCCAAGAAAGAAAGTAAAGTTTCAGGTATGTTTTAATAGAGATTTACAGTAATCTCTACTAAATTTGCAGTGAGCATAAAAATAGACTTTTTTAGGGAATGCCACTCTGTTTTAACAAAGGTGGGACAAATTTCTTATTTGGGCATTTGTATAGATTATGTAATTACTGAATTTCAGATAGGCAGTGGTTCTAAAATTTATTTGCTTCAAAGGACTCGTGGTGTACCAGTTGAATTAGGTATTACGCTAGAGACTTAATATTTAAGCTTAATCTCCATGTGTAGGTTTGTTCTCTTTTCAATTCCTTTCTTTTTTGACTCTTTGTTATTTCTATTGAATGTCCAAATTCTTAGACATATTTTTAAAGATTTCTTCTTTGGCTTTGTTTTTTCCTGGTGAAGGCAAGATCCTGTTTTGAGAGTTTTCCTGTTACTTGATATTCTGACAGAATCTCCCTTTCTGCATGCTTCACTAAATTATGAATGTGGAGAATTTATTGTGTGTAAAGAATTTCATTAAAAGGAAAGAAAACTGGGCTTTTTTCCCCCCTGCTCTCTGTTCTGTGCCTCAGATTGTGAGGCTGAGAGAAGATCAGGCTTGCTTCCAAAGCATTGAAATAGAACTTAATAAGTTGTAGTAAAATTGCTGTTAGGAAGCTGAAGGTAGAATATTTCTCTACAGAATTAATGTTCTGAGCAGGAAAACGGGTATTTTCCAGAAGCCTCTCTTTTTGATAAGATTGCAGTGGAAGATGAAGAGTTTTGGAGTTAATTGTTTAAATTTAGTAATGCACCTTTCCTGGGGTTTTTGCTGCAATGCAAAACTCTTCTTTATATTTAACATTGAACTCCACATTTCTAAAAGTTCATCTCTTGCAGATACCACAAAAAGCATAATTTACTACTATGTTTTCATCTTCACCAGAAACACCTGCAATAACCCAAAAAATTTTCAAATGTTTGCATGGAGATATTTGCTTAAATTTTACTTTCCTGAAATAAACAAAGGTGTCCATTTAGGAATGTGACCATGTGTCCACTACACAAGTAAATAAGATCAGATCATAAATGTTTTAACTCATGGGAACAGTCAGAAGATTTGGTAGGACCTTAACATAACCAGTTGTATTCAAAAGCTTGATGATTATATTTTGTGTACAAGAGATAATCTACCAGTTGGGAATAGCTGTTGGTGAGGCAATTGAGCTGTTGGTGTAGCCTCCTAACAGTACCTAGACATTAAGTGAAACCATTTAGCAGGGAGGCTTGAGAGATTCATAGGAGTAACCTCTAACCAGATCTTAGTCAAAAGCAGTGATTAGATTCTTAAATGAAAAATAAAAAAAAAGAACAAAATATATGGTAACAAAAAAAGAAAATCAGAGGTACATGTTTTCAGTTGCTCTTGTTTCTTCTATGCACAGAATTGGATCAAGAACAGTTTGAGAATTAATGACAGCAATTTGCAAGATCAGGTGTGGGATGTTTTCTCCGAAGCAACTAGAAATGTAAGTTTAACTGGAAGTACATCATCATAAAATGGGAATGCTCTCCAAAATGTTGGGAGAAAAACCTTTCAGACTCCCGTGGTAGATGTTAATAGAAACATTGTCTCCAATGGTTCCAATGGATTATGTTGCAATGTAGTATTTCTTGACTAAATTGCTTATTTGTGGAACACAAAAGTATTGCTGAAGTAGCTGTTCATGCTGGGTGGCTTGTGATTGAAAGCATGGACATCAGGCACACTATTTCACTAGTGCTACTTCTCAGGTAACTGGTGACATCACATCTAAGCAATTTAATTGATTTCAGGATATCCATGTTCTGAGCAGTTACCAATGATCTAGTAGAGGAAAGTTGCAATGTCAAAAAGCATATGTAAAAACTAATAATCTTTCTTTCAACAAAAGATTTCAAATGGAAAAGAGCAAGACAAACCACAACAGAAGGAAGAGCAGCAGTCTTCTGCAGAAACTGGGGAAAATACAAAGGCAGAAGAAAATGGAATTACAGATGAAAAAACTGAGAGAAAAAAGAGTAAGAGGGAACGAAAAGAAGAGAGACAAAAGAACAAAAAGAAGGAGAAAAAGGATTTGAAGTTAGAAAACCAGGCAGAAGTAAAAAAGAGTAAAAAGTCCAGAAAAGGAAAAGAGAGTGTGGAGGATGAGTTTGAAATGAATGGAAATGGCAATCACAGTGAAACAGAAGAGGAAACAAATGCAAAGAAACGCAAACATAAACATGTAGAAGGTATCCATACAATTTATATTCTTATATGCTTTTTCTCAATTACAAAGCTTAATAAACTAGTAGAATTGTTAAGTAGTGCATTATGTATACCAGTTAGATTATTTTTTAAAGATTGCATAGTTCTTTTATAAAATCTAAACCACTTTGCAAATATTAACTCATGTTACAAGAACAGAAACTTTAAGTCATGTCAGAACTTTTCTTCCAGTTTTAAATCTTCTTTGTGTGTTTATCCAATTCCATCTCTAGAAGAACCTCATACCAAAACAAAGAGAATGAAAACTGAAAGCATTTCAGAAGACATGGAAACAGAAAACATCAATGACAATGAAGAAAATGTGGGAACAAATAAAGGTATTCTTAGAAGAGTGATTTAGATAGTTACAGAACTATTCTGCAAAAGACCTAATGCAGGATATAAATACAGCTTCTGCAGAAAGCCATGAAATGAATTTTGCCTCTGTATATATAAATGCATGTAAATTCAGTATACACATCTGTTCCAGAGTAAGTAGCCTGTGCTACTCGTAACACCTGATAACGAATTACTTCTCTAATTTGTTGTTTCTGCTGTGCTGGCAGCCCTTGGCTATGCTTGGTTCCAGTGGACACTGAGGTTACACCACAGTGGGTCTCTTCCCTGCTGCCATGCACATTAACCAAGACAACAAAAAGTTGGTATCTCCCATATCCCTGTTTTTGCTCAGTCAATCATAGATTGGACTTCAGATGTGTTGGACCTCAGTTTATGCTTAGAAAAACCTACTTCTGCCTATTACTTGACACACTCTGACTGTGTTTGAACATACAGATCATTTATTTGGAAACCACCAGTTAATGACCTCTGGAGGTGGTATCTTGTTGCAGCCCTGGGTAGAGCTGTGACCTTCCAAGAGCATCTCCACAGCCTCGGGCTGCAGGACAATTGGCAGATCACACACTGACACTGCACACAAACCAGCAACACACACGGGCAGGGTGTAACAGCAGGCACACAGCAGTGAGCAGTAGAGAGGGTTCTTCGTTTAGGTTCTGTTTATTTACAGGTTTATTCCACAGCCAGGAAGGGGAGCCGGGCTCTTGAATACTGAGGGTGGTGGTGTTTGCAGCAACCAATAGGAAAAGTGTTAGGGGTGGTACAATGCTGATGGATGGGTTGGGGAACCAATAAGGAGGGGCAGGAGGAGGGGCCAATGGGGCATCGAACTGGGGAGAACATTCCAGAGAAATTCCATATAACGATAAAAGGGACGGGAAGGCCAGCAGGCCAACTCGATAGGGGCTGTATTACCAGTAGGCCCTCTCAGAGTGCTGATCAGCACACCTACTGGCCTCCTCATCATGCTCTAAATTTGACTGCCTGTGCTGTAAGTGTGAGGAGACAGGATCTTAATTATTCTGTATTATGTCAGTGTTTCTGCTTAATAGCTGAAGTGCAGAAGTTAAGCAAAACCAATTCTGACCCCCATTTTCTAAGCACTGTGTTGATTCTTCATCTCTGTTCCATTATATATTGAGGAACAGCTGATGACTTTATGCTTTAGACACCCTCCTGTTGTAGGGTCACTAAGGTAATATCTGTTGTGGTAACCAAACTAATTCCAAAATTAGGAAATTGAATGCTGAGTAGTAATAGAGAAGAAAACCCAGAATACCCCCTTTTACTAATGATGTTGTACACCTAATTATTTTCTAGGTAAATTCAACTGGAAGGGAACCATCAAAGCAGTTCTGAAACAGGCTCCAGACAATGAAATTTCAATTAAAAAACTAAGAAAAAAGGTACTCTACAACATGTTTTTTTAAATATTTTTTTAAAATCTTTCGTCTTGGGAGTTTATTTGTCATGCTGAAGTTCAGAAAAATTCTGGCTTGCATAAACAAAAAGTTTCGACTTTTTTAATGGAATATCAATTAACAAAATGTCAGCTGAAGGACAGGCTCTTTGTTGCTTACTGAGTTACACAAGAAATTCAGTTCTAGTTCTGCAAAGGAGTAACAGCACAATAGCTTCCATGTCACTTTTAATGCAGTAACATAAACTTATTATTGCTTACAGTGGAATCGTCTTCATGAACTAAAAACCATTTCTCTGTCTTTGTGCAGGTGATAGCTCAATATTATGCAGTAGCTGGTGAATGTCACAGAACAGAAGAAGAGATCCTCGTCACATTCAATAAGAAAGTCAATAACAATCCCAAATTTAGAGTTCTAAAGGACAAAGTGAAACTTGTGAAATAAACAGTTTGCATACTTTTCATAGCTGTTGCATTTTAATCTTGCAGAGAGAGTCGAACTCTTCAGTCAGCTGTACAGATACTATGCATTGGTACAATTTAAACTGTGTATGTGGAAGCAGAATTTTACTTTTAATACGGATTCCTCACTTTTTTCTAGATTTATCACAGAACATTTTCAGATACTTTATTTTTTGATTTTATGGAAAATGTATATTTTTTGGTACAAGTTTTAAGAGGCATTGAAAATAATTGCTGCCCTACTGTATTAAAATTCTTCTAGTAATGAATATAATTTATAAGCTTGAACGTTTTTCAGGATCTGGGTTATGTGGCTTTTTGCAGAAACTCTTTTCAGAGCAAATAGGATTTTCATATTCAAAAACCTGCTGTGGAATAAATGTTTTGTTATGCTAAAACTCAAAATGCTATGACTGATATCCATTTTATGCCCTGTGGCTAGTGTGTGCAGCCTTTAATAAACTGTTGGTTCTGTGTTGTAAAATGCATAATTAAAGTGTCAGATTTGGGTGTGCAATATTGCACATTCTGTGAAATACTAATGTACCTGTATATGTGTTGCTGCAGAAAATTTTGATTAATAATGCAACTGACTTCAATAGAAGTGGTTACATGGACTAAAAATTGACTGGTGAAATAGATTACTTTAAAATACAACCTTAAATATAATGAATCTTGTCACTTTATAATTGCATAATAAATCCACAAATTATACATAATTTGAAGAGGCTGTGGTATTGCTGTACCAAAACAATTTAGCTAGGCTAGAAATGTTACAGGTGTTTTAAGAGACAGAGCTGCTAGGGGAAAGTTACTTGAAATTTTAGAGGTTTTTATTTAAATGCAAAATTACTTTCATGAAGGAAGTTTCCTATTATGACAAAGTCTATTATAAATCAGTTGATGGTATGGTGTTTTTAAAAATTGGTCTGTGATTTCAAGCAGATACACTTTTCTAAAACTCCATAGTAAAAATAACTGAATTTATAGAAATATTGATTATATTAAAAGGATAAATATTAAAAACTAACTGTGATATACTGGGTTCAGTTTTTCTGAGTACATATTTGTCTTCCTGTAAAGGCTGCAAGAAAGCACCTAATGCATTTAAGATCTCTTCACTAAGTGTTGTTTCTTGAAGCTATGCAACAGATGTTTTTATTCAGTCTAACAGATAACCAATTCTCAAATCCTATCATTGCAGAGTTCTGGTATCTGATATTCAGGTTTTACTACAGTGATCATTGACTGAAGCAAAGCAGCAGGCTATATGTTCAGACATTATGCATCAGTTGAAAGCTGAAAATAAGGAATATCAAATCAACAGCATACACATGAGCTATCAGAGTAGGATGTGACCTTGTAATTTTCTTTCCTGCTCTAACTGTCATGATTGTTAAAGGTTCAAATGGTGTACTGTCCTGTGCATTGCCAGTTAGTAATGCCTGTGTGAAGTAGTAAACATACTGTAAATTATTCTTGCTCTCTCTGTGGAAAGGGTAAAGCAGCACCAGCTGATGTTCAGTTTTTCCTTCGTGATTTGGCAGACATGAATCAAATGCATGCCTCTATTTGACAGTCCTTAGTGGGAGTGTTGCAAGTAAGTCCTGTTACAATTACGATAGTCTAACCTCAGTGTATATTGCTACAGTAGCATTACCTTGTCCTGCTCTCTTGGCCGAAAGAGGGGGAGCAATGGGCTTCGTAGCTATATTTTTCTCTCTGGGTGATCCTGGGAATACTGTAGTATGGTAGATGAGTCTATGCCTCTAATTGTAGAAGGCTTCAGGTGCCATTCCAGTCTGTGCATAGTTGCATTAGTGACATGCAGCTCTCCAGTGAAAAAAACCCCCTGACTTCAACGTTTTTTCATTAGACAATAATAAAGTACTCAGAGGACTGAAATTAACTTTCCCACTTACAACAGATCTGGACTTTAATTTATTCCTTGCAGCTAATGATGTCTTGATCAGATTGGAGTTACTACAAATTTGGATGTAATTGTTTCAGAGGGAGGTGTAATCCCTTAGAGATCAATGAGAATCCTGCAAGAAGACAGAAAAACAGCAGGACCTCTCTAATTTCTAGTCAATAATTAAGCAGCATATTTACCAGTATTGTAATCCAGAATATGTTTTAGTGATTTTCTAAACAGCATAATACAGCTCCATAATAAAATATGCCTTATTGTTAACATTTTCCTTTCTAAAATACTGTATTGAAAATCGAGTGTCTCTGCGGCAGGATGGGGAAGGAAGAAATTAGAAGATTGCTTAAAGCTAGTGGCTTTCATTATAAGTACAGCATAAGCACTTAAGCAGGGACTTTAATCACGGGAAGAAAAAAAGCTTCAAAGGACAGTTACTTATTTGTTGTGCTCAGCCCTCCACTGTCCTGGTGCATTAGAGTAGTTCATTCTTTCTGCAGTGAAAACTGATCCTCCCACCTGGTGCTATAATCCAATTGCATCAGTACAATGTAGTCAGAGCCCGACATGAGTAGTGGCTCGTAGCTGATGACCACAGGATACAGAGACCCAATACATGATTTCATTCGGAAACTTTTAAGGCTGTAACACTTACCCTTATTAGGGAAATAAGAGAGCAAATATTAAACTTTTTGTGCGAGATAAGTGAAAAGAGGCATATTGTTCTGTACATTGAGCTGTATTCACAGGTTACAAGATACCTCAGTCAATATATTCAACATTTACCCCTTTCTTCTCCTGGATTAGACTTTAAGAAAAAAAACCAAGAATAAGTCCTCTAAGTTTCTTTTCTGTTCTGTCAGCCGAGAAAAGCTGCATATTATGTTTCCCATTAGTACTTTTACAGGAAATGTTACTTTATATTGAATTCTAAATTTCACTTGGACTAGAGGAAGTTTTAGTAGTAACTTTCCCTGGGACTCTCTAAGATACAGTTCCTTTTGCCCTGTAATCTACTGCTTTTCTTTGCAATTCTCGGATGTAATTCCTTTTGCACCTGAATCCTCATGCTTTTATTCTCTCAGGCAGTAAAGGCTGAAAAACCTTCAAGCTTTTTGCTTAGATGGGACGTTTTTCTTAAAGACTGCAGATCATAGATCTTAGTCCTATCTGAACGTATCTATGTTTTATCTTTCCTTTTAAAATTTATTCTAGAAGATCTAGAATTGTCCAGTATTTTGTGTTCTTTGCCCTTCTCATCAGATTCTTTTAGTAGAAACTCGTCTTGCTACGCAACTTCATACCTGAGCTACAGCAGAAGTAAAATACTGATTTCCAACAGAGGTAGTTTTATAGTTCCTGAAATTACTTGAAAGTAACAAAAAACCAGAAATTGTGTCTGTATGCCTACCCACCCATTTAACCCCTCTTCTCAAACTTCTATATGGAATGCATTAGTACTAGACTAATCAAGGCCCGATTAGTCAAGCTCACATGTATTTAGTTTATCAGAAAAAAAAGGTTCTTTTAAACATAATCTGAGAGGGATCTTTCTCTCGGGCAGCCTGAAATACACTTGAAGGTATTCAGATCACTACGTCTCAGTTAGGTGACAAAGAAACACAGGTGACAAAGAAAAACCTGAGTAAAAACCAGAATTCTGCCTGCATTGCAGGTGGCTCAAATCACATTCTGTTTACTCCATTCTTGCAGTAAACATGCAAGAACTTCGCAGTAGCCACGCAATGAACTTCCACCATCCAGCCATTAATGTATAAATACAAAGCACAAAGTGCACTTTTATACTTGAATCTTTTGCCCTTCTGCTTTTCTCTTGAAGAGAAGGAATTCCAGGAGAAATATACACCTATTGACACTGTATAGTATCCATACGTGACAAAGCTTCATGTTTGTTATGGATGAGACAGGACCAGGATTTTCTCCTAGACTTTTCTTTCTTACCATATCTTACGCCATGAAAACATGTTTCCTCTTACTTCTTGCTCCTACAATTCTGTTTCAGGTATTATACCTTTAAAAGTTTGAGCTTTTTTGGTGAACTTTGAGAACTGAAGTGGTTCCAGAGGTTAGCTTTGGGTAAGTTTTCCATTAGAAGAAAATATTAGAGCTCAGCTGATGTTCTTAAAAACCCGTTTATGTTATGCACATTAGCCAA
Source organism: Petroica traversi (assembly GCA_025920805.1). Taxonomy (NCBI): domain Eukaryota; kingdom Metazoa; phylum Chordata; class Aves; order Passeriformes; family Petroicidae; genus Petroica; species Petroica traversi. The sequence continues at coordinate 21,524,493 of JAHLSL010000015.1, read as the reverse complement.
AACAATAATGGGAATTGTACTGTCATCCTCAGCCAAAAATTCAAATTGCTGAATTCAGTCTTCATAAAGGAAGCATCCTTCTCTTCCTGTCTGTCTGGGACAGTTTAGCACTCAGTGTTCCTTCTAACTCTGTTTTCCAATTAATTACAAAACCTGTTCAAAATACAGGAAAAATTGACCCTACAGAATATGTAAGTGGTAATGAACTGTGGAGGACAATGGTAAACAAAACCTTTGCCATGAATGAAGTGGGCAAGACCTCTGTCTTGTATTTTTTTTCAGGGCTCCACAGAAGCAGCGTGAGCTGAGTCGCACACTATGCACAGCAATGAGATGTTGCTATGCTGAACTGTACTTTCCAATCTTGTTAACAGTGAGATCCACATGCCAAAGAAGCTTTGTCCCTGCTTTATTACATCAGTCAAATCCCAGGCAGTGGTGACACTAGGCATCTCCAAAATAATAGTTAATATTCTATCACAGTCGAAAATAATGCTAACCTCTACCAACAGAGAAATAAAGTGTCACACCAAGACAGACCAATACTCCTGTACAGTAAATGTTGAATGATACACTTAAATGCCCATTCCCACAATTCCTGTGTGAATTAGATCTGATTCATTATTCAAAAAACACACAGAACTTTAGGATGTTCCTAAACACACTAAGTATGAAATTCTTTTCATATTGTTATGGATCCATGGCTGCAGAGACTTTTTCCTAAGTAAAGAAATCAGTTTCAGTAATTCCCAAGTGTTCACTTTCCCACCCTCCCACATCTGGCCATTTGTTTTGGCCTCTCCACCACCCCCTGCATTTTTGCAGGCTTTTAAAACCAGATCAAATCCTCAAACTGCAAGGTATTATATACCACTACTGGGGATTGAGTAGTCAAGAACAATTATAGCTGGAGTATTGCTGCCAAGTGCTTTGTATCATTAAACTGTAGTCTTGGGAAAACATTTTGAGAGCCATTGTACTCCCTCAAGAAAGTAAGCATAGTTAAGTGAAACTAAACTCAACAAATTATTTAGAAGAAAAAGAGTAGGAAAATTTACTTAGCTACTTCAAGGAGAATGGTTTATCCAGATTGATTTTGGATAAATTGGATGATTTTTGGATATTTGGATAAACTTGGGTAAATATTTTGGGTTTGTTTGCACATTTGAAGATGGAATGAACAGAACAGTCTTCTTATATTTATATTGCTGATTATGAAAAGGCAAGTGTCAAACACTGAAGCTATCTAGCATCTTTAATCATGATAATTGAGGGTTAAGACAGTCTTCTATCAAATAAATACTTCAGATCAGCTTTTTTTTTTTTTGTAATTTGCTGACAACTTCCAAGGTGAGGAATAACACACCTAGATATATTAGACGTCTTTATGTGGTGCGTTTTTTTTTTCCTGTTCTCCTAGATGCCCTCTTCACCTTTTAAATTGCCTTTAACTTTTCTGGTTTTTTTTTTTCTACATGAAGTTCAAATGGTTGCATGCTTAAATATAGAGTCTTCTTGGTATCAAACACACTGTTCTATGTATTGTTTCCTTCCTAAAGGGTCAGTCCAAGGCTGCACTGCAATTTAATACTCGCATGAGAATTCAGCTTGAGTTCAGGAGTTTGTATATGGACCACATTCAGAGTCAATTGAGTTTTACCCTGCAGTTGTTTTTCAGATCTGCATCAAGGTATTCACACCAAGTGCTTTAAGTCCTTTTCCATTGTACTGAATTTAAAATAGTTAAAAGAATGTAAGATGAAAGCAAGGGAACTGTAGTATTTGAAGGCCTTTTTTGATACCTAGATGAGTCAGACAATATATTTACTTTTCCAACCAGTGTAAGAGAGGATGCACAATGCTGTAGTCCAAGGACAACGTTCAGAAAGAATTGAGACTCTCTACCCATCCAATCTTTTCCTCCTGATAATGGAAGATAAGCAGTAGATTACTACTTTTTTTATTATTCGTTGATGAACAGAAAGCACAGAGTATATAGCACAATCATTCATCAAAATGTCTATTCTGTATCCAACCTACTTTAGCTGAAAACTAACATAGGAAGGAGCCTGCCCTACTTAGATATGGAATGAAGAAAATTCCATCCATATCTTTTGTGAACAGATAACATTTGGGCTAATTTAGCTGTTGATTTCTGTAATAGGGAAAATGTTATGAATATTTGCTAGAATACTAGAAAACTAATTTGACTTCCTAAAAGTGAGAATTTAACTGGCAATTCCAATTCTAAAATTTGTATCTACCTAGTAAAGAGACATAAAAAGCTACATATCTGTGTGCCATTAAGAATTACTTGTAAACCAACATATAACCAACTAATCACTAAAAACTAAGCAGCAAATATTCAACAAGCAACAAGAAAATAAAATTCAAAATATCCAAATAGATTGCAAAATTCAGCTTGCACTTATAACCAAAAAACCTGAATATTTAAAGACATTCAACTAACATACAAAGCATTATTTTCTACTTAAAATAAAAGAATGTGCAGGTGTTGAATCAGTTCCCAAGATATGGAAACTGAATTGCATTATGTGAGAGACAAGGAATACAGGTCACAAAACAACTGCTGCAAAGTCTTCACTTTGTACATTTCTTTCACTGAATCTTCAAACTCACAAATTTATTTCACAGACTTATAACTGAAGTTATCACATCAACCATCACATTTTAAAATACTTCCTAATATTTGTGCAGGGATTATTAAACATTAACTTGGAAGAATTAATTATCCATAACAGGCCTGTTAATTAAATGCTTTGTTAATTATGTTGTTCATTTTGTAGCAGTCTTGGTTCAGCTCCTGATCACTATCTATACTTTGGCAGATTAATAATTTCTGAATCAGAGAAGCTTTGTGAAAAGATCACAGAAAACATCTCAGCTCTACAAACACAGAACATGAGCGGTCTCAGTTAAGGTCAATAGTGAGTCCAGGAAAGGAAGCTCTTATTTCAGCTCTTTGCACAATACCTACTCTGTAGGTAAACAGAAGTGTTCAGTTTAACACTGACAGATCTTAACCTTCCCAAGCATACGTATTTATTTAATTGCTACATTTAAATCAAAGATACATCCTATGAATAGCTTTTGCAAAGGAAGTGCATGAAAATTTCCTTTGTTTCTTATTTGAATCACTAAGATGAAAGTGAAGGCTGAGGTAGTCATTTCACTCAAAGGAAATAAAACAAAGAAACCTCTATTTCATTGATAAGAAAGCAGAGCTCTGATCTCCCATGAGCTGCTAACTTCAAAATATTCAACTGAACTACATAAAGAATAATCCCTGTAGTCACTAATGACTGCAGTGTGTCTGGCCCTTATGTGATACATGTTCTAAGTCTTGGAAAACAATTTCTATTTACTATGACATCTCTCACATGAAATTCAGATGTAAATGAAGGCCTGTCTTTCTGCAGAGAAAGAAAAAATAATTTTTTTCTGCTCTTGTATCTTTTAGCTGAATTTACTCAAATTCGATGCACAGTAATAAAGAATAACCAGAACCCTGTTTTCCCTTGTCCCTAGAATCTTACTCATTTATAAAACAGACAGTAGTATATTTAGGAAAATACAGTTATCTAGCAGGTTTAGAACTGCTTAAAAACAGTGCAAGTCACAGAAAGTTTAGCTTTTACCCTAATTTGTTTCTATGAGTTAGTTTCTTCCCTTAGGATGGTCTAAAATGTTTTAAGGTTTACTGATAAAATACATAATTATTTAACCATAGCCTACGTTCCATTCTTTTTTTATTTTCCTGTTTTTTCAACATAAAGCTACAGAGGAAATATCTGCAAGGCATTTCTGTTGACAGATGCTGCACAATATGCAAAGAATGTACGCGGTAAGTGAAAAATGCACGCATTTCTCATAATAATGGTTTTAATGGAAAAATATTTTGCCTTCTGAGAGGAAAAGTACAATCAGGTTATTAAACACTTGGATTTTTGAACTTTAATGTGTATACAGCTAGAAGGACTGTAAATTTTATTTTGATAAGTAAAACACACATACTGAAATTACGTTTTTGTTTCTTCAATCTCCCATATAATGATAAGAGCTTTTATTGAATATTTCCACATTTAATCCCACTGTAAAGAAAAGCTGTCTGTAACAGCTCCCATACTGGACAGGTACTTCCACACTGAAGTCAGCAGGACTTTTACCTCAGTTGGAATGTTATGCCACACAATTTTGCCTGAGAAAGCACAGGATTTGTAACAAGCACATGGATCATCTAATTTACCTATGAATCATTACCATTAGAAAAAAGTTTCAATTTTAAAAGACATGTGAATGGCTTAATCGCTGAGCACATCCCAGAAGATACAGCACATGTATTCCCAGTATTTTAAATATTCGTAGTATTCTTATAATGACCAGACCTAAGGTTAATCTGCCAGGATATTGTATAGTTTTGAGTTTGTCCATGTGAAGAAACGAGAAAGCCCCGGTAGTATAATTGGTTTCAAGGTTTTGTTTGCAGAAACACGCTGATGTGACTTTGTATCCATGAAGTCAACAACAGAACTGAAACAATTTATTTTACCATTTTATCAATTTATCTTTTACCTACTTTGTCTTGCGAATATGTTTATTACTTCTAGTTACGAGTTGCAGTCTCGAGTGCTACAGGATTCCCGTGGCTCTCGAAACCTCCCAGGGCTTTGCATTTCACAGAATCTCCGAATATTCCGAGCTGGGAGGGACCCAGAAGGATCCTGGAATCCAACTCTGGAATGAACGGCCCCTATTGGGATCGAACCTCCGAGCCTGCTGTTATTGGCTCCCACCATTTTTCACCTGCACCACTGCTCTGTGTCACTGAAATTGAGATTTCCCTCACATCTGCCCACGAGAACATCTGGTTGGCAGATAAGGAAAACATTTCTACGCACAGAGCTTTTATAATTTTTTTTTTTTCCTGAACCGTTTCGGCAGCGCAGCCTTCCCGGCGGCACTCGGCTGTACAGGCCGCTGTCCCTTCCCGGGGGGATCGGAGCGATTCCCGAAGCTGTTTCTGCCCCCGCCGCGG
>JAHLSL010000015.1:21487781-21505155 GCA_025920805.1 Petroica traversi | reverse complement strand
GGGGGAAGCGGGGCAGCCCACTTGCAGCACCTGGCCGGCGGCGAGGGAGATGGAGCAAGCCGCCGGGTGCCCCGCGCTGGGCGGCAGCTACCCGCAGAAAAACGCCGAGATCCTCAGCAGCCAGTACGGCATCAACCTGTTCCTGGCCGGGCTGCTGCTCACCTTCGCCTGGGCTGTGCATGCCGTGGGCATCAGCAAGAGCCACCTGCTCTCCTACCTCATCACGCTGATGCTCATCCAGCTGCTGTGGATGCTGTGGTACCTCTGCAGGAGCTGCACGCAGAGGAGGCTGATCCGGGACAAGGACACACACGCCGGAGCCCGCTGGCTGAAGTGTAAGTACGGGCCGACGGCACAAAGGGTGGTACCGCAAAAGGGACATCTGTGCCATCACCTGTGTCTGCTACCTCTTTGTTACCCTCTCCATCCCTACCGGGAGGCATCCTGGTATTCACGAACTGAATGCACATGCCGTGCGCTCTAAAGTAAATATATGCATAAGCTGAACATACTAGGGGTTTGTATGGGGAAGCTGTTTGTTAAACATCCTCACTTTCCAACCTACCATTTATGGTGCTGAAAGCTCCAACACCTTTCTTTCTTACCACGCTGGTTTGGTGAAACTTAAAAAGTGAAATATAGCTAGTATTAGGCAATTTTGTTGGTGTATTGCAGCTCTTTTGGAGGAATTATCACCTTTTTCAGATGGTATAATGCAATTTGCTTTAGGGTAGTACCAGTCAGAAAGGTCCTCAAGTTCGCTCTATATCAACGTGTATGAGAGACTTCTGTTTATACGTGTACAGTGATGATTTAGAGCTAGACAGAAAAGGACAAAATCCCTAACCAGATCAGTCTGTAATTAGTATATAAAGCAGTAAAACAAGGAATTTAAACTGACCATTTATTTGCAGAAAAAGTATATAAGTTTCCCAGGGTAGTGGTGGGATGTGCTGGCCCTTATCTGCAGAGTCAAGGGTGTACCAGAGTGAGGATAAAAAGGTATATTGAGAGAAGGTCTCTGGGAACCACATCACAGAGTCATAGCAACAGGAATGCTGTGTTTTTGGGTACCAAAAAAAAGAAACAGCCTACACAGTGCTGTGGGATAATAGGCAACCCCAGTTTTACCAGCCTCTTCCAGTCTCAGCACTGTAAATGATAGACTGAAACGTGAGTATACGTTATAAGACAATGTTTTCATAAAATGTTTCCTACCTACTAGCAATGAGACAACAGTTAATTTTCACAGCAGCTAATGAAATATCTGAATGAAAATTCCAAGAACACCTGACACCTGATTATTTTGAAAAGTAAGGTTGCACCATTGAGATGTAGTTTGTTCTCAATCTCAGTGCTTGTGAATAATTTATTTTCTTTGCAACTGTTAACATTTATGTTTGAATTGCTGACAGAAAACCTATTTTTTAATGTCTAATGTACAACCATTGTCTGTAGACTCTTTCCCGAGTTGGTATGGAGTTCACATACCAACTGTCGAATTGTTCCTCTTGATTATTTACTATTTTCCAAGGCAATATTAATCTCTCAAGCATTTCTCACTTATTATGTGGCTTACAACCTTCTGAAATTCATGCAAGGTTTAATTTGATCCTGTCTTGGACCAAGCTATGCTTTTGTTACTCAGAGGGTAGCTTTCCCCCCCCAAATATGGAATAAATACTGCCTAACATGGGTAAGTACAGCAGGATCCCCTGCCCTCTTTCTTTTGGCGCTGCATTCACAACATTTCATTTGTCCTACAGAATATAAGGAGTCACAGAAACTTAGAAATAAGATCCTGGGGTGAACTACTGGGTTACCTTATCCATTTCTTTTACCAGCACAGGATGGGTCTTTGTACTGACTTCTCAAGTGGTGCGGCTTCCATGGCTTCTCTTGGATGTCTAGGCTGCAATTCAATAAATTTGCCCTTAGGGAACGACCTACACTTTCCTATTCTTGGGAGTTTCTTGTAGTTACAACAAGTCTGTACAACTCCTTTATCCTCTATTGGTAAAAGAAAACTTATTTGAGCTAAGGAAAAACTCAGGTGGCAATTCCTCTGCCAAGATCCCCCTTGCCCTCCTCTTTATCAGTGTTTTTGTCAGAAATATTTTGCCTGAAAGATTAAAAGTCCGAAAAAGGAAGGGATGGAGTAGAACAGACATATTTTGTTTGATTTTTCCCATGGAAAGTTCTCTGCAATTTTTTACTATCTCTATCAGCTACTTTTGAAGAACATCTCCTTGCTGTAATTGTGAGAGTAAATGTCCTTGTATTAAACATTATAAAATGAGTGTATTTTCATGAATCCTTTCAAACTATGAATGCTATTTTAGTAGAAGGGGTGGCCGTTGCCTGCTTAGACCTTTTTTGCTCTGACAAATGTTGAAAGGGAACGATTTAATAAAAACCTCCTATAACTGACTCCTTGTACGCGTTTAGCAATGCTGGAAGGACAGATGACCAGTTTGCAAGAACTGCTCACAGGAAGGTTTCCTTGAGCCATTCTGCACCAAGGTGTCAATTGTGTGAACCCTTGAGCTTGATTGTCTTCCTGCCTGTCTGGTTGGCCAAGAACCACTCCTGGAGTCTGAATGTGAGAAAAGTTTGTGGCAGAGCCCTGTCTTTAATACGACACAGTTATCCTCACTCAAATAACCACAGGGGGCAAGAAAGTCTTTCCTGGTCTTATTCCAAATGTTATTTCCCTAAGTATGCTCTCCTGCTAGGGAAAACTCTCTGACCATTTTTTGGGAAAGTTCATCGAAGTGAGCCAGAGAACTCAAAACGAAAATCAGTTGGCTTTATAAACAGCTTTTTTTCTTTTTATCACATTCTTTAGCAGCATGGTTTCTGTTTAAAGCATTGACAACTGGTCCACTTAAAAGCTCTTGACAGACATCAAATTGTATCTCTTTACTGTCTGCATTGAATTGCCAATTATTTGAACAGTATTTTAAGGTGAGAGTGATATTTTTGCAACTGTATCTCCTTGATGGTTACTAGGAAGAAATGAGCCAACACTTGGCAATATTGAAAATCCTATTATTGACCCCTTAAGATACACAGGAATGCTTGAAATGAAAAAAATAACGAAATAGTGCTCAATACCAATCATTTCACATTTCTTAAAATTTTAAATGGAAATAGCTAAGTGATGGAATTTTCTTCCTTGAAATTACTGATGTCCATTTAGTGTTAGTACATACTACTGAAGTTTCCTTCACAGAAAGTTAAGAGAAAAACTATTAACATACCATATGCATAGTCATTATGGTTGTGCTTTGATTTTTGACCAAGCAAATGAGTACATTCATTCTCTTCTGAAGCACATAAATAAGCTTGTGGGACACTTTGTATACACTTGTAGTGTGGCCACCTGGATGATTGCAGAAATATCTAAATACCGTTTGAATAAATGAAACAATCTAACATTAAAAGAGTCATCGAAAGTCTTCTAATCCATGGAGGTCAGTAATCTATAACCTTTGTGCTTCAGAAGGTGGCTTTTGCCTTCTTATTCAAACTATCATAACACATGTGAAGTCTCTCAAAATGATGAATTTCAGACAAATAGGCTGTTTCATGCAAACTTTCTAAATAAATAATAAATCACAAAATCAGTCTTAGAATAATTCAGGTAGGAAGGGACTTCTGAAGGTCATCTAATCTAACACCTTGCTCAGAGCATGTCTAATTTCCTCAGGCAGAGTTATTTCAGAACTAGCAATTCTAATTAATTTCAGAATTATTAGCAGTCTTTACATAAGGAAGGAAACATATTATTTGATCTCAAGAGTACCCTATAATTTTGCATTTTATGATATAATTTGCTTTCACACATAATAAAAATGGCACATCTATTTAAAAATGTAGGCTCCAGTTACATGTGTTAGAATACAAATTAGCTGACCTAAGAAGCATAAATTAAAAAACTGAATGGGATTATACACATGTATGAAGTGCAGAGCTGAGGTGTTAAATTTTTCAGTATTAAAGCAAAAGTTTTTAGCTCTTGGTAGAAATTACACTTAATCAGTAATTTGGCAGTGTTTTTATTATAGAAAGATTATAAAACAAAAACATAAAATCCTACTGGAATTTATAACTTTGTGATTAAAAAGGCTTCTGAAGTCTATTTTTGTTTAATTTTAAGGGGTCAATGAAATTAGAAACAAAATTACAGTGTGTTTATATAATTTCTACTTAATTTTTATCAGTGCAACTTTGACAGTAAAGGTATTAATGAAATAATTTTTAAATTTTGTGTTACTTTTTACTACCACAAGTCAAGTGGAACATATGATACTTATATGGAAGTTAGGCTGTGGTATAAAAGATAAATATTCATCAAAGTCAACACCAGTGGTGTTATTTACTTTGTGAGGAATTGTAAAGAAAGATTAAGATGCTGATGCTGGTTTATATCGTAAGGTCTGGTTAAGGTCCATGGATACATTTTAATCTAATTTTCATTAAAATAAGTCCAAATTAAATCCAGGGAAAGCTTGCTTGAATAAAAGCCTAAAAAAACCCCCCAAAAAACCACAATCACAAAAAAAACCCTCAAAATAAGCCAAAATTAAGGAAATGAAGGCCATAGAGTTTGATTCAGTAATCTTGTAGCCAATTGTACTTAGTCATACAGGTACAAACCCAATAATAATAGAAATAAAATAAACAAGGGGAAATGTTCTTTAGGATATTTAGAGTAATATATTAGGATATTTCTTGTGTGAGTGTGAAATATAGATGCCGAAATTAAATATTTGGTTCCTTTCCAGGAGAACAAACCATACAAGAGCTTGTTATGGTTGTGGTCTCTGAGTTAAAACGTGACCCTCCTGACTGTGGGATGTGTTGCTTCCCAGTGTTGAGGCTTTGGGCTGGGACACTCTAAGGTGATTGTTCAGCTCCCCAGGGCCGCCCAGGGCAGTAATTCATGCTCTGTGTGGCTGCTTCAGTGCCACTGTCACTTGGGAGGCTGATCCTGCCCACAGCTGGGCTCTCTGCAAGGCGCTGAATGTCCTGGGCAGGGCAGGGCTGGTGACTCCACGCTGACCATGCTGGGTCTGTCCTGTCATGTCCTTGCTTGATGTACTGGGCAGAGACTGTCACAAATTAAAGGCACTTATTTCATTGAGTCAATTGTCTTCATGAGCATTGATCTAATTAGTTTTATTTCCCTCAACAAAAATACAGATATTGATCAACTCTCATTCCCCTAAATAGGATTTTGTATATTTTACAAATAGCCTCTAGAGACTATAACTATTCATTAAAATTTTCTAATATCTTTTTCATTCGTAGGTGGGATTACATTATTTGCAGTGATTACTTTAATTCTGGACTCCTTTAAAATTGGATATTATATTGATTTTTCAAACTGTTTATCACCAACAGAAGGCATTTTTCCTGTTACACATGCTGTGCATACCATCTTACAGGTAAAAGTCACTGGTTACGATTTTATATTAATCTCTATTTCTTACCAAAAATATATTTTATCTTGTCATCAGTGGATTAAAACTAATTTGATCTCTAAGCATATCACAGAACACTTTTGAGAACTAAATGCTTATGCATGTATAGTAAATTCAAGCTTTGCAACCTGAAGTTGCTTGGTCATAAAATTCACATGGGTTTGAAAAAAAGAATAATCAAAAAATGTTCTCCTGTAGCTGAAGATATGTGGCCTTTTTTTTTAGTTAAAGTTACATACATAATTTTCAGAATTTTGAGGCTGAAATGAGTACCTTGGCTAAAGCCAATGCCCTTGTTTCTGTATGTAGGACTTGCCACACAAGTTCAGTTCAATCTGCCTAACCTGATGTTTCATCATGGTTAGAGTTGTAGGCCTGGTAAGTTAAAGGGGAAAAAGCCTTCCTAGCTCGTTCTAAAAGACTTGCACAACTTTCCTGTAACAAATGAATGTGGATGTTCCTTCTAGAAGCATTTGGTTGTTCTTATCAGTGGCTGCACAGTAGCAAACATAGTGACTCCTGTGAAATATTCCAGCTGCCTGATTGTTGTAAGGCTTTGGGTCTGCAGTGTATGGTGACACTCCAGAGCTGATTGTTTCTCACATCAACTCCTCTGAACCCCTGTCAGCAGGTTTGTAGGGAAGAAGGGAAGAAAAAGCCACTCAACTGAGATGCTCAATCGTAGCCAGGCACTTCTATGAATTTTCCAGGATGTTTAATCATTCAGAAAGAAAAGAAACATTTTCCTAGCAGCTGTGGTTTCATGTAAATGAGCTTCTGAACAACCTACATTTTTTCTCTTTCCTTCTGCAGTTAACAAAAGTGTTGACATTTAAACAGTAAACAGATACCTCTTACCTGAGACAAATCTCATGTCTTTGGAATAGTGGATGAAATCACAGCAGAGAACATCCTAATATGCATCATCTAAAAACCAAATAATTTGTTTTCTACAGGATATGTATCAGATTCTGTTGTAATTTACTCTAAGCAAGGCTTCCTGATACATGCCATGAAATTAATACATACATTCTGCACCCATGTATGAACTAACGTGTACCTACCCTGCCAGGGCAGGCTGTGCATTATGTTCTTCTGCAGGCAGAAGTTCCCTGGAGACAATGAGAATTCTGTGAGCAAAAACTGGATTTTATGCTATATCTTTACTGACTTTTCCTATTTCTTCCCACTACCTTGTGTCTGAACAGATCTTCAAAACTTACATTTTTTAAGTTTTGAAGAATGGTTTCAGATCTGCTGTCAGATTTTACTGCATTTATCCCAGGATGGGAAATGAAACATGGCATTAGAGGCTAAGGTAATTTCAATTTGATTTCACTAGAAACTTACATGAAATATTTTAGTCTTCATATCTGGGATTTTCCAGTGGCCACTCCTCTCCTTGATAAATGCTTCACTAAAGGAATTGTTATTGCTGGGTGGCAGAGGTGAACCATAATGCACTGCATTTGCCTAGCTTTTTTTCCAAAATGAGACATTGAATGCCTCAGAAACAGAGGACTGTGCATCCTACAGTAACGGGTTCTGTGGAAAAATTGGCTTCTAGTTATTCTGACTGAAGAAGAACCCAAAGTTCTTATCACTTTCCAGACCACTTCTGGAACACCAAACCAGACAGATTTCTAAGAGAAAACTTAGGATTCTTTCTCTTCTGATAGTTCACCTACTGATGAGTTCAGTATCCTAGGAACTATTGGAAGTAAACAGAGTCACCCTAACATCCCTGAGGAATATTGGTATAGTTTTTCTTGAACTGATCCACACTTGGTTTTGTTTCAGCAGCAATCTCTTTCTGAGGTCTCCATTATTCTCTCACAAATAGACAGTTCTGATTTTATTCCTCTTTGCCCTTGACTTGGTAACTCATTATTGTTATCTCTCTCTTTTATTCCCTATTTGAGTTTTCTGCACCATACCTGAGTGCAACTGCTGTGTTCTTAATGGGGTTGTCTCTCAGGCAGATAATACAAACTTTTCTCATGCTTCCTGGGCATCTGTTGTTTTATTAAGCAAGTCTGGCATCCTTTCACCAATCTCTTCCCCTCCATAAAATTTATTCAATAATAAATTATTCAAACTTAACATCTCCATGCCCTGCAGCAATCATACCTCTATCCCCAGCCAGTGGCTTTATTTCATTTGTCATTGAAATAAAAGTCTCTTCAGATACAGAAGGAAAATATATTTTGGTGAATGATACTTAGACTTTCTACTGCTAAGCCACTGATTTTTCATGTAAGAAATCTCAGGTAAATCCTGTGTAAATATCACAGGAAATCATGAACTCTTTCACACATGTGGAGATGGAGCTGAAGTTTTAAACATTGGTATGTCTATTTACAGATGCACTTTCCTTTCTCAGTGTTGCACATGCTCATTAAATTAATGACATTTCTCTGTATTTCTTCCATTCAGGTGTACTTTCTGTGGTGTCATGCAAAGGATGTTATCCAGTCTTTCAAAACACTTGAAAGGTAAAGTGGATCTGATCCTTATCCAGCATGTGAAAAGGTGTAGGTTTGTACAGTGCTTTAACACCAAAGTTTTATTGTATGAGGGACCGTGAAAATAAACAGGGATTGATTCTCCTCTTGATTGCATTAAGTAGAAAGAAATAGAACAGTTAAATAGAAAGTAACTCCATTTACCCTTATTTAAACTGTACTGCCATTTTGTAACACAGAATAGGGACAGAATACATATATTTTTCTCATGAGAGAGGAAAATGGCAATATGTGACACCAGAGTCACTTCAGAAGGGAGCATCATGCATGTGTTTTAAGATTATGCACTATATTATGTTTTGTTTATTTAGTTACTGAAAGGGAATCTGGGTCACCAACCTGCAGTCAATGCAATGTATCTGAGGTATTTTATATTGATTTTATGGAAATCATCTTTTTAAAACTAGGTCTTAGATGCATAGAATAGTTTGGGTTGGAAGAAACCTTTAAAAGTAATTTAGTCCAACCTCTCTGCAATAAGCAGGGACACTTTCAACTAGATCAAGTTGCTCAGAGGCCCATCCAACCCAGCCTTGAATGTTTCCAGCCTGCGTTGACACTGGGGCTTGCCCTGACCCAGGTGCAGGACCTTGCACTTGGCCTTTTTGAGCTTCATGAGGTTCCCTTAGGGCCACTTCTGGAGCTCGTCCCAGTCCTTCTGGCATCACATGCCTCAGGAATGTCAACCACACTTCTCAACAGTGGCAGATGCAGCTGTGCAAATGCCCTGGTAAACACAACGTCCATGGTGGTGTCCTACATACCAAATCAGCTCCAATGTGTTTTCTGGTTTTGGGAGAACGTGGAATAATGTGGATCAAGCTGCCTGTAGGCTGAATATAAATAAACAAACATCGTAACTTTCAAAGTATTTACTTAAAGATATCAGCTGACCACTTTCTATAGGAAGTAAAATGACTTTACTCAGAAACATCATCTACTGTGAAGATTCTCCATTTGTTCCGCTCTCCTGGGTAAGTGTTCAAATCCTCTGCCAATGGGGAGAGTGATCACAGAAGGCTTTGCAATGTCTGGTGGTGTCAGTTCTGTTTATAAGCAGAGTTTAAAAATCCCTAACTGCAAATTAGGGAACTGTGCAGTAATAAAGGACTGTTTCTTGGTGAAGAAACATGGACAGCCTCAGGATAACACCTGGCAATGGTAGGTGAAAGGATTGTGCCTACAAAAGAGATAGATACAATGACCTCCTACAAAAAAAAAGGTGATTGCTTGGCAATGGAGAACTATTTTTGTCTGGATTTTATTAGGAGGTTCAGAACCATTAATACACTTCTTTCTCCAATGCTGTTCTATTTTACCAAGCTGAAATGGCTTGTCAGAGGCCAGAAGTCTCAAAAATGCATGGAGACTTACCCCCATTTGTACCAGTACTTTGAATGGAATAAAACCTTCTGTTAGCCTCAGCACTTTCCAGGAGATAAAAATGCATGGGCTAGAAGCTGGAGAAAGCAGTGGTATCTGAGAAGAAAGATCAGACACAGAATATTAAGAAGTACTGCAGAAGGCTGTGAAATAAGGTTTGCAAACGAATCCTGTTCAGACTGTTCAATCACTAACATGAAGCTTGTCCAATCTAAAGAATAAAACTTATTACACAAGAGCATAAAAAAATAATGAAATCATCCTGTTAATAGTTTAATACATTAAGCCATTTAATACATTGCAATTCTATAGGGTTATGGAAGTCTGATATTCAGTGACTGCAGAATGTCTTTGGAGATTGGTGATGTTTCTTGAACCCTCCCCCTGCACTGACAAATAAATAGTGCCATGTAGCTTGCACACAGAAAGTGAATCCATTTCATTTCACATATTTCACAAGATACAGTCCATGCAGATTCCTTCAATAATTATTTTATTTTGTAGGTTTGGTGTTATCCATTCTGTTTTCACAAATTTGCTCCTGTGGACAAATGGTGTGTTAACCGAGTCAAAGCATCAATTGAATGAACATAAGGAAAGACTAATCACGCTTGGTTTTGGGAACATAACTATAGGTAAGCAAAAGGGTTGGTGCATTTGGAAATTCCTCCATTAGCACACTCATAAAAACTGCCACAGTAGGACGTAGCTGAGTCATTTGTGACTATGTCAGCATAGTCATTCTGGGGCACATGGAAATTAGCTGATACTGAAATGCTATATGATCATTACCATATATATGAGATCAAGGTAGTTTTCTTCTAAGTTTCAAACAAATAGACTTTTGAGAACATTTCTTTTGAGGAATAACATCATTAAGGAACCATTTTATTACTAAATCACAGTAATAATTTAACATAGCAATGCAATGTTCATTGTTTACTATTTATTAAGTAATTAATAAAAAAACAAGCATGGATAATCCTGCAAATCTTTCCCAGAAGAGTCATTACATGTGGCCTGTGGTCTTACAGGATTCAGTGGGATGGCTCAAAGAGATAAAAGCTATCCATTAGTGCTCTTTTACAAGGGCTTTGCTCTGGGTGTTTTAATAATATTCTCCATTGGTGAGATGGTGCAAATTGTAGTCAGGAAACGTTTAGAATAAGGAAGATTAAAAAAAAAAATAGTTCTTCACTCTGAGGATGCAGAGGCACTGGAACAGGTTGCTCAGAGAAGCTGTGGATGCTCCATCCCTGGAAATGTTCAAGGCCAGGTTGGATGGAGCTTTGAGCATCTAGTCTATTGGAAAGCTCCCTGTCCAAAGTAGAGGGGTTTGAAATAGATGAAGGTCCCTTCCAACTCAGGCCATTCTATGACAACTGCTGGGGATATATTCTGCTTCCAAACTCTAGTGAAGCATGGGGAAGTAGGCCTTTTCTTAGGTGGGTAATTAGGTGATGCTTGACTGAAATCTTACTTTTTGGTTTCATTATTTTATTTATGTTTTATTTATTCACTTTAAACAAGGAATCTTTATAATGCACCTAACTAATCACTCCTTCTCCTTTAGTTCTAGATGATCATGCACCTCAATGCAATTGCACGACAACAACTCTCTGCTCCATATTTTCTCAAGGAATATATTACCTATATCCCTTTAATATAGAGTACCACATCCTAGCATCCACGATGCTCTATGTCCTGTGGAAGAACATTGGCCGCAAAGTTGAGCACCACCAGCAAAACAAAACTCCGTTCAAATTCCACGGCATAACTGTTGGAATGATTTTTGGACTAATTGTGTTAACTAGCACAATAGCCATAGTTGTTGTGTATTTAATTCAGATTGGAGGTTCGAAAATCAAAAGTGAGTTAGCACTCACTATGTTTTACTTGCATGCCATCTTCGTGTTGGCTCTCATGTGCACAGCTGGAATCGTTGCCCTTCTCATCTACAGACTGGAAGATAGATCACTGGATAATTCCAAGAATCCTGCTCGAAAACTGGATGCAGAACTGCTGGTGGGCACAGCTGCAGGGTCCTGGCTGCTCTCCTGGGGCTCGATCCTTGCCATTATCTGTGCCCAAGGTCATCCCAAATACACCTGGTATAACCTGCCCTACTCAGTCCTGGTCATTATTGAGAAATACATTCAGAACCTCTTTATCATTGAATCCATCCACCGTGAGCAGGAAAAGGTGAATGATGACATTAAAACCCTTCGAATAGTGACCATATCTCGGGGGAGCACTTTGTCCCTCTCCCCGTTGTACAAGGAGATTTACAATGGCAGAGCCACTCGTGACAGCGGTGACATACCCTGTCTGTTTAAGGGCAGCATCTGTGGGACAGAAAACGATGTTGCTGGTGTTGCCAAAGAAGAAACAATTCAGGACAACAGTTTGGTCATGCACTCAGCCTCAGATTTCTCATTTTACGGTAGAAACTCAGCTACTAATAACAAGAGGAGAATTTTGAAGAACATCGCTGCATTTTTATTCCTCTGCAACCTTTCGGTAAGACATTTTGAATTCACTAGATAACACCCAAAAGCTTTCCATCCTTTCAAGTCTGATAAGTATTTTAAAATTGCTTGGTTCTATAGTTTGTAGGCAGTAAATTTTACTTCTGGAAGAAGTGACTATGCTTTTCGGGAACAAAGATTATTTAAAAATGCAATCTGGGAGGCCCCTTTCAGTGAGAGTCCAAAAACTGTAGCAGCAGCAGAAGCTGAAACTTCCACCAGCATGCCCGAGTAGCAACAGGGAGGGATTTCTTAAGGATTTCTGAGACCAATTTGCAGCTCGGTGGAGTCACAGTCATTAAGGGCTATTGACTTGTATGGCTGGTGATTAATATTGGCCTGGCGTTCTTTCCCTGCAGCTGTGGATACCACCGGCCTTTGGGTGCCGCCCGGAATATGACAATGGACTGGAAGAAATCGTTTTTGGCTTTGAACCCTGGATAATTGTTGTGAACCTTGCGATGCCTTTCTCTATTTTCTATCGGATGCATTCAGCTGCCTCGCTCTTTGAGGTCAATTGTAAAACATAGATCATATACGGTCCCTCAGTGAACAATTGATTGAATAATTAATTACATAAATAACTTGAGGGAGTGGATGAATGAATGAGTGAATGCAGCAGCTGCTCAATAAATAGAAGATTCAATAATTTTTTTAAAGAAGGGACCATAGCTAATAGCATGTAATTTTTTTTATTTTCCTTCCACATGTTTTGTTATATATGTGGTGTTATTGAATAAATACACTTTTCAGAATCATATTAGTATTATTGTGATTAACACTACATAGAAAAGTTAATTCAGTCTCATTAATCTTTGTTTTAGTCATCTGGGATTTGTTCTCTGTACCATTTGTATGGCCTTGTTTTCATTGTGACGTGTGAAAGGGGTTTACAAAAATCTCTGTTAGACTTAGAACAGAAAATCCCAGGGAGATATTCTCCTGAATCACAGAGATATTAGGAAAATGCTAATTCTTTATTCCTAGCTTTGTTTTTTATATAGTAAAACCTGAAACTGTTTGCTAGATAAGTGGGGTGTGGGAATTATTTAAAGTTCCTTACTACTGATGAACATCAATATATAATTATTATTCTGTGAATAGATATAGATAGCAAGAAATCCAGGTAAGTAACATGTATGATTAGGTATTATGCTGTAAATAACCTTTTCTGATAAAATATATTTCTTGTCTAACTTTCTTGTATTTACTATATGACTTAAATGAGAAATAAAATTAATTCTTTTACTTAATTATTTCTTCAAATATTCTTGAAGTGTTTTAAGAGAAAAAACTATTCTTAGAGCTCACATTTAGGTATATATGTTTCAGTGCCAGAATGGTATGTATTCCCTTTACAATTTTTTTTATGAGCCGCTAATTTCATTGTAGATCAGTCTCCTGGTTAGAAAATAGTCATATGTTTTCATAGAGAGATGCTGCAAAGCAAAGCTGAAGCCTCTAAAAATATGGAGGGCCTTTGGCTGAGAGTTTTATATGTGTGGTTTACAAGATGTTAGAATATATTCTCATAACCCTGTGTTATTTATTTGCTTGAATTCTCAGAGAAAGCAGCGAAAAGTTCAGTGCTTGAATATTCTTAGAATCTGCACCTGCAAGATCAAAAGACTGGAGCAGTAACCAGGATGCTGGAGCTACAGATCAATTAATTACTGGATAGCTCTTGCTAACTTGTTGATGTCCTAGTCCTAGGCCTGGTAGGTCAAGAGTTGAAAAATGTCTGCTCCTGATTCCTAAAAGAACAGCTGTACACTTTTCACTGCCATCATCTGAGAACAGGTATATCTCCGTGTGGGAGAGGTTTGCTTCTGAGACAGGAGATTTCTGCAGTTGTGTCTGCCCTCACGCTGCAGAAAAAAAATGCTAGCTTTGTACCACTAGATGGCAAACACAGACCATTCGATAAATTACCTGATTGCTTCAGGTTGCTTCAAGAATTGCTTCACATCATAATTAATCTTCTTTTTTCTATTTTGTGGTACACATAGCTATAACCTGCTTAGAATTTGCACAACTTTCTGTTGCAGAGCCAGATCAGGTAAGGAAGTATCCTTCTGAAGTCTCCGATGAAGTTTGAATTACATGAAGCATCAGGAGACAGGCATGAGAGCTCCTATCTTCCTGAAAAGCAATTTCAGTTGTTTGATTTATATTATCACATTGCTGAAATCTCTGCCTGTCCCTAAATATCTGCCTGTCCCTGTGGCTGCTTGTCACATCTTTATTAGCTCTTATATTCATTCTAGACAGTAACATTTTCTATCTTTCTGTTTGAACTCAGTAGCTTGAGCTCACCTAGTTCCATGTAAATACCATCTCTGACCACTCAGTTGTCTCTCTACAATTGGAGTAAAATAGGGCCATTCAGATAATGAAATAAAGCTTTAATCTTCCTTCCAAAGTAGTCTTTAATCATCCTTCCTGGACAAACTCTACAGCTAATTCCAGTATCAGAAAAAAATAATTCACTAGGTAGGTGCAAAAATTCAATTTAATCTTTTTAGTGTTCATAAAGATGGCTAGAGGAAGCCTGTTTCATCTTCCTCTGCTCCTGTGGGATGGCTCCCATGTCATTCTTTAGCTAGAACTGGTGTTTAGCTGATTTCCAGCATTCATGCTCAGCCAAAGCAGAGCTAGCTCTAAATCCCTAAGGCCAAGAAAGGGCCATATGCTCTATTACAAATGTATTGCACACATTTGGAAGTTTCAAAAATAAATAGCATCCTTATTTAGTTATATTTAATTTGCAATTACTTAGCCCTTTCTGCTTCTTCACATTATGATTGAAATAATTTCATTTGCCCACAATATTAAATTGCTTTTGAGTGCTGAAATTGAAGTTTATTTAGAAAAGTGAATTAAGGTAGCACTCTGGCAGTGAGCAAATGCTTTAAACATGCTAATGGGGCAAATTCTATTCTGAGCTGCACTGATGAAATCCCGCTGACTAAAATGGTTCTGTTTCAGGACCAGAGACTTGATTTTGACCTGTGATGCTCAAGTGGTTTTCACAGCAGGATTTCTCTCAAAAAATATTGTTTCATCCAAATACAGAGTATTTTATCAAAGCAGCTCTTAGCTTAACTGCTCTTGAATCAATAGTGAGTCATGAAATTCTGAATATTTGAAAATATACATTTAAAAATATATAGATTAAAAAAATATAGAAAAACAGAAGCATACAATTTAAAGAAACATAGATTTTTGGATGAGGAAAAATACTTAGATTAATGTAGTTAACATAGTGCGACCTCTAGGTCTCTGCTCAATGCCAAACCTGGGCTTTCTCAAACATCTGTTTTCTAATTTTTTTTTTCTCTAGTATATATCGACAATACTGATTTATCACAGGTTTGAAAATACAATAAGTAGCACAAAACTACCCTATTTCTGGCTACCTATCTGTTCAAGCATGTGACAGGAGGCACGAGGCCTGCTTACCCAGGAGAGAGGTTTAACAGCTGCTCATTGATATTCTCCTGAGGTGCTCCAATTTAATATTATTTTAAAGGAGAATTTTTTAGAAGAGGATTTCTTTAGTGAAATGTACTATGATATGCAAAAGATTCTGAATTTTTGCTGCATAATCTTAACCAGAAAGTTATTCTCTCATGTTCATCATCTCCTTTCTGTCAGACTCTTCCATTCCTTCCCTTTCTCCCAAAATAATTTTATCTATTCAAGAATACATGTTTGGGTTATATTTAAACTCATATGTGTACAGAATTAAAGGCTTCTAAGGTGCAAATAGAAGAACACTACAATCCTCAATTTACCTGAAGAGTCAAACTTGCATGACCAAGATTTTCCAAGCGGTTTTTGTGTCAATGACACTGAGATACAAGAAAATGGAAGAGTCATGGTTGAGGCCTTCTAAAAGAAGTGAATTTCTTTTACTAGTATTTCTCAATACTTTGAATTTTCTCTTCTAAACATGCAAAAAAAAATTTTTAAATAATTTTTGAAATATTTGTGTGTTGTATGTCCACTTGTGTTCCATAGACTTTGAGTGGACTATATAGGTGCAGAGAAATAGATGGCTCTAGAGAGAAGCAGAGAGGGAAATTATCCAAGTCATGTAAGTGCATGTTTCTTATACTAGGTTACATAATCCATTAATCTTGACCAAAAATCCATGAAATAAAAAAATATTCCCAAACTTTAAGGCTTTAATAATCTAATGATTTTTAGTTTCCCTACCTCACCCTGATTACACATGATGTGTGTACAGATGGCTCATTGGGTCACTTATTCCCTGGGCACCCTTGTCCCCAAGCATTTGGCCTCATTCTATGCATGCATGAGTAAAATGAGATCTGGATTTCAACAGAATTGAAGCATCTGCTTTAAAAAAGAGGTTTGGCTCTATCAGCTATTAAAGGATCAATTTAATCTTGATGATGATACTTTAGTGTCAGTAGTCAGTAGTTAGAGTATGTTTTATTATTTGTTGTTGTTTTGGATTTTTTAAATTAGGAGGTGTGTTAACATCCCATAATGTTAATTTGACTGACATTTAAAGAAAAAACTTACAGTTCTATATGGCATGCCTCCTGCCTTCTTCTACCACAGTTCTTCACCTAAAAGAGAACTCAATTTTATCTCTAAATATATGGCCTCTGGTAAAATCTTTACCAACAGGTTTTTCCTTTTCTTGCCAGAAGCAAATGGACCTCAATTTATGCCTAAGTACATTTAAAGAATGATGAAGTAGGTGGAAAGTTTTGAAAGAACAGGGATTGCAGGAAAACTGGCTGCTATCTGTCTACTTCATTTGTAACAAAGCAGTGGGTGTTTTATGTTTAATTTCCAGTAAATCTTTGCTTGAATGTCACTGTAATACACCTAGAATTAAAAGTCATCTTGTGAAAATCGCACATAGAATTATTAACGCCAGTGAACTACATCAGCTTGTTAATCAGAGTGAGGAACAGCTCCTGTCCACATGTGCTGATTTTGGCTGGCTCTTCAGAGCAGCTAGCATAGGGCTGTGTTTGGGATTTGTGTTTGGAACAGTGCTGGTAACACAGGGATGTTTCAGCTGTTGCTGAGCAGCATTTCCACAGAGCCAAGGCCTTTTCTGTCCATCATCCACCCCACCAGTGAGGAGGCTGGGAGTGCAGAAGGGGCTGGGTGGGGACACACCCAGAACAGCTGACCCCAACTGACCCAAGGATATCCCACACCATATCCCACACCACGTGGCTTTGTGCCGAGCACAAATCTGGGGGAAGAAGAAGGAAGTGGTGGGGGAGGGGACACACATTTGGAGTGGTGGCATTTGTCCTCCCAAATTTCTCTTATGTGGGGGGTGATGGCTGGGGATGGCTGAACACCTGCCTGCCGAAGGGAAGTGGTGAATGAATTCCTGATTTCACTTGTGTCCTGGGTTAGCCATATGACCTGTTTGTATCCCCAATCGTCCCCT
>JAHLSL010000015.1:21377457-21472781 GCA_025920805.1 Petroica traversi | reverse complement strand
GCGCAGGTGGCGGCGGGCAGCCTGCTGGCGCTGCTCATCCTCTGGACGCTCTTTGGGAACGTGCTCGTGTGCGCGGCCATCGTCCGCTACCGGCACCTGCGGAGCAAGGTCACCAACATCTTCATCGTGTCCCTGGCTGTCTCGGACCTGCTGGTGGCCCTGCTGGTCATGCCCTGGAAGGCGGTGGCAGAGGTAGCTGGGTACTGGCCCTTTGGGGCTTTCTGCAACGTCTGGGTGGCCTTTGATATCATGTGCTCCACGGCCTCCATCCTCAACCTGTGCGTGATCAGTGTGGACAGGTACTGGGCTATCTCCAGCCCTTTCCGCTACGAGAGGAAGATGACCCAGCGCTTGGCTCTGGTGATGATCAGTGTGGCATGGGCGCTGTCTGTGCTCATCTCCTTCATTCCCGTCCAGCTCAACTGGCACAAAGGTGGGGATGTTGTTGCTGCTGCTGATATCGGAGATGAATTTGACTCTGCCTGGGCAGCGGCAGGTGCTGTCACCACCTGGGCAGAAGATATGAGTACTACATGGGTGGCATTAGCAGCAGTGAGACCCTCTGATGGGACCTCTGGCAGCAATGATACCCTCACTGGACCATCGGAGAGCTGTGACTCCAGCCTCAACAGGACTTATGCTATTTCCTCCTCTTTGATCAGTTTTTATATCCCGGTGGCTATCATGATAGTCACCTACACTCGAATCTACCGCATTGCCCAGGTGCAGATTCGTCGTATCTCTTCCTTGGAGAGGGCAGCTGAGCACGCACAGAGCTGCCGGAGCAGCCACATTGACTGCCACCATCACACAAGCCTCAAGTCCTCCATCAGGAAAGAAACCAAGGTGTTGAAGACACTCTCTGTCATCATGGGTGTCTTTGTCTGCTGCTGGTTGCCGTTCTTCATCCTGAACTGCATGGTTCCCTTCTGCGAGAGCACACCCAGTGACCCCCACGCTGGCCTCCCCTGCGTCAGTGAGACCACCTTTAATATCTTTGTCTGGTTTGGTTGGGCCAACTCTTCTCTTAACCCCATCATCTATGCCTTCAATGCTGACTTTAGAAAGGTTTTCTCCAACCTCCTGGGATGCGGTCAGTTTTGCTCTGGTACTGCAGTGGAGACTGTTAATATAAGCAATGAGCTTATCTCTTACAACCAGGACACCCTTTACCATAAGGAGATAGTGACTGCTTATGTTAACATGATCCCAAATGTGGTCGACTGTGAGGAAAATCGTGAGGACCCTTTTGATAGGATGTCTCAGATCTCCCCTGACCATGAAGTTGCCACTGACTCTGCCTGTGAGCTGGACTGTGAGGGGGAGATTTCGCTAGGCAAGATAACACCTTTCACTCCAAATGGTTTACATTAAATACCATCCTGGTGTGGTCAGTTCTTCTTGGAAATAAAATATTAGCATTGAGTGGAGAAACCTGCTTGATGATGTGCTGTAGTTTGCTCGATCAGTGATGCTAAATTCATTTCTGTGGATAGTACTTTGCAGGATGTAGACACTGTCATAGAGGGGGCTGGCAGCACAAACTTAAATCAGCACTTCCCCAGGCTGAGGGCAGACCAGGCAGTCGTGTTGATTAGCTGTGGTGAGATATTGTGGTAAAATTGCAGTCAGTTCATGTTTATAATGTGTTTGCAAATGAAAGGTGCCATTGTCACTGCTAAGTATTACGACTTCTAAAATCAGGGACAGATGTGGCTGGCATAGACATGAAATAAAATAAATTCTGGGCTGTTTCTTTGTTCAGATCTTATGTTTCTTTTTCTTCTTTTTAAAGTTTTTTTTTTTTTAATTTTGTTTTGATTTTTTTTTAAGATAGAGGTAGTGAGGTGGTGATTTGGGTGATTATTTAAATGCGTGTTTCTGCCAAAACAGTTTATGTGAAATTCTTGTTCTCCTAGGCGGCGTTGTTGCCTATGATATCCTCTGTTCCCAGATGAATAAATAAAAATTATATTGATCAAGGGTTTATTATCTTTCATTTGTCCCTCTGAAAGGATTATAACAAGTATTTGAACTAACATTTCTATATGAATAGTTAGAATGACTAACAGCTTAACCCTATTATTTTAAAAGCAAATAGTCTGTGTAGAAAATACAGTTTTTGAATAAAAGCAAGGCTCATAGGAATTCTTGACTTAGATGAACTTGTTTATATGGCTCTTACAGCTAGATTTATACATGTTTTCTTTAATATTAGGATGCTATCCCTTTCTGCAGCCAAGAATATCAAGTGGATGTACATAGCATACACATATGCTATTAAAGCATGCATATAAGCTATTAAAACTTTCCATTTAATTCTGTACTTGAACATACTTTTTAAGAATGCTATTAATGTAAAGTGGTTGGTGATAGAATTACGAGCTGGTTGTGTCTGAAAACAATAATTATGTTTGAAAATGATATTAATAGCCATCATTTCCCAGTGTGGACACTAGAGAACTCATTCACACTGACAGAAGAAAATAATTTTGTTAATGTATTTTTTTAGTTACTTATTAACTGGACTTTAAAGGTGCTGTAAGGACTTCAGCTATGCTAAACATTTTAAAACAGTCTTTAAAACTGGAAAAAGTATTTTTGACACTGTTTCTATTGAATCATTTACATCAAATGGAATATTAGAAACAGTTGTAAGCTTTCAGCTCAGAAATCAAAAGTGATGATATTTCCATAGCAAATGATCAAAGGCAGTAAAAGCAATACCAATATTTATTTCAAGTTTTGACTCACAAAGTGAACAACATTGGAACTAATTTACCCTTTTGAAATACCCATGCCATGAGCTGAGCATATTTAAATTGAATGGTAGGTGAGGATTCTGCAGCTCTCCCTCCTATGGCCCTGACCTGAGGCCTCCCCATCCTGCCTAAAGGCCCCTGTAAGATGTGTGGAGGAAAAGTGGGATCTGCGGTAGGTGGATGGTTCAGGGGAAATAATTTAGCCAGGTGTTTGTGAATGTTATGGGCTTAGTATTGAGCCTGCTCGGAAGTCGAATCCTTAATACTGGTTTGGGGGTTGTCTTCCACCCTCTGGGGATATGGGGTGGGAAGCTCAGGAGGTATGTGATTGAAATCCCTTTGTGGTGGCCTCTGCTGCTATCTGGTCTGCAAGCAATGTTTTATGTAATTAGTCTTTGATGTTAATTGGTTGTATCATCTTGGATTGCCTTCTCAATTGCTTGTCACTGAAGATTGATATCTACCTTTCTTTGTTGATGTGAAATCTCAGTGAAATATCCCTTTACAGTTGTCCTTAGTAAAGGGTACTGTGGCTGCGGCTTAGGGAAGCTTGAAAAACAAATCTCATGCCCATAACTGGGTTCAACCCACTAATGGCTTAACATCAAGGGTAAATATGTTACTGTTCCTATGCTAAAGCAATCATATGTTGTTAGAGTTAACCACAGTTCCAGCCCTGCTGGTTAGATAAACTTGACCAGAATAAAATAATTTTCCTAAATAAAAATAAAGGAAACTTCTCCTGGTGGTGCGGAAATGAATGATCTCATCCTGAATTTAGATTTTTTGGCATTTTCTCATTACTACTGAAATGTTGAGGCTAGTACAGCATTTTAAGCTGGATTTGTGAAAAAACCCCAGTGATATCCAGATGAAAGAGGTGCAGGCACCTGGTGCTGATTCCAGCTCCCAGGGCAATGCCTGGATTTTATCCAGTTTTGTTCGCATTAAATCAGAAGCAGCCCGGGGAAATGTGAAGGGGAATCATGATCTCTCCCTGAGCACCTGTATGCCAGCAGGCTGTGCAGCCTGGTGCTGCATGGCTCCCCTGCTTCAGCAGCAGTGCAGAGCAGCAGAGCAGAGGGTGTCCCCCACCTCCCTATTGTCCTTTCCCTTCAGCGACCCCTGTGTGGGGTGTCTCCCTTGGATCCAGCTCACTCCAGGTGTGCACAGGGGCAGATGTATGCAAGGAGATGTTAGTGCATCATCTTGATCAGTGCTCTCCTCGCTGAGGCTTTACCTGCCTGGAATAACTGAGTGGGCTGGCTCTGGGATGCAAGAAGACACCTCCATCGGTGGGTTTATATAACAGCTTTGTGCAGAACATTAGAAACAGTCTTTATCTTAGATCTGAAGGGAGGAGTTTTTTAGCCAGCCCCTAGATTTTGTGAGCATCATTAGGGCAGTACAGAAAACTGGCCAAATTGCCACTTTCCATTGGTAATTTCATTCCATGAGTTTATTTGGTAAATTATTTCTGATGGTGGCTCTATGGTGTAATCTCTCGTCTTGAAATATGTGTCTGTCAGGGTGCTTAGTCTTTCAGAGCCTAGGAGCATCAGAAAGGGAACATTTCTGCTTCAAAAAACAGACAGAAGGTACTTTTTTTTTGCTGGAAGCAGAGCTTGACCTTATGGATCTGAAAGTAAATATTTCCTTAACTCATAGAGACAATTTGTTGCATTTTAATGTGTCTTCATTACTCACCACTGACAAAGCTAGTGTATTCAGAATTAGTATGATAAACTTTTAAAAGAAATGTGTATCTTGCCTTGAACTCTAAAAAGGGACAGCCCGTTTTAATGAAAACATCCCCAAAAGGATTGCTCTAACTTGTTTCTCTCAGATGAAACGGCTGCCCTACTTTTTTAATGGTTTACCTCTTAAGTACTAATGCATCTGCCTATACATAGAGCAGAGTTCACTGGAAGTGCAAGTGGGTTTTTATAATCCTCATACCCTTGTGGTATCTCTCTGGAACTTGTCTGTTTCAATGGTTCTGTGCTTCTCATCTGCTTTTTTATTTTATTTTTTTTTTTTGGTACCTAAATAATTTGAATGTATGATAAAATTTGACTTTAACTTAATTGAGTCCTGAGTGATGGCTGATCTTCAAGGTCCCAGATAATTTTCAGTTTCTGTTTCATATTATTTTTAGAAATCTTACCTTTCACTTTTGTTTCACTTTTATATTATCTATTACCTAGCTGGATCTGTTAGTCCTGGGTATTCGAAGTCTTTATGTGTATCTTTGTGTGTAATTACAGATGAGTCATTTTAAGTTTTCTGTGGAAGAACAGACGATGTGAAGGAATCTTAATTTTTAAGAAGCTGGTACACGGAGAACATGAAAGTACTGTGTTTTATGTAAAATGCTGCAAACACCATAAGGACTCTTTCACTCTTCAAACTCTCAAAAAGCTTTTAACAGCTCTGGCTTTAACAATGGGTGTTGGGTTGTACAGTGGGGTTCTTTCACCCCAAGCTACAGAAATGTAGGTGTCTTTCTGAGAGGTGAACACAAATAAAACACTTTCCAAAGGGAGAAAAATTACTGCAGTAATTTTTGGCAAGTCTGGTACTTTATAGTTTTGTTTTCATTGTGTTTTTTACTTTTGCCAACCACATCTGATGTGTGTCTGCAGGGAGGCTCCCTACTGAGAATTCCTGCATTTTTGTAACACGTAATGAAAAAAAAAAAAAGGCTTTAAAATTAGGAGGCTTCTTGTGGCAATAACACTAAGCCCAATCTTACACTATTTAGGAGTCAATAATATATAAACTCAGTATTCAAGACTGACAGGGCTGGAGGCAGTGCTTAGAACATGCATCAGACTGGAGATTTGAGAGGTCACAAGTTCCTCAGCTGTTTGTATGTGCCAAAATTGCCACTCTTAATAAGGAGGGCATTTTTGCCACTGTCACGTCAAAGGCAGGGTACACACCTATGTCTGTACTAATAATCATGCAGAGATTTTTCTTTCCTTTGAGGCCATCTTCACTACTGTTTAATTGAATTCATAAGACTTTAAAAATATTCAGTGCCTATTTAATTCAGCAGAAGACCTCAGGGATGAATGTGTGCTTAGGTCACAGAGCAATGAAATTAATTCTCCTTGCTTCTTATAAATATTGCCACTGGTATTCTCTGATAGTGGGTAAAGCCATGTTTTACACTGTTATATTTCTAAATCCATTCTTAGTTGTAAACAGAGATAACAGTCAATAATATTTATAGTGGACAGAGAGTTATTTAAGAAGGATAAATACTTTTATGGACTTAATCATAGCCCTCACAGTCACATTTTTGAGATTTGCAAAATACTTTGCAGTAATCATAAAAAATTAACTTAAAATTCCAGCCTGTGAAAAGAATTTCTTCCTGTGAATTATTCTGTGCAGTTAACAACAAACACTTGTTTGTACTTGGTACTGCACCCTCATTGCTAACAGAAGAAGCTGGAAGGCTCTGAACCTTCAATTAATCTGCTGATTCACGGTAGGAGGGAGGTCTGAAAACAAGGAAAGAAATGGCAAAAGCATGTGCAGATGGGCTCAGTTTGCATGGAATCAGTGTGGTGTCAGCCAGCAGGTGCAGGGGACTGCAGGGCAGGGAGCCTTTCCTCACACACAAGAACCTCACTCTCCACAAATGCCTGCTCCTTGGTACACCCCTTTCTCCCAGGTTGGATCCTCAAAATCGGCATGTGATGCATAGGAAATCTGAACCCTTTAAATAACAGATGTTCTTAGGTTGCTACATAAAAAAGAAACCACATTTTCTTTTCTGAGGTCATGCTCTGAAAAAAGTGGTTTCAAATGAGATCTGCTTGACGTGGCCCCTCCTCCAGCACTGGTGGTGCCTGGCTGTGGCTTGAACGGATGTGGCTACAAGAGCTGCTCGGGGCTTTGGTGACTGAGCTGCACATAGGAGCCCAACACTGAGCTGAAGAAATCCAATCCTAAATTCATATCATTTTTCCAGAGCCCCTGAAATCGCCTAGCAGAGATGAGCCTTTATCATGGCCTGAGCTTGGCTGCTGCTGAAGAATTGGAGAAGTCTGGTCTGTAGCTCACCTGATAAAGTGTTGAAAATGTCCCATGAATCAAATATTAACCAGGAAGTTCAGCGTGCTCGCTTTTACCCTCTGACCTCATTTTTCCAATCTGAAAGATTTTCAGTAAGATTAAAAACTTAAGTTTCTAGCCTTTGGCCTTGACCTTTTTCTTTCTCTGTTGACTTGATATAATTAGTATCCTTTGGTGAACAGAAGCTCCTGGCATGGAGCCTTCTGCTTGGGTACCTTGTTGTCACCAAATCTGGAACTACCTCAAGATACACTTATTTCTCTGCCCAAAGGGAATCTTACAGGTCTTGTTGTTCTTGTTGTTGTTGTTATTGCTGTTGTGTTTTTTTTCCCAAGCAACATTTCCTTTCTCAACACAAGATTATTCACCAAAACCATAATTTAGAGGACAAGAGTAAATGGGTTTTTTTAAAAGCTTTTGGAGATTTTGCTTGAGAATACAAAGTGAGAATAGATCGGTACTAGACATAGAGGTAATGGAGTTTTTTCTAAAAAAATTTAATTTTTTGGTTTTTCTAAAAATAAAGGCTGAATATTTTCATTGTGAAGAGTACATGCATTTGATTTTTATATACTTGCATGTATAGGTTGTTTTATACATATTAAAAAAACTATTCAATCTTTTTTATAGAGTAATTAAATGCATTTTTTTCTCTCTGTAAATGCAAAATGTACTAAGTCATCCAGAAGAAGCAAGTCAGATCTTAAAATTTTATTGTCTTTCACTACAAGAATAAAATACTAGTACACAGTTTTCCCAGACAAAACATCCCAGTGCAAATTTCTTTCAACTACTTTATATTCAAAGCAGTTTTATAAAGATTTGCTAATCAATCTTTATCTATAAGAATTCTGAGACAGCAAGAAAAGAAGATGATTTAGAAGCACCTCTGGAGGTTTCTCAATGATGCATATTAAACAACACGTTTGTCCTTCTGGATCAGTAAAATAAAGATGCAAACTTCTTCACAGTGTGCAAAAAATTATCTGCTTTACCAGATAAAATGCGTAATTTCCAAACATTAAATTGAGGTAAGACAGTGTCTGAATGTTAAATGGCTTCTTAGGTAGAAGTATTTTCTGTATTAAGCAATTACTTTGATAATTCAAATAATAGCCTTCTCTTTAAAAAGAGTATTTGCAGATAGTAAGGGTTTCATAGGTCAAATTGTGTATAAAAGTGCAAATTCCAGGACCAGCTCAGGAGTGCTGGACAAAGTGGCAGGATTGAAATTCCTGGCAATAGCAGAGCTCTGTCTGAGCACAGGAAAGAAAATAGTTGGGTAGAAGGGAGGGAGAGATAAAAGGAGGAATTAGAGAAACTATCAGAGAGTCCATCAATCCATAAATTCTGTGATGGTTGTGATGGTTGAAGAAGGACCAGGAGGAAGTGTTATAGTACCTGGTGTCTGACGCAGGGATGAAAATTGAGGTCAGCAGGTTTTGGAGCAAGAGGGTGAAATGGGCCTGGAAGGGGTCAGGATGGGACCAGGGCAGTGTCTGTCCCTAAGGGCTCGTGGGACTCAGGGAAGCCATCCAGAAACAGCTGAGATTTACAGGGCTGAGGGTCCTGACCACCTCCCAGGATCCAATCTCCTCCTGCCATTCTGAATAACTTCAGTAGTGCCATTGCATTTTATCATTAAATAGGTGCAGCTCAAGTGTCTGTGTACTGTGAGCAGCAGATGAAGAGCTGTCACACTTATTCCTTCATGGTACAGCTTGGCAAATCACTTCCACAGCAACACTCTACATTATCCTGCAAGGAATACTTTCTCAAAGAGGGGAGAGCAGGGAAAGCTTTGATGTGCTGTATGCTGCTGGTTTTGCTGTGCAAAGGTAGAGCATTTTAGAGGTTTATTCTGCTGGACTGCTGAAAGCAAATCTGTCTTCCAGAAACTTTCTGAAGGTGTCTCTTTGAAATCTCAGGTAGAATGGCCCTCAGTATGTCAGTATTATGATTTCTTTAATCTCTGCAATTAGGTGCATAAAGAACATAGTCAAAATCTGGTGCTATGTATTACATGCATATGTTCTTTGTGAAAAGCTGATCTGTGGTGACTTGTAAAATGATGACATGGAGGTCACTCCTAGTGACTCAAGCCCAAATCTGCCAATGTGTAAATACAAAAGATGTGGGGGCTCTGCTTTCTGCTAAATGAAAGTATTAGCAACATTTTTTTTTTCAAATATAGAGGTACCAAGTTCTATTATTTTTTTGCTTGTTGAATAAAAATAGTTTTGTACAGTGATGGGACAGCTGAAAGTAGGCCTAAGAGACAGAAAACTTAACTTCATACATAAGTCTTTATCATGTAGTACAGAATAGGAAAATTTTAGTATATAAGGTAATAATGCTGATGCTGGTTTACATCTTGGAAGAACGTCTTTTTTTTTTTTTTTAAATCTTTTAGTAGCTTCTTTCAGGATATCCATGTGATGGTAACAGCCTGCAGAGATCTGCAGAACAAACTCCAAAATTTAAGTGTTTTGTTTACGCTTGAAAGAGAGATGATGATACCTCTGCTTGAATATGTTCCCACGTCAGCACAAAGACCTGCACCAGGCAAAGCTCAATACCTCAAACCTCCTCTCCTCCTGGAACTGTGCACTCCCCAGTAGTGCCCCAGGTGTGAGAAGGGGAGACAGTACTCCTGCTCACCCTGCTGCTCAGCAGCTCTCCTTAAAGGTTGCAGAAGCTTAATCTGTTTTCAGCAGGATCTCTTAACCACTAGAGTGATACACATCACAAATAACTCTCTTTACTGGATGTTTCTGAGTCAAGCTAAATGTCAGGTTCTGAGTGTGCTCAGTAAATCAAGTGGCAGCAGTGCAGGAACACCTAGTCTGCAGGTGCCAGAGCTGATGGGAAGATGTTCAGCAAAAATGAAGACCAACCGGGTGTACGTGATGGCACAGCTTAAGAAATATGGAGACAATATTGCCTTCAAAATCATCGCTTGTGGAAGTGATATTTTTTCCAAGACTGTTGTCTTGACCATAGGCACCTAAATTTCATGTAAATGAAAATGTAAGCACTTTAACATCTTCTAGGTTACAGATGTCTTTACCCAAGTATGCCTGTAGATGTTGCAGCTGAATCTGGATCCTAGCTGGACAATATTTTAAATGCAGCATAAGTATGTATGTACACAGTGGAGGACTTTGTAAATTCAGACTGGGCAGGATAATTCCTTCTCACTTTTGAGCATCACCTGCTTCAGCATCTGCTTTATATTCTCTCACAGTAAGCTGAAGCAAGCCACTGCCTCCCACATACTGCTGCACTGTTTCATGTACAGGGGTTATTAAAACACCCTGGAGCAGGGCTTTGCAGCACTGGGACGAATGGATGTAAAATGAGGACCATCCTATGTGATGTGCTCCCCAGCTTGAGCAGGCCAAAGAACAGCTTGTGTTAAATCAGTGCCTCTTTGCACAGCATTCAGGCAGCCTCGGGGAACCCAAAAGATGCTCTTAACTTCACATTTCTGGGCTGAGAGGTTTATTTAGTGACTCAAAGAGGCACAGCTGAATTTCGGTTGCTTTTTTTAAAAGATGGTATGCTTCAGTGCCTTGTGTATAAAAGCAAATGGAATGAACACAGTGATGGCAGCAATACAAACTTTATAACTTTAATCTACTAGGACAGATCATTCAGTGGTGAAGCTGATTTAAAAGGAATGACTGCCATTCTAAAACTGTCTCTCCCTCTCCCTCTCCCTCTCCCCCTCCCTCTCCCTCTCACTCTCTTAGCTGGAACACTAGATACAATTGTTTGGTACAGGAGGAAATGTTTTTTTCCTACTTCATTAGGTATGATAAACTGTCCTGAAAGTGTCAGATGATCTCCTTAGGGGCTGCTAAACTGTAGCTGGTAGAAACATACTTTCTAGATCTTCCCTCTAGCCAAGATCTCATCTTTCTTCTCTCTGTGCTCCCTTCTTCTTTCCAAGATGACTTCTTTTTGGGAACCCTACTTTTCTGCACCATCTCTGCTTTCCAGGACTCCAAGCCCCACAGAAGCCCGTTGCATGATCAGCCAATTTGTGACTGGTTTACGCTTCTTTATTACTGGGGGATTTGGGATGTGGCACTTCAGTTCAGTCCAGGTTTTATCAAAATTTATCTGTCTGTATTGGTTGCAGTAGAAGGCTTCTGCTTGAGAGTAAAAAAGTTTGGATTCAGATACTGGTTCTCCATACCACTTTTCTGCAGCCTATTAATGTTCAAACTGAAATTTCTTCTTTCACCTGCAACAGCTACAAAGGATTCTTTGCTAGGAATTATCCATCATAAATTCCTTTTCCTTGTGAAGGAACTCCAAATTCAGAGGGGACTTAATTCTGCATGCCTCATTATTCTGTATTCAAGTCAGTAGCTTTCAGGTCATATGAAAACATCTCTTTGTGCATTCTTTCCAGCTGGCAAACAGTGATGATCTCAGGCCTGTGCAGTCCATGCTGAGCATTCCTCTGGCTTAATTTCCTTCCCACTGGTAAACCTCTGAATTAGATTAGAAGGAAAGATGAGATGTCCGGGCTGACAAACCTACGCTTAAAAAGTTGAAGTGAAATTTAAAAAAAGTGAAAAGCCCAACAAAAAATACTGTAGGCTTAGCAAGCAGTAATTGGATTGCTTTCTGGCTTCATTTGAGTCTCAGCTGCTTCCTCCCACTCCCACCTCTTAGCCGATATTTCATACAGCAACACAAAATACCTAAGAAGGTGGATTATACAAAATATCTCTGTATTTGGCCTACGGTTGAAATCCAGACATGGCTAGTGATTACAGGATCAATGAAGTCTATGGACTGACCTATGTAAGATAAATCATTGTACTCCCACAGCATGAAGTTCTTCCTATAGGGAGAAGTGGAGGAAAATCACTAAAAAGTGACTTAAATGTCACTTGTCAAACTTTTAATAAGCCCTAACGTGGGTGTGGTGAAGTGTTAGTTTTAACTTCTTCCAGAGCTAAGGAAGTTTATGTCCTGTCTGCCAGTCTGGTATTGAAGGCATTTGAAAATGAGCCAATAATTCTTTCCTGGACTGGGACGGGAGGCTGCTGATGTCTTCAGGAAGATCTTGCACTGAAATCCCAGACAAAAGGAACTGCTACCCTTGGTAAGTTGTGCGCCTGGTTTGTCTAACCCTTTCAAACATTGTAGCTCAAAATAAAGGTATTTCTTTTTCTACAGCTGCTCCTTGTTAAATTCTGTTTAACATATTGGTGTCTGAGGCATGACCTTTTATACTCCATCCTGATTTTTGTTGTCATTGAGAATTATAAATCCCCAAAAAGCTAGAATATGTTTTATGTAACCAATACAATAACAGACAAATTTATGGGAAAAAAGCCCCTACTTCAGGTCTGAAGTATTTTGCTTGAAAGTTTCTGTTTGTCTTAGAGGAAAATAAAAGATACCTCCACCTTCCACAAATAGTGCTGTGCTTGTAGCCCTGATGAACAGTCGTTCCTCTACAGTTGTAACTAACTTTAGATATTGCTGAAGATTTTGTAAACACACAACTTGGTCTTAGAAGTTCACTACAGTTTCCCTTTCAAATCTGAGAATGTCAAGCTGAAGAATTAGTTCCTGTCATCAGCTTTTGATTTACTGCCTGTTTCATTTTATGCTTCCTTATTTCTTGTGACACATGGCAGAGAACCTCCCAGTCGAGTGTATTTGTGAGTGTCTGTGCTTTTAAGGTAAATGGTTCCAATCTTTCCAGTTACACTTTATCGTGGAGCTTTTTACGACTCTCACAGTTCTTGGGCAGAACCTGTTCTGCCTCCCTAGTTTATGTAAAGCATCTTGTACCCACTGCAGGCCTGATTCAGAGGTGAATTACATTACAGCACTTTTACACCATCTTAATGTATTGTCTCAGTAAAAGTATAGCTGAAAATTTGAAGTAGATTATTAGGAAACATTCGTTGATAACAGAACAGCAGAAAGAGAAGCAAAACCAAAAAAAACACCAAAAAAAACACAAACAAACCCCAAAAACCCAAACCAAACCAAAGAGAAGCAGGGAATGTGGTTCAGACAGGGCTTGACTCACTGATGTAACTCAAAGAGACATTGAACAGAGAATTGTCTTATTTTTCTATGTACTTTCAATCTTACAGAAAAATTTTGAGAGTAACTACATTGCCCTGTGCAGATCTGGAAAACTATTAAAGTTATTTTTTAAATTATACATCCAGGGGGTGAGAGGCCAGATAAAAGAAAATGGCAAGTTTTATTCAATGTCCCCATACATCTCTAACTGTTTTGAGTCAGTACTGTGCAGATAATGTGCCATTAAAAAATTTTCTTCAGCCAGTGTTCTTTCCTTGCCCGCAGGACTATAGCTACAAGGTTTAGTGGGGAAAAAAGGGAATATTAGGCTGAGGAAGCAAATGAATGCTGTTAAATGCTGCAGGGGAGCCCCGTCCAGCACTGGTGGGCGTGTGAGTGGCAGCAGTGGCAGGAGCTGTATGTGTGTGGCTCCCTGCAAAGGCCAGCTGTTGTTTGCCTTCCCACAGTTGAAATGCGGAAGAATATTTATTTCAGTGTTAAAATCTGGAGGTAACTACAACAACAAAAGAGTAACTGCAGCATCCTGCTCTAGTAGGAGTAACTGACTAGTTTTGTAACCGAGTGGGTTTTTAATTTCCATATCATTCTTAGGATAAATCTGGTTCTAAGCTGGTGACGTATGACAAGAGTGAACTTGTCACATATCCACAGATTTGGAGGTGCAGCTGACAGCTGAGATCTGGTGAGTCTAGAAGTTCTCTTCCCCCTTCCCTAATCAAATCATAATAACTCGGACTCCAAACCTGACATTGAAATGTGCAAAGTCAAGTAAAATTTTTTCACTCTGGTGCATCTAAGGATATTTGTATTTTTCCCATTGATTCCCAGATTGTTAGGAAATTCCATCAGCAGTGTTTTATTTCCCCAAGCTCTTTCCCTCCCGTACAAAAAACCACAAGTTAAAGAAAAGACTGCTAGGTGCAATTGCAGCTGGGAGGGATGGAACCAAGCCCAGGGGTCTCTATGAAATCAGTGGGGCTTGCAGAACCCCCCATGCCCTATCCTCAGGCCCAGGCAGCTGTGACTGGTGTGGGCAGGGCACAGTGACTCTTACCTTGAGCTTCTGGGACCAGCTCAGTGCTGGTTCTTTGTGGGCCATAACAGCCCCTCACTTTCCTGCTTGTACCACAGTGTATCTAATCTTAGCCCAGTGGCCTGCCAGAACTGGAAACTTGCCTTAAAAAGAAAAAGAAACTGAGAAAGAACTGAGAAGAGCTGATGAATGGTGTCTTTTGTAGGTGGAAACGGCAAGACGAAGGTAGGCTGATTTGAAAAATTTGCTGTTTGCATGGATGATCTGATGATATTCAAGTTTTTGAATGCCCCAAATTTATGGGTCATTATTATATCTTTAGTGATGCAGACATTTGTCTGAGTATTACCTTCAATCATGCACTGAGAGATACTTAATGCCAGTGGAATTACTATTATGTCACAAAAAGTAATCTTCTCTATTTCTTTCACCAATTTCACTCACCTCTCTATTAAGCTACATTTGTTCTTGTTTAGAAGCTATTTTTCAGATATCCATGTCAAATGCAAGTGGAAAATTATTTTCAAAATTTTCTTTCCAATGCAGATAAAAATGACACAGGCTGACAAAAGTAGACACATTTCCGGGTAATATTTATCTTTCTGTTTTTACTAATCCCCTGATGATAACCATTGTTTTCCCCTTACCTGTTGGTCACTCTGTAGCCATCACTGTGGGTGAGATCAGGTGTTTTAGTGCAGTACCAGGGAGAGAGGAGACAAGGTGAGGGCAGGGTCAGACATCCTGTGCAATCATGCAGCTTCCCAGTGAAGTGCAAACAAGGAGTGGACTACACACCTCACATACATATATATCTGGTAAATCCCACACTGGTTCTAAAAAAAGAACCAGCAGCAGCCAGGACAGAAAAACTCATCAATTTTTCATTCATGTCTATTTTTTCAGGTTTCTGTAGGAAAAAAAAAAAAAAAAAGAAAAGGAAAAAAAAGGCCGTGCTCCATGGCAGGAACTTCTGAAAAAATGGAAGTGATTGAAGGATGCCACCATAAATTTTTGAGGCTTATGAACGCTCCCAAACATTTTACATGAGTGCCATCACACTGACCTTGGTCCCGTGGCTGTTTGGAACAACAAAGGACTGACTGTGGCTTGGGGGAACAATGTGATTCTTTTTCCATTCAAGTGTAAATTAGGATATGTCCATGGGCAGTAAGGAGGTGAAGGAGGTTGGAGGAAGGAGGGAGGAATGGGAGAGAGCAGACCATAGCCCTCAGCTGAAGGAATTGCTGTTGGATTGGCATTGCCAGGGGCTCCCTTGCAGGCAAGGCAGAGTATGGGGGAAGACAGGGGCATATTGGAGAGGATATTCATACACTGGAGGTAAGAAACTAAGAAGGAAATTAATCAAGTGAGTAATTGAAAATTACTGTAATTTTCTTCTGAAGAGAATAAAAGTAAACTCTCTGTGCAATTAGCAAGGAAATGTGTTAACAGTTATCACAGCTATGTGGGAAAGGGAAGTGAAATAGAAAAGTAGATAGACTAGTGATGAAATCTGGTAATTTTTTTTCTTCGTCCTAGCTTCCCCTAGACCCCTAGGTTTGAGTCATGATCTGAACTGCAGACCTGGCAACAAAGCAATTCCTAGTTAGGGCTAGAAAGACACATTTTTTTCCTTTAGCTTGAAAAGGTAAAGAACAAAAAGACACCTGGGGTGTGCCCCCAAAAGCCTAAGCAATGCTGTAGAAAGGTTTAGCAGCTTTGTCTAAATTTCTTCTGTGAAGTTGAAATTAGAACATCCCATCTCACACAAAAGTAAATCAATAAATCCAGGTGTGGTTGCTGTGCTTTAACCAGGTGTCTGTGTGGCAGGTGAGAGACAGAGAAGGAAATCAGCTCAGAGAGCTCTTGAACACATTCCATGCAGATCTCAGCCTCTGGACCCCAAAGCTTGAAGGCTCATCACCCATCTTACAGTCCAGAACTAAGGTCCAAACTTCAATCCAAGAACATGTGCTTAGCAGCAGCTCTGAACAGCTCTCTTCTTTGCGCTGAGGGCTTTTTGTGTGTCCCTTTTGGGGAGTCCTCCCACAGGATGGAAGCCAAGCACCTGCTCCTTTTTACTTCAGCCTGGAGACCAGGCTATGTTCCCTCACCTGGAGCACAAATTCCTTCAGTAGCCTTAGACCACAGGAGTTCAGGTGTGGCTTTCCTGCCTACATACTGGCTTCTCCCTAGCCTGGTTATTTTATAGTCAGGTGCTGGCCATTAGGAAATCTTCATATGATGCAAAATTTTGCAGCTATGTTTGGGATTTTTGATCTTCAGAATGAAACAAGCCATGGCTAAGAGGTATGGAATTGTTGCTGAATTTATTCCTACTATCAAGTCTAAATATACTCTCTTTTAGTTTAAAGTCATTAAAATGCGCCTGCAGTACATGCTGCTCAGCCAAGGATGGAGAAAACAGAAGTTCATGACTTACCCTTACCAGGTGGGCCTGCTCCATAAAAGGCAATTGGCAGAAGACCCATACCTCATAAATAGGTTTTCTTTCTCCTCCCTGATTTACAAAATACCACATAGTTTTGTACAACTTCATGAATTTTCAGCTTGGGCTTGTGGAGAGGCTAAAGGAAGAGCTCACCAGATTCCTTGTTTGTGTGTGTTTTACTGGCCTTTCCTATATCACAGGGTTTTTATGGTATTTGGGAAAAAATACATCTGTGTATTTGTTGTCATCATGTCATTCACTCACTTTCTCTGGAGCTGTTATCATCCATGCAAAACTTGGTCTGCAAATTCTTGGTCCTTGGTCTGTTGTTCTGCAAATTCTTGGTCCTTGGTCTGTTGTTCACTGCTACTTCTGCAACAGGCAGGGACATCCCTCAGCTTGACTCCTCTAGCTTGGGCAGTCATCCTTAACCTGCAGTGAGCCTTCATGGGATGGTTGCTCTAATTTAATATAAAATAAAAATATGCTAGTTCACAATGCCTCCATCATCAGCATGAAGCATCAACTACTGCAATAGCAGTGCATTACTAATGAACTTTGGGGAAGATTTTTTTTTTCAGCCACTCACTTTGAAAGACAAAGTGGTTCCTTGAAAGCTGCTGACATTTTGAAATGTTAACGATGGTTGCAATGAAAGATAGATTAGCAAGTGAAGACAAAAATGGCCAGACAGCCAGTAAACTATATTTATTACATTATTCCAGTTACAGATTTTTACCTGCATGCTTTAGGATATTACAGATAACTTCCAATATTCTTCCACACCTTGTTCTTTTGGGCTTCTTCTAGAACAGAAAGTGCATGCCCACTGTCTGCAGCCAAACTGATTGATGCTGTGTTGCATTTCTGTTTTAATGTGTGTTTTTTTCTGCCTGAAATGTGGGTGTTTTATTTTGCAGCACCTGAGCAATGTAATCTCCCCCAGGAGTGCAAACACACCTTTGTGGGAAAGTTGATTTTTCTTTACCAGGGTATTTAAATCAAACCAAAAAAAGTTCTTGGAGAGGTTATCATTCCACATCATGGCTTTCAGAAATTTATAAATGTAATAATTTGATTTAGGGCTTGAGAGGATTCCACATCTTACAAGCTGTAGAGAACTTCACTGTTACCAGACAGTACCTTTAATTGGTGACAGGTTATGTAGAAGCCTGTTTCCTCAGAATACCTCTTTCAGAAATGTAACTGGTTACTCCGCATTGCTCTCAGCAAGAAAGATGCCCATCTGAGAGATGAATCATCTCATTTTGCTTTCAGGATTTTGATTTATGCACCATTGGAGATACTCTGGAGAACGGCAGCAGCTTTACTTCTCGGGAGCAGACTGAATTGTGTACTGCCCCTCTTTTACTCCTGTTAAAAACAAAATGCTCATCTGGTTTTATAGATTATGTCAGAATGATTCCTCTCTTTTTCTTCTATGAATGCAAATGTCTCGTCAGTTCTCTATTTTGCTCTCCATTGTGTATTTCACTGGCCTGACCTGTGTTTTGCTGCTCCTGAGCTAAGCAGAGCTGCAGTTCAAAGTCTGGTGAAGAGCTATTCCACTCATGCTTGTCAAATTGAAAGTCATTTTTGGAATATTGAACTTGGGAACTTTGGCATTTTCTTTCTTGATTTTTTTGCTAGTTCAACATGAGTCATCTCCTGCCATTTAACAATCACAAAGAATTAAGGCAGTTGTCTTTTAGCTTGAGTACAGTATGAAAAATGTGGTGAACTGAAGGGTGGCTCCCCTTCACCCTCAAACTGCAGTTCTGTGCTTGGACCACTGGCTTTACCCTGTGTCTGGTCACTGGGGCATCAGCTGTTATTTCAGAAGATACATGGAAGTGTCTAAGAAAGCAATTTTACTATCAGCAAGCTTTGCATCCTACAGGAATCTGTAGCCAGGGGAAAATTTTTAGGCACCAGCAAACAGGAAAACATGGAGGAGTGTGAACCTGGAATTTGTTTTCTGTGAATGAAATGAAAAAACATAATGAAAAAACACCCACCAAAGGACCCCAGGAAGTTTTGCATTACATTTTGCTGAGAGATTTAATGATGTTATGCACAAACATGTTCTCCAAAAAGAGGGGAAATTTGTCCTATTATTTAGATGCATGAACTCATTGCCTTGATCTCCTGTAAGAAATGACAGAGAAATGAAATACTGTACATCAGGAATGGTCCTTGGCTTGTCCCAACTCCTAGACTCTCCCTGGGAAGTTTTTGGGAGGCTGCTGGTTAGCATGGGCCAAAACTGAGCCAGGCATGTCTGCAGTGATTCTGTGCTGGACAACTGTAAGCTAAGAGTGTCTGGGCGTGTTCTAATTTGATTTACAGGCCTAGGCTCAACTGTCAGAGGCCATAAAGAATATTATAATTTTTTTGACCATCTCAGTGAGATGGGTGCCATTCCTCTGTGCACCTCTGTTGCCCCCTGACCCACATGGGATTTGCAGGAAGGTGTGTGCATGGAGGTTGTGCAGCCAGGAGGAATCCCAGCTATGGACCAGAGGCAGCAGTGGCAGAGGGCCCCAGAAGCAGCTTTTCTGTAAGACTGTGTGGAGGAGCAGTCAGTGAACAGTGATGTATGGCAGGAGGCTTCCACTAGAGATGAGGCAGCTGGGATGAACATCACTTACTAGAATTTCAATTGAAGCACAAATCCTGGCTCTGCAAGAAGAATTCAAATTAGAGAATTATACGGGACTTGTGTGCAGTTCTTCGTGAATGTCAGGCTTTGGACAAGAGCCTAGTAAGTACTGACTTTTTAAAGAACAAATTTAGTAGCCAATATCTTTACCAACAAGAGGGGCAAGATGATGGTGTCCCCTAGAGTTTAAATATATCCTGCTACTCTGCTGGAGTGAAACGAGAGATATGCATTAAGGGAGACATTTATCTCCTTTTCTGGCACAACAGATTCATGTCCTCTCTGAAGTGATCTGAAAAGTAGTTTCCAATACACAATAAATTTTGCCTTTGTTTATTATTTTAGTAATGGACTTGGGCCAAAC
The DNA here is from genome assembly GCA_025920805.1 of Petroica traversi. Classification (NCBI taxonomy): domain Eukaryota; kingdom Metazoa; phylum Chordata; class Aves; order Passeriformes; family Petroicidae; genus Petroica; species Petroica traversi. The sequence goes on along the minus strand of JAHLSL010000015.1, from coordinate 21,453,329 downwards.
TGCAGCATTTACCATCTTTTCCACAGTTTTTGTTTTGAAGCATGTGGGGAATTTACTAACATTGAATTTAATCTTAAAGGACAGGAGAATGATTCCAGAAATTACTTGTGTCACATAGTGTAGTAACAGTGTGTGCTTTGGGAGTTAAATTCAAGCCTCTGTAGGTAATAAATTGTGGACCATAGTGCACATTGATTACATTCTATAAGATATTTTATGAAAACATAGAAAAATATGGGTTTTTTCTGGCAGCTGTATTTTTACAATGAAATAAGTTCCAGATACCTGGCTATTACATCTGAAGTGGTTTGGAAATGTCTGGATGCCAGTTTATTCCAGGTGGTTCAAAGCCTATGTGTACATTAATCCAATGCATAACTTAATTTTTAAAAAGTTTCTAACCCTGACATATTTGAATGTTGGCTTTCCAGGAACAGCATATAGGACCAGAGTCCCAGAGTTTGATGTGGTGCTGTGTGGATGTAAATAGGGGTCAGGATTTAGGTTGACTTACTCCCAGGAATACCTTAAAATAGATTAAAGCGATACTCTACAGTGATAGGACAAGGGGGAATGATTTTAAAATGAAGGAGGGCATGTTTACATTAGATATTAGGAAGAAATTCACATGAGAGTGATCAGCCATTAGAACAGATTGCCCAGGAAATCTTTGGAAATGTCTCATTTTTAGAAGTGCTCAAGGCCAGGCTGGATGGGGCTTTGAGCAACCTGGACTTGAGAAAGATGTCCCTGCACATGGCAAGGGGTTGGAATTAGATGATCTTGAAGCTGCCTTCCAGCCCAGACAATTCTATGTTTCTGTATTTTTTTCAGCTTGGAAGAGATTATTAGAAAAGTTTTCAAGACATATTATGTGGTGTTAGAAGAGAGAAGGAAAAGAGACCATGCAAACACAAGTTCATAGGGTCCGATTCCAAAAATTTTAACTCTATTATAAGATGCATCCACATATTCTAACCTACATCTCTCAAATATTTATTTATTCCATTCTTGCTCATTTATTGGTGCTCAGTGAAAATCACATGGTACTAGAAAAAGGATTCTGGTAGTTGTGAAAACACTGCCAAATTGTCTTAAAGTACATTTAGATAAATGCCATAAGTAGATGGGGATGGTTTTCCTGAAAACCAGAAGTCTTGAGCACTGAATAGTTTGATCACCTGTGCTTGCAATGGCAATAATTATCATTACACTTCAGTGTCTGCTTTCAATATAATCAGCAGAGCATGATTAAGATTAAGAATCAACAAAAAGATCCAGGAAGAAAAAAGAATGGCAACTGGATAAATCAGTACTTATATGAAGAAAAGAGACCATGAAAAAAACCCATATAATCATAGAAGGGCTTTGATTGGAAGGAACCTTAAAGATGATGTAGATCCAACCCCACTCCTGCGGGCAGAGATACCTTCCACTAGACCTGGCTGCTCAGGAGCATGTGAGGAGAGGATGGAGCTGGGGGCTCTTTCTCCCAGCTCATCTCACTGGGTCTGAGCAAAGGACAAAGCTCCTGCTCAAACTGGGGTGGGATGGGAGTTACAACAGGCCTCTTCAAGCATGGGCATGGCTGTAACCCACGCAAGAGCAGGTGCCCATTAGTCAGCTGGTCTGTGTGGGTTTGGTCTTTTTACACCAGTTTCAGTTCAGGTCACTCAGAGGGGTTGCACCTCTTTGGCTTTGTGTGGCCACACCCTTACCACACAATCTGTATCCCTTTATGAGGCAGTAGGAAAAAAAAAGGCTCACTTTCACCTGCATCATTTTCTTGGCTGACCTATAGCCAAGGGAGGAAAAGACTCCCTAGCACACAACTGAGTAGCAGGAGGAGGCAGGCAGCCCAGGACTAAGATGCCTTTCCATAAAGGAAATGCCTCTCAGTGCTCTGGAAAGCATGTAAGTATTTTTCCTCTATAAAAATCCTTTGTCATCAGGAGAGCTTCAATTTTTCACATCTCACTTTAGCATAAAATTTATATTTCTGCTTAGGGGTGTAAAAGACTGTGACTTTATCACCACTATAGTGGTATACACCCAGGATCAATTTATGCAATCTTACAGATGCACAATAGCAGTTAATTACTCTCAACACAATATGGAGGATTTTTTTACTTGAGGAAAATACTATTCTTTTTTTCTTTTTTAAAGTTTTCTTTTATTATAGATCTAAAATTTAATTATGTGACTGTGGAAACAAAGCCCTGTATCCAGCCCTGGTTACAGCTGGGGCAATACTTTTGGTGGGAAGCAATGTAATGCTATAATTCACTTATCACCATGGCATCCAGGTGGTACTTATTTTTCTTAATCTTTTCGCAAACTGCACACATTTATCAGCTCTCCAGCCTGGTATTCCTGGCACAAAGTGATTAGAGGTGTGACTCTAGCAACCCTGGTATCTCTGAAAAGCTAGGCAATATCAAGATAGACAGTGAAAGAATAATTTAGATAATACTCAGGTTAATTTCTCTCCCTGTCATACCTTTTTATTTAAAAGTAATTTGTGTAACCTGTAAAACTGGAAGGTTGTTATTAGATTACTGAGCAGTTGGACAGAAATTTGAACGAAGCAGATTTGATAACAGCAGGAACTTTTCTGCAAAAAAACGGCACTTGAGTTTACTTCCTTAAAGACCAACTCAAACCATAACATTTAAAAACTATTTTGAATAATTTAGAAGAGACAGATTTCAAACCCACTCTGCTTGCAGACCTTTTCCCAGGGCTCAGGTGCTGACAGAGCAGCCCTTTTTAAAGATGCTCATGGCCCAACTTGCCATTCTCATTTCATGTCAAAGTCTAGCCACTTCAGTGATTACTTATATACGTTTTAAGGTCTCTTGAAAAGTCTGTCTTTTTCCACTACTATTTTATATAAAAAAATCCAACTAATTAAACATTACCAGTCACTAATGTCATTCTGTGAGCAGTGGATGAAGTGAGCACAAGAAGTGTGAGTCCAAAAATAGGGTTTGGGCTCTGGGTGGAAGGCAACAATTTTAAAACTAGTCCTTATTTTTCTTATACTATTAGAAAAATGTTTTTAGACTTTATGAGCAGTAAAACTCAAGCCACTGCCCTGATTTTATGAGTCCTTAGTCAAAATTTGTTTTGGATGTTATCACTGAGCCCTGGGGGTATCTGGCTTGGCAGAGCTGTGACCTTCCGAGAGCATCCCCACAGAGCAAGATGATGCAGGAGCTCACGCTCACAGTGCCCAGCACACACACAGCACAGGGGAGAAGCAATCACAGCTGCACAAGGAGCAAACAGGGGGCTCTGTGTGGGTTCCAGGGTCCGGTTCATTCCCTAGCCTGGAGGGTCTAGTGACAAAGATCCCAAAATGCGGGAACCCGACCCTTAAGTACTGAAGGGGGGCGGTGTTTAAAACACCCAATCGGGAGAGGGCTGGGGCGGGACAATGCTGATGGATGGGTTGGGGATCCAATGAGAAGGGGCAGGGGGAGGGACCAAGGAGAAGGGGCCAATGGGGCATCGAACTGAGGAGAACATTCCAGAGAAATTCCGTATAAGGACAAAAGGGATGGGAAGGCCAAGGGGGCAACTGGGAGAATGGAATTAAAATAAATGTGTATAAGGCCTTTGGGAAGAACTTTGGATCACCCTAACTTTGGAGGATTACACAGCCCTAGGGGCTGTGTTACCAGTAGGCCTTTTCAGAATCCTGGTCAGCAGGCCCACTGGCCTCACAGGTGTTTTTTTTGTTTGTTTGTTTGTTTGTTTGTTTAGTAGTTCTTCAGTCATTCAGATGTTTTAGATAATATGTAACTACCCAGAGAGGGCCAAAAAGTGTAGGTTTACCACTGTTGTACTGCAAAATGCCTTTTATAGCAGTGGAAAGACATGACAGTACAGAGAGAAAAGGGCCCTTCCATCCCCAGGGTAAATGGCACAGAAGGGCTTTCTGTCTTTGAATGTCCATTACAATTTAGCATGTAATAATATACCTGTATCAGTGGTTTCTAGAGCCTGAGAGGTGATTATGGTGAAATTTTCATGGCAAAAAGTATGCTGGAGATGTTAGAGGTCTCCTCTCTCCCTGCTTGTGTATCCTGATGGGGTGCTGTGCTCCCAGTGAAGAGTGGGGCCAGAGTCACTGCTGCCTCAAGACACTGCTGCCACTGCAGTCTGTTCTGCAGTCGGTTTTATTCTGCTGCTCAGAAGCACTCATTTGACAATCTTTGTTAGGGGAGGAACCATCAGGTCTCCCCATGCCTCCAAATGTCCTCTCTGTAGAGACAAAACAACCTAGAGCAGATGACAAGTGGAAATGAAGCAGCTTCTCAGGAGTCCTGTGCCTCTGCTCTCAGAGTAAGATGAGCTGCATCTGCAGATGGGTCCCTGAGTTTTCCCAACCTTCCTGGAGGTACATTTCACCCTTTTCTGTGGCAGTAGCTCTTACAGCAGGACAACTTCATTGCTAGTTGTATGGTGTTAGCCAGTGACACCTGAGGTGCTGAGAAAGGTCATGGGGCACAGACATAACCCGGAGGCAGACCTTATAACCATGACCAAGTTGATCTTAGTTGATGTTGTTGAAAGGTGATCTTTAAAATATACTTAATAGGATATCTCTCTTCCAAGTGAGCTATTTAAGGTTAAGCATTATGTAACTTCTGGAAGTAGGTAGTCAGCTATTCAAAGTTGATTACCTCTGCTGATGAAAGGACTAATATTCAGCAACTGTGCAGTGTACATTTATTTTGGAGCAGATGTTGGGAATTGGAGTATGTACTGAAGAGACTCCATTTTCTATTTGTTTTCAACATGCTATTGCCTGAGTGTATATTCTTGTGACTCATTTAGGAAGATTAACTTGTGCCTAACAAGTCCCATTACCCAGCAAGGCACCTGGAAAAATCTTGATGGGTTATGGTAGAGCTCGTTCCTTCATTTAACCATGTTGCCTTAATGAGGAGCACATTTACACCACCCGCTGTTTTCATCCAGATGACAAAAACTGGAGTCTCCTGCTCCAGAATATCAACACAAATCACTGCTTCCATTCAGAGGACACAAACTGGAGTCTCCTGCTCCAGAATATCTACACAATCACTGCAAATCACTAAAGTTGAGCTAGGAGAATAAAATTATTTTTCAGCAACTTTATTTTTTTACCACTGGCTTTAAAACACAGTGTGACTGTGTTGTGGCATTTCACTATTATGAAGCTCAGGTGTAATTACTAGAGGCTTTCCAGATTAATATATGTAGCATTTTGAATTTTAGATGCTGATTAAAACTTTTTCTGATTGCTATTAATTTTCTTTTTCAGACTTTCCCCATTAGCCTGGGGGAACACAGTTAAACCCTGTCTCTGAGGATAATGTAAGGATGAGAGAAGGTAGCCTCATTTTCAGTGCTGTTATCTAGAAGTGATACACCCAGTATTGCTATGGCTTCTTCTCTGCTGCACTGTAAAACAATTTCAGGGTAAAATAAATTCTGAGCAGATAAAAACTCTCTCATCTGTACAGCATGCTTCTGCTGGAGACAGAAATATATAGATTAACAGGAGAGAGACTTTTCTAGGTGAAGTCACTCAAAGATTCAACAATTATCTCTTATATTCTGTCAGTTAAGAAAATTGCACTGAAAGGCTTTGATTATAGTGTGGAAAAGGATGAAGGGAGCTGAAGCACAAGATTATTCCACGTGGAGTTAGAAACACCTGTGCTTGCATATTTCTCACTCTCAGCCAGGGTTGGGGGATTCAGGGCACTTACAGAGTGAGAGAAATTGTCATTACATTACTGCTCACTATGTGGTTTCTTGCTGTTCATATTCTTGTTGTGTTAAAGGTTTCATCCTGCCTTATATCAGGTTTCCAATGATTTAGTCCAGAAGTTTGAACCTGTGAGCACCAGAACACTGTTGTCAAAGGCCATGGGAGAAGCATGGAAGTAGTCTAGTGCCTGGTTAAAGAGGACTTAATTGCAACTAAGTCACCTTTCTACAAATTATTCCTTAGCAGAACCTGAGAAAAACCTTCCCCAGCTCCCACAGGCATCTGCTTTACTGTTATGCTGACCTTGGTGGTGTAAAAAAAAGAAATTACAATTGAACCCCCCTAATTCTTTTTGAATCCAGCAAGAGCGCAGTTTATGTCTTTCATTTCTGCAGCAACTTATTATATATGTAGCTTTTCTCTGTGTGGTGGATTTCTTTATGCTGAGCCCTGGTTCTTTCAAACTTTCTTCAGAGGCTGATGTCTGTCAGCACCACAAAACCTTCTTTTCAAAATCTCTGAGATGAGACTCAGCCACTTCCCTGGGCAGCCTGTTCCAAAGGGTGGTCAGGGAAGTGGTAGAGCCATCATCCCTGGAGGTATTTAAAGGACATGTAGGTGTGTCAGGTTTAGTGTGGGACTTGAAAGTGCTGGGTTAATGGTGGGATTTGGTGGTCTGGGAGGTGTTTTCCAACCTAAATGATTCCATAATAGTTGGATTCTGTGGATTGGTTTCATTTCACATCAATGGAGCTTTGGTTTCTGACCTGCAGGACTGAACTGTGCCTCCTTATGAGCCCTGAGCTCAGACACACCCGTGGTGGGCTTGAAGGCTGAGTGAAAATGTGTAAATCACAATTCTTATCAAAAGCCTGCAGGATCACAGACCAGAAAAATACTGTTTGCACCAGTGATGTATAAGCTGATAGAAAGCAGAAAACAATGGAATTTTGATGGATTGTATGAGGAGTGAGCTGGAACTATGTGAGGAAAGAAGGTGCTGTTTAAAAGAAGCAGCAGGGACTAAGAAAAAGAATGTTCTCAATGGTTTGGTGTCATTTTGAGGTGGAGTCGACATGTAGGCTGAATAATATGATTTTTTTCCCTCCATATCCTTAGCAGCTCCCCTGAAAACATTTATCAGGAGCCAGGATTTTGACCCGGTCAGGCTGGCTGAGAGCACCCACTGAGCAGCTGTAAAGCTGTTTGGCAAACTCAAACAAGGAGAACAGCTCCAGTTTGTGCAAAACCAGTGGATTTTGCTTTGGAGACTAAATTTAAAAAATGTTTTACTGTACCTGAGCCATCTTGTAATGTATAAACTCAGGCTTTAGCTGTCAAGCCCCTAAAATTCTATGTTTTCACATGTGCTATTTTCTACGTGCATTTTGCTAGAGTACATAAAAAGATGCAGGCATCAATAGATTAATATAGCTCCCCATTCTACTGCCAATATAAACTAAGCAATATAGAAAGGACTCCACTATTTCAGTATTAACAAGATCATAAAAATTCATGAAGCATTCAAAGCTGCTAGTTAAGCTGTGTGAGAATTTCTGAATATGCTCTGTGTAGGACTTGACTGAAAATAACTCACAGAAACTTAGTTTCAGTGGCTTTTTAAGCCACTCCAAGTTCTGCAAGACTATGATTTGCCTGTTGTTATTTGTTATTGTTATTTGGCCCTGGATTTGCACAGACAGCTCACACAGAAATACACAGATATTACAAACTTTGCATCAATAACCAGGAGTGAATGTAGAAAAAGCCAAAGCAGCAGGGGCCTGGAATCCCTCTTCACTAATTGTACACAATTGCATTTATATTTGAAGGACTAGAAGTATTCCAGTGTTGATTTATATAAGTTGTACTTTCTAACCAAAGAAAGCAAATCACTAAACTCTTGACAGATACACAAATAGTTTATAAATCCATGGACTGGTCTGGAGAAGTGCTTCAGTTTGTGCAATTTTATAAAGACATATGTGATCCACATGTGCAAGAAGATACAGCCTACTGAATTACTGCTATTAGAAATAGAAAAAGGTATTTAATGTTGTACGGCACACCAAGTTGTATTTTATGTATATGTGTGTGTGTATTTGTGTGTATAAAAGCATCTAAGTATAAAGAATTCTGCATGAAAATACACATATAATTATTCCCTTATGCTGCATATGATTTCCATTATTCTGGGAGTGGAGTTGGTAACTGAATACAATTATTAAAATGAGAGGGCATTTTTGTATTCATTCCGTTTTTAACAAAAAGATCTCTGCACGTGTGATTTTGGGAATGAATCACATAGCTGCACTATTGACCCATAAGCAAGACTCCCTTTGGGTCTGAGGTGCTTGTTTCTCTGTGCATAACTATTATTTGAATTTATTGCAGAAGATATATTTGGAAAGAGCAATTATCTGAAAATCATTCTTTTACTACCATGATAACAGCAGAAGATATTTAAAGTCTGTGAGCATTCTTCATATTCTGCTGAATGTATACAAGGAATAACTGACTAATAGCTAGCTGTTTACTGTATGTTTTTCCTTCTGTTTTGCACCGGGCTACATCTGATGCAGAGTCATTAGTCACCACAGAGACAGCAATCTATTTGCTCCACCAAATAACAGTGAGGGCTAACCAAACTGGCATATAATTACAGTGTCATTGTCAGTGGGCTGTCATACGTGAAGAAAACTCAACTTTTGAGGGTTACATGTAATTTTTTCCAAGTAGCGACTTTTCCTTGGGCTAGAAATGTTTATAGGCACTTATGCTGTGTGTTAAATCCAATGTGCTAAGGATGCACCTTAGGTTGAAGGGTCAGCTGGCATAGCCTGGGTGGGCAGAGCCTGGCATTTAGCTGCTGTTTCTGCTTCTCACAATCCCTTCACAGTTTGCTTTTTGTCTGAGAAGCTGTTGGAAACATAAGCAGAATGCAGCAGGGGAGGGGTGGTGCTGCTTCTTCTCGTGGTGTGGTAGGAGCCTGGGAGCCCCTGGAGCTATCCTGCTGGCAAGCTCGCTCCTTCCAGGAGCACCAGTGGAGGAAGGGGAACTCTTCCAGCTTCAACACCTTTGTGAACTTTGTGAACTATGACATTTGTTCTTGTGCTGCTTCTTCCTTTTTCTCTGATAGCCCCCTATCTATTGCCCAGCTGACAAGAGCATAGACTTTGAAGGGGGTTGAGAAAATGTTACTTGATGATTTATCAAATAAGTACCATGCAAGATTATGCTTTTTGTTTTATAATGCAAGAGAATCTGATCTCCCAGGTTTCTAAAGCTTTGGAAGAGGCAAGGGTGGGAGTTCTTTTGCTATGAAAAACACATATACAAATTAAGAGAATGCCAAAAATTAGAGAATGAAGCAATTATTGAGTTTTATAAATATGAAGCACAAAATGTCATAGAGCAGATTAGGCATTTATCACGTATTATCTCAATAAATTGTAAGGCTTTTGTTCTTTAAGTAACTGGGAAAGGACTAAACTATGCAATTCTGCTAGGCTGAGGGAGAGAGTGGATGTGTGACCTGCTGCCAGCAGTTACACTGTGTAGGAGCTTGGTCCAACCCTATCAGTTCAAAGGAGGGCAGATCACAGGCTGGTTGAGTTGTGCATATAGGTCAGATAAAATATTACAGATAAATGCCCAGGGCAAATCTGGTCATTGTACTAATTTCTGCTGAGCAGAGTCTCAAAGCAGAAAGCAACTTGTAAAGATGATTTTAATTTCACTCTTCTTAGGTAGCAGCAGTAGTATCCTGATTAGCTTCACAATAAATCTGTAGGATCACAGACTGGGGAGATTGGTAATACCTGCTGTTTACTGACCAAGGACCCAGTCCTGCTAATTTTTAACCTTATCACTAGCTCTCATTTGTGTTGCTTATGAATAATTTTCTCCCCACCAAACCACTGATGTGAATATTCAGTGCTGTGCAAAGGTTTTTGAGTGAAATCCTGGCCTGTTATGACAGGGAAGGGTAAAATTCCAAGCATTGTCCACCTCAGATCCCACCTGCAATATTTAATGGTAAAACCTCTCCAAGAACTATGGTGTGGAACTCCAGAGCTGAATGGCTTTAATATTTGACTATTCTGGCATTTTTCTTTTGATTCTGAAATATGAGAAACCTAAAAGACATCGCATTGCCAAGTGGAGCTGGAAAGAGATTTCTACTGTTCGCCTGGGAAAGCTGTTCATGGTTTAACTGATCAAAAGTGGCCATCAGATAAGTGTCCATGATCTAATACTGTGAACAGAAGAAAGCATTGTCAATGTCTTTCATTTGAAAGATAAAAGAAATGTCTTTGCCTTCAGAATCTGATTTTTAAGTAGTATTGAGTAACTTAATGACAGTGAGAGCATGTATGATGTGTTACAATTTTCTGTCACTTCTAAATTTAAACTAAAAATTGTCTTAGAGCTGAGAACAATTTTGAATTCCAGAGTGATCATCTCTTCAGCACCACCTACATCCCAAGTGCCAACGTCACCTACTCTCTTTGGACTCCAGCTCTTCAAGTCAGTACTTTGGAGTACAAAGCTGACCCCAATTAGTAAACAGTTTGAGAATATTTAGAACACCTACTTATTAAGTTTTTTAAATTTTGAATAATCAGAGCCAGCTGTCCTGGTTCATAGCAAACACAAGCTTGCCAGACATGCTGATTCTCCTCCTACTATTGCTGAATTGTTAGATAATTTTTTTTCTGTCTTAGTAACGTTCATTTCTCATGCTTATTAACCAAGGCAGTGAACAATGAGAAGAGGCTGAAACTTCTACCAAGTAACAACTGTGCAGAACTGAATTAATAAAATGTAGCAAAGCTTTTAAAAAAGCTAAAAAATTCAGGACACAATTTCCCAAAGGTTATCACTAGGCATAAAGTTTCAAATTTGATATGAAAGCTCTCTTGCATGGAAACAACTTGGGGCTTGGGTTTTGGGCTTTCTGAAACAATGTGAGACTTACTGCTAATTTGCTTAAATTTATTTTGAGGTATCAAAGGAAAACATCAAAACTTTCTTCATCCAACTAGAGAACACTTTGTATTGAAGACCCTCAAGAAGCAGGATGTATTAGCATAGTGCTCAGGCTGGGCCAAGCTAAAATACATTCTTCCAGGATCCAGTGATGCATTTGGTACATCACAATCTCTCAGCCTTTCAGTGGGGTGGCCTCATTTCAACCCCTCCCTTCTATTCCCTTCTCTATCCTCACCTTCACCAAGTCTCATTTATCTATCTATCTGTCTATCTGTCTGTCTGTCTATCGTCTATCTATCTATCTATCTATCTATCTATTGGGTAGTGCTGGGATTTCCCCACTTTTGTTGTATTCTGGGTCAGGAAATAGCGTTCACTGCAACCTGTAAGAATTGTGACAGCATGTCTGAGCAGAGATCCAGAAATTTATCTGTACATCTCAAAAGAAGGTGGAAGTATGATCTAATGGCCAATTCTAGGCAATTCAGTTCCTTAGAGAAATTTCTTAATTCTTATTAGTGACAGTTTTTCTTTATTTCTGATGCCTAACCTAAATATGAAAGTTATAATAAATTTAAATATCTATCCTATACAAATTCATTAATTCTAATTTGTGCTAATGAATTCTACATCTTTGGTTATGCATTTCTGAACTTTTCTATTATGTTTAAATTAATTTTTAATTGCTCATTGAATAGGTGTCATGTACTGAAAATAAGCCATTTGTCTTGCATCCTGTTTTTCTTAGTCATGTTTATTCTTAACTGATATCCATTAGAAAACTTAATTTGTAATATTAGATTTTTCTTGTGATGTCCACTGTTATCCCTTTGGCCTTTTGCTTTCTTTAATTTATTTCATAGTGAGCAGTGCTTTTACTGTTGTCTCAGAGTGATAGTTCAGATGTCTAGCTACATGTTTTATACTGATAATCAACAGCAGCGATGCCTAAGCCACTTGGATGATTTCTCGGACACAGATTTCATCTGTCAGCAACTGCCCAGTCACAAACTCCTGAGTTTCTTCCACCTTCCTTGTGGTTGCATTGCTCATGGCCTATCTAAAGTCCTGTCTGCAAGAGAGCCGTGGTTGAGTAGTGTCACCCTTTCATCCCACTGAGAGATGACTCCTTCCTTTCTGCCTCTTGAGACTCTTTCACTTCTCAGAGGATGAAAATGCTGTTTCTAAAGATGTGCTGGCACATCTCATCCTGGAGCAAGCCAGCACGAGAGACAAACACAGCCCATGGCAAGGGAAGGTGGGGATAGAGGAGGGAAAAGAAGGGAGGGGTTGCAATGAGAGATTCTGATGTACCAAATGCATCACTGGATCCTGAAGAATGTATTTAGCTTGGCCCAGCCTGAGCACTATGCTAATACATCCTGCTTCTTGAGGGTCTTCCATACAAAGTGTTCTCTAGTTGGATGAAGAAAGTTTTGATGTTTTCCTTTGATGCCTCAAAATAAATTTAAGCAAATTAGCATTGTTGTCTCCCCATAGCAGTTTAGAAAAGTAGAAAATGAAAAATCTAAGGCTGGCCAAAAGGAGACAGCCTTGCTAGAATACTTTTCTAAAGCTGAGATCATGCAAACTTTACCTAAGTTTGTTAATGCAAGTATCTGAGTCCCAGTATGTCTGACCTGTCCAGTTCACAACTTGATATAATATCCAAATGGTCCAATTTCTTTTATGTGTAAGAATTGAAGCCGCTAAACTTTTTCTATGGGAAAACATAAACGTCTCTCTCTATATGTACACATATGTATATACATAGGCAGTATAGTTTAATGCAAAGAGATGAAATTATATGAAATTTGGATTTAAGGGATTAACTCTTACATTCATCTTGAAAATGTCAGCCTGTAGAGAAAATATAATTATCACTTTTTAATCTCGTTTGCTTTTCCTAAGTAACTATAGCTTTCTGATTTTCAAGTGTGAACTGAAAATAAATTTATATAATTGGATGGAACAAGTCAGAAACAAAAGGTGGAACAAATGTAGAGGTGAGCATTGCATTTAGCTTGACTGACTTTGTAACTGAGAGGACCAAGAGAAAATTTAACAAAAATCAATGTCTCTGCATGGCACTTACAGTAGCTACTTACAGTAGCAGACAAATTACCTCCTACATTTACAAGATCATGCTCTTAATGGATTCTGTTTCAAGGGTCTGACAGAGTTATATTTGGCTTTTTACCTTTTGGGAATAATCTTAAGACAACCAACAACTCCAGCAGTCTCATCCTTGGTACTCTGCTTTGGTGTATGAGCCAGATTACTAGTATTCTCTTAAAAAAACCCCTACAAATCTGAAAGCAACAAACCAACCAAACCCCAGCTTCAAAACACAGAAGTTTGGAATGCTTTTGCAGCCTCTGAATAATACCATTACTTTCCTAGACTGAGTAAACAAGCCACTGATTTACCGTCTAAAGAAGATAAAAGCTTAGAATTCCTGTATGTATACCATGCCTTTCTCAGGTACATTTGTGTAGTTGAAACCACTGAAGAATATTTCTGTTGACTTCATTTTTCACTGTGTAAATCACTCCTGAAAGCTTTTCTTATGTACTTTTTTTTTTTTAATTTTAACTCAAATCCAAGTTTAAAAGAGTTTAACTGTAGTGAAGCTTTAGCAGGAGCGTCTCAAGAAACAGCTCGATTATCCACTGCCCATGTTTCTCTTAGGTCATGGAAAAAGCAAGGTTAATGCAGCTTAGCCTGCAAGGAAGAGAGCTCTAGTGACTCAGGTTATGCATGATTGCTCACTGAGCTGTGATAACTTGATTAGGAGTCCAAGTACCAAGCACTTGCCATGAAATTCACCTTTCCACGGAGCTCGCTTTCAAATAAAATCACTTGCAGAGAGAATTAAGTACGGACTTAAACCTGAATGTTTTAACTGCACAAGTGTTTATGTTAACAAACCTGCTTCAGTGGCTGTACAGAAATACAAAACCTGTTTGTATTTCTGGTTTTTAGATTTTATCTGAACTCTGTTTACTAGAATTAGCCTGAAAGGAAAAGTCCACAGGCATTTCCTAAGAATGCTTTACTTGGATTTGTTCTTCCTGCTGTATGAGGTGATATGTGTTCAAGTAGTTTATATGGTGATGTCTGTAAGGAAAAGCACATAAAAATAGTTACAAGAAAGAAAGCAAAACCCAAATAGTTGATTTTGGAGTGGTGTTTTTTTTGTTTTTTTTTTTTTACTTTTAAATTTTTTTAAAATTTTACTCTGAAGATGAAAATTATCCCATATGGATTATTACTCACATCTTCCCCCACTAGAAAGCAGATCCCTGTGGAGTGAAAATTGGCTTCAAAACCTAAAGTATGAAATTCAACTTTTTATACATATTTCAGATTTCAGTCCTTGTAGCAGAAATAGTCACTTAACTGAATTTCTCATCAGAAAGCAGAGCTGAAGCAACTCAGTCTCATCCATTGCAAATGACAACTTTCTGCAAAAAGCCTCACCAATTTCAACAATTCTTACAAACAGTTATTACTACCACTAGCCAGTTTTAATAATTTTCCTCACATTGTTGTCTGCATTTTTATTTCTAAAGCCAGTATAAACATAGGAAAGAATGAATTGTGGACCCTGATTTGCAAATCAAAATATAAATCATGCTTCAAAATGCATGTAATTTCAGGGACCATTTTCTTCCCATAACTCCTACCACCCAAGTGCGGAGATCACAATGACTTGGGTCATCCAGATATCGGACTGAACAGTCTTGTACTGGGACATACAAAACCTCAGAGAATTGAAACATGTGCATGTGTGGGAGTTCAGATTTACCCAGAACAAAATCCACATATTTTATTTTTATTCCAAAGGTTTATTTTGCAATCACTGTGCATGGACATAGTTGATCACACAGACTTGTGGTACCCATACAAACACCACCTCAAAGTGCTTCACCCCAATGTCAGATAGGAAGAGGGAATGTGGAACCACAAAACACTTGCTGACAAACACACAGGCTACAGACAATTTGATACATTCAACAAGAAAAAATAAACCATAAATTGCTGATATTTCCATTTTGTCCTCTCATTGCTGGAGAAATTATAGCAGCGTAACAATGGAAAAAACTTTATAGAACAACTTCAAGAACAAGACAAACTCTCATTAGGGTCAGAGATGAGAAAGTTAATGAAGTACTGGCACATCTGAAACTTCCACAGTCCAAGGCAGAGGACACTTCCCCAGCCAGTGAACAAAGCACTACTTTGGCCTGGAATTGATTTGAACATGGATGGCAACAAAAACCTGGTGAGATGTGGAACCCCTGTCCCACAGCGTACCCAGTCTGTAGCAGCTCTTTGCAGCCACACAGAAAGTGTGTGCCCATCTCAGGTGGGACAGGAGGTGGGCAAATGGGATTGCAGAAAGGAAAACATGACTCCTTGCTGCTAATGCTGCACAAGCCCCTGAACTGTGATAGGAAATTCTATCAAGACATCTCTACCTGGGCATTCAAAGCTGGGTCAAATGCAACTGTAATATGATTTTATTTTGTTGCAGAAGATACAACTGCTCTATCAGGTCAGCATGATATTTAATTGATGTTATCCAATGGTAACATTTTCAACAGTGCCTATAATGTACATTAATGAACAGCACTAAGTGTTAAATTCTTCTTGTTCTAATAATATTGGTTTCCAATCTCGCCACCTTGGCTCAAAGCAGATTTCATCATACAATGTTAACAGCCCTAACTACAAAGTAAAGTAATTCCCAGTCTAAATGAGAGGGTCTGAATTTGCCAGTCTTGCCCTGGAGGCAAAAAAAAGGAAGAAATTTTTCTTAAAATTTTCTGGAAGCCTGGCATTCACACTTATTGTTTACATATCCATTCACTTAAGCAAGCCTCATGTAACACATGGAATAACTAAAGGCACTGAAAAGTAACATTTTCATTTGCTGTATATGTAATTTTACAAGGGTTATTTAAATAATATTTTTCTTCAGTTTTCTCCACAGTATTTGATTAGCTTCCATTTATGACTGACACTTGGTTTAATCCTGTTTCACTCTCTTTCTTAATAGTAGCACCAAACCCATACATTTTAAATTTTCGTTCTTAATTGTTTTTCTCATGTATATTTAATTTTCTTACTGCTGTACCTCTATCTCAGTAAAAAAAACCCTCATAAAATCTGGCATAAAAGCACCCATCAAATTTTTGTCTATTACCTAGTAATGAAATTGCCCTATTAGGTCAGCTTGCGATGTCTGTGGTAAATACGCCACATAAAAATAAATCACAGTATAAAACTATATACATAAATTAGTAGTAACAGCTGAACATTAGGATCTCTGATTTTAATTTACAGTGTAATTTACAATAGAACAAAACAAAAACCAGCTTATCACTCGGACAAATACAACTAGCCCCCAGATACTGGAAAATAATTATCCATTTCTGTTTGTATAAATGTGAATATAAATCACAGAATCATAGAATCGCCTGGGTTGGAAGACACCTTAAAGATCATCTTGTTCCAATCCCCCACCAAGGACAAGGACAACCTTTCACTAGACCAGGTTGCCCAAAGCCCCATCCAGTCTGGACTTGAACACTTCCAGGGACTGGGCAGCCACAGCTCTGGGCAGCCTATGCCACTGTTTCACCTCCTTCACAGTAAAGAATTTCTTCCTCATATCCAATCTCTATCTACCCTCTTTCACCTTAAAGCCACTAAATATTAAGCCGTTGACTATTAATATGTATCTATACTTGGAATATATATATTCATATATTCATACATAAATGAATATATATGCAATTTTTCTTGCAAAAATATTCCAAATGCATTAATTTCTAGATTAGTAAATATGACTTGTGGAAGCACTTGTCTCTCTTACATGCTGCACTTTCTTCTTGTTTCTTACTCCTAACTGAGAGCAGCTCTAAGACTTACTGAATTTTGATATAAAAGAGCTATTTTAATTTTAAAGTTCTTGTTACCTCTCAGCATCCAGGTATCTAGAGGGATCAAGCAGTTTTACAAAGCTTTAGACACTTAGAATCTAACTAATGTGAACTAGGCCTGGTGCTTCAGAGTCTAATGACCAAATCAAAATTACTGTTTAAGTAAGAAATAGGTGCCCAAATCTCCCTGAGACCTGATGACTTAATTCATAACACTCAGATCTCTGCATAGGAATTTGGGCATCTCAGACTTGTTTTAAAAGAAATTAGAAAAGAAAAGCAATAAAGAAATAAAAAAATTAAAAAACCCCAACCCTTGGAACACTTCATGTTTGAATTTTTGTTTGAATACAATGCCCTACACATACCATCAGAGTTCTCACACTTCTCAGTGAGGTTTAGTTTTCTTTTAATATTAAAGCTTTAAGTTTATTCTTAAAAAATAAAATTATATAAATATATATCTTCAAAGAAATGCAGTGCCAGCAAATCCAGAAACTAGAGACAACTCTATTACTAGTGAATCAGGATTTGCAAGTGAGACAAGGAAACTCATCAGGACCCAGAGCTGCCCATTTGTGGAAAGGTGGGAGGAGTTCAAACAATGCAACTGAAACTCAAAATATCTGGAAAAGGAATGGGAGGTCAGGGAAGGATGATCTCAGTTCTCATGGGCAGCTTGAATGACATCTTGGGAAAAGTGGAGAAATACATTCTGCTGCCATTTCAGGTTTGCTACTCAGCAGACCCCACTGGGATCTCTTCCTTTTCTGTGCCTCCTCCTCCTCATGGAGAGAGCATGCACATCTCCCTGTGAGCACACAGGGGTGCTCAGCCAAATGCTGCTCAAAACCCTGGCTCCCCACTGCCACTTCAGGTCTCCAAGTCTATATTCCTCATTCTACCCACCACAGCACTTGATTCACAGGTGCTAAGGAAACCTCATCTCATTTATTTTATCAGTTGCTGCTGCTCCCGCCCCTCACTGGCTCAGCCATTACCCCAGCTGCTAATGAGTTCACCCATACTCACTTAGAACATTTTCAAGGGGGAAACAGTTCATGATGTCATAAAATGTACGAGTTGTGCACTGCTATAAATCAAAAGAGCTCGCTTTCCCCCATCTTCTGAAAGAGCATCCTGGGATTACACAATCCCTTTTTTGGTTTCCCCGTTGTCCACTGGAGATGTGAAGTTTGATTGTTGTTCTTCACTGGATTTCCTCTCCCCCGGGTAGTGGTTCATCTCCTGCATTTCTAAAGTTACCTTATTCCTTTTGGCAAATGCCTGGCTGATCTCATGATATGTCTTATTTTTAGTTTCAGGCAGGACAAAAAACAGGTAAGTTGCTCCTGCAAAGCAGATTCCAGCAAACACTAGGAAGCAGTAGGTCTGTAAACCTTCCTATGAATAGAAAACAAAGGAAATGGTCATTACAAAAGAGAAAATAATTCTGAAGAAAGGCAGGAATGGTTTGAAAGAAAAAGTGGGGTGTATGGAGCAATTTTTAACCAAGTACATTACTTTCTGGCACTCACTGCTAGTGAGAGTGCTGGGAAGTTCATAAAAATGCATGAATTTTTGGTTCTTCCAACACTGCCTGTGGCCCGTCGACAGCAAAGCAGGTTCCTGGCACAGGCACACAGAGCTGCAGTCTGGGCGGTGCTGAGACACTCCAGACTGAGCTGAGGCAGCACAGGGAGAGCAGGGGAGAGCAGGGCTCCTGCCCTGGGCTTCACTGAGCCTGACATGCACCCGGGGTTCCTGGAAATGGGGCAGAAGTTTCACTGGGCTGTTCTGCACGTGGCCTCCCACCTCCTGGGTTCAGAAACTGAGACACGCTTTAGCAGGGCTGTGCACCTCTGCAAAACCCATGGAAAAACTGCCATAGCCAGGGGCAGCTTCAGCACAGCAGTTACAGGCTTTGAGATTTGCAAAATAAATGAGGAAAAAACCCCATTTGTTATCACTGCCATGATTATGGGAGTTCCCAGCAGGAAAAAAATCCATAAAATGCATTTCTTTTCATGATAGGAAGTGTAAGAATTAGTTAAGGGAATGCAAAGTACAGACCATATTTGAACGTTATGGATTTTGCTTCATGGCAAAAAAAAAAAAAAAAAGAGAGTGGAGGTAAAGAAGTTCATTTATAAATGGATTATAAAGGCTCCAACCAGCCAGTAAGAGTTGTACTTCACTGAAATGTAAATATTTCTTGCCTGGTGATTATTAGATCATTTAACAGCTACCAGTTACCTTTCAACAGTACAAAAACATTTGATAATTACTATAATGCCATCTGAGCTTTGTTGAACTTGGAAGAAGTTTGACATTATGGATTCAGGGAAACCACTTGCAATTTTTGAGGAAACCTCCCTTCATCCTTTATTGACTTACACTCTCAAACATCTAATGAACCCATATTTTTCTAATTTCTTTCATTAACAAGGCTTTATTTACTAAACCAGAAAGTGTATCTCCAACTCCAAAAATAAGGCAACCTTTCTGTGGTGCCTTATGTGAAATCATGAACAGCAAACCCAAGAAGAGCCAGACTCCTTACGCATCATCTCAGGTGCCGGAAGGCTGAGGTTACCCCAGGGGAAACCACTCAGGACAGAGGAAGCAGACCTGTCTTCCTAAATGTACATATTTATAGATGCCATTAAAGCTATGTAACTGAAACAAAAAAGACAGAGCCAGGCAACCTTGATTTTGCACATTTTTGAAATAGACTCTCATCATTGTAAGTCACTCCAGTCCTACACTGCAGGCTGGTTTAACTCCCTGCTTTGAATGCTCAAAGTGTATGCAATTCCTAGCACTCTTTTTATGTTTCACTTGCTCATTATTCATCATGCGTGGTGTGCAAGAAGAGCATTAATTCCTGCGTGGAACAAGAAAGAAAAAATGGAAAAATCCCTTCTCTGCAGCTGCTTTTTAATACCATGGCTGATTGCCAGCCTGCCTAGTCACAATGTTCTCTGTTTCTGTGGATAATTCATTACCTAGTTCAGTGCTTCAAACCCTGCCTGTAATGGGAAAAGTTGGCAAGTGCATTCTCTGATATTGTCTATGGACTCCTGAGATCGTCAATGCATTTTCATTAAATCCTAGAAGCATGAAGGCCTGGGCAACCTGACAATCACAAGCCAAACAGCATGGGTGATGCAGCAGGAAAATATTCCACATGGAGCTTTCAAGCTTATATAGAGGCGGAAGCAAACGGATATAGTAGACAGGAGAAAATAATTTTGCAGTGCCTCATAAATCATCCTGTCATGTTAAGAATTTAAATTTTACATCTGGATCTTCTGCATTTGCAATTGTTGATCAGCTGAATGGCAGAGTTTCAATCCAGTGTCATGTTTTTCACTTTTTAAAATTTCACTGAGTTACATATTCACCATGATGAAAATGAACCATTAATACCTTGTATGATCAAATGTGGCAACAAAATATAATAAGTTACCCGTGTCTCTTGGTGGTGCAGCCACAACTTTGTCCCACCTTTCTAATTCCTCGTCATTTCTTTGCTGTCCGTGAACTAAATAAATTAGTGCTTATTATCATTGATTCATATCTCTGTAAACTGATTCTAAATGAACTAAACACTCATGAGTGCATGTTTTATTTACAATTATTTTACATAATGTATTTATATTTATTTATAATAATAATACTATTTTAAATTTCTGCAATCCCTTAAGAAGAAGACCTCAAGGACCTCTAACTGAAGTTTCACAGAGAATAAGCTAAAAATTAAATTTTATTATAAATCCTACAAGTGGGTTTGGTAGGGTTTATACAAGGCTACACTTGTGTCCTGCAGGATTTGTTCAACAGGCCCATAATTCCCAGACAGGAACATTGCAAGGTGACCACAAAAAGCCCTTTTGTCAGTAGCCATTACTCAGTTCATAATATTTCTTTAAAGCTGGTTATTATTTTACACTCACAGCAAAAAAAGCCACTCATTCATAAACCTTTTATAATTCATCCAGAGTTGAAATTATATCACCCAAACCTGCATTTGGCACAGAACATCACATGCTAATTAATTTACTCATTACAAGCATGAAACCTTCTACATACACTGCACGCTCTTAAAGAATGTAGGACAGAAATACAGAATAAAGGGTGAAGAAAATATTAAATGACAAATCCCAACCTAGATAAAAATGAATTAAACATCTAGGTTGGAGTGTATCCTACCTAAGTCCCACTAAAGGTTTTTACTGTTTCTGATATATTTTGAATTACCTGGTGCTGGAGGAAAGATCTGGGGGGGTGGAACAAACAATAGATTGGCCCAAACTTACCTGATGTGCCCGTGAGGGAATTTAGAAGGTAAGATAATGTCATAACTCAGTAAACGCTGAGTTTTTTGGACAGTGGCTACTACAGCAAAGGTACTGATTGACAGGTCTGACAGGAAACTGGCTCTGGTTTTGCTCCATGAGATTACTGTGCTTTCCATTATTTATATTGGATATTAATTTATATTATGTCCATGTATCCCTCACTATCTGTAATCACCGTTGTCTCGTAGTTCCTCTTTGTTGTTTTACTCCTTTCTACTTACAGAGATGAGCCTGCTGCTGCTATTCTAGCCCTAAAACCCCAGAGTATTGCTTATCTTGGGTAGCGTGGGAATAAAAAACTGAGGAAATACTTCAGTTAAAACCTTTAGTGACAAAGCCAGATTCTCCACAACTCTGGGTATTCAGGCCAGCAGATGTGGATGGCCTCAAGATTCTTCACTGATGTGCATTGTCAATGCTACAAGAATAATGACAAAATTGAAAAGGTAAATAATTTTTCTATGCTTTGTGGCATTCTTTCACCTACTACATGAGGTAGAAGCCTCAGTGTTCAAAAAATTGAATACTTGTATCCACTAGAAGAGTAGCTTGACCCCTTAGCAAAATATATCACCTCTGAACATCTAGAAGGAGCAGTCAAAAGAGGAAAGAAATGTCAGAGGAAGAAGTAAAAGCAAGCCAATTCCAAATGGAAATTCTAAAAAAATAGAGAATAAATTCAAGGGAAATGTATGGTTTCTGTAGTTCTCCATTTTCTCATGTAAGGGCAGGTTACTGTCTCACCCTCACCTCCAAACAGCAGCAGCAGTCCTGGCCCTGGAGGACGCACCAAGGCAGCCCCATCCATATCCCACTGACACATCCCCTCCTACTGCTCTCCTCACCCTGCCTGCATGCACTGCTCAGGTTCAGAACATGCTGCCACCTTCTCAAAGCTGCTGCTCCTCCTCCAGCACCAGGCAGGCTTGCCAGAGCCAGGAACATGTTTCCTTAGCAATACCTGAAGCCAGGCTTTACCTGCATGGTTAGAAACCCAAAGGTCAGACCAAAGCTCCTCAACAGTCTGTGCTCTGCAGTTGTTTTCCCTTAGAATTTCCTCAAGCATAACCCTGCAGAACACTCAAGGTTCAAAGGGGAGCAGAGTTTCAGGTGGTTTCCTAAATAACAACAGTGCTGTCTCCTGATAGATACCCATTCAGATCAAGGGCAGATACACAGGTGAGGGTCCTTGAAGGGCCAGGCTTTCTGGGGGTTACTGGAGGTCACCTGCCCTCTCAGGTGTACAGGGGAGGGCAAAAGCGCAGTAGACACATTGATGCAATCTCCTGAGGAAAGCACCTACTAACTCAGCAGGTCAATAAAACATCTTCAAAGCGGGATTAACATTGGCTTTTTCAAGGTTCATGAGGGCTTCTGCTGTACAGGATATTTAATAGTTAAGCATAATCTTTTAAATGCATCACCTTCTATTTTCATACCAGCTTTCTAAGGAGGCCATTTGAAAAACAGCATTTCTGCAAACTCTGGCCAACTGAATCTTGAATTACTAATTTTTGTCTTCTCTTTGCTGGAAATGATCAAGGCTTTGTATTTGTGGGGGAAAAAAAGGAAAACCAATAAGTGATTTACCTAAGACACACATGCAATTACCACAAAAAAGAATCAAAGCTGGAGTACTCAAGCAGTTCCCCCAAATCAGATCCCAGGCGTGGCAAGCAATCAGGCCTGACTTTTTGGATGAGAAAGAGCTGCATAAGTGGTTTGTATGATTAAGTAGGTGCAGCTTTGCCACATTTTCTGAAGCAAAGAGGTGAACAAACACACCCCAGCTTTAAGGGGAGGCTAGAGACATTAGAGAAAATGCACAGACACTTCCCCCACCTCTCTTTAAATAAAATATTAAAGAATACTTAATTTTTAACACTATGAACTGACAGTGCCCAAAATGAATGAGCAAAAGAATTAATTTTTTTAAAACTAAAAAGTAAAATGAAACAAATAAAAAGCCTAACACTGACACGATCAGAATTCTGGTTTTAATTAAAAAACCTGCACAATTTGCCACTTTTAAAATAATCTAGCTGAGAACAGTCTTCCTGTTAATAGCTTGCATGCTGTGAACACCATAGTCTGGAGGAATCTGAAAGTAGTTGAGAGGAACATCATTATGTGCTATCTAACAATGGTTGCTTACTGACTTAACACACTGTAGCAAAGGTTAAACTCTAAGCAGGACTGTGATACTGGAACAGGAAAATAGATATTCTAGGGCAGATACAGCAAAATAAATGAGCAAATGAACAAATTCTGAATGACTTAACAAACTTAACACATTAATAATTTTAAAACACAGCTTCTGGCTCTTTCCAAATACCAAATGTGACTCTAAATTTTTGACTTGCAAAGTCCCAGCTCCTGACACTAACAATGGGTCCTTGTATTTGGAAGTTGCCATGAAGATTAACATCATAAGATGTGGGTCAAATTGGCTTTTAATGTGCTGAGGTCAAGTGATAATGGTTCAATGTCTTACAAAATTGATCAGCAGAAAAACTGTTATTCATGTAGACATTTGACTTCACTTTACTTTAAATTGTTATAACACAGTGAAACAAATGGATAAGGGCTTTTGTCCTTTACCCTTTGTCCTTCTTCTGTTCTAGACATGATTTAAGGTTCTGCTGAAAGTGCAGGGCAATGGAGAAGGACAGAACACTAAAGTATAATGTATGAAATATAATTCCTAAGTAAAAAATAGAGACATTTCTATACATGAACTGCAATTTCAACCATGACCCTCACACACTCACCATCTCCTCATAAAAATGTAACAGATCCTTATATTGTATCCCTGAAATCGGTTGCTTCTAATTAAGATAAGCACATCTAACCCTCTGATAGCCCACATTTCATTTTCTCATCTTTGAGGGCAACTTTAGCCATTCCCCTTGATACAGGGACACTATCACTACATGAAACATCCAATGTATTTGAAAAAGCTTAAAATAACTTGGCTGAGGGAAACTATGGATAACTTTCTGTATACACCTGTTATTGAAATCCTTGTGTTGAATAGAATAGAAAAAAGTCAGGGTAAAGGACAGTAAGGAAATAATAAAGACTACCAAAAGACAATCTTGCTGAGTAAATGAATCTTGAGAAATGAGAATGAAAATTGCTAGTGTAAAACTAAGGAAAAAACAGAGCAGAAGTACAGGAGACCCTCCAGAAACAAGTATAATGACTCAGAAGTATTACTTCACAGGCACAAATGAATTAGCTTCTAAAAGGAAGAAAAAGCCACACACCCAAGTGTTGGCATTGTACTAGTAAGGAATCTAAGGCTTCAAGGCTTGTAGCACCTTTATCCCTATGATACTGAGCTCCTTCTGGATCACAGATCCAAGCAGATGATTTTGGTCAAACCACAGTTAAGAGTAAAATCAGTTTTCCATATAGCAGTCCTCTAATCATAACTGGGTATTCCTCTGCATTCCCCAATTATTGGAAACTTTTATATTAGGAGGAAAGTCTGAAGATGAGCTGTTCTTGAAAATAAAAAATATATAGTGCATAGCAATTTAAGTATTTCTTGAATAAGTACTGAATAGACAATGGACTTTGACATTAAAAAAAGACTTTGCACAGTTTTCTAGAAAGAGAAATTATGACAGAAAACTTCTAGAGAAATCTGCTATGTGTTCCTACAGTGCAATACTAATTTACCATGTAGCCTTTAAGTGCCTTATAACAATCTAATAGCATTTGAAATAGGAAATAAGAATTTATCAGCATGTAATGAAAAAAGCATGTTGGGAAATTATTTGCTAATTACTGATGTTCAGTAATTCTTGTGTATTTACACAAAACATTACAAAAATTAAACAGAAACTTTTCCCCAGATAACGTGTAATTTAAGGTCCTGCTACACTGTTGGATTACTGAAGCCTATCCCTGCAAACTTACTGCTAATGAAGAATATTTCTTTAACACAGGCATATTCTATAGCATCAGAAGTTTTCCAGCCTTTTAGATTACACTTTTCTGCTGGTTTGTTGTTCCATGTGCCTGCTTCAGTGCATTGCACCCATTTCCACACACATGTATATTCTAATTTCTGATTTACAGTGTCCCTGTTCACATTTCAGCACCTCAGATTGGTAGTGATGAGGCCTGGAAGTGAAGCCATTCATTTTTTTTTTTTTAATTTGTCAAAAATTGATTTGTATACTAGTTTTTCAATCTCATCCATATATTTTAATGTATGACTCCAGCCACTCTTTGATTTTATTTATCTACAGACGGTTGAAGGGCAAAAATCTAGTCATTCAAATTAGTTAATTTGTGACATTTGGAAAACTAACTACTAGTTGATTTTTTTAGTAACTCTAGAGTTACCAGATTTGTTTCCCAAATGTTTGGGATAATTTTGTAGAAGCACATCAAGAATCAAAAAAGTGGCTGCTGTTTCTCAAGCAATCAGGTTAGCATGCAAATACACAGACAGGATTATAATTCATCCTGTGAAGGTATCTTAAAGATTTTTTTCCTGATATAGGTTTATAAAATGAGCTAAGAAGAAGATATTGCCTTTATGTGAAGAAAGTGGTGACTCATAAACTGAATTTTGAGAATAAGGTTGACTGAAATTGCAAAAAAAACTTAAAGATTGGGAATAAGGAGATGTTCTAGCTTCATCTTGTGAAAAAGCTTTAAAAGATCAAAGTCTGAGTAACACTGCTTTCATCTTTAGGTGCAAACACTAAGTTTTTTATCTTTTTTATTTCTCTCTTCTTTAAAAGAAGAAAAAAACCCAAAAACCCCCTTCAAGCTGGAAATATAAATTATCTTCATTAAAACTGAACTGGATAATTTTGTAATCACACAACAAGATATTTTTATGACACGTAATGATAAATTCCCCAAGGCTACAGCAAACTTCATACGGATGCATACTAAATCACTCAAAAAGTTTTAATATGCACATGGAAAATTAGAGTATGCATTTTGCCTTTGAATTTGAATTTACTGAGGGTCTTTTAAAACAGTTTGCACCAGGTGAACTGTCAGGTTGCATTAGCAGAATGAGTAAGGAGTGTCCTGAGTTGCATGAATTCAGATCTGGCAGCTAACCAGAGCTCAGGGTAATCCTGCCAGTTTTGTACAGGAGACAGAAACAGCAATTTTGGAGAAATATTATTAATCTCTAAATGTCTCTGGATACCTAAAAAAATTCTCAAAACCTAGAACTTCTTTATTTTGACCTGTAGTAGTGAGCCTCACTCTCAAACTGTTATCAGTGGAGCAGGATGTTTCTTTGAAGAGTTTGAATACGGCCAGTCAGGAGACTGATCAGTTATATTTCAACTCCTGAGGTAAAGCATCAGCTTTACCAGTGTGAGCTCCAGAAAGTGCAGACAACCTCTGGAAAGGTTCATGAGCAAGAAAAGAACCTGAGCTTTTTTCTGATTAGAAGCTGCTTGAAGCCTTTTTTGCCATACAATGATGCATCAATAGTGTTGAAGTGTTCTTAGGAATCAGAGCAGGGGAATGTTCTATGTTGAACTTGGAATTTTCTTTCTGCAATTTTAAAAAAAAAATAAACTTGTCTTGTTAAAGTACAAACCCCAGTTCTCAGACAGCTTTTGGTGAAAGTGCCCTCCATGTGACTAGTGCAGCCAAGCAATTCACTAAAAACCAGAGAGCCTGGTGAAGCTGGGACAGGAACAGATTAATCCATGTAGCAATTAAGCTGCAGCAAGAAGGAATCAACTAAAGAAGATAAAAGCCCGACAGAAGTTGAAAAAAAAGTGCCATGAAGCCAATCTTGTGGAGAGAGGTGCAGAGAGCATCTATTTACCCATGAGACTAACATGGATTCTCACAGCATAGGGTAAACCAGGTGATGGACATCCTAACAGCTGAAGAGAAAGGCAGTGGCAATCACCATCAGTGACTGTGAACCAGACAAAATCATCTGAGTGCAGAGCTTAAACACTCCTGTGGGGAACTTGCCATAGAGGGCTGTCCGTGGTTACAATATTTTGTCTACTGCAGGACAATTTTTTCCATCACTTTCCAGCAAGGAGACATATAGTTATCACATCTGATCACATGGGGAAAGTCATCCACTTCTAAAGCAGAACATTTATTATCACCTGAAAATTCTCCTATAATGTCCCACTATCTCAGCTATATCACATCATATCAGTTACTAAGGGTGTTGAGTACCTGGATGAAAGGGAAGAGCAGTCCCACGGCGAAGTTGGAGAGCCAGTTGACTGTCCCAGCTATCATGAATGCAGCTGGCCTCTGTGACTGCTGGAAAAACTCTCCCGTGAGGACAAAGGGAATCCCACCTGAAACAGGTGCAACAGGACAGTGGTTTTAGTAAAGCCCCCCCTCCCATCAGCAGAGATGAACAAGCCCCGTGGCACACACCTCCATTACTGGCACTGCTCTGCAGCTCTCTGCAGGGCCTTCTGAAACAGATTTGTCAAAATTGTATTTTAGAGATATGACACTTTATTTCATGCCATCACATCTCCTGTTTTACATTCTTTTCAGGGGTGGCAAGCAGGTAACAGAGCAGTGAATCCACACAACAGCTTCCAGAGTACCATGTGATGAGCTGTTTATTAAAAATAAGAATGATTGTTTCTACTATAATGCTTGAAATTCTGAAAATTCAGAGATTCTCCAAAATACTTTTGGATCTTAACAGTTGGAAAGAGGGCTCCGAAGAGACCAACTCTTATTTTTTAATAATTCGTACCCACTTTATTTCAGCAATAAAAAAGACAACACATTTGCTTCCCTGTGAGTATACTTGTCATTGATGTTTATTTAATACAGTCCCTTACCAGATACTGCGGGTACTTCTGGCAAGGTCTATTTCTCCCATCAGCCAAGGACTCTGACCTCCCTAATAACAATCGCAGTTGAATACCATGTTTGTGACTCATGTTTCCTTTGACTTAGGCAGTGGACTATTTTGTACAGCACTGGCATATTGCTGGCCTGACAGTAACCCCCAGGGAACAACTGTCTAGTAGCTGAAAGTCTCAATTTATGATCTTTGGCTTCCTTCATTCCTGTTGGATATTTCAATAGAAATACTTCTATTTTTAGAGAATAAAACCTGGATTTTATTTGCTGATCATCTACATAATTCAGTTAATATTGCACATTAGACATATATCTACTTGCAGAATTATTTCATTACAGTTTGAAGAACTGTAAAACTAGTGACATTGGTATTCTGCTCCTATCAGTTTCTACTTCTAGGTCCTCATGTGTGCTGGTATTACCTGTCTCACCCTTCAGCTTTGTAGGCAAGACTCATATAAACACACATACTGTGTAAGTCCTTTCTCTGTTTTAAGTATTTTAACAAGGTAGTGTAAACAACCAAAACCATATTTATAGATTTATTTACTTTCAAAAACCTCTATAGCAATACTGAATTCCACAAGATGAATAAATTAATATGAAAACACCACTACAGACTTATCCATCCACTGGGTCTTCTCCTTGCACATCCTTTCTTGGTCTATGTGCTAATCTTTTGCACTACCTTTACCCTTGGACATTTATGAATGCATCTCTAAGTGCATTATAGGGATGCATCCTTATGTAACCCCTTGTGCTCAATGGCCCTGAGCTTAAACACGAGCAGAAGAAGCTCCTGCGTTGTCAGACATTCTTCCAGATGCAGAAATCATGAATATGCACATAAAAGAAAAGCAATGTGATGCAGTAAAGAGCTACTTTCCATCATGAGCCAGTGTGACTTTTTGTGAGAACATATCTAAAGTGATAGCAAAGCCTTCAACTGAACATTCTGTGCCAAAGACTGCCAGTATAGATTACACCAAAAAAAATAGAGAATAAAAAAATACATTTATTTACTCCTACTTTAGGAAGTAAGGAAACTGGGACATAGGAAACTGAGATACAGAGAGTTTAAGCCATCCAAACTGCAGCTTTGTGTCTTCTACACATCATATGTAGTATCAGAATTTTGTCACTAAAAAAAAGTAACCTCACCCAGCAGCAGTTTGAACATGAAGAATAAGCAGCTGAACATGCATAACTTAACAAACTTCAAGCAACATGAGGTCTATCAATCTTTGATGGCTTCCAGTGGCCTTTCTGTCATACCCTTGGGATTTAGGTTCAAATGGCAGCAATCACATCTGTTCTGTCAGCATCTGGTTTGGGTCCTAAATGCCATATGAGGTAGCTGTTTGCCAGGACACTTGCCCCTTGGAGAGAGGAACCGAAGGACTGGAAACACAGAAATCGTGCAAGATGACTTATTTATGATCATTTATTCTGTCATGCCTTTGCTGTAGGACAATCTGCAGAGGTGCTGCCGTTCTTGTCAGTAAAATAAAATATGCTGTTGAAACAGCATTTGGAAAAACGGCATTTGGAAAAATACACGTTGTACGAGAGAGAAAAAAGCCAGAGGCAAAAAAAAAAGTACAAAAGGACAGAAACCTACCAGAAAGGATAAGTCTGATGGAAATAAAAATGCATGGGCACTATCTTGGAACAGGTTCCTTGAAATTCCAACTTAATTTCCAAGAACATATCAATTATCACTAACTTTCAAAAATTCTGTGGAGGAATGAGAAGGGTGGCACGGACAGACCTCCCAAATCTCTCATGATCTAGAGAAGCATAACCACAGCATCACAAAACAGAGAAAGTCAGCTTCTGCAGAAGGATGACTTAAAAAAACTCATAAGGAGGAACCACGGAGCCTGAAAAGTGCAACATGAGTTATGTGAAAGTCAGGTCTGTCCTGGGAACACTACAAATGGAATGAAACCAGGTCACTGCTGTCTATTGCTGTATGCCTGGAAGAGCACAGACTTGACCTTATGAGGATGAAGAGGAGGGCATGTGAATGCCTGCCAAGGGCCATGCCACTGTGAAGAACACCCTCTCTGACTGACTGAAGTGAAAAAGGAATTTGGGAGAGCTGAAGGAAAACTGTAAAGCCTTAAAGACACAGCCAGTGCAGCCTGAGATCAGCTGAGCCTATAGCCCCAGGATTCCATCCTCAGTCATTTCAAGGTGACTGAGACATTCTCAAGGACTCCCTTTCTTCTGGAACTCACTGTTCTTTGAGATACAAATCTGTATGCCTGGGGCTGAAGGAAGCTGCATCATGCTTTAACTAAGCTAGATCTGAGCAGAGATCACAATACTGTGGCATCTTGCCAACCACTTCTCAGAGTCATCCTCTGCAAGGTACCCTACAAAATCACCAGGCCAGAAAGGTCTATACTAGCCTGTGTTCAAACATGGAAGCTTGGAAACCACTGCCAAAAGCAATCCAAACTAATAACTGCATTTTTTGGTTGGTCTTTAAATGCTTTGTCATGAGTTTTGCTGCTTTAACACATATTTGAATGTGGGTGAAATAATTCACCAAAAAGCTACCTGATGATCTCTCTCACAGAGATGAGCCTGGTATTGTCTGTTCCCCTGGGAGGCTTTCCAAACAATAATCAGTGAAACAGCTTTATTTTAGCTCTGATCATAAAACAAAAAAAATGTGTATTAGGATCTCCCATAGGAGATTTTCAACAAGGTAGCTTCCAAACATGAATGTAAATAGGTAATGCATTGACCACATAATTACAGTGATTAATTTCTAATACTTTGTTCTTTCCAGCATTGCAGTGAACATAATGGAAAAACTCTTACGATACTGCAGTGCTAATGAAGAAAGATTGTTATACCTGTTAGGATTCTACATCTATTTGAAACTACAAATTTCTTACTGCAGGACTTGTATATCAACCAATTGTTTAATAAAACTAGATTAAACTCACATGACACTGATTCTATGTGTAACTGGACTAATTACAGAGATAAATTAATAAAGAACACATAAACAGATTTATGCATGTCTAATTGTGTCATGTGCTGGGAAAAATCCAGACTCTCAACCTAGTACTCTTTTATGCATGAAATTGGAATGTTAGAATAGAAATATATTCTTGGTATCCATGCTATAGATTTTCAAATATGTATTTAAATTTACACAAGTATCAATGTGTTTTCTTAGGAAAACTTAGGTGCACATATTTACTGTTTTGTTCAGTGAGCAGTTATGAATAAATATTGCTTAGCAGAAGTTACATGAGTCAGTGCAAAAACCTGAAGAGAGAAAACATGAGAAAGGAAGGAAAATGCTGAACTCCTCATTCTGTTTTTATCTAGTACCTAACTGAAAATTTATGTTATGGCAATATATGTGTGTTTATATATGTATATATATATGATTTATGAAATAAGACTGTTACAAAAATAAATGCCTAATATAAATCAGGGAGGTTTATTTCAGGGTAAATCACCTCTAAAGGTGATGGAAATTTTGTGCCCTAAGAAGCAGTAAAGAGAAGGGTACTCTCCCTGAGCTAGCAGCTCATCTTTCAATACCTACCCAAGCCAAATCCTTGAGTGTTCAGGCAGTGGCCCCATGGCAGCCAGAGGGATTCCAGCCCCTCTAGAAGGATCACCCTGCCTACTGACCTCCTGCAGGTCTCTGCACTCCAAATTCTGCCCATCCAGGGGGAGTTTGGGAATCCTGAAAGACTGATTAGGGCAAGGGCTCCCAGACATTCCCAGACTTACTTTGAGGCAAAGAGTCTTCAAAGGGAGGTGTTTTGAGAAAATAGACAACTACCTTGCAACAATGGGGGGGAAAGTCTGTGCAGCTCTAGACATGATCAAGCAAAATGGCTTTTGTCTGCAAGGCAAGGCATGCAGGGAAGGCTGATATATCCTAATAGGGTTGGGGGACAAAGTACAGTCGTAACAAAAGGTTTTGCTATTTGTAATTCAAGGGCCCTCTAGAGAGCAACTGTGGGAGAGGAGCAGTGGAAGTGAGGTAAAACTCCTGGAAGATAACTGCTGGAAAAACAACCCAATATTCTTCAGTGAGAGAGCAACAGGCTGTTAGTTTCTACCCAGACTTTAGTTATTAAAAAAACCCCAAACAAACAAACCAACCCTAGCCTAACCAATGAACAAAACCTCCCAAAATGAGCAACAAAACCTGTGGGAAAATGCATTTCAGGAATACTGCCAGTGAGAGATGCAATGCAACCACTGAGTTTCTTCTATTTCTGTAGGCCTACAGATAGAATAATAATTTTGCAAAATAGATAGTTCAATCTTTATAGAGGTGTTCTGTCACCTCTTAGATTATTTTAACTTGCACTTTGTATTTGATTGAATAATACCCCACCAAATATGACATTACAGTCAGATATGACAGCTGTATTCCCAGCTAATCCTGCTGAGAGAACTGGGAACAGAAGGTGTGACAGGGGTGTACTGAGTCACAGTTTCATGCTACAGACTTTTCTAGCTTTCTGCAGCTCTTCTCCACAGGATAATTAAGTAAAACAGGTACTTTGTTTGTAGAAAATGGTATAGTTCATTAACCACATTAATTTGTACCATTTGAATCTTTTCTGCCTTAGATTAAAGGCCACTTGAGTAAAAAACATTTAAAGCAAGCAGACAGCCTCTGGCAACCCAAAAGTGCAAAGTATAAGACTACACTAAAATATACAAATAACACAAAACCTTGCAAACTCCAATATTAAAATAATTGATATGTATATTTATTAGAGGACTATTTTTAATGCAGTATTGTGTGAAAGACTTTTTGCACTGATTAACTGGCCTTTGGTTTAGCATCTATATAAAACCTGCTATTCCAACAGCATTGAGAAAGCCAGTTCTGGAGTGTTCTGAATTTTGTTGGTGCAAGGAAACTCATATCACTCAGGGTAAATAAAGCAAAAAAAGCAATGGTGCAGAACAAAAATATTGATTCACTCTGTTCTAACATCAGTAATTAAAATGTTATTTCTTGGTTCTCAGGTAATTTACACTAAAATGATTGGCATATAACAGCAATAATGTTACATAAAATACAATAAACCACACAAAACTCTTTCTAGGTCCATTTAGATAACTAGTTCTACAGCAGATATTCCATGCAAAAAGACACAGGAAGACCCTTATCTGAACCATCTGATAATTTTATCTTCAGTGAAATTCTCCCCCTCTTGAATATTAATAAGTGTATTTTCCTATAATCTTTCCTTCCATAAGTCAGTGCACTCAAGCAGAATTTTATGAGCAATCCTTTACTGACTGAATAATTTTTCTCTGAAAATTTGTTTGATGAAGGTAAAATACTTATATAACTTATGAATCCAAATAAGTTTTGTACTTTTAAGATATTTTTCTTTAGATGAGTTATAACAATTCCTTTTGAAATACAACTGTTGGCTGTAAACCTGAGGAATGTATTTAATTTTGAATTTATTTAATTTAGTAATTTAATTTAATATTTAATTTCCCCCCCTCTTTTATTGTAAGAGAAACAAGCAGTATGTAGACCATTCTGAAAAACTCTGAACAAAATGAATATATTGTTTTGGTTTTTTTTTTTTGTAAAAATTTCATTCTATTGGGATACTTGGTGAGTTGTTTTTTTTTTCGTTATTATTGCTGTTTGATTTTTTTTTGTGTGTGTTGGCTTTTGTTTCCAAAAACTGAACATCTGAATTTAATTTCTACTCTGGTTCTTGGCAACATTTCTTTTTGCTTTACAATTAAAATGCTGCATAGCTACCAAAGAATAAAATACCAAATTTAAAAATACACTCAACATGTAAATAGTCTTTTAAATATTTCTGCTATATCTTTAGATTCACTTTATAACACCCAAGCCCTAATAATAGCCCAACTTTCTGTTCTATTTGATGAAAAAATCTTTAAACTAGTCTATATGATAGAATTAAATTTATCATTATTCTCAGTAACAATGATGATTATACAGTTCTTTTCATATTTCATTTTTAAAACTAATTATCTTAATGATGAGAATAATGATGAGAGAGTTTTTACTTTAATAAAAGCACAGAAGTATCCCTTACATATTCATCCACTCTAGAGATGCTGTTGTGTGGAAATACTCCAAATTAAAGACTCAGAGATGTATTCAGTCCAAGATAAGAGAAATATTGATAGTCACAGCACTGTATGAGGACTAAAAAGAAGAAAAAAAAGCCAACCCCTGTCTATTCTAGGCTTATTACTTCTACAAAAATCTTTTGAAAGAAATACAAAGCCATCAGACATGATTTTCTGTCAGGAATCCAAGTTGACAGACCATTACACAATGCTGTTGTGAACCTGCAAGATAAAGCAATCTTGAAAAGTCAGTGTGACCCATCAGGTTTTCCTCATGGAACATTTTAACAAACAAATTTTTCATACCAGCAGTGCACAATTATGTAATTGCACAGCTGCATTCACCCTGACAGACCCCAAGAGTAAAAACAGTGGGCCAAATTTCAGAGAAGCTGGGACTGAAGAGTTATCCTGGTCCCTCTCCTCTTTAAGACTGGTAACAGACTATGTCTTCACTGTTTAAGATTTCTGGAAACTGTTGAAGTTCCATGGCCTCAAAACCTGGTAATTAAAGAAATTTGTTGCTGTTGCAGGATGGTACACAAGATATCAGGAGGACTTTCAAATGTAAGACAAAAAAAATTCCTTACTGTGGCCAATAACCAAAACAAATATAAGAAATAGGAGTTTGTTTGCTAACAAACAGAAAGGAAAATGGAAAGAGAAAGGAAAAGGGAAAGGGAAAGGGAGTCAGAAGACACATTTTGACTAGAGGTACCAGCTGAAGGCAGTACCAGTTTTGCTGTGATGAAGATTATGAGTTTTCTTTCTGATGAAATTCAGAAAGAGGTCACCAAAGCCATAATTTAGTGCTCCAAAAAGTGAAATTTCTGGAGTTCCTATTTGTTTAAATCTCCAGACAACATCTGGAGATTTAAATCAAACAACTACTTTGACTGTTTTGCTTGGTCAAACTGATCATGGCTATCCTTGTTCACGCATTTCTCCTTCTGACCTTTTTTCCCCCTCTGTTACTGGTGTTTATTCATCTTTCCACACAGAATGTTGGCTACCAAGAAACACTGTCTGGACCCTAGAACAGTGATCATTGCAACATCAAACTAGTAAACATTTGTGTTTAGATCTTAGCTGTAGAGATTAGTCAGAAATAGATGAGATGAACAGAAAATTTTCTTTGCTGTGCATTGTGCCTGGGCATAAGGGAAATAAAATATTTTATTAAATATTCATTAATTCTACGTCTACTGTTCTATATATTTATTAGTTTGTACCTTTGCAAGTATAATTATTTTATACAAATTCACAGAAAAAACAGTACTTTTTTTACTAGGCTTTCCATATCCAATCCCTATTAATCTGAATGATGTACCTGGGTCAACCAGATTTTGAACAATTTTTTTTTTTTTACGGTTACATGAATCCCTAAAACACATGGGTGCATTTTTTTTGCAGCAGTAAATTTCTTCAGGGTTGGATTTGGGAGTCATCAGCAAGTAATTAATGATCATTCAGGAAAAGCTGCTAGTTCAGGTAGGAGGAGTGCTGTCAAGTGTCAAAGCATTCACATTT
Organism: Petroica traversi; assembly: GCA_025920805.1. Lineage (NCBI taxonomy): Eukaryota > Metazoa > Chordata > Aves > Passeriformes > Petroicidae > Petroica > Petroica traversi. The sequence continues at coordinate 21,417,744 of JAHLSL010000015.1, read as the reverse complement.
TGAAAGCTTCAATTAAGATAATTTTTTAAATCTATTGTTAGCGGGATAAAGTTCATAAGTTTTCCTGCTGCTGATAACTCCAGGTGTCACCTCCAGCAATTCCTTTATTCAACAGATACAATTACCTTTCAAATACTAAGGGTTCATTTTTCTTTAGAACTGCCACTAATTATAAAGAATTGAAATCACTTCTGCAACCAAACTGCTAAAAGCCATACTTTTTCTCTATCCTGCTCTTTAAGAGAGAAGAATTCAAACAAAATGTAAAACGGGTATTAATCCCAAAATATATATTGAATGGCATTGTATTTAATATATTCAAGGGACATGTTATCCTTCCACCCACCTCAAAAAAATAAAATCAATGAATATTGAAAGCAATTCTAGTCTTATTTCATAACAGCCTAACATATCAGTTTGTTCCCTCAAAGGTAATCAAAAGCTAAATTCTCAACCACTTGACTTGGTAGAAGTAGTTGAAAACACTTCTGCCCCCAGGGGTAGGCAGGAACTTTTTCCATTGCTGGGGAAAATCAGGAAAGGAAAGGGAAATGAGCCCTCCCGAGCTATGCGGCTCAGCCCACACCAATTGAAGCAAAGGCACTGACATGGCTGTGATGGCTGCAGCTGGGAGGGCAAAACACCAGCCCTAAGGATACTTGCTTTGGATGGATGGCAGTCCCCAGCAAGGGAGTACCATAGCAGGGCAGGGGATGGGGCCAGGGGTCTCAGAAAATCTTCAGCTGAGACTGTGTCCAGGTTATTGCAAGTTTCTGAACTGAACCATAACATATATTTGGAGTATTTAACTGATATTTATGCAGCATATTTTAATTCTGCTGTTGTGCCCACAAAATCTATCAACTATCAACAAACCTTACAACTATCAACAAACCAAACCTTTTCGTAAATACCTGGGAAAACGAAAGGTTATTTCTGCACAAATACTCTCCATATCCAATGCAGGAACTACTTGGCATTTTCAAAGAATATCTATCTGCTGGAAAGACTGTAAAGGCTTCTACTGTATAGAATTAAAAAAAATAAAATTAACCTTTCAAATCTATTACTTTTAAACTAAATATAGAACAACATCGGTTTACTTGTTTCTTTTTAACCTCACACACTTTCCTGGTACAAAGAGTTTTTTTTGGCACTCAAGCAAGCTCAAACTCTTTCTCAAAGTGGACTGGCATAATGCCTCTGTGGGAGGCCATGAGTGTTACAAGTCTTTACATCCCACTCTAAGTGGAGAAGCTAAAGCATCACACAAAGCTTCTGTAAATGCCTATTTCAGGCAATAATACTGATGTTGCCTTTCATTGCAGTACTTTTATGTCTACATGTGTGCTATCACACCTTTGGTCATTTTACATCCAAGAGCTGATTTTTATTTTCTTCACTCGTGACATTTCAGGCTGAACAAACCTCAGGACTTTCAAATTGACCCTTTTATGGCAACAGCTCTGCCGTCAATACGGCTGCACACTGGCATTCAGAGTAAGAGCATGGACTGATATAAACTTTAAATACCAAAGTATCTTTGATACACCTCAGGGCACAGCAATGATTTCCTCTGAGTTTTCTTTTGTTTACTTTGTAATGTCAATTTGAAATTGTATTCAGTTGTATTCATTTTATTCAGCTGTGCTAGGGAAGACTTCACTCACATTCCATAAACCATGACAAATATTCTAAAATACTCAAATAAGGGACAAGCATAAGTGAAACATTTTTCTAGAATGGCCTGGTTTGTTGATGTTTCTCAGCTGTGTCTGAAAATGCAATTGCTATAAAAAGTAACAATTGAAAAATGAAGATCTTGCTGCTATAAAATTACTATTTTTTTCAATTTCATCTGAGTTTGAATTTTACTGATTTCTCTTTCCTGTGATCAGAGTGTGACTGGAAACATACCACTGATCTGATTTTGTCATACACATACTAAATAGAAACCTACTTTAAAAGTAGGAATTTAAGTAAAATCAGACAGACTTGTGTTTGATCACACTAAATTCAGCCTTATCTGTGCTACTCCTGCTTATCTCAGCAGGAGTTCTGCAGGGAAATGCTACTTATCCACAGAAATACTTACAGAATTAAAGAGCAGAATAACTACTGCCGAGATGCTACGTGGCATAAGACAGCAAAGTCAGAATGCCTGAAGCCACTGTGTAAGACTTAGCCAGAGACTCCTGCTTTCTTCTCTCTAGTTCCACTGATTTAAAAATAGCAGCTATTGACAGAAATGAAGTCAGGGGCTGCATTTTGTTGCAGTGACCAGCTAGAAAATTCCTCTGGCCACATGTGCATCTTTGCAGACACCGTGGGATTTTAGACAGGTAGAAACAGGTGAGACTTTATACAGAAGATTGAGCATCTCAGACACAAATAAAGAACACAAGATTTGAAGAGAAAGGAATCCAGGATCATATTAGATCATCTGGTTCAAATACAATCCTCAGTTGTTTCAGGCAGTATTTAATTTATAAAATATATTTGTTCCATTTCTCCATTTGCTGTTTCTATTGAGAAGCTGATATAGAACTTGTTAACTACTTAACGACTTTTCTCCTAAATTGTATTCTAAATTTATCCGTGGCTAGCTAGCACCTAAGTTTGGGTCTTTGTTGCTATTTTCTGCAGCAACACTTGCCTTCAAATATTCTCCCTTCTCAGAATTATTTTCCCTTTTGCCTGTGTTCTTAGAAATTATATTCTCAGCCTTTTCTGTTAGACACTATGAAGTTATTCTGGATTTTTTCATATACAAATCTATTTTCTTCACCTTCACAGTAGCACTTATTTTCAACCCTTCTGTGCTATCTGTTGCATGAGCAGTTTTGTGCTCCAACATTCAACAAGTCATCTCAAAAATGATGACATGACACCTGACAACACAATGAGCATTTTTCACATTACAATACAATGAGACAATGAGTGACAATATGATGTATTAGATCTTTAAGAAAACATCTAAAAGAATGTGCATACAGAGTGTTCATATAAAGCAATCTTTCAAATTACTTAGATAAAATATAATGAGCTACATGGAAGTCTTCCATGTGATGCTTAGAGATATTATTCTTGTATTCTTCCTTAGCTAACTGGCATTTTTAAGACATCTTTAAATTTTCAGCCTGTTCTGAGTTTCTAAGCCTCTTTTTCTCTCCAGGTCATGCAGGCATATATGTCCCATTCTTAGAAATGGGCAAAATGCAAGAGATTTCAACAAAATCATTAATATCAAACTTGTAGTGCCACAAAAATAAAACATATCTCCAGCACAAAGATGGCTTGAGTTATCATGATCAGGCAATGGATATAAAATCAACTCCTCCTATTCTTAGAACTTCCATGAGTATTACTGCTTCTTGTAAAATAAAAAGGTAATTTTCATTTTTTTCCTAAGGACCCCAAAGAACTCTTTGGAAGAAGGAACATTACCATATGCCTTTCTGTGGCTGATCTCCCTCCCAGATGCAGTCAAAGGATGGGAGAGACACTTGTGCAACACAAACACTTTTTACAGATCTTACTGCACAACAGGGTCCAGGGTTATTTCGACTTATTCACAGTGGTAAAATAAGTCCAGTGCTTCAGTGCACCAGGTTTCCAGAGCCAGCAAATTTGCAGAGATTTAAAAGCAACAATACTTGTTCAATTTCTGAAAGAAGGTGGTAAAAAAGGCTGCTTCAAAACCAAGTATTTCATTAGAAGAGTCCACCTCTTCCCATCCTTCCATTTAGGTTAAGACAGGCACCATAACTAACCTCCCACACCATGGTTTCCTGTCCCTTCTGTGCAGCAATGCCTTCTCTGCTTACCAAAACTGGATAGAAAGGGTTACACTTAAACAGAATACACTATTAAGGAAGAAATAGCAATAAACCACTTTGTGCAAAGATAATGCATGAAAATGCTTTATGTCAGGTTTCCAAGTTCTCAAAGTCCAGGTTTTTGACTGTCTTTTTGTTACACTTATTTTCACTAGGAAGGTTATCTGGAAGTTCATGCCAATGTTTCTGTGGGCCCCAATTAATCAGTTGATCAGTTTTTTTCTCCAGGTGTTCCACTATCTGACACATCTCAGCAGGTGGCAGAAAAGCCATTCTCTGGTTCAGAGGGTGAGCATTTAATTGTTTCATGTGAGTCAGAAAAACTTCAAAACCAAAACCTGCAAACCCCTCATCCAAAAATGCATGACAGACTCACTGACAAGTGGGGTCAGCGTCCCTGTAGACAAATCAGGAAACTGAATGGAACATGTTCTATGTCAGTTTTTGGGGTTTGTTTGTTTGTTTTTAAACTATTTGGCTGGTGGGCAGAAGGGGATATTCTGCAGCAGATTTTCTGAAACTACAGTGCACATTTTTCAATTCTCCCAGAAAAATCAAAAATCTCTTGCTGGCAGAGCAACTCTTACAAAGGCACAATGGGTGAATGGGGAATTCAAGAAAATAGATTAAAATAAGCACAACCTTCCTTTTTTTTTCTGCTTAAGTCAGGTTTTAGACCATCTTTCCTTAAAGAGATGGATTATGCAGGCCCAGTTGAATATAAGTGTTCAGCATATGAAGAGGCAGTCACACAGGTTTAACTGAGAAAGTGGGAATAAATCTTAGCTTTCCTTTTCTATTAAATATTAACTAAGGCAAAGCCAAAGAAAGAAGACATTTCACATTTACCTAAACCTGTCTATCACTATCCAAATTTCCAAGAAGCTGCACATTATTTAACCATTCTGTGAAGGCATTGCAAATCAATGCATTTGCTCATAATGCATAACCTGAACAGCAGAAATGCTCTCTGAAGATCCTGAAAATGTTCTTTTACGTTTTTACCTTGATTTGTTTCCTCAGCTGATTTTCAGCTTTTTACTTTTTGTCTCCTGAGGAGTCAGAACCAATTCCCTCAGTTTTTTCTATTTACTTTCTCCTGGATGACAATTCTCCATTTGAATTTTATCCTATATTTATTTCAGGTCCAGAAAATATCTTAACTTGCGCAGAATTAATCAAATAGGCACAATGAAGCAACTGTCTGGACCAGCATGGCTTCCTAATTTATAGAACAATGAATGATTTTTAAAGTATAATTTCTTTCAGATCACAAATTGACTGTATCAAGCACAAGGGCCCTTTTAACTTTTAGAAAGTGAAAGCTTTCTGCTGTTTGTCTTTTGACAAAAATGATGGCCTACCAAACCACACACATGCCTGAACATACTTGTTGCTAGCATTACTTTTTCAGTCCTCAAAAATATCTGCAAGATAAAAGTCAACTTCAGAAAAATGAAACAAATAACCCCCCTCCACGGTTTATGGTAAAAGCTGATCCTCACTGCAAAGGAGCAGATGGGACTCATGCATATGCTACCAGAAAATGATTTACACACCATCTAAGCTATCAAGAATGTATTAGATGTTGTAACAAGAGAGAAAATATTGTACTTTTAAAGTCAATTTTATGCCCTAGAAAGTTAAAGCAGTATTTTTATAAACTCAGTTTCTCATGTTATTTGTTGTCTTTAGATAGGGTAATTTTTCCAAGTACCAATAGTTCAATGAACATAAACTAAACTCATCCTAGCTTAAGACTTGTAACTGTGAAATCATTACAAACTATGCGTTTCTAGTGTAACTACAGAAGGAATGAGGACTCTGAGGATTGGTTGACAATAATCCCTGTTTGACCAATAAAAATGAAGAGCAAAACTTCTTCAAAAGGTTAAAAGTATAAAAAATATGCACCTTTATAACAAAGATTATATCTAAATTTTCTTGGGGAGAACCCCTTTTACTACCAGAAAGGTGGGAAAGTTATTCCTGAACTCCAGTCTTGTCTCATTAAACCATCACAGTGCTACAAAAGAATACTAGAGTGTGAAATTTTCCTGCTATATGGGTGTCATAAAATATCACTGAGAAGGTGGCTAAAAAAATAGCTGTTCATTCCTGACAAATCTCTGTGGATAAAGTAAAAGTTTATAAGATCACAAGAAAGTTGAAAAGGAGGAAGAGGATCACTTGCTTGTTTCTGCAAGACCTAGAGGGTATCACACAAAGAATAGCAAATGATGTGTGGATAAAAGGTGGCAGACATAGTTTTCTTTGACAAAAAAAAAATGCTAACATTTTGCTGTTTTAGACAGAGAATTAACAAATCCATGGAAGACTATGAAAGTGTTAGAAGCTATGCCTCAGAGTGACCCTAAGCTGGAAAAAAATGTGCACTGGTTCTCAAAAAGTGTCTCACCTACTTGCCCTGTTTTTATTTTGCTCTGGACACTTCCCTACAACCACTGCAATGGAGAAAAACTGAAGTACAAATGATTCAGTTTTGATCTTTATGTAGTAATTAAGAACTCAATATCCTTGGTAGCCTGCTCGACTACCTAGAAGCAAAAAGCTTTTCCTTTCTTGTTTCAACCCCTGCATTCTGTCTCTCAAGCACATCACCACACAGCAGCAGGAGATTGGCTCTGCCACTGCAACCCCCTTTTCATGGGCAGTGGCACTGCTCTTAGCTCCCCAAAGCTGTCTCTTCTCAGGCTGAATGAGTCCAGTTCACCCAGTCCCTTCTCACAAGGGATGTCTTTCATGTACAAGGAAAGAGTAATTGCACTCAGTTATTGAGTTGTGCCTTGAGATACAAAAAGCAATGGATGCAAAGTGGACTTCTTGGTAATATTTTCTTTGTTCAGAAAAAATTATATATGCTCTCTTCCCATTCAATCATCTTAAAACATTGCTAAGTGCTAACACAGAAGTTGCCAAGCTAAAAGGTAGTAAAGTATTTCAGATCTCCTAAGCCACTTTAAAGAGAACACAGAAGGTTCACTGAAAATAAATCTGTCCCCATCAAAGTCAGCTAAAATATTGCTATTGATTTGCAGAGTTATCAGAATATGATTCGTCACAGCTTTTTCTCAGCAGCTGAAGAGTCAATTACCAAGATTTTCATTAAAAACAATGCAATGTTAAGTGCTACTGAGATATTCCCACTATTTTCTGATATGACAACTGTTTGAACATGCACAGGAAAGGTGGAGAGGCCAACTGGGTAGCTACTGGTACACTATTAATGTTCTCTAAGAGCACAATGAAAACACAGCAGAAGATTTAATTTTAAAGCATTGCTATAGAAAACAAGCAATGTCTAACAAAAGCTCTTTGTCCAGAATCTGCAGACACTTTGCTCCAAATAGATTGCAAAGTACAACATAAGTCCTGAATAACATCAGTAAAGGGAAAGAAGGTAAATGAAGAAAAATGAAGAATGGGAGGTGAAGGAGAAAAGTAGAGGGTTAATCTTCATATGCTGAAAATATAACATGTAAGAACATATTGATCTGCAAGTTCTAAAAATTTCTGTCTGTAATAGGGAAAAAACTTCAGTTGATTTCAACAGCGATTTTTAAAAACCCCAATGGTAGATGTTGCAAGTAGCTGCATTTAAACTCTTTGAGTCACATAAAACACATGAAAGAAAGTTTTAAAGAAGTCTTAAGTCAACATTTGACATTCCTAAGGTATTTAAAATTCAAGAATAATTCTATTCCACAGAATTATTTAACATCCCACCCCATCTCAGTCTAAGAAACATGTCAGCAGAACAGTGGACTTAACTGAACCTGAGATTTGTCCTTACAGAAGGACAAAGGGATTGCTATTTTTTTTCAGTATTTTCACAGTATTTTGCACAGAAATAAGTGACAAACTCTTTTCCCAGAAACAATGGGAAAGGAAATATATTGGTCTTCTCCCCATTTTTCTCTAAAGCAGTATATATTTTCCTCAGCTTTTCAAAAGAGGATCCACAGAATTACAGCAGTATTTCATTAGAGTCACATCAAACACCAGCAACTCTTTATTTCCCCAAATAAACCACAATCAATCAACTAGACCACTTCAGTGGTGAAGATGTATAAACAGCTGATTAATGTTTAATGCCAAACTCCTTACAAAGAAAAAGAGGCACTAAATAGTGCTTTAAAAAACCTCCAGAAACTCAAGGGAACAAAAGTCTTACTTTCTGGTTTACTGCCAAAATGAAGTTCTATACAAGCAATTTGCTAACATAACACTAGTGCAAAAATGCCTGACTTTAGATGTACAAAGAAACATGAAAAAATATATATAGACTTACCTGGTCCAATGCAGAATGATGCAATGATTGCAAGGATGCAAAATATACTGAGGTAAGGAAGCCAATGCACAGTGTTCTGGGTAGATAAAAGACATTATTTTAAGCATATTGTACATATTACAAATATTTTTAAAAACTCACAGATAAGAGATACTGTTTTCCATGATTCTTGATCTATTTCAGAATTTAGTCTGGGGTTACTTTAGAAAATCACAGTATTTCTGTAGGACCTTATCAGATTATTTGTATTCAAAGGCCTTGGTCTGGGTGAAATCCCTGTAGAGAAAAGGCTTGACAAGCTCATGTACCACAGAGTCAGAACTCTAAAAATTCACAACTTCTTGTACTGAAGTTTAAGCCAGCCTGGAACACTGAATGCATTCAGTGCCTGCGTCATCATCAGATATTTCAGTCACGTTTAAAAAGAACATCTAGGATAGCTCACAGAGCTTCAGAGTTTACCAGTCAAAGGTTTGGCTGAAGGCTACACACAACAGGCTGACATCTGGTAGGAGAACCAGGTATCTGAACCTTGACAAATCATGGGAAAGCCACAGTCCGGAATTTTCAGCTGTAATGTGATTTTGCAGACAAGTAAGGCCATGTGTGCTGCCTTTCTTCAACTTCTAAGTAGATTTTTTTCTATTCAGACCTTTATATGTCAGGAACTTGAAATATGAACAGCAATTCCTATGAAGTTTGTAGAACACTATTTTTTCATAATCTATGTGAATTCTTGATTCTAATACTAATAAATGAGAAAAAAACATGGATGCCCATTTCTTTCTCTCTCCATCAGGTGGGATTTTCCCTCAGCAAAGTGTGAATGAAATTTTTATTAGAATTTTACTATTTTTGAAAAGTTTGACATGCTTGAAAATGTACTATTACCACCTTGAGTGGCACTGTAAAAATATTCTTGCTAAAGAAAGTAATTATTTTTCTCAGTATTAAGGAAGGAAATGCACCCATTTTCTGATGCTTTTTCTCTTCTACTCTGGGTTACTCCTAGTTATGTGGAAACCGTGGTCTCCTGGACATTAACATTAACCAAAAGGTTTGTAGATTTACCAAAATTACACAATCTGGGGTTCTTGTTTGGAAGCAAATCCAAGGTCTCTGAGAAAGAAAAGGTGCAAATATAGAGTAGATATGAATTCCTCTGAGATTAAGCCTGTTTTTACCCTGGTCCTTTGTTCAAAGCAAATCTCTAATACTTAACACATTGAGACCCTTTTGAAAGGAGGCAAAACGGAAAGGCATTCAGACTTCAGGGATTTAAAATAGCTGAAGGTCCTCACACACCCAACTTGACTTTAAAAGGTCTGGAAGGGAATTTTTCACTAGACATTCAAAACATTCAATAACATCTCTCCTCAGGGGAGAGCTGCCTTGCAGCTGTCCTGGCAGGTGTGTGAAGTAAAGCTTGATTGTGCTGCACATACAGGTAAATCAAATAAAACTGCAATGGTGTGGCACAGACCTGCCAGTCAACCTGACTTAATGACTCCCGTCAAACAAGAAACAAGATTTGGAAGTCAGATTAATGGCACCACACAGGAATCAAAACCAGCAGGAAAACACCTTAATGAAACACCACCCAAACCCATGCGATTGTAAATGTCAGTTTTACTACTCTAAAGTCCTTAGGAACATAAACAAACCATGTTGTTACATAGATGGAAGCCAAACAAGGAGAATTACTCAGGACCAGACTTTAAACTGGTTTAATAAATCCTTCTCTGATAATTTGAAACACTGGGGAATTGAGTTGTAATAACATCTGACAACTTAGAACCACATAATCATAGAAACATATAGATTGAAAGAAACCTTTAAAGCTCATCTTGTTCCAATCCCCTGCAATGAGCAGAGACATCTTCAACTAGGTCAGGTTTGTTCAGGACCCTGTCCAACCTAGTCTTGAATGTTGAGATATAAAGCATGAAAGAAATCTCAGAGAGAGCGAATTACAAACAAAGATACACCCACAGAATACAGGTAAAATTGTCTTCATAATGGTTATGATATGCATAAATCTTTGAATTGAAGAGTCTGAATGTGATAAAGTCCCTATAGCCTTTTAATGCAAAAGCTTTGAAGCAAATAGATTCACAAATTATTATAAGAGACCTTTCACTCCTTATGCCAAACTGATTAAAAGGATTGAGTTATGTAGGAATGTTGAGACAAACCAGTACCAAGCATGTTTAAAATAGGTAAAAGAGAGAGTAAAAATCGGTAGGGACCTGCCCCTAGTGTTACCTGTAAAGTCAGGGAGGTGGTGAGCACTGCAAAGAAGACAACCATCAGCCCAAAGCCTCCAATGAGGAGAGATCTGCGTCCCAGCCGCTCAATAACTAAGCTCTGGAAAACAAAAAGTGGCATTTGACTTGCTTGAGAAAGCACTGAAGACCTTGGACCATGAAATATTTTGTCCTGGTAAATATGAATATCAAAACTAAAACCATGAGGGTTGATTTTACACTAATCATAAGCTATGACTTCATAGTTCATAATTGGGCACACAATTATGTTTACAAAATTTAATGTGTTTGATAAAACAAGTCAGTGTGGTATCCTTGTCTGAGACCACTGAAAAAATTGTACTTTGGTTGAATGGCTTAAAAATATGCTCTAAATTTTCTACGACAATGTTTTTACAATAAGTAATTTTTAAATGTCAGTATGCTGAAGTGAATTATAGTCTCTTGCTTTTGCATTTTGACTTTTTCTTAATTTCAAATTTCTCTGAATTTAAGCTTAAAATTTTTAAAATTTGAGATTTAAATATTTTAGCATAAATTATATATAAATTAAACACAAATTTATTTTAAATTTTTTTTCTCAAACAAAAAAGAAATTTATATGTAGTTTTGGATTATTAGGGTAAATAGAATATCCAAACAAAAGAAATCCATGCATCAGGGAACTTTGCTCAGACAAGTGATTGTAACACTCATACTTGTGCAGTTACACCCATTTTGAATTTATATTTAACATCTGCATGTAAATCACAAAATCTGAATACTTATCTGTTAGAGAAAAACACAATGAAGAATTTCTTAAAAAGCTGTAACATGAAACTCTTTGCTAGTCTGACTCATTAAAATAGGCTAATACATATTTTGTCATAACAGCCAATGTACTTTTCATGTTGGTAACTACTAAAATTACTGTTTACAGTTGACTTTCTTATGAGAAAAATAAAAGAATTTTGTGAATATTGAAATGTGCCACTACAAATAAGTTAAATTCAGAATCAAACAACTGTTTGCCATATTGTTATTTACTGGAGACTGAATGCCATCTTCTGCACATCTTCTGAGGAAAAGATAAAATGGGCAACTAAAATGAAATCTGGAGTAATACCCTTAACTCTGGGAGACAACACACAACATTCCACTGTGAGCATCTAGAAGAAATTGGTTAAAGCAAAGTACAGAGATACCCAGGGATGAAATGCCTTGAGGGGCAAGTGCTTTTCCCTCAATAGATTTTAGGACAGGCTTATCTGTTGTTGTTGTTGCCCCCTGAGCTGAACTTCCCACCAGAGAGCTGCACTGTGATGCTGCAGATCACCCAAAGCAGTTCTGGGGCAAGATTTTGCATTCCTTATTTCTTTAAATAGTGAAATATATTAACTTGGACCATTTTCACAGCTTCCATAATGGAATTATGGAATTTAAAAAAGACCCGCACTGATATTAATAAGATCTCATAAGGTCCAAATGTTTCAAAACGGCTGCTTCACTGTCAAAACCTCTACAAGATGGCAGGTATTTTCCATTATGATTAATGATTCCATCTTGCAAACACACTTGACCACAGACACTGGCCGAGACAACTTTGAGGGCTGAAAAAATTTTGAATAGGTCTGTAAGAGCCGTTTTCTGCAGCTTCTGCAAGAACCTTCTGCAACGGATGTTTTGCAAGTAATTTGGCATGAATTATATGCTCAGCAATAAATGCTGCACATCTAATTTGAAACACTGTGCAATTTATCTTTTTTCTTTTCAATGCTGGATTGGTGGTCATGATCAAGCAATCTTGATGTTACACAGCTTAAGGATTTGGTACTAAAACAGCATAAAGGATGATGCTTCTCTTAGAAGGAAAAAGCCTTTCATACAAAGCATGGGAAAATGTGATATACAGTTTTCATTTGTAAAACTCAAAGCAAAACAAATTCCAGTAAGGAAGGACAGTTTGGACGAGGTCTTCCATAACAGCAAGTTTCCCTGGTGAATGCAATGCTGGTTTTGAGGCTTTAAACAGAAAACAACTTAATATTTTATGATTATACAAATCCCAAACTTGTTAACTTGCAAAACCCACTAAGATGCTTATGACTCATATGTGGAAGATGATTCACCAGTTTTCAAGTATTTATAGTTCTGAAAGCTCCACTGCTATCCACTGGTAACTGTTACCTATTGAAGACCTACAGCAAGTCAAAATATACTGTACTGTAGAATAAATGGAATAACAAGAAATGCAGTATATGCTCAAGTACAGACAACAGTTTTCTATGATAACACCTGAGTTATGTGTCAATCTGTGTAGGCTGATACTTGTTTATGTGTGATCATAAACATGCATTTGTAGAAACCTATACCCAGTCATGATGATTAACACAACTGAAATTACTGGAAATGTGTAAAAAATACTGAAACCACAATTCTCTCAACACAAATGTTTGGTGATAAAAAGGCAACTGATATACAAACTGCATTAACAGTTCACACAATTTTCTTTTGCCTGTCAGGAAACTCTTTGAATAAAGTTAAAGAAGCAAATGTCATTCTTTCCACTTGAGTCAGCTGCAGATACCAGTGCTGACATAATGAAAGCAGAGTGCATTAAAATAAATCAGACAAGCTTCTCTGGATGAAATGAATGTGCAAAGAAGTCCTACAGTCCAAACAGGAGGTCACTGAATAGTATTCCATACTCATACATTGGTCCTAAATTATACTAAGCAAACCCTATCAGGTTTTCTTGCTGTCTCAGCTCTGTGAAAAATTTGCTCTGTAAGTTAATGTCGAGGATAGCCACACTTTCTTTCTCATGTATTTTGGATAAAGGTCTGAGCAAGACTCTGTGACTAGATTCAGACTTAACATGGCAAGTTAACACTGTATTATTTCCATTTTAAATATCAGGATCAAAATGGATAACCTCATTTATATCACTTTATGACACAATATGTAGTATCATGTGCCCAGGAAAAGGAAAGGAACAGCAGACTGAGAATTATAAATTATTAATTAATATTTCGATCATATATTATTTATTTTAAAACAAACAAAAGATAAGGTATTATTGTATTTAAGTAACTAAATTGGAATTTAGAGGCCTAGCATCCACTTTCACCACATAAGCACAAGCCTTAAATAAATCTCTGCCTGCAAGGCTCTCACATCAACTTGCCTGTATCTATATTAAAGCCATGACAGGATAAAATCTTATACAACTTCTGCAGGTACCTGTCTAAAGATTACTCTCAGTAAAAAATGGAACTGATTGCTAAATTTCTAAGCTCAGTCTGAAGTATTTTGCAATAAGTCATCCTTAATCAGCTTCACTCAGTAGTGAAATTCTCTATTCACCAAAGATGGTCTCCATACCTGATGCCTGCCAGACCAGCAGGACAGAGATGTAGCCCATGCAAAGACTTATCTTAGCCAGACATTTTTGCCTCCAACACATATAGTCCTCATCTATTCAAAAGTCCATGTGATTTAAAACAGTTAAAAAAGGAATCATGTCTTTACCTAAAAGCAATCCTGCTGATCACTTGTTGGTTAAGGCACTGTGCATTAACACAGTCCCACTCTGCAGTCCACCCTGCAGCGAAAATATGCCCAAATGCCTCTGGCTGCTGACAAATACCATTATCTGAGATGCTGCTTGTCCATTCTCTTTTCTACTGCTGTCTCTGTCTGGGCTATTACAGACCAAGATATTACCAAGATATTGTAATCCTCGAGCAACAGCTTGTCAGGGTGAGAGGAAAATGCTCTGTTTGCCCCATTCTTGCCCTCTCCACTTACATCCTACTGGGAATCATGTGTAGGTGAAGGCTGATTCTGACTTAGTGTAAACAATGTCACATGGGACTGCATTAAAAGTCTTATTAAAAATCAGATTCTAAGATAATTTCCTAGGAACTCACAAGATTCTAGTATTTGTCTCCCCATTTTTTTTCACTTGCTAAGTCTGGCTGTTACAGGAACATATTTCTATCTCTTCTGACCATAGTGGAGGCAGGATTTCAGTGGAGATATCTCCTGTGGAAACCGTGGAGGAAATGTTTTGGAGATGAGAACAACTATGAAAGTGTCTGGAATACCCTTGATTTAAAAAGTGCTGAGCCATGATCAGGGAATCTTTCCTTCTATGTTGAGATCTAAAAACAGTAAAAGAGACACAAAACAAGTCAAAGAGCTCTTTCTCATGAGATCCTGAAGCAGATTAAAATCATCTCAGTAAAGAAGGCTGGCTCCCCTGAATTCTGTGTGATATTGCAAAGGATTTCCTACATTCTTTTATGGTCTAGCACTGCAATGTATTTTAACTCATTCCAGGCTTCACACAGCTTGTCTTTGTCACAGGCTTTTAGTAACACCTTCATGCTTCATCCAGTGGGAAATACTTAGGGCACAGTCTTCTCAATATAGTCACTAGACTCTTTCTGTGAACACTATAAGAAAACCAAATGTGATGCCACAGATGGCAAAATTGGATGTGGGATGCTTAATTTGAATAGCATTCCCTTTTATTCTATGCTGGCATCATGGAGGAGGGAAGGAATCTTTTCAGACATTTACTTCTGTCTCCCTTTCCGTTCACTCTGCTGCTGTGCTTAAAAAAAAAGTTACTGAGAAATTGTTCTCTTTGCCCACTAAGAGTTAGACAACAACTAAAATTAACCTGAATTGCTAAAAAATTAGAAAATAGCAACAGTAATCAATCTTACTGAAGAATAACTAAATTTGTAGTATGCCCTTACTTTAGAAGCTATAAATTGTGGTATGCTCTTACTTTAGAAGTTATAGAACAGACTTCTAATAAACACAGGGAATTATTTAAGTATATTCCATCCTGCTTCAAAGAATTGCATCAAGTTAGGTAACTTACTGCTGTAACATGTCTATGAGTGGTAACTCTATACTCCAGTATTTCATTCCAGAGGATACAAAACTTTAGAAATTAATGGGCACCCCACTAAAAAGTAATTGTCTAATCAGTCCTCTAAATTAAATCTGTGTTCAGCACAATGGGTGGAATTCTCTGTCATTAACCAAAACATATACGGAAAGTTTATATTGTTTCTCTAGGGAGAAGCCAGGGCAACAGGGATGCAAGGCTAGAACACATATATTTCATGAAGTAAATTAGGAAGTGTTGGTATAAGCGGGAGTTGCAGCCAAATTATGTGAATGAAAGGAAAATGTTGATGCACCTTTCATCTTTCAATGTCTTGTTTATATGGCTTTTGCTGGAGAGGAAAAGACATGGAGCTGTAAGCAAAGCAAGCTATAAGTGGGATCCGAGGCAATACAGAGCTATAAAAATGATGGGTTTTTAGTTGTCTTTCCTCATGGACCGCATCAAAATTTTTACTATTGTGCAGCTACTCCCAAGAAATGTATTAAAGGGAGATTTCCAAAATTTTTCAGTTTCAGTATTTTATCTTCTAAATATTGCTTTTCCATGAAATACATCTATTTTACTGTTCTCCTTTGGCATTTGTCTCATCAATGGAGGTCATCAATATCCAAGTATTCTACTGAGGCTCAATCTCATGGCCACCTAATTTATGTACAATGATCACAGATGGAACATGATTTCTAGTGGACTTTTACAATTGTTATACTATTCAAGAGGACAGAAACTCTCTAACTGATTACCTCTACTGAAATCCTGGGGTTTATTGCCAGGAAAGTCTGATTCCTGCTAGCAAACACAACATAATAAAAAAGACCTGGAAAATTAAGTTCTCTTCTTGCTTTCTTCTGTTTCTTTCCTGACTAGAACAAAAGTCATGCACCTGGCTTAACATTTAAGGCTGTGAAACAGATTTTTTTTAAAAAATGGCAAAAGGAGACATTGGGAGGGGGTGGGAGTGGGAGGAATCCCTTGTCCTCAGTGCTAGGCATGGACAACCTTGACACAAAATTACTTGACTAAATAAGCTGCAAAACCTTTAACTGAGAAACTAAATAATATTGTTGCTTTAAACAGCAATGAAACATTTATGGAGTTTAGGGAAACAAAATTAAGGCTAAAAAGCAGCTAGTCTTGAACTGAGAAATTGGAAAGGAAAAGAGGTATTGGTACATCAGTTTTTCCAGAGGCACAGCAGGTAGCATTAACAGAAAAAATATGAAAAACCTCCTCTTGAGTACAGAAAGTTACCACACATACCAGGAGCCAAAGCACACTCATCCTCCTCATTATGTGTGAAGAGTGTGCTCTGAATAAGTCCCACAAACTGACAGCACAGAAGGAATTGAAAAAATAACAGACCCTACTTATAGAATGGCTGTAATATCATTAAATCATCCCCCTGTAATTATCATCTGTTTTCACATAACAGAGGTGTAGTTTTCACTTAAATCAGTGGCAGAATTAACAGTATTTTTCCATATATCTTAAACAAACAAGTATATGTGCAGTATCACAAAGAAGAAACTGTAAGAGGTAGGGACTTTTATATTTATCTATTTCTACCTATTAAAATTAATCATAAAATCAAAGTCTCTTTACTTAAAAAAAAAAAAGATTGTTTAGCCAAACCAGATTTGTGGATATTCACAAACATCAGAAGATATTTGTGACCCTGTATAGTCCTTCCTTACGTCCTAGACTATAAAAAACATACTTGATAGCTGGATTTAGGTCACAAGCAGTTACTCTGCCACTGAAAATGAATTTTTTTCCAAGACCATTCTTTGGACATTTAAAAATTCTTACTGTTGCATTCAGTGTTGTTCAAATACAGTTCGTATAGAATATATGAGGGAAAAAAATGAACAAAGAAAGGAGTACTTGCTTGTTTGCAACTTTGCATTGCAAAGTCTTCTTATTTATTGCAGTGCAAACATAAATGTATTTCTTTTAGCAATTAATAGTGTAATCAACTACTAAAACTTGAAAGTTTAGTTTGCTCATTTAGTATATTTTTTTCCTAGTCAGCTTCTCCATATTGAAATAGGAAAGAAAAAACTGGTCATGGATGAGTTTTTCTATTAACATCTTCCTCCACATTCAGAGCAGAGCAAAGGATGTGCTCTGGAGCTCATGTATTAGGAAAGGAGGCCTATTTGTCCTGTCAGGCAGCAGAATTGAACAGCACGTGGGACTCCCTTGTTCTCCAGGCTGGCTTTGCTGTTCCCCCTCCCTGGGTGGCTATTTCTGCCAGCCACACTGGACACACACAGCTGAACTGTGCCTGACTCTTCTCCCAACTCTGCTGCTGCCCAGCAGGCACCCGAGAAGACTCTGAGATGTGAATAAACTGCTGCCAGGTAAGGTTGTTCTACCAGGTGAAATAATTTATGAGTTACCACTTAATACACTCTGGCCCTTGCTGTTTCTGCCTTCTTCCTCTTTATATGTACAAAGCACTGCAGGACGTACCAACTTTTTCTGTTCCTTTTATGGATCTAAAATTAAAGAGCATCTTAAAAAATATTACAGGAAAAGGATTTGGTTTAGGATTAAAATAAGAAATAATACTTTGAATTGCTTTATCAACCATTACACTTAATCAACATACTATTCTTTTTATATTTTAAGCTGTATAAGAAAATAAAATCAAATAATATTAAAATACCAAGCCTGTTAATGGATTTTTATAACCATACTTACAGAAAAAACTGCAGCTAGAGTCTCAACAGCACCAGTACTTAGTGTAACATAAGGGATTGTTTCACGTTTGATCCCAGATTCACTGAAGATGTTGTTTGTGTAGTACCAGATCTGTAGCAGAGACAATAAAATGAGTTATTAATCATTATAGATTGAACTACAATATTTGGTGTTCAGTTCAACCATCTAATTTGCTCAAGGCCAGACTTCTTAAAACTCTGAGCACTCCCAAATCACCGAGGGCCGAACAGGACAACAGATGTAGGGCAAGTGCAAATTCCAGGTGGACTAGGCACAATGTTGCTGTAGTTCCACTTGCAGACCCAGGCAGAATCACAAACATCTTCAACTCAATTTAGCTTAGTTTGCTTTAGGAGTAAAACAAGGAAACTCACTTTAAGCTTGAACAACGGGATACAAATAAGATTCGTGTGGCTTAATAAGCAGGTTCATGTAGCTTTATGAAATACTTCAATAGCAGGTAACACCAGAGGGGAGAACAGGAAGGAGAGGTTGAGAGGCACTGAAGAAGTTGATTGGTTTTGGACAGAAGGCGTGAGGTGTTATTTTTCTTTAAACTTACTGGAGTGTGGACATCTGCAGTAAAGCCATCCCCCGAGTCTCTCTTTATTATCCACAAGAAGAGAAGATACTTTTAACACTAGAGTTGCTTGGGGAAAAGTAAAATGCTGTTTTTAGGATGAAATTAATCCTAAATTAATTAGCCGGATTAGGATTGAAATTAATCCAGCTAGAAGTAGCTGTCACCAGTGGACAGAAACAGAGGTCATATGACTTAGAGGAAGACAATCATGTTTGGTCAGTAAAACCATATCCAGCAGTGACAATATCCAGGCAGAGAATAGTGGCAGCATGCTAGAATAGCAAATCTGATAAACATCAGAGTCCCATTCACGTAAATTGTGTTTGAAAACCATATATTTATGTTGGTCTCAAGGCGACAAGGAAGAAATAGCCAAAGATTTTGGCTGACAAAAGCATACAAGAAGAGGAGACAAAAAGATAATTGATTAATAGAATGAAATGAAAAATGGTTGAAATAACTTATTATCAAAAACCACCGATAATTTATCTATGACAACCAAACTCAAAGCCCTAGATAATGATGGCACTATATATTAAAGTAGCAGTGATATTCTTTTCCCTATGCTCTCCATGACACAAACCCTAACAGGGCAAGCAGTGCTACATAAAAGGCTTGTCTGATGGATGGAATTGTTATGTTTGCATGAGGAAAACCTTGCTGACTGCATATTATGCACTTGCTACATCTGTTTGTCAAGAAACTAACTCAGCAGTTTTGTAGGAAAAAAAAAAAGTAATTCTAAATTCCCAACTAGCTTTTCAGCAAAGTTGCTTGTCCCAGGTCAAAGAAGAAAATCCAACTCATATTACATAAACCCCAAGCAAAATAACACACCAAGGAGTGAAAAATCACCTTATCACCTTACAGATAAAGAGAAACTAACTGAAGACTTATGCCTACTGCTGGCACATCAGCTTTCACCAGAGGAGATGCAGTGACAAGAAATGATAGCAACAAACTTCTCTACATGAAGTAATCTGCCTTCATGTATCACATGCTGACACAGAGCACAGACAAGCAAAACCAAGATCAGTTCCCAATTCTCTCTGAAATATTTATGCCTACTAATAATTTTTGGGGGACCCAGTTCTCTGACAATGTATTCACTTCTCACATACTTACCCAGTATATGGGAACAAAGTAACGCAAAAACTGATACAAATAATTTCTCTCTTCATACGACAAGTTACAAGATTCATTTAGTGCAGTAAATTTAGAAAACATATAATTTAGGCATTTCATCCTTGATATAAGTTTTGTATACCAGCTGGATCTTCTAAAAATTATAGAGATATTGGAGGTATGTACAATTTAAAAGAGAAGAAAGAGGTCAAAGAACCACTAAAGCAGTTAACTCATGAATGAAAGTTGCCAGAATGCAACAACAAGAACATTAGATGTTTCACAAGTGGTTTAACAGAGGAACACGACTGACCACTGATGGTAAGACTGAAAAACTGGCAGAGCAAAACCGGTATGAGATTCACAGACTTATTACTCTCTGTAGCAGCACAAAAATAAATTAGGATAAAACTTAACAAAGTGTACATTTGTCAAACCAAAAAATGAATGTTTTTCAGCCTGTATACAGTTAAGGAGAGAAAAAACATTAGCAAATTTCCTAGGCATACTTACTATGCTAATGATCACTTTTCTGGTTTCACTTATTTTTCTAACATGGTTTGTGTTAGCTAATGATTTCATCACCTAAGAAAGTTAGCTAATGATTAGGCTAAACATTTTTGAATGAAAGAACTGTGGAAAATGGTGCAGAAGGCTCAAAAACCAAATGGGCAAGTGCAGAGACCCAGGCTGTGTGGCACCCTGCAAACTCACCCCTGCCTACGCTGCCTGGTGCTCTCCACACCAGCTGTGAAGTGCACACCATGACAGATCTTTTGCATATTGAAAACATGCATTGTTCCACAGATCCAACCCAGCACAGTTTCTTTGCACCTGAAATATAACCTTAAGAGCAGATCTTGCAGAAGCTTAGGAATCCCATTTGGGAATGGCTCCCTCAGAATATGTTGTATTCCTTGATATGAAAAATTATAAACTTCACCAGTGAAAACTTCACTGTTCTTTAGAACTGAGATAAAATGGTGGAAGAGAAACAAATTTATTATGGCTTTTAAGTATCAGAGTTAACAGAGTTAAATGAGACAAATAGAAAATCACTTATTTATTTCAATGTAGGTCAGGATGTCTGGTATTTTGTCATAATTGAAAGCATTAGCATGATCAGAACTTCACCATGATTTCTGTTCCATGTAGAAACAAACAAATGTACTGTTTTAAGCAAAACCAATTTTTATTTGAAGCAAAATCCTTAAAAAGAAGCAAATGTTCTCAGATACCAGCAGAACGATTACAGAAATCTGCCAGTTGGCAATTTCCCTGGAGAACAACCTGAGATTCTCTCCTGAAGGAATCCCAACATTCCCATATGCCCTGTCCAGATGGTGGTTATGGAAAAGACCAGACTGACTAACAGGGCACTACAGACAAAGCAAATGAGTTAGGAGGAGCCTTCCCTGCCAGCACAACCTGGCTGATGCTGGCTTACACCCAGCAGGTTGGTTCAGATGCACTCAGGCAAACCAAGACCCAGGTTCACCAGTGTCTGTCACACCTGGACCTGTCCTCTCATCTTGGAGCCTCAGGTGACTCGAGCAGCATCAGTCAGGAGAGCCAAGCAAAAGAGACAAGTTTTCAAAGCCTAGTTTCTTAATCAAGTGGTCCAGCTATTTCTCTTGATCTCTCTTTTAATTTTCTTGGCTTTACTATTAACTAAAAATTGTTTAAATAATCCATTTCAGAACACAATTTTTTTGTGAATAATTTTTTTTCATGTTTGGTGATATTGCACGAGAGGAGAAACAAAATAATAATAAAAAAAGGAAGGCTTGAAACAGCCAACACAACACACAGGTTTCCTGACAAATCTAGTTTTTCTGAGGCATATTTTCAAAATATGCCATCCTTTGACCGTTTTAAATAACTCTGGCATCCATTTTGGACTGGACATGTCTGACTACCACCCACATCCTCACTTAAGCCATGAGAGTGTGGCTTTGTTCTGCCATAGAATATTGGACAATTTCTATCAACTACTAGGTACCCTCTAAATCACAAAGCTCTTTCATTTCCTCTGTTTTTTTTTTTCTCAAAAACATATCTACAATGAGGAATAAAATAACCTGCCATTAGCACTGAAATCCTACTATTAGAAGAAAACACCACCTATACAAACATTCTTATAGTTTACTCGACAGGATGAAAAAACTCTTCTAATTCCCTCCTGGTATTTTGTAAAAAGTTTTTAGATACCAGGGTTCCAATTGCATTAGCCTTTTAAATGGTCTTGGACGAATTATTTTTATTTGGAGTCAGAGCTGTAGAGTTAGCTGAGATCAGCCTGAGCTAGTGTTCATAGATACAAAAGCACATAGACTTATTAGCCCTGGGGGGAAAATCTAGCTGGATTTTGCCACAGAGCACAGTAAGAGTTTCCTGCAGCAGTGAGAATATTGCTTTTCATATATATTAGCAAGTTATGCCTTGGACATGTGACAGAAAACCCTTTCCCTTTGAGATGCTTCATGAGAATATTTGTTTTGTGCAGCATAAAACATCTAAGCCAGACACCACAAGCTGCAGCAAGGATAGTTCTGACTGGATATAAAGAAAACACTTTTTGCAGTGTAAGTGGTGTAAACACCTGGCAGAGGTTGCCAGGAAGGTTATGGACTCTTCACCCTTCAAAAGGTTTAAAATTCAACTTCACAAAGTAGACTGAGCCAGCCCTGAAGTCATTCCTACTCTAACCAGGGGCTTAGACCAGGTGGAGGGATCTTCCAACCTAAACTGTCCTGTGACCCTCCCATATAGGCTCAGGCAGATGGAAAGGGAGACTTTGATTTCCATTAGCCTCAGACGCATTAATGATCAAGAGGATTTGCCATTGACTGTTTTATGTCTTTTTCTTCTTTTGCTTCACTTTCCAAGACTGAAATACTGAAGGAACAAAAATATCAATTATGCAGTGCAACCTTTTGAAATCACTCATAGAAAGTTTTGCTGACTTCTGTAAGTACTGAACTGAACCATCCCAAGCAGAAATGTCTACTGAAAAAACTCTGAATAAGCATGGGGCAAATCCAAAAACAGAGAATCTGACTATCAGAAGTGAAGGCTGCACACTCAATCTTTGTTGATCTCTTCTACCTTTTCATGTATTCCTTCAAAGTTAACAGAAGATGGTTTCCCTCACACTTCTTATGTTTCCTTACTAATAAGGGACAGCCAAAAAAGGGAAGTCAAACCTGCTTATAAAGGAGAGGACTCCCCAGGAGATGCCATGGCCTGGAGAAGGACACTTACAGCATTTAGCCCACAGAGCTGGTAGCAGCCCATGGTGACGACCACGGTGACGATCTGCCATCGCACTGCGCGGGTTCTTAGCAGCTCCACAATCGACACCAGCTTGGTGTTTCTTTGGACTCGAGACTCTGCCAAAACTTCTTCTATTTCGTTAGACACATCATCTTTCCCAAGGAATCTCTGAAATGCTGCAAAGAGAGGACATGTACTTTAGGACGGACACTTGGCACTGTGTGCATTTATAACTGTCTTGCTTCTTTAAAACTGAAATATTTGGCATAAACAGGATGCATATGGCGGCTACAACTTAATTATTCTTCTGCCAGCAATAGCATTCTGCTCTGGACGTGATCTGGTTAATCCCTGCTATTGGGCTCAGAAACTGCAACTAAACCGTAAATTATTTGTCTCCTTACAGGAGCTCTCTTATATTATTTCATATACAATATAGCCTAAGGTCCAGTGAAGAATGAAAACCCTGTGCAACTTGAAAATATTTATTACCAAAGCCGCTCTGAACATTATTCACTTGGCTACTTTTGCAGCCTAACAATATAGGTGCTGGCTTCATTTCTGGAGATAGATTGGATAGAGAAGTAATAAGATGTAAAAATGTATACAAGCCTAGTAAACACAAGAGGTAATATGAAGAGTAGTAGCTATTCCTTTCCAATTTCTGTCTTTTCTTGGTTTACTAGCATATAGAGAATAAGGTAATTAATATTAGAAATAATTACCCAGAGCAGTTCAAGACTTTATATCTGTCAATGCTGAAGACACGGGAACAAATTTATGTGGCCAATGTACGCAGGCAGGCAACCAACCCACCTCGTCTCTCCAGAAAGTCACCATTTAGTATTGCACATTGATAACTTACTGAAATATCTTTCCACTGTGAATAATACAGGCTTTCCACATCACACCTCCCCCAAGACACAAACAGATGCCTCCTACTGGATGTGATGTGTCTCTGCCAACCTTGTTTTACAGATACTATCTGTGCAGGTGATACTTTTGTCTGGATCTAATGAACGTGCCACAGGGGTTGGTATTTTAAGAGATGTTTAAAATGCTCATCATGTCAGAATGACTGCAGAGAAACAATGCCATTACACATACCCCTGCAACAAGGCTTTGCAACCCAGTAGGATGCTAACACTCCAACAATCCTTTACACAGCAGGTCACTTAAAACTGCTATTTTTATTAAATGAATAAGTTCATTTAGTTCACTAAGAGCCAAATCAATTTTTCTTATCCACAGCTTTGCATACCACTGCCTATAAAAAAAATGACCACATATTTGAGTACATTTACACACCTTTGGATCATAAAAAGCACTTGGATGGTCAAGAAAACTAGAGATACTGACTAGTCATGGTTAATTCATCCAGACTCTATTTAGATTTTGAAGTTACAAAATTTTATCTTTATCCAGGAGGTGGAAAGGACAATTAGTAGCATTTCATTGTTGCGAGGGATAAGTCACACCAATGAACCAGTGGCCTCCCCAGAGCAACTTTCTCTGTCACTTTGGTGAAAACATAGGGCTGCACATTCTGCCTGGCTCCTGGTCTGGCAGTGCAGGGAACTAACTTGAGCTCTGGGTCAAGTTTTCTGAGGCACTTAGCACTCTAATTAATTTTAATGGGCCCCATATGATTCTGATTAACAAGAAGGATGATTTTTTTAAAGGGAATAACCACTTCTGGGGGCTCATAACATTCATACATTCTTATAACCAGTTTCTCTCTTGGGAGAGGAGAGGTCAGAATTTTAAAATCTCTCAGCATCAGCACAAGATTTATCTTTTCACACAGGCTGTACAAACAGAAATGAATTAACAAATTCAGACCTCAGAATTAAAACTTTAAGCTGCTCAGTTTTGTCCTTTTTTGTTGCCCATTTTTTAATAAATAACATGGTAAACACTCATTTTAATGAATATGATGTGTTTAAAGACAGTGATAAGAAATATAAAATTAGAACAATGCATGCCTATATGTGTTTAAGTCCATGTCTTGTGCTATAATTATACTTTCCCTAGTACTATTAGAACATTGGTCAAGAAAAATTCAGATAAAGATGAGAACAACCAGACATATATCACCACAGTCATCCTTGAAAGGAATCTCTCAAATTTTTAAACATCTTGTTTATCAGTGTAAATTAGGTCAGTGCACAATTTTCTTTATTTTTCCTGTCCTTAGAATCCTCAGCATTACTTTAGGGCACACAAGTCAAAATATAGGTGCAGTCAAGTAAAAAGACAGCAATCTGTTTTTTCTGTACAGGGGGATTGGTGTATTTTTAGAGGGACCAGGAAGCAAAAAACTGCAATTACCAAAGTTGTCAAGTACAAAGCAGGAAAAACCTAGACACCTGATTTCTTTTTCTTTCATTCATGTCATTAAATAAAGAGACGAAAGTGCCACTAGGCAACTTTGATGGATACTTAAAATTACCAACAAGTCAAGAAATGCTAATAAATTACTATGCTATACATGCCTAGTTCTGAATAGACATCACCTAACCTTCTTGGAAAAACATTTTCCTGCTACTTAACACGTCTTTAATTTTCTTCCATTACCAGTTTTTCAGTACCACAAAAATTACCACTTTATATATAAATAATGCGGGAATAAATTCTGCATTAGCTGGGAGATGGGAAAACTTTCAAATAGTCTTTCAATGTGAGATGTTCAATTTATTAATTTTACATTCTAAACCCTGGAATTACTGGCACTGGGAAGCACAGCAGTTGTTCCTCTCCTGCAATGACTCATTTCCCTCCGTGACTGGCTGCTTCTCTCTATAAGGAAGCCTTATTTTCATGCAACACTTAAAACCATCTAAGGATTTGCAGTTCTAGAAA
This sequence comes from Petroica traversi, assembly GCA_025920805.1. Lineage (NCBI taxonomy): Eukaryota > Metazoa > Chordata > Aves > Passeriformes > Petroicidae > Petroica > Petroica traversi. The sequence continues at coordinate 21,391,847 of JAHLSL010000015.1, read as the reverse complement.
CTTTTAAACCTTTCCAGATTCCTATTTAATTCCCTATGATGAGACGGTTATAGAAGCTCAGCCTTCAAAAGCTGGAATGTACTGCCTTTATGAATAGGAAAATAACTGGATGGTTCCAGTCAAGGGGAAAGTCAAGAAACCCTTCCATTTACACCACCACTTTTTATTCATCTCACCTAAGTGAAGGTGAAGCACCTGAAAAAGGTTAAAATATCTGAAAAAAGTCAGTTAGTACCATCTTTAAACCAATCAGGCCTTTAAATTAACTGAAGGTGGACACACAGCATCTCAGCTACACGGGGAATTACTAATTCTTTTTTCACTGTAGTACTTCCAGGACTGTGCAAAGAAAGCAGTTGTTATCAATAGAATTACCATGTGAACTCTGAGAAGAAATTTTAAAAGAACAAAATGCTACTGAGTGGTTTGCAGTAAAAAGCCAGCACCAGGCAAGAGCAGGAAGAAAAAGAGAGAAGTGGTCAAAGGTTGTTTGGGCTTATCCTTTCAAAAGAAACAAATAAAAAATTAAAATAAGCTGCAGGAGTATTATTGTCACCTTTTCCCATGGACACATTAATTTCCCTGATTAATTATATTAAATCTGGTATCAAACTGTCACACACATCTTTGTCTAAGTTCTGCTTAAACAGTATCTTCTTTGGACACTGTTGAAGACAGTAGAAATTTCCCTGAAATAATTCCATGTCAACACAAAAATAATTTACAAAATGAACAAACAGTTATTTCCATAGAAACTAATTTTATTAGAGTACTAAATATCCAGAAGAATAATTCATGTGTTTCTCCCTAGAAGAGACTTAAATATAACGATGCTATTTAAATATAGCAAAATATTGATTGCATGCTGATTAGCAAATTTTTAAGAAAGCATCTCAGTAAATATGACTTTAAACAAATTATTTTAGGCATTTCACGTGTGTCACCTCCATCTTCTTCTAAGTAAAGAACACACAGGGTTTTTTTCAGTTATTTTTTTATTCAGTTACTATAAGGATTACATCTTTACCTGTTTGTATGTATGGTTTCACAGACCATCAATAGGCCTGTTCAGGTCAGCTTGACCTGTATATCTTGGCCTAAAACTGGCCAAGATATACAGGTCAAGCAAAACATATACATGCCACCCTAAAATAACACAAGAATTGGTAAATAGAGTTGTATTAAAAGTCCAAGGAACTTAAAATCCTTTGTAAAAGGCAGGAGGTTTAAGAAGAGTTTCTTTAAAAATCAGACAAACCACAATCACTGCAGCTTTTGACAGGCAAGCATCTGAGATGAAGCCTTTACCATAAGCCAGCAAGTGTAGTAGTCATGACTGCCTCTTCCTTTCCAATAAGAATACTTTATAATCCTTACAGACATACAAAACCCACAGAAAAACAAGAACAAATCATAAACATCCTTGTTGTCAGTCATAATGACTTCATTTTAATCACTGGATTTGCAGTAACTTGATCCTGCTGTAACTTTGGGTTTAATACCTCTCCTGTCCATGTTGCCCCCCCTGAAGGTCTTTGTAAAAAATTTTCTCCCTGCTTTTTAAAATCAGGAGTGGCCTTGCTCTTTTGTCACATGAAAAGTATCAACTCTAATGCATCTTTCTAAATATTTAAATCTACATTTCTCATTATACCTATTGTAATGTTTCATAACCATGGGACTTTTCATGTATGACTGAACACACTAGATGAACAGATTTTGTATGTCACCAACAGATGTTGCTGTGACATTTTATCCAAGTTGTTTGACCCTTAAGACATATTCTTGATCTCTGCCAAGCTGGGATACCAGCTGAATTCCATTATTGATTTACATGACCTGCTACTGCAGCTGCATAGAAAATACAAGGTTCCTCCCCGTAACAGTGCACTTCAAAAAAGACACCCCAACTCTCCCACTGCAAATGTTTATAACCGATGTTGTTAGTTGTAACAAATGTTCCATTTTATCACTACTACTGATTTTATTTATATTACATCATTGTGATACTCACAGATCAGGGGTGCACTTGGCATGCAACTAACAGACAGCTAATGTAAAATCCCTGTCTTACTGTCCTAGAACTTGGATGGTAAACTGTCTGATGTAATTGTAGCAGCAGGTTTTTCTTTTTCTTCCTCTTTCTATCCCTGTCACTCTTCATTCCGAGAATCACCTTCCAAAGTCCTTCCCTTCAACCACTTAAATACCCATTTCTCCTCTGCTGTCTGGCTTTGATTAAGAAGGAGGATCACACAAGTTAAATGCTAGGCAATTTCTTCTATTCTTATCAAATGAGAAAATATTAGTTATGGGATCTGGGAGAGGAGCTGGGATGGTTCTGCCCTTACTTCATTACCAGAACTATAACACCAGTGTCTTGGGCAAAGCAGGTTTACAGATTATGCTTTAGTTACAGTGCATTGTTCTCTCCCCACAGCACAAGGATCAGTTCTCCCATGTTCAGAAGTGAGCCAGGAATATGAGGGATAATTCAATTTCTTTGGGTCTCAGGTTGGTGATCTCCAGGAAGATGAACCAAGCTTGTCTATCAGCGCTGCTCTTGGCAGCAGACAACAGCAAGTCAGACAAGAGTCCTTGTGTCTGAGCAGCCAGACATTGGCTCAGCCACCCAGGGTGCACTGCCTGCACTGCTGGAAAGGGAAAGCAGGGCATTGGCTAAATCCCTGCTCATGGGGAGCAGGACACCTCACTCATCTGAGACATTGCTGCCCCTGTGCCCTAAAGAATAGCTTCTCTCATGGTGGTGTGGTTTAGGTGATGTCTCTCTACTCTAACCCTCTACCCTCATTCTTTCATTGTTTACACAACACATTTTTGTCCTTCCCCTTCTCTCAGTCTCTTAGGTACCCCTTCAAGATCTTTGCCAGAAATGAGGTTGACACCGCATGTATTTTGGTAGTTATAGTCTGGTTATCTCCAGAGACAGAGAATAAAAGCAGGAATGAAAGAAGGGGAAAACTTTGTGGAAACTCAGTGACCTACATTATCTCACTAAATATTATTGCTTTAAAACAATTGAGAAGATTAATGTTGTCAGCTCCATTTTTGGAGCTTTGACATACATGCACACTTTAGAGCAATTCGTAAAGACTACCGTAGTCATCTGCTTTAAATACAGCAGACCTTTTACAAATAATAGTTTTATATTTCTCTGACAAGGTATAATCCACAGTGAAATATATATTTGCATGAATAGCCTTGATCCATTAAGGGAAAGAAAAGGGATTTAATCCATAGAAAGAGTTGCAAATTTCCAATATTAATATGCAGATTTAAACTAAGAGCCAAATAATTCAAAAGCATTACTGTAGTCATCATTAAAATGAAGAATTCTGCTTTGTCATTATAGGAATTACAAGCAGAGGGGCATTTTGATAAATCACAACTCCTCCAGTCTCCTTAATACTTAGACTTTTCCTCTCCCATTTCTGCTGATAATGTGAATATCCAAAGGATATTTCTTGATAGTTGATTCACTCTCCTATTTTGAGAATTCCACTGTAGACTACACTCAAAACGAGTTACACTGTGTGGGAAAACATATCTCAGAACTGAGTCTTTTCTTTTAGAATTAATAAAATCCAAAAGCATATACTAATAAGCGGTTACATTGAAAATCCTTTTATATCGGTGGTCTCTTTTTTCTCAGAGTATCTAAATTTATAGTTCTTCAGATGGCTCATGAAAGTCATCTTGTAATCAGTAAGCCAACGACTAAAGCTCATTTCCCCTGGCAACTCCTCTCCTGATGCCTTCTACTCCAAAACTAACTCCAATGCCTCTGGATTAGATTTCAAATTATTTTCAGAACATGTATGCCGAAAACATCCCAGAGTGCAGTTGGCACATTACCAGCAACGGCAAAAGGTGTGAATTTCAAGGCAGGGGATGTTATTTTACTGCCATGTTCTATAATTTTTAAACTCTACCTATGAGGGGTCCAGTTTCACTGTTACCAGGTACTGTAGCAGGATTTTCAATAGTTCCTCATACCAAGTGTGACATTATGCAATAGTACTGCAGATGCAGACTCTTTGCCAGCCGTAGCTCTGGAAATACATCCGCAGTTTTATCAGGCAGAAACGAGCCAGTTTAAACTTGGCACCCAATGGAATTTCTTCCCTGCCCAGCCATGGTGTTGCAGAATTTTCCACCCAACAGCCAACCCAACGGTTCTGCACCCCTGCTGGGTGCTCTGACCACAGCAGGCAGGACAGCCTTTTCCTTCATGGTCCTTGGAAAAGCTGTTCTCTGCCTCCTCAAAACTCTGTGTCTCTGTCAAGCTAAAGAACTCTTACCAAAATCTTGTTTTATTTGTGCTCTTATTTTTTATTTTGTTTTAAGCATTGAACTGTATCTCTGCGTGTCTGGGGCTCCAACATTTATAGAATTCTTCATTCAACACCAAACTGAGACAACACGGGAGTCTCTTCATAAGTGTGCTATTTCTTTTTCAGAGATCTCTTCAGAACAAATAAGGCCAGTTTTTAGTTTCAATATAGAAGAGACAGGATGGAGTTGTATTAATTTCATGCTAAAAGATTATTAAATTTATATTTCAGATGTTGATACACATTTTACAAGTAATTTTACAAGCAATCAGTTTATGACTGAAAATGTTAAAGGTTGTATTCAAACAAAGTTTTTCAGAATAATTTGTAAAGCAGGTACATTTGGTACTTTGGTATTTTAATCAGACTCCTTTTTTGTACACTCCTGTTTTTAATAAGAATCCTTATAATAAGCTAAACCAAATTTTAAACATTCTCTCAGCTGTATTTGGACCATAGTAAATTTACTGAGGCCAAGGATACAACAGCTGTGATCACGCAAGCAAATTTTTTTATACCTAAAACCTAAAGTAAGAACAAAATATTCTGTGTCTGTGAACCTGAAGCAATATAGAAGCACTGAAATTTTTCAGTTAAACAGATGGGGCTTTTATTAGATCTAGGAAGGTTATTGAGTTAAAGAACACAGGGTCAAACACAGTGACTACTGGGGAAAAAAAGCAGCAACAAAATCGGGGTTTTTATTAGTCAAAGTGCAAAGACTGTAGATAAGGGAGAGTCACAATGACTGAAACCACCTTTCACTTCCAAATGAACCCTGCACAGAGTGGCTGGCACACAGCAGGATGATTTGGCTAGGTCTGTATCACCAGTGTAATGCTATAGAAGTTACCTTGCTGGACAATTTAATTGACAATGTACCTTCAAAGGTACAGCTCTATTTACACATACAGACAAACAAAAAAGGTGAGAAAAATTACTGCCAAGAGAATCTCTTCTATTGGAATATTCTGCTTTTAGCATGGTATCATTATCAGGTATCTCCAGCCTGAACCCCTACAACATACACCCTTTATTGCAAGAAAGTAACAAATCATACCTTTTTCTGCCTGGCTCCTGTTATGCTTTTCGAGCAGGAGGTAGCGAGGACTTTCAGGAAGAAAAGGCAGAATTACAGCTTGTATCAAGGATGGAACAATGATTGCTCCAAATAAGAAAGGCCACCGGGATTCCTGCAAATGGATGCAAACAGGAGTCAGTAAATCTCTCCCCTAGTGACACTTGGAAGAAAAATAGCTTTGATGGGGAACACCATAATTTTTCATCATTCAAAGTATTGTTGTCAGTCACAACGTCGTTTTAATCACTGGATTTGCAGTAACTTGATCCTGCTGTAACTTTGGGTTTAATATTTCTCCTGTCCATGTGGGCAACCTGAAGGTCTTTATAAAAAAATTTCTCCCTGCTTTTTAAAATCAGGAGTGGCCTTGATCTTTTGTCACATGAACTTACCCTTCACAATAAATAGCAAACCCTGTTACTATAATGAAAAGCCTTTTATTTTTGCTACATAAGACACTGAGTTTCCTTTATTTCCTCTATTAAAGATTTCTGTTTTACTTTTTATCATGCTAACTCCTAAAACCTTAAGGTAAACACCCATAAATATGCACCCACTTGCCTTTTAGGCATGAACTGGTCACTAAGTTACTGAACCCAATGGAAACTTCCCCATCCATTTCAAAAGATTTCACATCTTTTCAACATTATGGAGTGTGTGTTCTACTTGCTTTTCTCTTAATTTACATTACACAATTTTAACTCTCTACTCCCACTACAGAAAAGTAATAGTAGGACTAATATATGTTTAAAGGATTCATTAAAATTGGTGGAAATCAGGCTGAACTAGACCCTAAAAAGAGAACTAAGAAGCAGGGAAAAGGTGGATTTTGTAAATTCTTGAAGAAGGAATAGAACAGGACATACATTGGGACTGTACAAAAGACAGTGTAGGTGACTTAGAAGACCCTTAAAACACTTTGCCTCAATTTTCAGCAGTAAGGAGAAGCTCACAGGCACTGCTGGGATAAATTAAAACCTCTACATCCCATTTTATTTCAGGGAAAACTTAAAAGAGCATTTAATGTTTTAATTACAGGGGACCTGATTTCATCACCTGCTCAGAATTGGTACAAATAATATGTCAAGATGGTAACATTTTAATTTTAAACTGTCACATTATGGATATTTGCTTAGGCTGGAGCATGAAAAACCTGGCTTTGATGTATTTACAACAGACAGTTAAACACTAGAGCAAGTTTGACAACCACAGACTCATTCAAAGGTTGATGTAACAAAGTGCAAAGCTGCAGAGACAGAAGATTGGGCGGAAGGGAGGGAGATAAAGCATGGCATGGATTTATCAGCTGCAAATGAGACAAGATTAAGGTGCACTGGATTACAGTAAAGAAAATGTTGGCATGTCAGAAAATCATCAGCTAAAATGCAGAAAATGGAACTTACTGTAACCATCAGAAGGAGGAAAAGAAAGTGGCGTGGGGAAATGTCAACAGGCACTGCTGACAGCTGAACTACCCGTATCAAACTCAATAATCTATTTTAGCAAAAGTTTCATTTAATATTCTCAGCAATTAGGAGGATTTTGATAACATGTGAAGATACTTTACATACATATAGATAAATTATAATATACACATAGAAAAATTTTGAAGGGAGAACAGAATTATTAACAGGGTCATGCAAAAGAGGTGGGAAGAAGTGCTATAATGTCCTGGACATGGGCACACATTTTTTGAAAGATCTAGTGTGGCCAATTAAATATCCCCGTATAAGATGGATATCAGGATCAAAAAGACTGAGTAAGGAAATATGCAGCTGTGACAGGCTTCACTCTCTCTGTTTCTCTGTAAATAATTTCACAGAAACAGAGAAACATAGAATGGTTTGGAAGGGACTTCAAAGATCATGTTGTTCCAACCCACTGCCATGGGACATCTTCCACTCTCCCAGGTTGCTCAGAGTCCCATCCAGCCTGGCTTTGAACACTTCCAGGACTGGGACACCCACAGTTTCTTTGGGCAGTCTGGTCCAGTGTCTCACCTCTCTCTCTAATGTCTTTGCTGAACCTCTCCCCTTTCAGTTTAATAAGTAGATTTAAATTATTTATTTATGTATTTATTTTAAAAGTATAATCTGGACGTAGATCCCACTCCCCATTCCCAACTGAGCATCAACCACTGTCCAGAGTTTGGGTTTCTGTGCTGGAGATCCCCATGTCCCACTGAGCATCCTGACCCCAACTGCTCCTGGGCAAGCTTCCCACATCCTGTCTCCTGTCCATTCTAGAGCTACAGGAAAATGCCCACAAGTTCCAAACACCTTATCCTATGCTCAGGCTGGACATGGGGTAGCACAGGGCACTCCTCAGCCCTGCCCTGCATCCCTGTGTAACCCCCACCATGCTGCCTCACAGAACTGTCAAGGGCTTGGCTGCCTCTACTGCCTTAAGTGTGCAGGAGATGGTATCAAAATAAATACTCTTTCCCCTTTTTTAGCATTCAGTGCCCAGGATGAACTGATATCTCTCAGTGAGCAAATCTATTCACTAGTCACTATTAAATAGTCACCAATTAAGTTTTCATTCTGGAATTAATTCCTTGGGGATGAGTTTACTACAGTGCTGAACAGCTTTGAAATAGCAAGTATTTTGTATAACTATCTCATGAAAAATGACAAATTTTACCCATTTTGTACATGGGGAACAAAGAGACAAAAGCCTCTGGCATCCAATGCAAGACATCAAAATATCCAGGAAATAGTGATTTGGTAGTCTTTTTTTTTTTTTCATATTTTTATAAGAAGGAGGAACACCTTTAAAATTTAAGTTTGATAAAATATAATCACACACAGACAGAAAAAAATATATCTAGTCTAATTTTTAGATGCCCTGAAGCAACTTCCTCATCCTCCTGCTGTGGCTACAGAAGGATGCAGGTCTCTGTGATATTCTGTGTCACATCTGCCAGTCCCACAGGGGCATAGAAGGTACCATTGGGCATCAAGATGATACTATGTGCTTATATTCAAGTGAATTTTGTCCTTTCTTGTAGAGACTTGGCACAAAAAAAGGCATATCAGAAATATTTTATTTGCCCAGCAAAAAAATTTGTATCCCTGCTCAGAGCAGACTGGGCAAAAGGCATGCAAAGCCCAGAATACTGCAAAGTTCAGCACTTCTCTGTTAATCTGCTACCATAGCACATAAAACACTCCTAAAACTAAAGGACAACCATGCTGGCCTGGGGCCAAGGACTGAAAAAGCACTGAGGTGGAACTAATTTCTTAGTATTACAACTGTCTTTTCTTCCTTTAGTCGAGGGTATGGCACAGTGATGATGGTCAAGAGGCAGCCGAGAAAAGAGAACTTCTACATCTCAGGCTTCAGAGCAGCTACTCAAGAAAGGTGCAGAACAACTGCCCTCCTCTTACCTTCCTTGTACCCCTCCAAACACTGCTCTACAACTTCCTCTGGCTGTAGAGGATGTAATCTCACAGTTATATTCCTGCCGGTCATAGTTTTCTCTTTGCATGACCATTTCTGTAACCCAAATTGTCAAAATGCATTTAAATACAATTGCTTACCTTCCTGTTTAAAACAGAGGCAACTCAGATAATAGGTGTATTTCACCTCTGTTCTGCACCCACGTGTGTATTTTTAGAGATTGCTACTACAGTTTTTCTCTGACAAGAAGATTATTCAAGTATCAGTATCTTCCATGGTAATAATCAGAACTGAAAGTCACCAGACTAAGGCTGAATAAATCTGATGTAAAATTCACAGAAAACAGCAAGAGATTTTTGTTACTGAGTAAATGGCCTTTGGACGAGAACTTAAAACAGCTTTGAAAGTGTCTGGTGTCTGAGTCCCATGATTTTCTCTTCACTAAATGGCATGTTAGATCATGTATGTATTGAGAGGGAGAATCTGTTTCAAGTTCCCCAATGGTTTTTCATCCAACTTTTTATTGGAGTAACAACTAACTTTTTACTGCACATTTATATTTAGTCTTCATTGCTTAATCATCTCCAAGAGAAGTAAAAAAATTCAGAGAAAAGCAATGAGAAATGGGGAGCTTTTACATAGGATTATTATCAGCAGCCAGCATATGTACTGGAGCTTCTTTAGGAAGAAATATCAGAGGTATGCTGAAACTAGGCAAAATTTCTGACAGAGCTTTCTTTCAGTGATGCATTTAAACTCAGGTTAACATCCATAAATAACAAAATATAGAATAGTAAATTAAAATAATTGAGGAGGACAAGACTCAGTTTTTCAAACATGAGAACCTGCTGTCATTCTGATGTCCTTGTGTACCTCAGATATCTCTGTGGGACTGTAAGATAGAATTCCAGAGACCTGCATTCTTTTGGGACTGCAGTGGGAGATGGAGAAAAGTCCTCAAGGCACCTAGAAATTGCATTAGATGCAATTTTTTCTGTGATTATATTTTGCCAAATTGAAGTAATGAAAGTTAGACTAAGGAATATCAAGGTCAAGAGAAAAGTAAACATAAAAATATCCAAAGCATGTTTGCTGTTTTAAAAACAACTGAAATGGCTGAATATTTAATCTTAATGTTTTTTTGAACGACAACAAATCTGGTTTGGATTTTAATAAGACAAAAACCAACTCATTTTAATTTTACGTTTACTTCAAGTTTAAAAAACCCTCAAAATGCTAATCAATAATATACCTCCCATTTTTTTCCTTTTGCCAGCAATTTCAAAAGCAAAGACACTAAAGCACAGAAAACACACCCTCCTACTCAATATGATGACTGCATGCGATCTTACAATGCTTGACCAGCCTATCATGGCATTAATATCTAATTTTTAAAGGAAAAATTTACATATTAGTACATGAATTTGTAATAATGGGTAGTTTTACAATGTATAATAGAAAGTGAAACTGAAACATTAATCATCAAGAGCCTTCAAAAATGTTTTAAGTGGCGGTTATCTCCCCAGTGTGTGAAACACACTTAGAAGGAAGTCACAGGTCAATTTGTTTTAGATTTATTGCTTAATAACAGACTTGTAAATATTATCAAATACTCAAGCACTAAGGAAACAGGCAAATCTGAAAGGTGCATTTGACCCTAAACATCTGAAGCAGAGTCCAATTTACACAGGGTAAGAGGAGTTTTATATATAGACACTGTTTGTTATTAGGTGAGCCACTGAAAGTGAATAACTCACCTTTTGAAGTCTGTTAAAGTAGCAGAAAGTCATATTTTAAATGTCAGTATAAACAAATGCTCTAAGTTTAGTTACATGTGTTAACTATGTTTCAATGGATAAGGAGAAATTTATAGGCAACTCCTATCAGCCTTCATGGTGTTTTGATGTATTCCTTCACTTCTGTTGAAGGATAACTTTCCAGGAAAGCTTGTCAACTGACCTAATTAAGCAGAGAACAGCTACATGGAAATCTTCTCAAGAGTCAGGTAAGCACTGTTTCATTATGAGTAGCTGTCCTCACTGATGATAAACTTTCATCCCAATAATAGATGCTCTGCTATTAAGTCTTTTGTTAATTTTTTTGGTCTAAATTATTTATCTGTCTCCATAATGCTCTTGTTTCCAAAACCACACTTCCACTTTCAGCCAACTCCTCTTCTGTAAGATGTTCTCCTTCCTAAATGCAAAAATGCAACATTTCAATATTACATATGGCCAACCAGCCACGTATTGTTAAAACTTCAGGAATTGAAGCCTCACAGCACAACTTTAATGGACTGAAGCTCATTTGCAAATATGAAGACACACAGCTGTTTCCCCTTGCATTACTTAATGAGTTCTGTAGAGAAAGGGATGAATAAATACCATTCTGCCTGTCTCGGGGAACCAATAAAAAGTTAATTTATAATCTCCAGTAAATACATAATCTCATCTTATCCACAATAGATATAAACAAAGTACCTCACTTAATATCCCCATTAGCAACACATCAACACGCACCACATTCCCCCTGCAGGGCTGGTATAACACACTAGACCTCTTCCCATGGGTCCTGCTGAACTATGAATATGCAACAACCCAGAGGGTCCTGGCAGCATTTCTGTACTTTTATCAGCACCACCAAGGCCAGGCCTGGTGCCTGCACAGCTTTTCCCTTGGCTGGATCAACCAACCCTTGGCGAGTTGACCTTCATGTCCCTGATCAGCAGCTCACAACTTGTGCTGAAGTGCTTATATCTTGATAAAAGATTTGGAAATCGCTTCAGCAGTAAGAAACTTTGTGCCTTATGTTTTACTGTGAAAAGAGGATGGAAATGCCCCATTGCTAGAAAAGAACTGAGAATATTTGAAAAAGGATTGCCATCTTCAAAATTACTGCCTTGAGCAGTTCTTAATTGTTGTGTCTGGTAGCAGCTTGCAGGAAGCACAGGCAGATATCAAACACCTGCTGAAATCAGTGACTATCTGAATGAGCACTGAAACTAACTCCTCCCTCCTTCCCTCCCTCCCTCCCTCCCTCCCTTCCTTCCTTCCGCCACTTCCGCCACTTCCGCCACTTCCGCCACTTCCTTCTGCCATTTCCTTCTTTCTGCCCCTTCCTTCCTTCCTTCCTTCCTTCCTTCCTTCCTTCCTTCCTTCCTTCCTTCCTTCCTTCCTTCCTTCCTTCCTTCCTTCCTTCCTTCCTTCCTTCCTTCCTTCCCTTCCTTCCCTTCCTTCCCTTCCTTCCCTTCCTTCCTGTCCTTTCTCATGATTAGAAATTCCTTTTTTGATAAGGGTTTTTCTCTGAGTTATTCTTAGCAATCTCATCCCCTTAAGGATTTGAGCAGCCACTTAAAAGCACCAGTGTGTCTCCTGTATCTGTAGCAGAAGTTTCAAAACACTCTTCAGGGAACGCTTTACCTTTTCATTCAGAGTTTTGCATTTTACTACAAGAATATAAAGCAGCTTTGCTTTGGTATTGTACAGTATTTTTAAGAAATACTGTACAAGCTCAGCAGTCCAGTGAATTGGCAGGGACCGGGGTAACTTGGAGCCAGCTTTTCTAAGCCTGGCTCAATAGCAGAATGATTTCCAGGAGTACTCTGAGATGATCTTCACCAGCTCTTTCTCTAAACTAAGACAAATCCTGATCAAAAACCCCCACAAACTGGGAACCAGAGCTGATAAGACAAATTCCTATGTTATTTTTCCCAAGTCCTACACTAACTTTTGCTCTTAAGTACTCACTAAGAACTAGCCATTTATATAATAAAATCGACTCCACAAAGCAGCATGTCTCTACAAATGCAAACAGCTCCACATCATCCAGGTCATTAATGAAGATACTGAACAGGACTGGAACTCTGGGCTACACCACTAATTACTGGCTTCCAAACTAGACTTTGCTTCGGTTAGTTATATTTCTATAATATAATTAGGCAGAGTGAAGATGTGGGATTTTTTATTCTACATAGCTGGATGTTTGAAATTATCACAAACAGGACACTTTAGGATTTCAAGTGATCCTGGAAAATGCTAAACTAGTGGAGGCACTCGTCCTACACTAATGGAAAATACAAACACTTATTTATATTCTGTAGACAGGATAACACATAAGCTGCTTTAATTTTCAACATTCCACATGAAGCTGCAAGAGTTCACTTGTCTCTTATTGCCACAAGAACTCTCTGTTCTATACTCTGAAATTCTCACCTGTATGTTAAAAAAAATCTTTAACTGTAGTCACTATCATGGCTCAAAGAGATAAGCATACAGAACAAAAGGGCTCAAAGAAAACTATAAAGAAACTGGTTGATTGATGCTTTGTGCTTCCACGCTAAAGTGTAAGATTCATTTCAAGAGCATCACCAACAGACCATTTTACCATGGTCATCCACCTGCAGGCTTCAGGTTCCTAGAGTGATTTGGAATTGTTTTCTCTACTCATCCATAATTTGCAGTTTTTAAGGAATCCTTGAATTTGAGTCAAGAGTCTTAGGCAAAAAGATCAGTTAAAAAAAAAAAAAAGAAAAAAGAAAACAAATAGGAAAATCACACTGAAAATGAAGCTTTGACAAGTAAAATCAAAGCTTATTTCCAGAACAGCCTTCAACTGCACAGGCTGTAAAACCTATTCCATCACTGTCTATTTTTGTGCAAGTGAAGGAGTACTTTTAACAGACCTTGATAAAGCAAAATGAAAAAATCCTGTATGAACTTTCCTCAATATAAAGTTAACCATCTCATCAAATACATCATTTTTAAGAGGCCTGGAAAAAAAAATATGAGTTTAACGCAGCATCTACAGATGATTTTAGTTTTACCACAACTATGCCTTTGCAAGGTTCACTTGTGTAAAAGACTAACTTGAAAGGGACTCATCACAGAGATGTTTCCTTAGTCGACATAGCACAGCTTCTAGTGAGTACATTGGACCTCTTCCAAATTTAGCTCAATTTGCTGCAGAAATTGATATTGATATTTATATCACTAGCACAATTTCTTTGCTAAAATAATAAATTGTGGAGAGGACAATTTGGCCAGTGTCACAAACCTGTTTCCAGCTAAATACCTTTTTAAAAACAAGGTATTCTCTAGCCAAATATGCATTAAAGCTGCATAAAATCCTCAAAAAAAGTGCAATTAGACTAATTCATGCTTCCTCCATGACATGGACAACATCCAATGAATAAAGTTTGTACCTGTAACCACATACACAAGAGTTTTACAACAAATTCCAAATGTTTTTAAAGAAAGATTGAGAGGAGTCTAGAAAAGACAGCATGTCACTTCGAGATAAACTCTAAATCTTCTCTGGTGTACTTTGCTTTGTATTTCTTTGACTGTTTCCCCAGCATGGAGTTACCCATAAGAGCTGTTTAACCCCAATTTTTCTTCTCAAGAAGCCACTTCCCAAATCTGATCATTGCTGCTCACTCCTGTACCTTGTAATGCTCGATTACTTTCTTTTTAAAACAGAATTACCAAATCTAAATGCAACATTCAAGAGATGGACAATTCAGGAATTTTACAATTTTTATGTCTACTTCCCTC